>CM028918.1:9535000-10735000 GCA_016801845.1 Polydactylus sextarius
CAGAGGCACAGGTACCCTCAGTCTGAGCACCTGAGCAGAGTTAATGGCGTGTGGAAACAGTGAGAGTGTTCTTCGGGGGTCTTGTCAGGCTTTGATCTTTGGTATGTACTGAATGTGGGGGTCATGGATAATAGATTGGGGGCTGGCAGAGGTGAAGAGACATGAAGGGAGAGAGAGACAGACATGATGGTCACACAGGCCAGTGAAACCTCATCTAAGAGCCGGGTGAAACATTTATTGGTAGCTATGTCTCACTGCTTATTTTATCCTTCCTTGATTACTAGTGGTGGTATTTGATTCATCAGAGCTATTTAGATGATTAAATCTCCTCCTAATTTTGGCTCTTTTAGTCTTTCTCTTCTTTTCTGTCTTCACATCTCTACTTTCACCTCGCCTCGCCCCTCCTCTACTCTGTTTTTATCTGTTTTTACCCTCAATCTGGCAGCGTCATCCTCCTTTCGTCTTATGTGAGACTGTCCACGCCTCAGAGGTCAGAGGCTGCGAGGTTAACTGTCACGAAGAACAAACTACGACCCCACAGAGAGTCTTTAAAACCTATTGCCTTCTACTGCGAGTTTCCTAGTGTGTGCATATGTTCATTGGGGAATAACACTGACATTATAGCTCATGGTTCTATTTGAATATGCAGTTGGTGTTGAAAATAATCCTTCTCATCTCATCTTGTTCATTTTCAACAGCACCTCACTGCTGAGTCATTGTCAATATACAGGCAATAAAACAACCACATGATCCAGATAGAGTTGACTTATGACTGCTGTCCCTGATGCATAATTATGTTTATAGCTTGTCTTGTGGTGAGCTGGAAAATATTAGCCTAATGTGTATGATGCCTGCTTTTTTTCCTGAGGATTTTAAAATATATTCAGTCCTACAATGGCAACACTGAGCCAGAGACATTTGAAAATATCCCGATAATAATTTATTGAATAAATCAAAACAAAAATGAAAAGCACTTTGGAAGATATAAAATCAAATGCAGACCTTTTGTACAAGTGAGCTCTTCAATCTACTTCACTGACATTGTTAGGGTACTTTGAAAAATTCCTGCAGTCCTCATCATACCATTATAGAGACACGTATCTTCTGTTTAATGTGAGTTGGCGAGATTTAAATAAAGGTCACAAATTTTGCACACTTAGTTCAATCTCCTCCCTCAGACTGTTAGATACAAATCTGAGCTTTAAGATGTGACGGGCCAGCTGCATCACCCTCTTCTTTCCATTAACACCCCCCACCCCAGTGCATTCTGTGTTTGGTTTAAGGGACATAAATCTCCTTGGCTAGCCTGTGTGGACTGATTTGGGAGACAGCGGGTCGTCTATCTCTCCAAGGGCCACTGAGCATAAAGGTGCAGCCAAGATAAGAGGGAGCAGGAATCAAAGTTAAATTGGGGGTAGAAGTGAAAGGAGAAGGAGCGACACATTGGGAGAAAAAGTCGTTGGAAAACAGTAAAGGAGAGAATCTAATCTTTACTACAGTGCTGATCCTGCAGTTTTAGGTCATTTGAACTGGGGGCAATCGGATGGGGTGGACTTGGAGTTTGTTATCCCTAGGCTTTTACTTGCACAAAGTGAACTGAATAATAAGACTTAGGTATTTCTTTGTCATTAAAGGTGCGCCAAAGACAATTTCACGCATTGGCCTCCTCACGTGGCAGCGAGACAAAAGCATTTCAAAGTCTGTCAGAGTTTTCCAGTAAGGAGTATTGTTGCTGGCCAAGAACTGTGGCTTGATGAGCTAAAGTTTCAGCTCCATGTAACAGATAAAATACCTCTGAAGGGCCAATATAGCAAAACACTGTTGCAGCACAGGTGAAATGAGTAAAAACACAGCTCTGTCAAACACCAAAATGTCATTGACCCTCATCTCTCAGCACTTTAAGTACAATGAAAATAAAAGTCAGTGAAATGAAATGTCAGTGGAGTGTGAAACAATAATTTTCTTTCGGGTGACGTGAGACATTGAAGCACACGCCTTCTGCTACGTTTGTTTTGATTTGGAGGATAAAGCAGGCTTTAGTCGGCATTTACCCTGATCCTTTAATGTGGATAGATCACTCACCAGTATCTATGTCCACTTCATCTATCTACCACTCATTGTTAATTCACGTTCAAACAATATGCTGTAACAAGTTTAATAAAGTGAAGTATTTATTGCTGTTATTGTTGAATGGTGAGTCAGCAAGTGCTACTCCAGTCTGTTTGCTGACATAATCTCAACGCCTCATTGAAGTGAGAACTGAATGAAATGAAAGAAGCTGCAGACAGGAGATACAATCATTCTTGTATTTAACCTCCTGTGATAAATGAAGACGAGGCCTCGACCAAAGGAGAAATTGTTGAAAGACGCTCTAAGACATGCAGGCATGAGATGTTTGTTGATACTTGGCCCCTATGCAAAGTGCTACTCCAGTTCCATAGTACCATAAACATGTTAAGTTACAATATGCACCATGTCAAAATAGAAAGCATCTTCTCAAATGTTTTCCAATGAACTAAACAAAATGCACTCACATTACACAGAAAACCAGATTGAAAACAAAAACACTCTCCTGCTGGGTTTTTTTTTTCCTCCAATGTTGTTTTGTTTTGTGACCATTCCTTTGTGCGCATTTGGAAGCAGGTCTAAGTCTGTCTTTAGGTCTGTGGCAAACCATGTTAACCAGGCAGACGTCAAAAAATGCACAACTGGCAGTGACACTTCAACATATTCTGTCTGGGGACTTGTGAAAGGAATTCAGAGCAGCTCGGCTGACGCGGTACCTATCAGTTTTTTGGGTCAGTTCAGTTTCAGTTCATTGAAATGATAAACTGAATCTGGAATTCTTATAATTCCTGCCCTATAAGTCATTTCTAGTGGGGTGGGATATGAGAAAAATCAATTTTTTCCTAGCTTGATTGTATGATAATGAGGTTAAAAGTTTAACTTTCGCTTCAAGTGTTCGTAACAAATAGTCAGAGTGATGTGAATAGATTTATCCTGAAGAGCTGAGAATTTCCCAACTGTCTGATTTATCCCAACACTTGCTACAGTTTGAATTGATGAGCAACAGAATATAGCAGCAACAGTTTTGACAGCCATGAGAAGCAGTGGCATTTTAGCAGGGGTCAGAGGGGCCCTCGTGAGGTAATTCGGGGACAGAGGTGACCCACGGGTGAACATTTTAGGGCGAGGTAGGCCAAAAACTGAGGGCAGAGTCAGGTGTTGAGGGATCTGTGGAATTCTCGGTGAAGAGGGCAAGGAATGCTGGGAATGCCAGTCATGAGGTGGACCAGAGGAGGGTGGGGTCACCACAGGTCTGGAGGTCAGCTGAGGGCTCACACACAAAATCTGATCAGATGTCCTGATTGCTCTAAAAGGACGGAAATACCAGGACCATCCTCCTCCTGGTGGAAGCATTTAAACCAATGAGATTTTTATGTGTTTATGAGGGTAAATGCTGCTAATGTGCAATGAGACTTTGGCAAGAGGGTGATGTGACATAACTGTGCTTGAGTGGAAATTCAATCAGTGTCACATTCTTACAAATAACTAAACATTTGCAAGATCATCAAGCATAATATTTAAATTAAGTGAGGCAGGTTGTAACATCTCCTCATTCTTTTTGTGTAGAGAAAACTGGGCATTGCTGTGACCGTTGCATTTGTATGTTTTCACTCACGTATTGTGTTCCTGGGTGGATCAAGCCTTTTAGACAGAGGGGCACCACGAGCACTTAAGTAACCATATTGAACATGACCTCACTGAGAGGTTCTCTATATCTCAATGAGGTTTGCCAGCTGGTTGCTCGGCTCGCAGTGAACGAGGATAGAAAGCACAGTTATGTTATATCATGTTTTTGCAGTAAATTTGTTCCTGAGATTTCTGATTACATTTACAACCAAAATTACAGGCATTTCCAGCGGAGGTCACCTCAGCAAATATGTTGAGATGAGTCTTTCAGATGAGAAGCCAGTACAAACGAAACCAGATATTTTGTGGAGAATGACTCAAGTTCATTGCCCTGAAATGTAGCTGCCTAATTAATTAAGAGGGCAGAGTGCTGCAGTGTGTGTGTGTGTGTGTGTGTGTGTGTCTCCTCACAATGCAGCCAAATGTACTGGGACTAAATTACATTGATTTTTCTTTGATGTGAGAAGCGAGAGTTTTCATATTAGCTGCTTCCCACAACTCAGTGGATGGAACTGAGTTGAATCAATCAATAATCTTCCTGACAGAATGATAATAACACAACTGTTTTGATAATTAACAATCAATTATAGTTACCATTCTATTGTCTCAATTTCTCAAATATGAGAATTCCTTGCATTTTTATCATTGTAAAGTAAGAGGGTTGCTTTGTTGTATTTTCATAGGTTGAGTAGTTGATAAAGAAAATAATCTGAAGAAGCAAAGAGACTGAGTCGCTGCTAGGGGACAAATAAAGGGACAAAAAAAGGGATTTTCATTCATTAATAGAGAGAGAGAATTAGCTACATTGTACTCGCACTGACTTAAACTTTCCATTTCTAAACCTTTTAATTTCCATTTTAATAGAATAATACACTCCTCTCTTCTCTATAAAGGTCTTCGTTCTTTTCTTCAGTCACAACACAGTGTATGACAGCTCTCTGCGCCTTTGACCGCTCCCTCCCTCCACCTCTGCCAACCTGCTCTCACTTTCTTTTTTCTTTTTTTTTTTAATGCATCTCTCCAAACTGTCCCAAACAGAGTACCTTCTCTGTGGTGTCATTTTTCAGGTCTTTCCTAGAGGATTTCGGGCTGCTGGGAATGGAGCCGGAGTCGTCCATTAGTTAGATTAGCGGCTCTGTAGGGAGGCTCTGGTTCCCTCTCTCCTGGCCAGGACAGACAAAAGCTCTGCTCTGCCGTCTATTGTACAACTGTCAGTCAGAGCTGGTCGCTGCTAGAAAACACCTCTGTCAGGACTCAGATCCTCTGATAAGGTGCTGTGATCCTGGTTGTAGCTCTGCAGCTTGTTAACACACTCGGAGTATGTCCATGAAATGAATGTAAAATGACTTTCTGATCTTTTATTGTACCATCACTAATCCTAAAATGTTCTTTTTGCTGTGTTGTTGTTACAGTTTATTGTAAAATTCTTTTAGACTTGATTCCTAACTTGCTGGTAACTTGACTGTGGAATAAAATAAACTGAGAGCAACATAAAACTGTTTTAATAAGGTGTTATGAATGCGATCTGAGGTGAATTTGACCATTTTTGGTTCTTGTTTTGGTGTTAATGGCTTTTACCAATAACTTGTTCTGCCTGATAATAAAACTATTTATGGCTGTTTATCATAGTGGCTGAGCACACACCATTTAAGGATCTATAACAGAGTCCTGTAGGCTGATTCCCTGATCATAAAACATGATGAGTCAGTTGAAATGAAGACATTTATTTGATGGTTTGCATTATTTCAAAACCATTATAGAGTGTATGATGTATGTGTGGTGACAAACTGTGGTTAGAGACTCACTCTGTGCCTATTTCACAGAGCATTAAACTGATGATCAAGCGTCTCACTAATGTCTGTGTGTGTGCACTTGAATTTTAAACAACACCCTCTGACTCTGTGTTTTTTGCTTTCCCAGAAAAATGGACAAATCTCCAGCATGACCAGCCTGAATGGACACTCAGAGGACAACACCCTGGCAGAAGGTGTGTGTTAATGTGTGTGTGTGGCTGTTCTGTCAATAGCCTGTTGTTTATTTTAGAGTGTGTGTCTTTGGGTGCTGTTCCTGTGGTCTGTGGGGTACTCAGTGGCAATGTTTGTATGTGTTAGTGTCTGGGATTTTGTACTGTTGCTTCAGCGGTGGCAGAAGGTAAGCTTGTTTGTGTGGGGTCAGTTTTCAATGTGTGTGTGTATGTATGTGTGTGTGTGTGTGTGTGTGTGTGTGTGCAAATTCTTGTCTGCAGATGTCTTCATGGCTCTGCAAGATCTGCTTGATCCTAAACTAATCTCTTTGTCAACACAAAGGGGACACATACATAGGCTTTTCACTTTGGAGCCACACACACACACACACACACACACACACACACACACACACACACACACACACAGTCTCACATACCTCCTCTGTGAGGAAATTAAATACATACCAGATTTTTGCAACAGTTTTTTGCCGATGAACACATAAGTTGTCTCATTGTTGGCAGGAGCACAACAGTGGCAGCAGAACCTAGGAGATGTTTTCATAATGTTAACTATTTCCATTGTTTTTTGTTTATCTTTGTGTTTTATCAGTTTACTATGTTGATTACTTTTATAACTGCTATATTGTTTATATAGTTTTAATATTGGATAATATTAGATTTGTGAAGCACTTTATCACCACTGTTTTGAAAAGTGTGACATTATTGTTATACTTTATTATTATGACTGTAACCTAAAATCTTGCTGACTAACTTCTTTAGAAGTGATCAAGCTACACTGTTGGTCAGTCAAATGCTTTTTTCTGTCACATCATCAGGGAGGTGTATACAAGTAGTGTTGCCAGGGCTTTGTCACTAGATTTATAGACTTTTTAAACTTAAGTACTTAGTGATAAATCAAGTAACTTTTTGGACTTATCTTAGCTGCTTCCTGTATCTGGGAGTTGGCAAGAGAACTATACACTAGGTTTTACATATTCTCATAGAGTTCAAATATTTGAAGTAGACAGAGGTCTTGTGGAAGATACTCTAAGGACACATGGGAAATTTTTTAATTCATAATCGTTTCCCACTAATAAACTGGCTAAAATTTAATTTAAATTCCTTGTGTGTTAACCTGCTCTGCCCTCCTCCTGCAACAACCTCATATCTCTAAAAGCTGCCTTTGTTTATTTTCTTTGTCATTTCTATCATGTCTTCCTCAGTCTGGGAGGGCAGCAGGGGCACGTACACCCTCCCTAAATATTTAGCAGGCCGTGACCCAGGCCTTGCACGAAGCAACGTATGCACATCATAATATGTCATAGCCAAGGGGAAGGAGTAACCCTATACTACTTAAAACACCAAGATATGTCACGTAGTACTCTGTCAAATAGCCTATTTAATAAGCTATTTAATGAAGCGATTCAGACCGTTTAGAGAGTAACCCAATACCATCTGCAGGGCATAGATGCATAGTGAGTTGATGTAGCATGCAGACAAGTAGAGAGTCATTTTGTTGTACATTGTAAGAAGCTAGTGTTCTAAGTTAAAATAGAACATAAACAAGGGGAACCGTATATTTACTTTGTCTGTAATACTTAGATCTTGTTCACTTGTGCGTAGACTAAAAGACCAAAGCCAGTTTTTATTTTATTGTCTAAGAGAGATGGACTGTGTTAAGGTTTACAGGCAAAGACAACATCCAGTATTTCTTTCTGGCTCATCCAGAATTGTTTATGATTTAATGTCCACCTTGGCCTCACCACCTGTGATTTCATCATACAGACAGGGGATGAATTAAAGGCAAAGGAACCAAAGTGTGTTAGTAATGTAATGTTCCACCACAAACCTCCAGAGCATCCTCAGTGCTCCTTGTCATAAATTTATGAGTATTGAACTCTGCAGCACTCTTCCAATGGACATATCCAAAGTTGCTCTTTTGATGATGTCTAATGTATCACTTTAACCAACTACACAGATCCTTAAATTCCCTAAAGGCCCAATAGAAACCTCCTGGAAGTTAACCAGGGCCTTTTAAAGGAATGCTGGAAGCTTTCTGAAGGATTTCTGGTATCTTTTAAATGATGACCAAAACCTGCAAGACTCCATAAACCTTCTAAAAAAACTGCACAACTTTCTCATTGAAAGCTTCCAAAACTACACGTAAACCCTTTTCAACAACCACTAGAACTGCCAAAACATCTCCAATGATCAATTTCTAAACAATTGCAACTTAAACTACACATCCAACTAAAATGTCTCGAATGATCCTGAGAACCTCCTCAATAATCACTAGGACATTAAAGGCTGTAACCTTCTTTAGATTGTGGAAATTGTGTACTGAGTAAATTCCAGTGCCGAATATGTTGCAATGTCTTGAGGCAGGTTGTTTTTTTTTTACCTCATCTTCTTATAGCTAAGAGATTGAAACCTGAAGCCAATGGTTGTATATTAATCTTCAAAAATGGAAAGAAACTGAAAAGAAAGAGCCCTGAAGATCCTGTGTTTCCTCTTCTTTTCAACTAAAAAAACAACATATTTTTCTGTTGAGAGAATAATGATACTGCACATCGTCAGAGCTCACAGAGATCACATTCTGCTCTCCTCTCAGACAGAGTTGGTTTGCAACCACCATGACAGTTACAATGAAACCTGAATTGACCTGTAATGAATGGAAAACGGAGGAGAACCATGAAATTGGATTAATCAGCCAATCATCTGGCTGATTATTATCCATGATAGAGTCTGGCGCTTGAATATAAACAACAGAAAACAATAGAAATGTTGAAAAACCTTCAAGGCTATGAATTTAAGGGGTGAAGGGAGTTAGTGGAAAGAAGATACACAACAGTGAGAATGAGAGAAGATAGAAGGAGCGAAAGGTGTGGAGGGGTTTCACATCCCAGCACTGCTCTACTTCTTGTGCAGCCTGATAAAACAAGCAAAGGATTGTGGGAGACAGGAAGAGAAGGAGGATCTCTCTGATAACAACAACAACAAAAAAAAAAAAAAAACAACAAAAGACAAGCTGCACATCAAAAGACTAGGGAACACACACACACATACACACATGTGGCAGCACACAATCATAATCTCCCTCTATCAGGTATGCCAGAATGTTTACAGTTTCAAGAGCAGCCTGGTGGTGAAGCGCCGTGGCCTAAATACGTCATACAGCGGTCTGGATAACATGTTGAAACCTACAAACTGACACATGAACTCACAAAAAGAGGACATGTTGGTTCCGTTCCCATTTTGACATTTGAATCCTAATATTGAACTGGACATAACAAGTGGGAAAATAGTAAGTTTAAGTAAAATTGCACTGTGTGAATGCATGATACTCAAAAAGCGGGCACATACGTTGAAATGAAAATATTTTACTCTATCAGCTGTCACGGGTTGTTTAATTAGATTACTCAAAGTATTTGGTTGAAGTGGTATCAAAGTATGAGTTACATTTTCCAGTTTGTCCGTGAGTAGTCGACCTTTCTGTGAACACAAACACTGAATCTGCTGGTTCACGCAAGGTGACGGACGTTGCCCTGCAAAAAAAGGGGATGTAGAAATCCTGAATTGGCTGGGCAGAAAATTCAGGTCAATAAGCAAAGAATATCGTATAAGTAAATGAAGCCAAGCATGGAGTTGCTTGTTTGTTTTGTTACTTGGTATGATATTGGTCTTTGAAAGAAGGCGTCTGTGGTCACTGCTTCTACAAAGTCCCAAATTCTCTCCTGTGCAGAGACTTTGGGACTTCTTCTTGGGAGGGCTTCAATTTTACATTAAACACATATAATAAATTGGCTCAAATGGTGTTTAAAAAATCATTCTTAAAGTGTGTTTTAACCTTCTCTGGGGGCCCGATTGGCTGAGAAGGTACAGGCAGGAGGCCTGAGTCGTAGGAATGCAGAATTTAAACAGGGTTGCTCGACAGAAAGGAACTAAACAAATATTACATAGAAATACTTTGACTACTTACAAATGTTTCTTTGGTGAAGAGAGGAGAAGGGCAAGGAAAGAACTAGAGTCAGAGGGAGTAAAGTAGATAAAGATAGAGAAAGAACATCTAAAGACATTAACACAATCGTCAGTGAATGATGCAGGCAGCCAGCAATTGCATCAGTCTATAACAAAGTGCATCATTCGTACAAATTTGAGACACATCGTTGCTGTAGTTTTTGTAAGAATAACATCCGTTTCTCTAACTAGATTTGTTTTTCTGTACACAAGTAAATAATGCCAGATTTGTTGTGTGCCGTGAATTGTAGCCATGTAGCCTGGATGAGCATGCAAGCCCGCATGTGCGTTTAACATTGCTAATATTAAGGGTGTGGGCGTATAGGGTGCAGTGGCAGCTCAAAGGATGACATCATAGCTGATGTAATTCACTGGCTGTCAAGGTCGGCAGTCCCTCCCAGACAGCTTGCAGGCTGCAGGACAGATGAAGTTTTCTGGAAAGCTTGAGGCAGATTATGCTGACTGTGTGAGTGTGTAGCAGCTTGTGTTGGATATCAGTCATAGGTCAAACACTGAAAGTCTGTTCCTTTCACCATATGGGAGTGGTTTGCCACATTAAATCAATTAATATTATGAATTTGTTCATCTTTTTGGATTTTTGTTGAGCAATTGTTGAGATTTCAACATTTTATAAACTAAACAGTAAATTGATGTGAGTAAAGAAGCGGTGGTTTCTCAATGTTTATCACTAATAAAAATTGAAATTATTTCCCGATGTTGTATAATGTGAAGCGCACATGAAGAAGTCCAAGTATGATAAGTAGTAAGACAGATTTACACATGTTAATGTTCTCAGGTGTATCATGAATTGACAGAAATTACAGCCTACAGTCTCTGTGTGCTACAGTTTTATTTCTTTTCCTTTTTGTTTTTTTGGTTGCAGGTGTAAACTTGCAAGGTAAATACATTGCACTGTGTGTGTGTGTGTGTGTGTGTGTGTGTGTGTGTGTGTGTGTGTGTGTGTGTGTGTGTGTTTATGTGTGTGGCCATGGTTTCAGTCCAAGATGGACTTACGCAGGCTCAGCTCTAGGGACAAACTTAGTTGTGCTGCCAAAATGTTCATCATGCCTGTGGAAGGGACCTCTCCCTTCATTAAAGCTCTGTCTGATCTCCAATATGCATCTACGTTGTACAGTCATCATAACATAATCCAGCTGCCAGACTGCATTTTTGGACTTGTGCCTGTATTACTTTTTCATCTCTACTGACAACATACTTTTTTGTTGACGACTCCCATTAAGATGTTCTTTTTCCACTTTACTTAAACCTCCTATGTTTCTTAGTTTGTGATGTAGGTATGTGCTGAAACTGATTAATCAACAGGCAATGAGTCATCAGATTGATTTCTTTGTCGTCGGAGAAAGGATGCCAGAGCAACGTGTCAGAGAGGCAGAGCTGTGAGTTGTAGATTTGAGTGCTTGAAAGCCTCCCAGTCCCTCAAGATCCATCACTGACCAGTCAGTTGTTCGATTATGTTCATCTGTGCCACATGTTTTATTTAGCCATGTATTACGCAGTGGGTGCTTTAAGGATACACTTAATGGGTGGAGAGGACAAGAGAGCTGCTATTTGTCATCAAATGTCACATCCTCTAAACTGATCAGACAGGAGACTTTTTTCCATTCTGTTCCAATGCAATGTGCTGTTCTCAATAAACGAAAAACCTCAATAACTGATATTTGTTACAGCTATTGAAATCAAGCTTGTGCGGTTTTGGCAGTCCACGTAATTAGGCAATAACCTTAGTCCCTTAGTTGACCGTGGCCAAAACATAGACAGCCAATGTCCATCAGATGGTCTATTAAAAACACTCTATTGAGACATCAGACAGAGATGCTTCATTTGCCTTGACGCACATGGAGCAAAAGTAACATTGATTAGGAAATTTCTGGCCACATAATAAATGTAAATTCACCAGCACCAGCTGATGGACTGATCTGTGTCTTGTTCCTCAACATTAACTTTACAACACTTTGACATATTTAATATTTGACTGTTGGCATTTTAGCTTAAAGGAAAAGGGAACCTTGCTTTATCAGACCACTGCACATAAAACATATCAAACTGCACTATATTCAAAACATGAGATGAAAAGTTTGCAAAGATTGTGTCCCTGTCACATTGCAATAACTTAACTTACCAGGTCAGCAGTATTCAAACAATAGTCCTATAGGAGTGAAAATTACAGTAATAAGATGGAACTCATAGTGGGTTCCCAAACCCCCAGGACACACTTGTTTCCACAGGCGCTCCTCTCATCTTTCCCGGCATCAGGGAACCTAATCTCCCTCCTCAACCCCTAACCTCCCCCAGGCACAGAGGATTGAGAGAATGGACCAGGAATGTGACTCACCCCTCCTTCTACTCCTTATAGTGCCACAGCCTCTGTTACAATGCAGCAGCTATCCATATACAATAATAATAAGTCATTTTTACCCTGCAATTAATGATAAAATCTTTAAATAAATGCCAAGAATGTGTCAGTGAGATGAAGTTTTTCACTTGTGTCTGATACGAGAATTTAATGTGATCTTCCCACTGCTCAACATTTGATACATCTGCGATCTGCTTTGTTCCACTTTGATTTAAGTTACTGACATTAGTTTAAAGGAAAAGTCTGAAAAGAACTAAGACTGTTGTGGAAACAAGTTGAATTATCTCACTTTGCTGGCCTGTTTGAAAATTTGATTTAAACACTCAGTTGAGATTAAATGACTTGAACAATTTTCAAGTGTAGATTTAAGCACAGGTTAACGGATCTCTGCCAAAATACTAATATCAAACAGAGCAGTGCATGAAGCTGAGGGTAAGGGAGATGGATAAACAGCCAGGAAAAGCATGAAGGATAATAGAGCAATTTTGAAAAACATTTTTGGTCAAGTTGTCATGAAATACAGCTGGGTAGGGAGTGGGAACCCACTGTTTTGGCACAGAGGGAACATGAGCCACTTTTTGCATTGAGCAAGATTTTTTTTTTTTTTTTTTTTTTTTTTATCAACAACATATTTTGTTTTTGAAAGCATTTCTCCATTTTGTGGGACAAAGCTTCAGCACAGACACATTGCCTTCGATATACAGTCATTTAAAAACACATCAAACATCACATCCTTGTCTAAGCTGCCTGATTATTTGATTGTTGATGAAGGGAGTAGGTTGTCTAAATGCCCACCTCCCCATTTTTAAAATCCAGTCTGTGCTGGTCTACTGGGAGACAAGATGATGCATAACAACAACTTGAATGCCAAATTGCGGCTGCAGATATTTCAGGAATGCAGCGAAAAGTGAAGATAAGTATAACAGATGGCAAAAGGCTGGCTAAACATACTCATTGTGAAGCTTGTGTTGCTGCTCTCCAGCTGAATTTAAAAGCTCCCTTCTTGTAGTGGGTCACAGGACAGCTGGGAAAACTAACTGTAATAGGGGTGCACATATTTGATTGATTATTTTAATTGTAGCCAGTTGTGTGCAGGATTATTCAGATTTTGTGGACCTCTTATGTCAATGCCGAAAACTGTAAAGATAACATTCCTTTTATACGGCAAAACTAAACAAAAGATGGTCACGAAATACTTGTTGGACTTCGCAAGTGCATCGTTCATCACATCTCATCACACTTGCTACATCACGTCATGTACAGACATGATCTGACTAAGAAAAGGCGGAAAGGTCACCGGACAGACTGTATAGAGTACAGAATGAAGCATAACTCGAGGAAATGTGCGAAAGGGAAGAGGAAATGGTGATGTCAAGAAATGACTGTTTCCTGTCCGACATTCTTATGCATCCCTCCGGCCCACACACAAAGTGGAGGAGGGGTGGGAAGAGGAGGGGTGGTGGTGGTGGGTATCAGAGGAGAAAGTGATGGCGACAGAGGGGGATTAAAGAAGACTGTGGTGTGGATTTGGGAGAGAAAAAAGGTGGTGTGAAACGAGGGGAAGAGGATTTAGAAAATAGAGAAGAAAGGAGAGGTATTGAATGAAAAATCTCTCTGATCGTCCACAGTTTCACACACTCACAACCCTCGTTTCCTTTTCCTCCAATTATTTCAACATCATCCTATCCAGTTCTTGGAAGAGTAGGAGGTGTTTTCTTCTATGCTATCCAATGATGTCATGCACTTCTTTACAGGCTACAAAAAGCCCCTCCACCCGTGTAGGATCCCAACCTCCCCCCACACCCGTCTGACCATTCAGGACCCCTCCTCAAACATTCCTGAACTCAGGCACGTTTTCTGATTTATCGAGATATGTGGGGCGTCACCCCCTCAGACTTGGCTCTGTGCTATGCCGACTGCACTCCAGTTTAAATATAAAATACACTCCGGTTTATTTACTGTTGTGTTGGGAGTCAAATGTTAATCAATGTGTTAATCAAATTGCCATTTATACACTAAAAGAAAAGAGATCATATTCCCCCTCTGTCTGACAGTTTCAGCCTTTTTTGACAGCTTGTTTCTGCTTTGTCATATCAATATTAATTTTCGATTAATTATTAACCATTAGTTATTTTATTAGTTTGAGTATTTTTTTTAATGTGAAAACTCAAGCTTTTCAAAACTGAATAGTTTATGATTTCTTTGTCACCTGTGACAGTAAACTAAAGAGACAGGGATTTTATCTTAATATCTTCGGTTTTGGACCCTGAGTCAGGCAAAATAAGACTATGTACAAGGTCATAAGGATCTTGGGGAACTTTTTCACTATTTGCAGCTCCATTCAAGTTTAAAATAAAGCTCTGTGGATTTGTGCAGTGTTTGGCTGGAGACAGTTACCTTAAGGTTCAGAGGGGTAATCAAATTAGCACAGACCCTAAAAAGGAAAAAAGAAAAAACACTTCTGTGAATTTAAAAAATTACACTAGTTGTTTTATTCAATCTTCTTTACCTTGACGTAACGAATGAACACATCCTCTAATATGAAGATTCTTTTATTTGTTTTAAATAGTTCTGTAATGACAGTGGGTGATTGTCGTAGGATTGCTGACAGTAGTTTCAAAGAAAGTCTGTTTAAAAAGTCAAGCTTTGTCCTTTAACTGTTAGACAAAACCAGACAGAAATATTTCCCATACATGTCAGCGTAGCCTGGAGCTATGTGTGTGCCTAAATTAAAATCCCTCTGTATGTATGGAAGTTCAGGAATGTGACTGATGTGCATGAGTCATAAAAAGGAAGTTGGGAGGAAAAAGGAAGATGTGGACTGACCCAGCGGACGTACTCTCATCCAACTCTTAAATTTCCTTCAGTCTGACTCACTGTCCATTCAGCTTTAATATACTGTCACAGTGGTGATTATGTAGCTTTGTACAGATAGTGAACAACCTACCACATGAGTCACTGCAGTAACAGAAAGCTGGCATGCCACAATGAAATTCTTTGTAGGTGACTGTGATCATGTGAATGAGTCTTCATAATAAAACCGTAGTATTTCACTTGTAGCTTGTTGGTACCTAAAAATGCATACATTAAATGAGATTCAAGTTTATAGTTGTAAACTACGTAAGTAACTAACTAAGTTACTAAGACTAGCACATAGGCAAGTCACAGTTGAGCCATACACTGCCTAATTTGGTCTTTGCAAAAGAAAAGCAAGCATTCATCCATAATGTCATTAAGATTCATTTTACTGTCCTCTGGAGGGTACTCTTTAATTTATCTCATCAACTCCTTTTTCCTCTCAAACATGCCAGCTGTGATGAAAATAAAATAAAAAATAAAAACATGAAGTTGATTCATTGACAAAGACATTGATATTGATGTCTCTCCATTCAGTGGATCTGAAGAATCTCACAGGAAGTGCTATCAAATAAAGAGAAATTAGATGGTTTGGTTCATCCATGTTGCATCTGTTTTGTTTTGATGCGATTTGACTTCAAATTATGTCATTTGGTTGCTTATTAGCAATTTGGGAGAATTAGGAGCCACTGAGAAACCAATTTGAAACTAGACTGTGCACATGTTTCAAAGCACACACACTCTGTTGGGTGAGGCTACTGTTTTCAGACGGTACTTGATTACAGCTGTTATCACCTATTTGGGGGCCATCTAGATGGAATTCACACATTCCTCTGGGACAATGCAGAAGTGTGACAGATCCGATTATGCTGGTATGTACCTGAGGATTTATCTGCATTCCTTTTGGTAACCCCCCTACTCCCAAGACAAAAGCTCAATTAAATGTGTCTGCATTGGAGTAACTGAGAGGAGCTTATTTACATTCAGAGCATTTCGATGGCACCCCCAACCATGGTTTGGGTTAAGGCCCTTGTGTGGGCTTTTCCCTTAGAGAGTTTTGTGTCCAAACAAAATCCTAAAATCCCTTTTGGTGCCTCTGTCAACATTCCTCTACATGAATATAGTGACATCAGCTTGACGACATGGGACAGAGGCTGGTTGTGTCCTGAAAAATGGAAGTAGAGTAGATGGGAGAGAAGTTAGAAAAGTGGTTACACTTGATTGGTTTCAAATTGCTGTTAAATGAGTGTGAGAAACTATCTTTAAGGCTACAGAGGGACACAGTAGTGTACGTGCACAATAGTGAGTGACAAATGCCTCTTTGATAGATCACAAGATGGGTCCCAGTCGTCCTGGGTGGACGCTACTGAGGTCTGAGTGGTTAAGGAAGGAGGTGGAATAGAAGAGGGGAGGGGAGCATATAGGAGGAGGAGGAGGGGTGGTGAGGGGGAGGGGGGTCATGCTCATTCAGAACAGCTGAAGAAAGGCGAGGGGAGGTGGGAGGAAGAGGGAGGCAGGGGTGGTCCTTACATGACATGTGTGTCAGTCTGTTGAAATGTGTGTGGAGTCCTCTATTCAGTTCATACTGACTGAGAAGCGCTGGAAGAGAGAGCAAGAAAGAAAAGCAAGCTTCTGTCCTCAGCCTGAGTTTTAGGAATTAAGAAGAAGGAAAAAAACACAGTTCAGATTTTATCAAAGTGTGAAGACAAGTGAAGGGAAACAATAAATCTAAGTAGATATAGTTTTTGAAATTGTTTGAAATAGTTTTTTTTTTTTTGGCATTTTTTTTCTCTTTTTTGTGGTTTTTGAGAAGGGGTTTTTGGACTCTTACCAATGCTTGGAACAATTACTCTAACAGGTAAGCAAAATGTCTTATTTACAACTTTTAGCAAAGGATTTAATTTATTGCGACATATGTGGAACTCTGTGGCTGCTTTTATGGGTTTGTAGCAAAGCAAAAAAGAGAAAGTGACTTTTAATTTTGACGTTGAATTTCTGTTTTTTTTTTTTTCGAATATACTGAAAGTCAAGTGTGCTCTCTATCCATGAGTGAGTGCAGCCGAAGGCATTGTTGTTTAGAGGGTGTGGTTACTGAGCATTGTGGTTTGTAGATGTCCCGGCACGAGCGAGTGATTTCAGTTGAAGATGGGTTTGCTCTAACCACAGCAGAGTCTCATAAACTCATAAAATATTAAAATAATGCTTGGCGTTCTGTTGCTTTCACATTTCACAAAGTCTAAACTGTTCTTGAAGCTAAAATCATAAAGTGTTCATTCATGATTCTTGTTCATCATCAGTGGTTTTGTAGGATGTATACTAGCACTAAGTCCTGCTGTTTACACAGCCTCTCCTTTTACGGAAACTCTGTAGTAAAAAAATTGTTTATACACTGTAGTAACAACCATTCACAGAACTGAAAGCACTGTCTCTGCCCAAAACCAACTGCTGAGTGCCTTGTACTCTGGGGTATACATCCCACACGACTGCCAAACATCTTGGTGGGAAAAGTATTCACACTGTGACAGCTGCCAGATAGAAATATATGAAGCTCCACTCACATAAATATTTTCAAAGCCTGTTCTTAGCTTGTGTCACCATCCAAGCCACCTCCCAGCGTCCCGTCATGTGAAGTATTTCATTAGATTAGAGTGGGATCCTAATTCCCAGTGGAGTTATTCAGTTTAGCCACAGAGGATAGAGAGGGAGGGGAGCGGGGCGTATGGAATTAATTACATGGCAAGACTGATTTTCTTTAGGTCTTAAACTTAAACTCGGAGTGATGGTTGAAATGGACCACGGGTGGATGTTTTTTGCTTCACGGTGATCTCTGGTTTTTCATTTTAGTACTTGCCTGGAATGCTACAACATTGATATCAATAGATAAACAGTATTTTCTACTTTTAGATATTAGTACAGTACCATTGGGCATCAAACTGAAATTGTTTGTGAATTGGATAAAAGAAGTATTTGGTACAACAAAGAGTCTGTGAGTTGTGAATGTTGATTGTAGGATCATCTAGAGCCACAGAGACACTATGACCACACCTTTGATACAGAGAGGGGGCTCTAGAAGGCCTCCCATTGGGGGAGGGTACGGGGGTGACTCCTCTCCCTCTTTTTTTTCTGACTTCTTTTGTTTAAATATCTACCGCTCCAGTTTAACAGCAGTTATAACAAGGATGTGCATATATATATGTTTTGCATATTTTAAATTTGTAGATAACCTCCCATGAAGAATAGCTGCCATTCAGCTCCCATCTGCCCCCACCCCTCCCTTACACAAATTCATAGTAGTGTCGAAACAGCCACAACAGAAACATTATCTGATCTCACTGGAGACTTGTTTTTTGGCTTTGGTAATGGTATTTAATATGAGAGTATCGCCTTACTTCATGCTCTCACACTCACACATAAACAAAGGCTGTCTCCAGCAGAGAGAGGCATTTCAACTGTGAATGTGTGTCTGAGATATGTAACACCCTCTTAAGTGAGTTAGGGCTTCAGCCTCAGGGCAGTATCCACCTCAACCCCTTCCCTTCATCTATTAACTGTCCCCTACTCACCCCCTGTAGCCTCACCCCTCACACTCACATTCTTTTGGGTACAGTTGTTATTCAAAACATGCATCCTCCCTCCTCCCCACTCTCCACATTAACTCCTCCTCAAATCAAATCAGTCTAGGGAGGTTAACAGTTGTGTGCCGGGGCCAAAAAACAAAGATCAAAAACACGAGAGAGATGCCAGTAGTCTGTTAAATCAACATGGTTCCTGTTTTATTATCCATGTAGATACACATGGCTGCGTCTGGCTTACTAAAGGCCTGACCCCTCACACCCACACACACTTTCACACAGAATCTCCTCAATGCACCGGAACTTATATTAAAAATGGTTCAGAGGAACTGGTGTCATTATGTGCACTAACACGTATTTACTCCTTAGACATAGTTGAGTTAAGATAATTTGTGTCAGCCAGCTGAAAGCTTTGGTTTCATATTAGATAAACATTTGCTTGCAGACTTGTGATAGTATAATGTTTGTGGTTTTTACAGCCCTGACTCACTTACCTTAACAGGGATTGGACCAGTATCCAGAAGATACTATGGCCATGTGACACTTGTGTAATTTGCCCAAGCTCTGTCTTTATTCATGTTTATGCCAGTTTGGTAAAGTCAGCAAACTGCCATGTATTTTGATAATGGGAAAGTTGACCACACCCCTTCTTTTATTTTCAGAGGCCAGCAAGGGTTAGATGGCTATTGTGTTTGCTTGAGTGTATGCCTTGGGAAGGGGGTGGGTCCCCATCCATCCTGCTGTGGTGGAATTTGGGTCAAGGGGATTGGGACTTATTTTAAGGAGGGGTAGTAGAGGCCTGTATTGTTTGGTTTGAATCCTATATGGGGCAGACGAGATGCAATTTAACTGAAAAACAAATAAACATTCTTGAAGTCCCCTGGTGCTTAAATTCAGATTATGTTTACACAGAACCCTAAAATAATGTGCCCCAAACATAGAGAGGGCAGCATAGCTCACATTCCTCTAAAGTCAAATCTATGTACAAGAAATGGGCGTAACCACACTAACAAGACTAGCCTGTGAAATCACTTCTTTAAATTATCACTAAAAATTTGACGAGAGACGCTCTAACTTTTGGCAAAAACTATTCTCCCTAATTGTTCTTCTTGTTCAGGTAAACTCTTAAATATCAGTTATTCTATTTTGAAGCTGAAATATTCCAGGAATGTGGTGCTTCTGAGCAAAGCTTCATGCCTATAATTTGGGAAAAGGATGTGGACAGATGTGGGCGCATAGTTTGACATTTTTGTGTGTGAGACAAGCACGCGTCTTTCACAAATATGGATGGATTTACAAGCTGACTCTATTGTTCTTGTAAAATAACACATTCAAATGGGAAATATACTGTATTTTTTTACACTTTAAATTGTGTATTAGTTTTGAATTTCTTAAATTATTTCAGCTAATAGCACAGTATAATTTCGATTGTGACCATGATTTCTGAGTGTGTATGCATCTCCTAGTTTGTAATCTGTCCTGAGAATATGTTTTGAGAGTCCAGTGGAATCAAACGTGAGATTTCCCAGACTGTAGTGACATCTGAGAGGAAATAAAAATGAAAAGCCTCAGGCACTGGCAGGTCATCAATATCCTCCTACACTTCTCTCTGTCAAAACACTGATCGACCTGCTGACAGATATTATATGTTGAAGTGGGTGTTTTTGTCTCTTGCCTCAGCTAGAGACATTTGTCATTTGTCTTATATTTTTATGACCATTCACAGTAACAGAATAATTACTTCAGTTTGGCCAACTTTAAATGGGTCTCATAATCTGCCATTGCACAGTTTGTTGCACTGTAGATCTGCTCACATCATGTTTTGGGACAATAACCCAGAAACTGATAATGGCATGTTGTTTTCTATTATGTTTTCTTGAAACTCTCCTAGGGGCATTCCTGTTTTTGCGTGTTTTTCTGATTTGTTTGTCAAATGCCAAAACTTTAATTTGTTTGGAATGCTTAAATAGAACAAATTAAAATCTCATTGCAATTAAGAAGTCATATGCTTAATAAAATCATCTCAGCGGGCCAGAATAGCAGCAAAAACTTTCTGTACAACATCTCAAATAATTTGCAGATGGGGCAGAGACTTTCATTGATTATATAAAAATTGCATTTGCATTTAATATAGAAGTGATTTAGATTTCATTAAAGACATTTAGAGTCATTTATGTTCTTTGGGAACTCTCTTTGTGAGTTGATTACCTCATCATTACCTGAATTTGTTGAATTTAATTTTACAACTCATAGCTCTGGTTAAAGTACTTTTTAATGAATCTCATGGGAATACTGTTAGTGAACTTCCTGTTGCAGAGTATGAGCTATGCATGGAGTAAGTACGACTTGAGTGAAAAATCTGATCTATGTCATACTGAGAGTTCTTTCTTTTTTGTTTCTTTCAGTTGGTCAGCCTGATGCTGTGTCTGTGACTCAGAAAGAGGACGCTCCTGAAAGCATGGGCACCATCCAGGATGAAGTGGCGCCTCAAGTAAATGGCGAGAAAGTGGAGAAAGAGTCTCCTGATGCCAACAACATCTCTGCTGTGGAGGAAAAAGCAGCAGAGGAAAAACCTGATGATGCCAGTGAAGTGGGCTTCAAGAAGATATTTCGTTTTGTGGGCTTTAAGTTCACATTGAAGAAGGACAAGACTGAGGAGAAAGACCCTGTGCAACTACTGACAGTCAAAGATAAAGAAGGAGAGGAGGTTGATGGGACTGCAGAGCCTACAAAGGAGGAGGGAGCTGCCGAGGAGAAGAGCACAGCAGAAGAAAAGGAGGCTGACAAAGAGGCACCTACTGTTGAGGCAGAGCCCACTAAAGATACTGACAAAGCTGAAACCACGGAAGTCCCAGCTGAAGACACAGCTGCTGAAGCTACCGATGAAGCAGTGAAAGAGGGAGAAGCTGAGAAGACAGAAGAGGCCACTCCACCTGCTCAGGAGACAGTGTCCCCCTTCAGAAAGCTTTTTAGTGGAGGGCTCTTCTCTAACCTGCGAAAGAAGGCCAGCATCAAGAAGACAAAGGAGGAGGAGGAGAAGGAGGCAGCTGCTCAGGCAGAGGCAGCTAAGACAGAAGAAACTGATGCTGCAGTGGATGAGAAGGTTGAGGCAGAGCAAGAAATTAAGGAGGAGGCAACAGTAACTCCTCAGGAAGAAAAACACGAATCTAAGGAGGAAGCACCAGTTACTCCAGAGGAGGCAAAATCCGAGGCAACCACAGAGCCTGAGGTCACAGCTGAAAGCTCTGCTCCTGCAGAAGCTACCACTGATGAGACCAAACAAGAGGAGGAAAAGGCAGAGGGTGGTGCAGAGGAGGCAAAGGCTCCCGCTGAGGTGACTTCTGAGGCTGAGCTGCTATCATCACAGGAGAAAGCAAAGCCCCAGGGAAGCCCCCTGAAGAAGCTCTTCACTGGAGCTGGCTTGAAGAAGCTGTCTACTAAGAAGCAAAAGGCCAAGAAAGAAACTGAGAGCAAGCTAACTGAGT
The DNA here is from genome assembly GCA_016801845.1 of Polydactylus sextarius. Lineage (NCBI taxonomy): Eukaryota > Metazoa > Chordata > Actinopteri > Polynemidae > Polydactylus > Polydactylus sextarius. The sequence continues at coordinate 9,556,964 of CM028918.1, forward strand.
CTGGGGAGCAAGCAGCCGAGCAGCTTCAGTCATCCACTGAATCAACAGATGCTCCTAAAACCGAGAGTGGACCGTCGTCTCCAGAGGATTCAGGAGAACATGTTATTGCTGTGGAGATGAGCCAGAATGAGTCCAGCCAAGAGACTGAAGGTGAAGTGGCTTCTGATGGAGAGAAGAAAAAAGAGGGCATCATTGCTTGGTCCTCTTTCAAGAAACTGGTGACACCCAAGAAGCTTGTGAAAAGGTCCTCTGAGAGCGAAGATGAAGCTACTGGTGAGAAACCAGCAAAGTCAGCCACACTGTCATCTTCTGAGAGTGCTGCTTTAGCAGACAAGAGTGTTGAGGAGGAGGCAAAGGAAGAAAAAACAACTGAAGAGGAGCCAAATACTGAGAACACTGAGAAACTTGTCAGCAGCACCGAAGAGCCAAAAAAGAAAATGGACACCTCTGTCTCCTGGGAGGCCCTTATGTGTATGGGTGGACCCAAAAAGAGGACAAGGAAGACCTCCGATTCTGACGACGATGAGACCAAGATTGAAGAAGAAGCATCAGCAGCACCAGCAGTAGAAGGGAACAGGTGGCCAAAACTGAGGCTGCCCCCGTCAGTACTGAAAACACAGAAAATGAAGAAGTTGTTTCCTCCCCTGAACCTTTAAGCAGCCCCCCCGAGAGAGAATCCACCTGGGACACACTGAAACGCATGGTTATGCCAAAGAAGGCCAAGGCTGAGGAAAAGCCTGAGGAGAGTGCGGAGCAAGTCCAGTCAGATGGTGAAGGACCAAAAGACGAGTCATCTTTCTCTTTGCGGAAGTTCTTCCCTGGGCGCAGGAAGAAGAAGGTTGAAAAGCAAACCTCCACTGATGTAGGCTCTGGTGAGGAGGACTCTGACACCCCAGCTGTAGTTCCTCTTTCAGAGTATGATGATCAGGAGGCACCATCAGAACCAGCTGCTGCTGTCCAGGTTAAAGTATCCACCGAGGAGAGATCCCCTTCATGGATTCCAGCCAATGTTGAAGACATTGATGATAAGCAGCTGAGCGACATCCCAGAAGAGGGAGAGAATGCTGCCACGCCAAAGTCTGTTGACACTGACATTGCAGAGGATGAAACTGATGACCAGGCTACAGTGCCCATAAAAGCTCCAGCTGCCTTGGGGCGCCGGCTGTCCATGGCTGAGGTGAAACCTGTTGCTCCAGCTCCCGCTGCAGAAACAATACCTGTACCCCAGGGGCCCCAGTCAGAGACCGCCGTCGAGGTTATGGGTGCCATCGAGCCCCAAATAGGTGAAATTCCATCCCAAGCATCTGTGACAATTGAAGATGTACCAATAGAGGTCGCTTCTGAAAAAACTGAGTATGAACCACCAACCGAGAAAGCAGAGGTTAAGGAAAACACCATCTTGGAGCCACATGCTCGTAATGAGGCCATGGCTATCTGCACTGGCCTGGGAACCAAGGAGATTGCCAAAATAGCTCTGGAAAAGCCTGTGACACCCCTTGTAGAGTCTGTGGCTGTGGTGCGTGATGCTGTGGGCACAGAGGTGTCAGTAGAAAAGAAGCCAGAAATTCCAGAAGAAGCCACTGCTACAGAAGATTCAGTGTTTAAAGCCCAAGTGCACCAAGTAGACACCACTGAGCTTGAACCTAATGTTGAAAATCTAACTGATGTACCAGATATTCAGGCCGCCACTGAGAGCTTTGAACCTGAGATTGAGAAGATCGGGGTCATCAGCACTGATGTGGATGCATCTGAGGTCATTCGGCCAACCACCGTGTCTGAGAACTCCCCTAAAGCTGTGATAGTCAATCCCATTACACCAGTATCTGAAGCAGAGGTCTGCACCCAGAGCGCAGAGGTCACTGAGCCAAATGTAGAGATCAAGGAAATTAAAATGGACATGGAGCAGCTCACTGCCACTGAAGAAAATACACCTCTAGAAGAGGTAGTTCAGATTGTGATAGAAGAGATCTCTTCTGCATTATGCGAAACCACAAAGACCACCATTGAAAAGGAGACTGAACCAGTCATCCCTGTAGTCATGCCTACTGAGGAAGTTCCTGTAATCACAGAGACAGTGGTCATTGTCGCCCCACTCAGTGCAGAGTCTGACCAACTGGCAGCCTCAGATGAGATGGTTGTCCAAGTGCAGGAAACCAAGGAGGAATGTACAGTTGTAGAGACTCTGGAGGTCACAACTACAGAATCAGAGATCAGTGAGCAGGCCAGTGAGAAGATGGAAGACACAGAGGATGTGCAGCAGCCCAGCGAAATCGAGACTCAGAGCATGGTCATTGCCCAGTCTGTCATTCCAGACGCTGTGGATAAAGTTCCTGAAGATGCACCAGAACCCGAAAAGCCTGCCACCCCAAAAGACACCACCCCAACACCAGTCCAGGCAACAGCAACAACAGAGAAAGAGATTGAGATTGCAGCTGAAAGCCCTGTTATCACTGACACCCCTGTTGCTATCACCTGTGAAAAACCAGCACCAAAGTCACCTCAGCCCCTTCATGTTGCCATGGAAGTTATTGACACCATCCCAATTGAGGTCACAGAAAGCATTGATGCCACTGTAGAGGAGGAGAAACCAGAGAAGGAGTTAAAGCAAGCTGTGGAGGTAAAAGTAAGTGAAGAAATTGCTGTAGTTGAAGAAGCTGTAGAGATGAAACCGGAAAGTGAGACTGGTGAAGAGGAGGAAGAGAGCAAAAAAGAAGCAGAGGTACAGGAAACAGAAGAAGCTGCCACTGAGGAAGTGAAAACACAATCAGAGGAAAGAAAGCCAGAGGCCCCCTCAGAGGAGAGCAAAGAGAAAGTGCTTGAGATCCACATACCAGTTCAGGTGGTCCTGCAGGAAGCACAGGTGGTTGAGGAACCATTAGTAGAAGAAGAAGCTGTGGAAGAGTTTGACAGCAACGGACCCGTGGCTGAAGACACCAGCGCAAAGTCTAAGAGCCCTGCAAGTGAAAACAAACTCTCAACAGTGTCAGAAGAAGCTCCAGCGACAGCTTCAGAAGAGGTCTCCGCTCCCAGCCAAGTCACAGAGGCAGCAGCCAGCCAGCCAGAGGCAGAGACCGAGACAGAGACAGAGTCAGAGGCAGCACCATCAGGAAAGTGTGCAGAAGTGATGGCACAGGTGATCGAAGTGATTGAGGAGGCAGTGAAAGAGATCGAGCCTGTGTCCACAGAGATCACAGCTGCATCATGAGCAGGTGAGACTGATCTTTCAAGTCTTGATATATCTTGGGGTATTTCTAGCTATATTTTTTATATGGTAATAAATCAAGATGTAGGTGATAATCTGAAGCTCAACAAGTTTTTTTTTCTTTTTTCTTTTTTAGTATCATGAAACACAGTGATGGAAATGGAAAAAAAATGAAAAAAAGCAGTTATTTTCTAAATTCCTTTGTTGGCCTATCATACAATCTTCATAGTGGCTTTTTTGAAACATCAATGGGTCCTACTTTTATTAGGAAGAAGGGGAGGGGATTTACCCACTGACCAGATGAAAAAGCTTTTGTTCAGGCTATGAGTAACCAGGGGACCTTTGATATCAAAGCAGGAATGCCGCCGTTGACCCCGTCTTTGTAGGCCGGGGTCTTAAAGGGAAGCGGTGTGTGAGAGGCAGATGAACTTGTGCTGAAAGACTGATTATGATTCCTCCACTCCCTCCTCCTGTTTTCCTTCTATCACGGGCTCAGTATGGAGTCAAGAAACCATGTCGGACTACGCATTTGTTGGATTCAGTTACAAAGCTTCAAAGAGCAGAGTTTTTTTTTCAGTGACTTTGATTTAATTATATGTTTAATATGTGCAGAGGGATAAGTGCAATTTTTCACGTACAACAACATTTTAGCGACAGTATCTGAAGTCGTCTGAGATTTTGAGCAGTGAATGGGGAAGAAACAGGGCATAATTTGTTTTTATATTTATTAAGCAGACACACAGATCTGCAGCAGAGGAGTCTGGAGAGGAATAGAAATGGGAAGGAACAGCAGGAAAAAGCTTAGGGTAGCTTTATAGCAGCTTAATAGCAGCCCTCTTAGAGTGAGTGTGCACTGAATCTCATAAACAAACCCCGAGAGCCATACAAGTATAAATGAAAGAAGTAGTTTAGAAAAAGCAAACTAAAAATTAGATGTAGAGCACATAGTTAAATATGTAATGTAATGATAGATATAATGATATTCTTGTTGTTTCTTATGTAATATGAGTCTTTGGTTTGTTTTTCTAGAGAAAAAAAGATGCAGTCTTTTCTCATTCCTAATGTCTGTTCTTGTGCTTCTTCTCCACAGCTGAAGATACAAGACTAATGCCTGGGAGACACACTGTCTGGACCAGGAAGTGAGTGATAATGGAGAGAGAGAGAGAGAGAGAGCAGGAGGCTGCTCTGTGGTAACATGCTGAGACGGGGCCCCGCCCATCCAGCCCAGAGAGACTGAGTGACCGAGCAACAGCTCTGCCATTCTCTCCACCTCCCCTTCCACCTGTGCTTCAAACCCATCCTGCAGCCCTGTCACAACAATGTGACACCCCACCAACTTATCCTCACCCACTCACTCACTCTCTCACACACACAAACACTCACGCATGTCCTGTGCCTCCAAAGCATCTGACCTGGCTTGTAATTTGTGTGATGTATGTTCAATGTCTCAGTGACTTTCCATTGCCCTTCCTGCATAAAGCGAGAGTCTGCAACCTGGTTGACTGTATCTGCATGTGTGTGTGCGCGTGTGCATTGGTATGTTTATAGTAGCAAGAGAGAAAGAGAGATGGTGTCAGAAGGCGAAGAGTTGGAGCATTATTATCGTGTATATTGTATTTATATCTTGAATATTCTTTCATTCACCCTTAAGTCTTTATTTTTACATTTTTTTTGTCCCATTTTGTTATTGTATTGACATTGTCGCCTGTTTTTAAAATTCTCATATTAAGCTGTGAAACATTAGGCATTCTTTTGAGTAACGCAATGGTGGTGAGTTTAAGGTTAATGACGAGAAACATCTTAATAGTTTCCAGTAAAATTTTACCGAAGCAAATGTGAAACTGTTGCATGAAAATGCCTTGTGTATCACAGTTTTAATTGTCATATTCAACGATTATTTCAAGCATCTGTAGCAATTATAATTAAACCATGGTACAAGTGTGATTCCACTGTTAGTAAGTGATGACACAGACTGCAGAAATCAAAACAGGAGAGCAGAGAACGTGATGATATCTATGAGAAATGCACCACATGTTTGATTTTGACACATTCTCTTGTCTCTTGTGTTCTTCACTCTGCATCCCAGTGAAATAATATAATAACCTTCATGTAGATAAGAAACAACCACTGCCTGATTTACTGTGAAAAAAAAAGACATTGTTACACATTGTTTCATGTAATAATACAATAAAATACTATTATAACACCCTCATTTGATCATGTGGCAGAGATATGTGGTTAAGGATACAAATGCCAATTTTTAGACACTGGAGGATTTGTAATGAGAAGAAACGTGCATGTAAAAAAACACTTGCAAAGCATATCATGTTCACAGTGTTTATTGGCCATGTTTCTGAGTTACAACGTGACATGTGTCATTTGTGTGTAGTAGTTTTGCTTAGGTTAACACCTTTCTTACCACATTGTATTTATATTGGTGAAAAGACAGTATGCTGATGCCATCTGCTGCCTACAAATAGTAGTACACCTTTTAGTCTTCAGTCATCTGTGTCATTTTATCTTCAACTGTGTGTGTAACAAGGGTTATCAAGTGTGAAAATAGTCTTTGTTCAGTCTTATGCTAGACGCGCCCTAAGTTCTGCTCTTCACTAAGCATGATAGCCCAGGTGCATTAAATTGGCACCAAGGAGGTTTAGACTCACTTGGTTGTGGATTTTAAAGAGGCACAGACTGCATGGTACCAGAAATCTCAACAAAAGCTCATTTTACTCTTAATTTAAAAGCCAAATCAACTTAGGATAAATCAGGGAGTCACAGTCTTTCCATTACACGCAGGATAATTTATATTTCACATTCACATTCAATTAAATTCCTATAACATGTACTCAGATACTTTTTTTGATTGTGAAATCTTAGTCACAAGATCTGTTTGTTTTTTTCTGCTAATTTACTGGCAAAGTGGGGGATGTTTCAGGATGGTGGGAAATATGAAACATTCTCCGGTTCCACTTTAACCACCAAATAAACACATAACTATGGCATAAACTGCTTTTTGTTTATTTCCATGCCAAATTTGATGAAGTTGCACTATGTCAGTAATTGGGATATCTTGAGAATTAATGAGTGAGTGACAATTTAATCCATTCATTTTTTTTTTTTTTTTTGGCTCACGTCACTAAGCTTTATGACCAAACAAAAGAAAGATGAGGAAGTACAGACCCCCCCGTGTTAGGTCACCACTTCCCTTTATTTTGACTCTAGAGGCCGTGACACCTCCACGACACTTGCTTTTTGTAAAATAACTGAGTAAAAACGACAGAGTGATCTAAAGACTTTTGCTATTGTTGCGTAATGTATAGCATTTAGCTGGGGCCACTTGCCTACCTTCAGTTCTCCCTGCTTTTTGTAACACACTTAACTGTGAACCTGTTAACATTTGTACAGATTGTATACCTACTGTATGTACTTAAAATCATATTGTTGTAATATTAACTAATAACCTGCAGCCATTTAGCATAATATTCACATAGCATGGTCCTAATTGTCTTTTATATTTTCCAAGCTGTTAATAGTAAGGATGCAGAAACTTGTCTATATTTCATTCAATAAAGTTAGAGAAAATTGGTGCGATTTGTCTTAATTTCTTGTTTTTTTTTGTGTGTGTCTGTGTGAGTTTTTAAATAAAATGTCTTAATCAAAGAAATTATAATGTAAATTAGAAAAGAAATAATCAGGGATCTCTTCTGATGTTGTTTTAAGGGTAAAGACAAAAAAAAAAAAAACATCCAGTTTATAAAAAGACATGTTTTTATTGTTCATTCTTCACTGAAAAAAAAGTTTATACAAAAAAATACACACATTCCTGAGAACACAGACTGATCACAGTAGATGTCAGATGGGCACCAACCAATAGGGTCATTTTGTGTGTGCTCAAGTATCATGGGTCGGGTTTTCACAAGCCATGAAATTATTATTATTATATTTTTGATTAACAGTGGACAAAAAAGATCATGTCAAATTTCTCATCTTCCTGAGACACTAAGATGTTTAAACATACACAAAAGCAGTAAGTAAGTCACAAGACTGGTGTTGCAGACGAACAACTACAATTTGAACTGGGAAGGGATTGAATTTTTCAAAGAAAAAAAAAAAAAACATTATTCTGTGTATCAATTGAGCTCTGAGAAATTAATGTCAGTAGTACAGCGTCTTAAATCCCTCAACTAAACAAAACTGCAAACAAGACACAAGCATGAATCCTCCGTTACTCAAACACTGGTAGGATTAAATTCGCAGACATTTGTGTTTTTATGTGAACTAAAATGTGACAGAAAATTGACTTATACTTAAAAGATGGCAAACATGGTCATGTAACTGGCATAAAATCACCACTACCACATTTGTTAAGATGTGATGAGATTTAGGTTTATGACCTGAGCAGACAGTAACGAAAAAACAGCTCCATCTAGCCAAACACTGGGCTCGTTGCATCAAACAACTTTTGAACGATGCTTAGCATAATATGATTTAAAGTGAAAAAACAAACAAACAAACAAACAAAAAACTTAAAAGTAAATTAAGATGGGCCTTATCCTCACTGTGGCAAATTTGTAGGGGATGAAAATCCTGCCTGGATGAACATGGCTAAAAAAAAAAAAAGACTATTAATGTCAAATATATTAGGGATGGGCATTTTTTTTCCTACAAAAATCAGTTAAAAGTTCAAAAATTCCACATTTGAAATGTTTTTATAAAAGACAATAATGAGCTTTTGTGTGGTTTTGTTAATTTCTCATCAGTATCTACAGCAACAGGAGAATGAAAGTTTTTTTGATTTCATGACTTTGAAATGTTTGTAATTAAATGGGCTGGATGAACTGGGAATATCACACACAATAAGATAATTTATATCCTACAGGAAGAATGGTACTAACACAGTTTAACAGGTCAAGCTCCATTATATAGTGAACTATGAATGATAAAATGTAAAATGTACAAGAAGAAAAAATAATCCAATCAAATTCCTGGTAAATTTTAATCACAGTTAAAATGCAGATTTGCAACAGAGAAACCGATGCTCACTGGTATTGTTATATTGTTAAACGTTTACTGCTGGATCTGGATCATCACACTTACGTTTTGAAATGTCAAAATACACATATATCTGACTTATCACTTGACTTGTTTCACATTTATTGGACATGTTTTTTTTTTCCATTTCACAATTTCCAGTCATCAGTAGTACACAGAAAGTGTTCTTGTTATCCCAAAGAACGGATGTTTTCATAAATAGCACCTTTTTATATTCTAATAACAATTGTGTTGTCAGACTCAGATTATAGAGACATCACCATGTTATTATACATCCATTTATTGGATGTACAGCTTAAACTTTGAGAGGTCAATGGGGGGCTGGAGCCTTGAGGCTGGAGGTGGGTTGTACCCTGGACTGGTTGGCAATCTATCACAGGGCTGCCATTAAGCCACAAACAACCATCCATGCTCCATTCACACCTATGGGCAACTTTGAGTTGCCAATTAACTTAATCTGCATGTCTATGGGGAGAAGTAAACTTCCCACAGAAAGGCCCCAGCCAGCCAAACTCAGAACCTTCTCACTATGAAGCAACAGTGCTAATGAGTGCACCAATGTGCCACTGCTGTTATATATCTTGCAAACATTTTTAAAATTAAATTCAACTCTCCCTGTATCATAATGTCATCCTTGTTCACTGGCAGGTGAAAAAAGTCCAGTCAAACTCTACTGGTGTCAAAGTCAACATCATGAATCCTTCTTTGTGTTCATCTGCAAATCTTCTCCCACAATGTTTTTTTTTCTTTTTTAAATATGTGAATGAATGACTGCGGTTGCAATATCAATCTAAAATACAGAGAAAATGTTTCCCTTTGCAAAAAACGAGTAAGGAGGTAAGAAATTAGTACAAATTTGGCAACAGAAAGGGGGATATAAAATCTCAAATAATCTTTTTTTTTTTCTAATTTTTTAAAAGCTTCTACAATGATAATCAAGTATATCATGTTGAGATAATTGGAGATAAATTTATTATGCCCATCCCTAATACATATACCTTTGTTAAAACCAAATGTATTTCTATCTTGAAAGCTATTTGTCTACTAATATATATATACACACCTTTGCAATATAATGTATTCTTTGTAAATATAGCACTGTATATAAAATTAGAAAAGCATGTTGAACAAAAAAAAAAACTAAGGGCTTTTAAAAGAAGATTCAAGCAAATTATAACATAGACAAGATGTATAATATTGTACAGGACAGCCTCCCATTAACATATGAGTGTGGAACATGTTGTTTCTTCAATTAGTTGAGAGTTATATAACCTTAACATGTAAAAATGAAAACTAATCAAACTGGCACAACTGTAAACACAATGACCGCTCTCACTTGTGATGTGACTGATTTGTGGTTTCCTCTCACTCTTATTATGATGAGAAATTGTGCTTTAATCTGCAGCAATCAGGCAGAAACCATAACTACTCATAGCTCAATAAAACAAACAACCAAATTGTTGTAGAGAATGATGCAATTAATGGACAATAAATTATTACCTACATGTCCAGATTCTGCTGGGCCAAAAATCCTAAACAAAACATGAATGGAAGACAAGTGTACTTTCCTGCATATTGGCCATAAAAAAAAATAGAGCACAGATTGTCTTGGGTTTGAATATTCTGTGTGCTTTTAACTGAAGTTATGATCTAAACCAAATCTGTAGAATCAGTCCCTCATTTATGACCAAGTAGAAACAACTCCTCTGTGTCGCTCAAGAGGGATTGTTAGTAGTTTCTACATATTTTTCCTACCCACACCTAACACAACAAGCTCACAAACATGCTGTCTCGTCTGGAACCGCTTCCTCTTTCTTCTACACCGAAAGTCTGCCTGTGCTGCCTCAAAGTCACGGTCGCTCTTTAGAAAAAACCATGTGGTAGACGCTGACATTTGAGAATCTAATACCGATGTACAAAATGAGATGAAACTAGGAAATAGTCACTTCCTTTCACTCATCACTTAACCTTGAGCAAGATGTTAATTTTAGTTGCTACTTTCTAATGACATTGGTTTGAACTCCTGAGAGCTATATGCTATTTATTTTAAACAATATGTCAGACAATAGGTCAAGAAATCCAAAAATACTGTACTCAAAAAAACAAAACAAAAACTTTTAAGTAGATCAAGAACCTCCAACATACATACCCTGACTAACTTTAGCTTACGTATTAACCATAATTTAGAAAATAAACATACATGTTAAAAAGGTCAGAAACACAGTTTTGGCACTACTCTACAAGGATCTCCTCAGTCTTTATGGGTTCTACTGGGGTGCCAGAGTTGGACAAATCAGAGCCTTCATCTTTGGAAAACTCTTCACGCTGGAGCATCATCCCTGCCCCCGTGTTTCCCTGCAGTCCCACTAAACCCCCTTGGGTGAAGCACAGATGTTTGATCACCTCGTTGGGACTGGAGAAGGTGGTCGCACAAATGTTACACTTGTAAGGCTTTGATGAGCCCAAGAACATCGCCTCCATCTGGCTGCTGTCGTCGCCTGCGGTGCATAGCTCCATGCTCTGACGGTCCACCATGGTGTAGGTGTCAGCTCCCTGGTTCAGGCACACGTGGCGAGCTGCCTGGTTTGCCCGGCAGAAGCTTTTGCCACATGCGCTGCATTTGAAAGGCTTTCCTGTGTGGATGTACATGTGTTCACGCCAGTGGCTCTTCTGAATGAACTTGCGCCCACAGGTTGAACACTCGTACTTCCGTCGCTTCACTTCCCGGTCCAAGTCGGCACTCTCCAGGTTGTCAATGTCCGCAATGTCTGACGGAGGTGGTGTGTCTGCCTGAGAATTTAACCCTCCCACACCCCAGTTGGATGTGGATACCTCTGCACGGGGAGAGTCTGAGTTGGTACCTGAAACAGGTGTTTGCTCGCTGTCACTTATTATCTCGACTGCTGTGGTCGCAGCCGAGGCACTTGACCCTAGCTTGTTTCCCTTAAGGATCCCCTCTACCTCTAACATGCTGTTTTCTCCAGTCATGACAGGTGAGAGTTCATTACTTCTTGGCTCAGTTGGCTGAGGGGCCTGGGTGTGCTGCAAGAGGTGCTCTCTCAGCAGGGACCTCTGGGTGAATCGGCTCCTGCAAATATGACAGGAGTAATGTTTCCTAAAGGAGGAACTCCTCTTCATGATGCTGGGCTTTACATGAAGGATGGCACTGGCTGAGGCACCATCTGCACTTAGCAAGTCATTTGCCCCCTCCTCAGCTGTAGGCTTCGCGCCACTGGTTGAGGCCTCCATGTCTTGGGGGGAGGAAGCTGGCTTGGACGGTAAGGAGTTTTCGTATGAAGGAGTGGCAGCTAGCGTGGATGGATACTTTCCTTCTGAGATGAGCTGCTCGACGTCAAAGGGTGAGGACAGTTGCCGCTGGGTGGGCAGTCTGGCTGATAGCGCCGCCACCTGTTGGTCGGAGATCTGGATGCCATAGAGGGAGGTGGAGAGGTTGATACTGGGCTCACGGTGCGTGTACACTGACTGACTGGCCTCCTGCAGGAGTGGATAGGCGTGTAGGAACCTGACGCCCTGCTCCAGTCGTGCGGGGTCTATCAACTGAGGTGCAAGCTTGCCTGTGTACATCAGGTTGAGGAGGTAGCTGAAGATATCTGGCTGTATGTCAGCAGCCTTCAGTCGCACACAGTCACTAAAAAAACATACACATCACGGTTAACTAGTGACAAATGACGTGGCAGGTTCTGAAATATTAGATATTAGATGCTTGATACAGGTTTCAATCACCAACAGTCAATACAGAAAGATTACTCTTCATTTATTAACTTCAGTACATGTGGCATGTTGAGTAAGTTATTATTGGTTGTGTATAATTGGACACTTGTGAATAAATTTGTTTAGTTGCTGTCACTCCTTGTCAAGGAAACATATGTTCTGGTCTTCATGCACTTACAGACCCTTGAATTTATTAAGTGATGGGTCAGAACACTAAAAAGATTATAATCATTCGAGTGTTAAAGTACAGAAAAAAACTCCAATGTTTGACGACATGAAAATAAAGCCAATGTTACTTGTGTTGTTGTTCTTTTTGATGTTTTTTGTAATGTAGGTATAAGAATTTGGTTTGTGGTAAGTTTCCTGAAGTGACATTAAACCGTTTTTTAACTTGATACTGATGTTAAGTCTGATTTAATGATTCCTGTACCTGTCCTGGTGAATGAAGAGCATTCTGAAGTAGTTGGAGAAAGCAGCGAGGACGGCTTTGTGGGCTTTGAAGAAGACATCTCCTATGGCCACAGTGCAGTCGCACAGGAAGCCAAACTCCCTCTGAGCGTTAAGCTGCTGCAGCAGGATAAGACCATGGTTGGCCAACTCCATTCTTCAACCTGCACAAAGACACACACATGCAGCAATGAGTTTCCTGTCTGGAAGAAGACCAGCGTTTATTGTGACCACAAAGAGTCAGGCTGACAGGGGTGAGCCAACGACCTTGTAAAGGCTAAGTTAGCACAACAGTGAAGAATCATTTGGTGACACTGGAGACAATTTGTCTAGTTCTAATGTCACAGGAAATCGGTTTGATTGTATGGCTGTGAAAAAAACTACAGCATCTTCATGTGTTTTGCAAAAGTAATTTGTAACTAGTTTATCATGAAATCATTATTTTCCAGCACATTAGTCATGGAAAATATTCTTGTTATAAGAAAACTGTGAACAGTGGTCAACACAGTGCTTAGGCTACTTCCTGTAAAAGGCGAACAGTAGCTTTACAACCCCCACACACAGCTTTATAGTATGTGGAAAATAAATAAAACAAATGTGTTTAAACTGATATATTGAGCAGGTTCTTTGAGAACCTGAAATAAAGAGGTAAATAAATATCTATCTTCTAGTTCTTTTCTATGGACTGAAAGTTTTAAGCAAATACCACTTTGCTTAACTAAGTTTTGATGGAGCCAAAACCCTACAAACTCAATCACAACGTTAAAGCGCTCTGTGCCTTCCGGTGGCCAATGAGATGGCTGTTGTTGACCTTTAAGGTCACTGGAGGACTATGAGGGCTCCGGGCCATCACATGATCAGGGTTATGGGTGTCGGCACACATTCCTAAGGCACAACTTTTTCTACCCCCCTTCCAGTGAAGAATGGAAACAGCCCGCCCACGGACGAGACGAATCTCCTTTCTCCAACACTTTCACCGCTTCACACAAAGAAATAACAAATGGAGGACAGATACTTCATCAGCCACTTTCCCTCTGATAATTCAAGAATCCTGCAGTTCTGTTCAACTTCCTCTGTATCTGAAAACATTTAAACACCCCTCTACACACGTGTATTTCATCACAGAGGTCAGAGTGCAAAGATGCTGGCACTGAAGCGCTCCAGGAAAAGGCTAGGTTTCCGCATCTTGTGCAAGGATGGTACAGAAACAGCATGCACTAAAGATGCACAATAACCATACTCTAGTCACCAATATACGTTCAGATGCCAGTTTATTAGAAACATCTAGCTGCTGGTAAAGCAGCTCTGCAATAAAGACTTCCTTCAATGTTTGCTAAAAAAGAAAAGTATGAATAAGTCTCTGAGTGCCAATTTAGCAAAGCAAACAACATTTTTAATGATGAAAAATTTCAGCATTTATGTGATCAAAGAATTGATAATTGCTAGGAGTAAACGGTCAGTGGATTGATGTTTTTGTACATGATCAGATCAAAACTGTATACATCTGGGATTACATAAATATAACATGGTAAGCAGTGAAAATATCTAATATTTAAAGATTTTACTAGTTGATGTTGGATGGTGAGTTGAAAAGAAAAATGATGATTTCCCAAAAGTGCTATGTGATTGTTAATTTTGACTTTGTTTTCTATTGTCCTGTTTACTTGAAACAAGGCTATACTTCATTTAATAAGACAGTTTCTAACTGTGTAAATACAACTGATGCGGGCACTGAGTTGTTGTCTGTTCATGTGCGAGACAATTAAATATTCAAGTGATCAAAAATATCTATAAATACGTAGCTGTTCTTCGTTTCACATAGATATGTTATTTTAAAGAATACCTCATTCTTAAAGATACTTTTAGGTCTTTGTTGTTTTGTTTTGTTTTGTATGAGTATTTTTGGAAGATGCATCTTGAACTTCCATGGGTAATAAGAACAAATATAAATCAATAAACGAAACTATTGGTCTTGCCACAATCGTCTAGTTTTAATTCATATTATCTAGTAAGTTAGCCGCAGAACCATGTGTTAATCAATACAAACTTGTTTGCAACAATAAAGCACCGCCCCTGATGTGATGTAGACACGTGGAACAGTTACTTCCGTAGTAAGATTTTCTGTTATTCACCGTTAAAACCGCCAGAGAGTGAGACATATGTGGTAGGTAAACGCTGCAAAAATCCAACTTCTTCATATTGCGAAATAAAAAGCAGCAACTAAGTACGTCGCCTTCTAAATGAGGAGACAAACCGTAAAAAAAAAAAAAAAAGAGCGCGCCTGCACTGACTCCTGCCTCGGGTGTCTCTCGGTTGCTACTGCTAGCGCGAGAAAACGGACATGCACGCACGCGGGCGCGCGCACCCAACACACACACACGTACGAACGCGGGTAAAAGAGAGCGAGAGACGCAAGGGGGATGGGGCTGGTCACGAACGCATTTCTTTTAACTTCCCCCGTGACAATTACAGTTAGCGCAAAGCGAATACAAGTAGCCAAATAACGTAACATTACAAGTAAACGAACGGGTGAGTGTGTAATTAATAAAGAGCCGTACCTGCTCTCCGCTTTAATCCGTGGACTTTGCCGTGTCGCCGTTGTTTGTTTGTTACCGGGGACTCGTCCGTCCTCTCTGGGTTCGCAGCAGCTTGTACTGTTCCCTTGCAAACGCAGCATTCGTTGGCGGCGGAGAGGGTCGTCCGTCGGTGTTTTCCGGTTAGGGGTTTTACGTTACAATCACATGACTGAGGGTAAAAAAAAAAACAGTCATAAAAAAAAAAAGCCGTTGTGAAAAAAAAATCCGTTGAGGAAAGGGGCGGTTGAGTTAACGTAAATTCCCCGCACTGTTTAACCGCCGTGAGATCAACCCCCACTAGTGAGCTTTTTGACAGCCGGTGAGGACGAACAAACACCCGGCTAACAGCTACGTTGACTCACCCTGTGCTGGTTAATCATCGTGTGTCTGCCGTTAACGACACGTTGAACGAAAATACGTCGCTCGTGTCGTCGCTTACCGGCTTTCAGTGAAATAATGAAACGACACAGTTCACCAACGGTCGTCTTACATTTTCAGCTTTTTTTTTTTTTTCGAACTTTAAAGGAAGTAGATTTATACAAATGGAACGTTAGCAACAATTTAAATACATTTAATTGGGATTTGTGTTTATTTGAAATATTTAAAATTAATCAACTCTGATGTTAAAACATAACTAGAGGAAATTTGTACATTATGAACAAGCTCATTATAGCTCTGAACAAAAGTTTCTATATATACTGAATTGAATATTTTTTTTTTCCCTATAACGTGTTTTTTGACACTGTGAATGATAAAACAAAACAAGTTTGTTTATATTTCTGTTTTATAGACGGGCAGTAACTAACAGATTTACTTTATGCAAATTTTTAAATTGAAATGATAAATGACTCTGATTCAACTTGTTTTAGAGGATAGTTTAGATTCACCCTTGACAAGTTGTTTATTTTGCTCTTGTGGAAACAAGATCTGAATTATTTTTGCAGTTAAGAACAAGTTATTTCTGTTGAAATATCCTGATCCTCATGCAGCTCTAATGGACTGAATAGCACAACACAGGTTTGAAAATATATTTGACTGTTCATAGAAGACTATATTTACCAGTATAAACTTGTTTGCAGTTTGTAGACATCAGTTTAAATAAAAGAAAGGCAGATTTAACTGTTTCTTTAACTTATATCATTTAAGTCACTCTCATTTCCAGCTCTTGTGCAAATGTGCACATCCAAGTGATGTCTGATCCTCATAAATCTCATTGTAAACAGCATCATGGACCTGCTGTAGGCTAAATAACCTTAAACATCACACCAACAGCACACACATACTCTGTGACTCATTGCTTTTATGTGAAATTATCCCTGCTTGTTGTTTATCCTTAATGAGCTCTAACACTGCAGTCATTATTTTGTAAAGGAAACACATATTTGAACAGAAGACGCATGCGCAACTACACATTGTTTGTTCAGAGTCACAGGAAATGTAGATAGGCCATTTCACAAATGCACTTTGGAGTCACATCAATATTTCGTCATCCGACATTGTTGTCAGTGAGTTGGTGGATGGTGTCCTAGTGTAAACACCTTTTTTTTACTTGAAACTTGTCATTATAGAGTTGTGTTTCAGCCTTAGGACAGGGAGTCTACAGGGAGAACTAGACTAAGCAAGTTGTTTCTCTGAAAATGCTTGTTGGGTAGACAGAGAATGGGTGGAGAGTTTGTAAAAGGAGGACGAAGACATGGGAGTTGACAGAAATGTCTGAAATAGGGCCTGGGGACCAAATGTCCCTGTCCAGTCAACAAACAACTTAACTAGATCTGATCCTGGCCACAAAGTAACTGAAACTAATGATAATAATAGAAAAATGTAGACCTGTGGGAGAACAAATGTTTCACAAACAAAATCTTGTTTGAGACTGCTGGTAGAGCAATAGTAGATGGTAATGACAGCAAAACAAAAGCATGTTTACTTTGCTGAAAGCTCCACAGCAGGGGTTTATTGAAAGAAGCAGATAAATGGAGGCTACTGTGGCTCACTGTTGTTTTTTATCATTAAAATCAATAGGTTGTAGTCAGTAGATTTGTATGATAATAGCCCATCTCTGCATATGGCTTTCTTATGCTCTCAGAACAGCTTATGCAAAAGAGATGCAGACTGGACTTTCACATGACTGCCATGCTACTGATTTCCGCTAAATTGATTTTTTCCTGCAATAAAACATTTTCAAAACAAGCGGCGGTATCTACGTCTGATTTCCCTGACGTCACTGCGTCTTATATTCAATCGCTCGAAAATAAAACATATTCAGTGAGGCTGCTGTGGCTTGAGACGGCTGTATGGTGAGCTGAAACACCTGTTTAAACAGGGCCTTTAACGTTAACTGCCTCCTCCGCCTCCTCCTCCCTTCCCCCCCTGTTCATGGCCTGTTTTGAAACCGGAGTGGTGAGTCACTCCTCTCTCTCGGTTTAGAAAAACAGATCCGGCCAGGCTGGGGCCCGGCGGGGGGATGGGAGGCCGGCGGTGGATGAACACCGGAGGTGGACGCAGCTGGACTCCCACTCCCAAGGACCCCACATCCTGACAACGGCCCGCCGTGTTCCCATAGTGACCGGGGCTGATCTGAAGGGGGGAAGAAGAAAAAAAACACCGCCAGAATTAACGGATATGTGTATCTTTCCAGCCTGGTGGTTGTGGCTGTAGAAAATCAATTTGTCATGTTCTTAAAAAAGATCCAAGAAAACCCAAAATGGACCGTAGGCCTAAACCTTTTATCATTAGGCCCATGGTGTTGCCTGTGTTCTTGTTTTGACGTGTTATAAACCTACCAAGCGGAAGCACCGGTGTGTTTTGTCCTTATTGTTTTTGGCCATTGTCGAAATGGAAACCAGCTTTTTTTGTCGCCAAGGAAATAATGTACTTGCAACAGTAATTATAACATAAGTTATATTATTATACAGTTATATTATAACATAATATGATAAAACATTATTTACAACCTATAATGAATGACTCTATATTCATGTATATTAATATTTAATCATCGTCCCAGAGCTGGGACTCACCAGATAAATACTTTCCTTTATCAAAATCATCCTCCACCCCCTCTTTTCCCGCCAAAAAAAGCCCTTAGGGTAGAGTTAGGGGGTGTGGGGTTCAGGGGTTGATCAGGCGAATCAATGTCGTTATGACGACCGTTGCCCTGGACAACGAGGGATGCTCTGGGTGCCACAGCAACAACGGAATACCACGCGCAGTGCAGCAGCTGCTTCCACGTTTTGAATCTTCCCCTAAAAGAGTTACTTTTAGGTATTTAAGACTTAAATCTAATATGTGGGAAAGAAAATTAAGAAATTTAACACGGTGCGGTTCAGCTTCTTTGAATTACACAAACAATACACAATGTACACGGGATGCACCATTTGCCCACGTTACAGTTTACACATTTACCACTAGATGGTGACATCGTCTCCTCTATAAATCAAATTCTAACGGAGCCGAAGAATTAAATCCTAAAACGTAAATTTGCCAGAAATACAGGAAGTTGAGCCGGATGTAATCTGTTTTGTTGCGTCGACAGAAAAAAAAAAAGCGTTTCATGTCAATCGCGAGACTTAAACATAGAAACAGAATTTGTTCTTGTCCCGGAAATTGTATCAATAAAGTTTTGGATTTGAATTGTCTGTCACTGCTGTAATGATGGCGGCTGATCAAACTGTCCACGGAGTTCCTCCTTCACTGTCTGCTAGTGTGGTTGGGTATGTTGACAGCTGAATTAACCACATTGTCATCATGTTAAATGATGTATTTAACTAAACTGCTGCATTAAAACGGCTTCATAACGTTAGGATGTAGGATTATGACTGTCGTTTCCGGAGCAGCACTAGCATTAGCATTAGCTCATTGCTAACAGGGACACTTAACTTGACTATAACTGAAACCGAGATTTTTCTTTTCAGCTGAATTGTAGACAGATGTGTAACAAACCTCTTGCTAATTTAGCTAGCTAGCTGACGAGTGCATGCACCTGTTCCAGTGAATGATCACGTGTCGTCTCTCTGCAGGTCATTTGCTTATTTCACTGTAAAAGACAGATTGCCGACCATCCTGACTAAAGTTATAGACACAATACATCGCAACAAAAACAAGTTTTTTGAAGAATATGGAGAGGTAAGAGCTGTGTTTTTTGTCTCGATTATAATTTTCTTTAACCACACCTGGAATCACGAGACACTTTGCTTAACCTGAATTTGGCCCTGCTTGTTCTTCCTCTTTACGTTCATACAGGAGGGTATCCAGGCAGAGAAGCAAACAATATCTCTGCTGTCTAAGTTGAGGAATGAGTTGCAAACTGATAAGCCGGTGCTTGCACTGACAGATGGTTTGCAAGACACAGAGACCTGGAATCAGTATTTGCAGAGACATCAGGGACTGCAAGGGGACCAGGAGTCTGTCAGCTGGTTCAAGTCTCCATGGCTTTATGTGGAGTGCTACATGTACCGCAGGATACAGGAGGCTCTCTGGCTCAAGTGAGAAACACTTGCATCCGTTGCTGCCCCAAATCCCACTTTTAAATATTATGCTCTGTGTGCATGAAAACACTCTTTATAGTTTTTTAGATTCATACTGCAAAATTGGGTGTCTGAGTCTGTTAAAAGATTGTTTAAATGAAATTGCACTTCTACAAATGACAAATAAACGAGAAGTCAGTTCAGCTTTCCTTGTCTCTATTGTACTTCTCCTTCACTCACGATTTTATTTCTGCTTTTATTGCAGTCCTCCCATCAGTGACTACGATGTCTTCAACGAGGGAAAGACTCAGAGCTTTTTTGAGTCTCAGCAGGCTATAGTTTCCCTGTCTACACACTTGGAGGGAATCAACAAGAGCATGAAAGAGCTGTCCAAAGATCAGCTGCATGAGAATTTCAACAAATTACTACTGGTCAGTATTTTAAGTGCCTCCTGAAAATTTTGAAGCAAATTGAAAGACTTGGTGACCTTGTGAGTGAATAAGTATGAATCTATCTCCATTCTGTTCTTGTTATGCTGATGTTCACACATACAGTCAATTATTCAACATAAACTAAGTAAGATGTATTCATATTTATTATTTGACTCTTCCCAGGTTTCTCTGTGGGGGAATAAGTGTGACCTGTCTATCTCTGCCGGCCAAGACAACTCACAGAAGACCAGTCCAATAGATTCCCTCAGTGACCTACAACCCTTCATCTTAGTGGATGGCTCCAACATGATATGGTCAACTCTAACATCTTCTAAAAGGTCAGGAGAGTCAGGGAAAATGACTGCACCCAGAGTGGACATAGTGCTAGACAACGCAGGATTTGAATTAGTCACTGACTTGGTTCTAGCAGATTTCCTGGTTTCCTCTGGCCTTGCACATGAGATCCATTTCCATGGCAAATCCTTCCCATGGTTTGTCTCAGACGTCACTGCTAATGACTTTCAGTGGACCATCAGACAGACCATGGCAGCCAATCACAAGTGGATGTCCAAGTGTGGTGTCCAGTGGCAGAGCTACCTGAATGAAGGCATGTGGTCCTATCATGACCATTCTTTCTGGACTCAGCCCCATGAGTTCTGTGACATGGCAGCTGATGCTCCTGACCTGTATGCTACCCTGCAGGAGGCAGATCTGGTTCTGTTTAAAGGTGATCTGAACTACAGGAAGCTGACAGGGGACAGGGACTGGGACCACACAGTGGGCTTCGATACCGCACTGCGAGGTTTTGGGCCTGCGCCACTGTGTAGCCTGAGGACTCTCAAGGCTAACGTCCAGGTTGGTCTACAGCCAGGCCAAGGGGAGAAGCTCACCTCTCAAGACCCAAACTGGATGACCAATGGCAAGTACGCTGTCATTCAGTTCCACAACCCAAAGTCAGAACAGTAAGACGGATCACACGGAAGAGGACGATTCATGAGAACATTACAGTAGGAAGTACCATCAGCAGAGAATACCTTTAAGCCATAAGATCATATAAGTTATAAGAATATAGGAAAGATGTATCTGTTTCTCATTATCAGTTTGCACTTCATCATGTTTGATACAGAAATGCACAATAAGAAAAATATGTCATTTTTTATTTTATAAAAATACAAATTTGTACCATCTCATACTTGCATACAGTGCTAGCACTTTGGATCTAAATGTTTTCCCATGATTTGAATATAGTTGTTTACAGACCAAGGTTGCTTGCAGGTTTACATTTACATGTATGCAACGTACATTTGCTTGCTTTACAGGTAATGTAGATGTTATTAATGGTTATTGAGTTGAATCTTGAGGAAGCATGAGGGTTTATAGATCTCTGCCCTAGACTACTGTTTTAGATTATTTTTAGTTTTTATGTGCAGTTAATAAATACATATCAATGATGATATTGATAAAGATAAATGCAATATATATATTTTTCAATTCAAATCTTCTCTGGTTGTTACTGTTGCTCTCAATGCCATTAATATACTTGCATCAGCGCATGCAGACAGCTATTTAACTTCCCCTGAGGCAGATCATAACATTACTTGATAAGTGTTTTGCTCAGTTTGAAAGTTGTTAGACTGTTATTGGAGCAGTGTAACAATAACAGTGACGACATGTACTTGTTTGAAATTGCAAACCCAGACCTCTTTATCTTCATAGATAAAAGTGGATTTCTCAGTGTGAGCACATTATTATGTAACTTAATCTGAATGGTCTGTTTCGGTACTTCAGAGGTAACATCTCAACTCTCAGTGCTGTTGGTGGAAATCCTATCACTTCCGTCAATAGGTTTGATTTCAATAAAGACTGCAATGAATGATCTTCTGTTCCTCCTGGTGTGCTTTATACTAATGAAAACCATGTGTAATAATGACTTTATTTGACTTGATTTTGTTCAAGTGTATACATCTAGATAGTTTATTAGAACCAGTTGACCTAAAACTTCAGTATAGTTGACTATAGTTGAGCTGCAGTCTGGCATTTTTCCCTTTTTTTTTTTTTTTTTTTTTTTTTTTTTTTTTGGCGCTCAATCACTGGTATTACCTGTCAGACGTTCACACGCTCTGGGTCAGGTTGGACCTAGAAAAACAGTCAACAAATCAGCTGGAAAAGCTGCAACATGTGTCGTACAATTTCGGACAAACATGTAAAACTTGAATAGTATCATTTAGGCTGCTGACATGCTTTGTGAATGAGGTCTGTTATGAAGATGAAGTCAATTACTGCAGTCCATCTCAGGTGATTTGGGGATTTCATTCATTACCTTTCATTTTCTATTGTAACAGTGTCTTCATTTTATTCCAGAAGAAATGCAAAAAAATATATATCATCATCAGGGCCACTTGTTTTCCACTTGACCTGACATGTCCTGAAAATTGGGCTGTTTACTCAAGAAAGCTGTTGCAGAGAGGAGGGAAAATGAGTCCTCTGAACCAAACGTTCAGTGTTTTCTCTGTGGTGGTTGTCAATACTTTCTGTCATCATGTTCGTCATTATGAATTTTATTTTTTGCATAATTCGCCATGTGTCTCGAATGATAGTATCACATCAAAATGAGCAGAAATTAATTCTCAAGTCCAAAATTAATATTTGTTGGTATTTGTATTTTATTTTATGTTATTCATAATCTGAAAGTGTCCCTTTCTGTTTTGACCTTAGTTTTCTTTAAAGCCCTTTAAGCACACAAGGTTGTTGTTTTTTTTTTTTTTTTTTACCTTGATGCCGGTCACAAAACATGCAAGGACTCAAAGGAACCCTGAAAAACGCAAACTCGGAACATGTGTCCTGTAAACATGAAAACAATCAGTCCCCAAAAACTTTTATTTGCATAAATGCTCAGCCCCTCTATCTCCACTGTTTATAGATAGTGTCCTATTTCATCCTTGATAACCTGATAAAGTAATGTTTAACTGGTCCATATTCAGGTCTCTGATATGTGTCACATCCTTTTTTTAAAAGGAAACATCACAAGGGAAGTATGATTTCTTTTAATTTCTTAATAAGATATCAAAAGATAAAAATTTAAATAATGCGAAGTGTGATTTTAATAACTTTTTTTTTGCTTCATTTGGGGTTCCTTGCGTAATTATTGGCTGTCAGATTTGACCTCCTGCTGTGTTTGCTGTGTTATGGTGACCTAGCACTTAAAACACACGAGATTATCGATTTGTCTTCATCTTTAATTTGTTTATCTTTTTTTTTTTTTTAACCTTTACACTGTTCTCATTGTGTCCAATGAGCCCAGTTAGATGTCTGTGAGTTGGATGAGATGAAAGGCGAGCTGAGAGGGAGAGACAGGCGTCAAACAATCCCAGTCAAACAGCGTCGCACAGCAGTTAGGAGGATGATTCATGTGTAAGAGGTGAGTGTATCATGGCAGAATTGGGCTTCTTTTTTTTTACGACTTGTTGTTTAAAACCTTAAGCCTAATGTTTCTCATTTTCACAGTGATTTGATTTACTGCGGAGTCTCAGGTGTAGTCAAGAAACTGACGACGGATAGATTGGTTGTGCGTCATGCTGGTAGTGTTCAGACCAGCAGCTAAATAAACAATACATATTCAGAGAGACACAGAGCTAGTTTAGATTTTTGTCAGCTACAACCAGTAAAATCTGTTCAATGTAAAACAAGGTGAAGAGAAGAAGAGATTATTTTTCCAGGTCTGTGGGAGAGAACAAGGGAAGTTTTTTTTAGGGATCACTATTTCTCCTTCATCTTCCTCTCTCCCCCAGTTTTACTTCCCTCCTACAGTTTTTTTTAGTAAAGATATATTACAGGAAAAGACGGAAACGTTGCTGACAAAAAATCTGAAGGAGTTTGGGAGGAGTCTTACCCCCCCTTTTTTTTCTTTTTTTTTTTTTTAAGGCGCTTAGTGGGCGGAAGCTCAAAACAGATACGGCAAAAGGACTGAAAGAATAGTGGACCCTTCAAGTTGCCTGACAGGCTTATTGAAAAAAAAAAAGGAAAGACAGAGAGAGAGAGAGTGAGGATAGTGTAACAAGAGTAAGAGAGAAGGAGAGCGGCACTTGTCTCCACTCCTCCTCCCAGCAAATGGGAGAGAAAGTCTAAATCATGTTCCTTATCAGTGCTGTTGTGCTGTGATGTTGCTCAGGCAGAGCCCAGCACAGAACAGGCAGACTTGTGGACCAGTGCTCAGATCCAGGATCAGCCCAGGCTTCTCAGAGCTGGAGACCCTCTCCCCACCACGTCCCTCGCCTCCGCTGCGTGCCCCCCTCAGTGACATGTACCCCGAAGAGACCCGGGGGTCTGGAGGGCTAGCCACTGTGGACTTCCAGGAAGGGACGTATGACTATGCTGCCCCCACCCCTGCCCCGACTCCTCTCTACAGCCACTCCACCACTGGCTACTACTCTGCACCTCAGGATGCCCACGGACCACCCTCTGATGGTAGCCTGCAGTCCTTGGGCAGTGGGCCCACCAGTCCTCTTGTGTTTGTGCCCTCCAGCCCTCGTCTCAGCCCATTTATGCACCCGCCCAACCACCACTATCTGGAAACCACTGCCACACCAGTCTACAGGTAAGTGAATACACATTTTCTTTATGTGATAATGTGATTGGAGCCTGAATCAACAGAAAAACTAAGTAACTTGTATATTTCTGTGTCATTTCTATTAAATGTAGTATTGGGTCTTATGATAGGCAAGTCATGTGTGAGTGATGCCACCTCTGGTGCTTGTGTATACTGTAATTTGTGATTATGTAACTAATAATAGTGGAATCAATATATCAAGAGATCTTTTAGAGGTGTTTTATTTTTTCAATGCAGCAGTCAAAGTTTTCAACACTAATTTCACTATTTTGATCCATAAAGGACAAAAAATAAGTCTGTTTGCTTGTTTATAATAATTGATTTATATACTTCCTAAATGTATTAACTCGACTGGCGTGTGATTTCTTTTTGAGTGTCAGTTGGACGCGCTGTTGCTTCACAACTAGATTTAATCTCTTTAATTCCTGAGTTACAGTGCTGGTGGTGGGTTCAGTCACCAAGACGCAGCAATGAATGAAACATAAAACTGCATTTTTTTTTCTAATCGCTTACTTTATACAAAACATAAGCATTATCTCCATAGAAAGGATCAGGCTTTGTCCTGGTTTCTAATTCCTGAGATTAAGGACTTTGTCAAGGACCTTGAAAAAGGAACAATACGTAAGAACAACAGCAGTACAGATTGTTTCCTGGCTCAGGTGGAAAATAGCAGCCTGCTCTTGTCTCAGTCACTGTCAAATTAAAGACATAATTAATGTGTATTTAGGTATTTGGCTCTAACTAATAAAATAAAAGCTCTTTTTTTTTTTTTTTTTTTTACAAAATGTGCAACTAATTATTGTGTAAAAATAGATACAATATAATGTTTTTACTTGTGTTACAGTTTGAAGTCATTATCTTCTTGATCAAAATGATCATGTAATAAGTTAAATTATTTAACTGGGCTCAAATCCATGATACGTTTTAGGACCAGTCAGCAGTCAATGTCCAGAGAAGATCAGTGTGGCACCAGTGACGAGTCATACAGCGTGGGGGAGTCGGGAGCTGGAGCTGTGGCGGGGATGTTCGAGATGGCGAAAGAGACACGTTTCTGTGCCGTGTGCAGTGACTATGCCTCTGGGTACCACTATGGGGTGTGGTCCTGTGAGGGCTGCAAGGCCTTTTTCAAGAGGAGCATCCAGGGTAAGTAGAGTTGCTGATTCTGATCTTTGTGACCAGTGTTACATGTTTGTGAAGGTTCATGCCTTATTTTGTTAAAGTTACATTTTTAAATGTAGTATAAAATGATCTAATCCCCTGTTGATTGATTTCAGTTGATAAAATTGTGTCATACTTTATACTTTTTAAATAATTAAAACATAGTCAAGTCTATTTCATTTAAATAGCTCACAAACCCTTGACTTTGTAAATGTGTCTTATATTACAGAAAGACGTGGAGTGCTGTGTGTTCATAAAATGAAATTGACTGTCAACAAAAAAAAAGTTTAGTGATTCTATTTGAAAATATTATGAACATTTTACAGAGAAAATGAAAGTTTAGATATTAAATGATGATGATTTAGTGTAGCAGCTGTTTAATATGATCATGTTGCAGAGGTGAACTGCCTGTTAAAGAGAAAAAGAGAGAAATAAGCAAACTGGAGTTCAACTGTTGCCACGTAAAAAGAAGAGAGAAAATACAAGTCATAAATTGTGATGTTGTGAATCAGGGATCTGAAATAAAGGAAACAGAATGTTTCGAGAAGATGGTTTTTATTATTATTATTATTTTAATCTGTGAGCCATCAGCCATTTTCCATCTTTCATACAACATGATGTAAAACCTCCAATTGCCACTGCTTCTGTGTGTGTGTGTGTGTGTGTGTGTGTTGGTGATTTCCTCATGTTTGTGATGCGCTGCTTCGGCACATTGATGCACAGTCTTGCAGTGAGACTGGTCATACAGAAATCAATAGTCTCCATGGCAATGACAAAGCCAAGATGCCATGTTTTAATTTTCTCCATCTCAGATCCATTTAAAATGGGAATAGACTGTTCCTGCTTACTAAATAACCTAAATCTGAACTGAACACTGGAGTGTGGGTTTTGAAGTAATAGATTTTCTTCCATTTCAGGTCACAATGACTATATGTGCCCAGCAACCAATCAGTGCACTATTGACAGGAATCGGAGGAAGAGCTGCCAGGCATGTCGTCTTAGGAAGTGTTATGAAGTGGGAATGATGAAAGGAGGTGGGTAGAAAACAGCAGGAAGAAGAAGAAATGTGTTTTTTACAACTGTTTTATATTACTGAGTCCAGTTATGTTCTTACTGGTCATCCGAGTTTTAGTAGTTTCCTATTTTAGTTAAATTTTTAGATAAGTCTTTTTTCTCCCATATTGTTAAAATAGTCCAATTTTGCAAATAAAATTTCTAATCTAATGGCCATGTATCACTCCTGGTTTGTTGCAGAGAGGATTGAAGCATATGTGAGTTCTGGTGGACACAGATAAGCTTGAGAATAACTTTAGCATGACCTTGAAATGATTTCACTTAAGGAGTACAACTACTGATTACCACACACCCACATTTTTGTTTTCATACTTCTTGAACCACACAGACATCCGAATAATCAGCACTGTTGGAGTTCATGGCAAGAAAAGGATATGAAGTTACTTATTTTTGAAAAAATGCAGAAGCTTGGGAGTTTATTTGTGTTTGTTTCTCTGTCTTTTTCTTTGTATTTGTTTATTATTTTGTATTAAACCTTTGCTGTATCTTCAAGGCGTGCGTAAAGACCGTGGACGTGTTTTGAGGCGTGATAAACGATGGACCAGCACCGGTGACAGAGAAAAGGCCCCGAAGGACCTGAAGCACAGAACGGCGCCCCCACAGGAAGGGAGGAAATACAGCAGCAATGGTGGTGGTGCAGGAGGAGGAAAGTCATCATCCAGTGGCATGCCACCTGACCAGGTGATAATTCATGTTGAGACAATGACAACTGTTTTTGACAACCTGCTATATTGTGGTGTAAAGTGTTGATCGGGAGTAAATTTGGATCTAAAAGTAGCACTAGATACAATATTGATTGGTAATAAATATTACTAATTGCTGTAAATCAGTTAAATACAACATTTTATTATTTTTCAGGTTAGATAGACTGATATTGTGACTGCTTATGTGCTGCTCCTCCAGGTTCTCCTCCTGCTCCAGGGCGCCGAGCCCCCAATATTATGCTCCCGCCAGAAACTGAGCCGACCCTACACCGAGATCACCATGATGACCCTGCTCACCAGCATGGCAGACAAGGAGCTAGTACATATGATCGCCTGGGCCAAGAAGCTTCCAGGTACTGGTTAGATTGGCAACATAGCCCCACCACCAGTTAATGTTCCTCATCCTGTTCCAGCAGAACAAACTGTCCTGGAACAGCTTAATCTTCTGCTGGAGGAGGATGCATTTCTTAAGAGTAAATGAAGTGTCTTTAGAATTAAGTAAACCCATAACCATACGTTTACTTGTCAAAAGAAACATTTAGATTTAAAGAACTTAACTGAACTTTTTACTGGCTACAGTGTATAAACTAACTGATCAGTGACAATTACTTCACCAGATGTATCTCCTGGTCTCAACTTTGTTTTGGAGCAAAAATCTATCACTGCCCTGAATTGTTAAGACCGTCTTGAGACTGTTTCTGTATTTGGAGTATGCCAGAGCTCTGCTAATGTCCATGGGTCATTAACATTGAACATATACTGGTTACAATGTGGCCCGTAGGGAATCTTTAGTAATGTTGTGCACCTGCTGCCTCACACTTTGCACACCATGTTTTCACATATGTAAGAAAATAACTTGACAGAAAAAATAACAAAATATATCTGAGTGTGAAAGAAAAGAAAACTCAGCTGCTACAGTGCTAAGTCTTTGTAGTTGTATATTTTTTTATTGAATAATTTGGTCAAAATTATAACTATACTTTATTTGTTTTTGTTTTTTTTTGTTTGTTTGTTTTGTTTTGTTTTGTTTTTTTTTTTTTTCTGGAGCTGGAGCCAATCTCAGCTAACTTTGGGAGAGAGTTTTTAGAGCCTTTAGTCCCCAGATAACCAAACCTGCATGTTTTTTGAATGTGGGAAAACCCAGACACATGCAAGAACATGCAAACTCCACACAAAGTTGGACAGGATGTGCAGCAGGTTCAAATCATAGGACCTTAATAGAATAAAAGTGTGTCAGTGCACACTATTTAATCAAGGTTCATAAACATTATCAGGTCTTAAAGCCAGAGGATGCTTAAAGAAAATCTAAACTAATATCCTTTAACTTAATTTTCAATGTTCAGTGTTTGTGGCTGATTGTTGATAAGAACTCAGGAGATAGCCGTTAAAACGTTTATCCTCAGGCAAGTTTATGCCTGTTGCTTCGGAGAAACACTTTACCCAGTAGTTGTTCAGTAGGTAAACAGGTGAAGCAGGTGCAAAACACGTGAGTCTCTGCTAGAGCTCTGCTAGAGCGCCATGACATTTATCACATGTCACATCTAAGAGATATTTTTAAAAGCTTGGAAACGGCGTCTTTCTAAAACAGTCAAATGTGCGGAGGCAATGTGGAACAAAGGTGGCAGCCCCTCGATTGTTGTCTGTTTGACTGCTTAGGCAACAGCAAGGTGATGGGAAATCTTTATCGTGGAGGCACACATGGGCACCCACATACACACTTCTACACACACACGCACACAGATGCAGAGCCATTACAGTGATGGTAATTACAGTCATCACCTTTGAGAGGATTGTTTGATCAATCTGTTGGCACCCCATAGAGCATAAATGCAGTATAAGACACATCACCCTTTTGCATGCACGGACACACACATACATACACACACACACACACACACACACACACACACACACACACACACACACACACACACACACACACACACACACACACACACAAACATCCTGTCAGCCTCTCTTAGTGAGTAAATCCAGATTTTGAGGTATTATAACTGTGTGCGTCACTAAAAGCCCAAAAGTACACAGTTTTAATTGCGAGGGGTCCCAAACAGGCTACATAAAGGGACAATGGGAGCAAATTGGCTGTAATTACATATGAATTGAGACATCTGAGTGCCAGCGATAAGGCTTCTTATGAGAGTAGAGAGATTGCAGATGGTTTAATTTGAGTAGCAGTTCACTGCCAGAAAACAGAGGCTTGCATATTTTTATTTTTGTGAGTGGGATGAAGGGGCACCGAAAACATTAAACTCAGGGAATGTTAATAATTCACACCCACCAGTGTGATAAAACAACAGCTAATGACAGCAGATATTGTTCTGTGTTTGTATTTGATTGAACTAAAACACATATTGTCTAATGCAGTCATTTGGAGTTGGGTTACAGAGCTAAATGATGTGGAAAGCTGCTAAAAATTCTAAAAAATGGTGTGGATCACTTACTTGAGGTTTTTTTTTCCCACTAAAAGCTCTGTATTGTTCCCATGGTGTGTGTGTCTTTCCAGGTTTCCTGCAACTGTCCCTTCATGACCAGGTCCAGCTGCTGGAGAGCTCATGGCTGGAGGTGCTGATGATTGGACTCATCTGGAGGTCCATCCACTGCCCGGGCAAACTCATCTTCGCACAAGATCTCATACTGGACAGGTTAGCGAGAACCGCTCGCCTGACTTCACTGTGACATGCAGCTTTCTCGACTTTTTTTCATATCTCTGACTTTACTTTTCCCTCCCTATATCTCTGTCTTCCTCTCACTCTCACACTAGGTGTTAAGAGTGATACATCAGCATTGTAGATTTTCCATTTCACACCTTGCCAGCCATTGTACTATCCCAACTCATCCGTCATAGAGTGAAAGACTAATTACATGTTCCCCATGGAGAGGGGAGCAGCTTCTCTCTAACCTCCCATCATTACAGTGCTGAGCTGGCAACCAGGACAGAGATTTAATCAAAGTCTCAATGCAATGAATGATGGAAAAGGGGTGAGTGATGGAGGAATAGATGACGAGGAAGGAGCTAAAGGAGAGAAATCGAGATCTAGGGGGACATTAGACATTGCTCTTGTCTGCTTTGCGGGCACAGCCTGTTGCCTCCATTTCCCCCCATGTTCAAAGTAAAGTAAACAAGCCGACGAAAAACCACAGTATCTACTTCAGAGAGGAAAGAGACAGAGACAGAGAGGGACGGGGGAGACAGACAGAGCTTTTACCTTATGATGTGTCTGATGGTCCCATTTGATTCGAAAGTGTATTACAGAGTATTATCTCTAAAGCCTGTAGCCTGTATGGGTGTACTCAATTGGACATGATGACTAAAATGCTGTGGGTCAGGATTGATAAATTCCCTTGGCTCGGTGCTGTCCAAGTTTATCTTTTACTCCAGCTACTGGATAATATCCATCTTTCCATCACTTTTTCAACTGTGGTGACAAATGGAGCGCGGCAGTGATTCTGTCCATTAGTTGTTCATCCGGTCACTCTCTGGTTAGTTTCACGGTCACCAATTTCATCAGGTCCCTGAAGACCAAGAGGAAAACAGAAAATATTAAAGTCTGATTTGTTCATGTGGGACTTAAATGATTTTAATTTCCTCTGTGTTTTTCATTCCACTCTCCAGGAACGAAGGCAACTGTGTGGAGGGGATGGCTGAGATATTCGACATGCTGCTGGCCACTGCGTCCCGCTTCCGCATGTTGAAACTCAAGCCGGAGGAGTTTGTGTGTCTTAAAGCCATCATCTTACTAAACTCTGGTGAGGCAACGCGTGTAAATGCACATCACACATCTGTGGTTGCAGTTTTAGTCACTTTGAGAGCAAACGCTTTCCCAAATAAAACATCAGCTCTCTAGTTTTAATTGCTTTACACCCACATGGTTTTGCTTCCATTCACATCACTTTCACAACAGTGTCAAGTGTCAACCAACTACACCCACAGAGGTACACAGCTCTTGATGCTCAGGCACATGATGTGAACATGGTGTTCTGGGAAGACATGTACTGTCAATATGCCCAATAACTGTTCCCATGACAATGAGACAGGTCAAAGGGCTGTGTGTCCTTGAAATAGAGTTATTCTATATGGGAAACTGAGTTGAATGAAATACCAGTGTGATGATGTCACTGGCACAGCTGCTGGAGCTGGATGAACTTTATTACTGTGTGGGCAATACTGCGACTGTAATTAATAATCTGTTTTTATAGGAATCTGTGAGTCAGACTTATATATTTTTTTGGTATTTTTCACATGAACATGTACTGAAGTGATTGCAATGACTTAAGTTACACTTGTGTTGTTTTTTTTTCTTTCCTTAGGTTCTTTCTCTTTCTGCACTGGCACAATGGAGCCTCTGCACAATGGGGCCGCAGTCCAGGACATGCTGGACACCATCACGGACGCTCTCTTACATCACATCGGCCAATCAGGATGCTCGGTTCAGCAGCAGTCGAGGCGACAGGCTCAGCTGCTCCTCCTGCTCTCACACATCAGACATATGAGGTGAAATTAAATAAGAAATGGATTTTTTTTTTTTTTTAACAATAAGATTATTTTAATGTAGACATGTAGATCTGTATCCCAAGAACCCCTGTCATTGAATGTCTGTTTTGAGCTATATAATTATTTAGGGCATTCAACATATCAGTTATGAAAAAGTAACAATGCAAACTTTGTTTGTTTACAATAAAACTTAAAAAGGCATCTTTAACAGAACATTAATGTGTGTTAATGAAAGTAATACATTTATTAATGCATTTACTCGGTTTGAGTGATGTTTGTTGAAAACCAGAGCTGTCAGCTGAGAGACTTTTTCTGATTTAAAATTCTGAATAATCTGTCTCATCTGTCTCTTTGATTAAGTCTTTTTAAGAAGATTAAACACCACTGAGAACGCTAAAACAAATAAATATATAAATAAATATTGGAGAAAAGTGTGAAAAAGACTGAATAGAAGAATTAAAAATGAATAAATGTTGGAGGTATTTTTCCAGAAGGTGTTAACACAGTCTGATGTAAATTTGAACAGAGACATCAGGGAATTAGAAAGACGTAACAATAACTGATGTTTTCAGACTCTTTTCTACATCCCCGTCTCCATTTTTGTTTATTTTCCTGCAGCAACAAAGGCATGGAGCACCTCTACAGCATGAAGTGCAAGAACAAAGTTCCCCTGTACGACCTCCTGCTGGAGATGCTGGATGCTCACTGCCTCCATCGTCCTGTAAGACCAACTCAGTCCTGGTTTCAGGTAGACAGAGAGCCCTCCACCATCACCATCACCACCAGCACCAGCAGCAGCAACAACACCACCACCACCACCAACAACAACAGCAGCAGCGGTGGCTCCTCCTCAGCCGGCTCTGGTTCAGGACCACGTGGCAGCCATGACGGTCTGATCAGATCCTATTCAGGTCCTGGCGTTCTGCAGTTTGGAGGCTCCCGCTCCGACTGCACCCACATGAGACAGAATACAACAAGCGTCTCTGAAAGTCACGTCATTTTTATGAATGAGGTGTGTGGCACAGAATGAAAGTGGTTTGGGAATGAAAAGTGGATGTATCTGAATTCATTTTATGAGATAATTATTTATAAATTACGTGATTTCTTTTGTGTTGTTGTAGTTGTTTAGGGAGAAATGAATCCTTTGCACCGTCCCACTATTATCTGAGCTTCAGTGCAGTTCCTTTTCTATTCTGCCTTTCATGATATCTGTGATTTTGACTCGGTCTCTAACAGCTTTACATGTCAGCTTATTATTTTTCAAAAACAGCTGGTGTTGAGTCATATTGTGGTATTCTGTTACCGATGGTGATTTCAAATGACGAGCAGCTAATTTTTCTTTTCTTTTCTTTTTTTTTTTGCCTCAACCAAAGTGCACTTCTTCTTGGGTTTTAAGGACTATTGGGCATTATTTTTACTTTTTATGTATAAGAAGGTATAAAAAGGTGATTACACACTAAACTGTTATAAATCTGGTTCAAATGAATGTGTAATATATTTGCATCAGTGAAGATTAAATGTCAGGTATCATAGTGTCACATGCGCACACAATTTTAAACTTGTTATATTTGGGGGTGGAAAAAATATTGAAATGATGAGATTAGATTATAAAAGAAACAGTGGCTTGAGTGGCTTGATTATCAAAAAACAAACAAACAAACAAAGCAATTCTAGAGCACTGATTACATAATGAAGGAAGCCAAGCTTTATTGTTGGGTGACTTCACCCTTTCTACAGCTTTTTTGTGTACAGGAGGTTTGTTCTCTATGCTTACTTGCACCAAAGTTTTTTCTGAGTTTGTAATATCTATGTGTGTGTGTGTGTGTGTGTGTGTGTGTGTGTGAGTGAGTGAGGTGTGTGTATGAGTGTGTGTATGACCTATAAGAGAGAAATTGAAAGCATCTGAGGCACTGAGCACCAAGTGTCTGATCTTTGGTCTGATCTTTGGTCTTGTTGCAGGTTGAAAAGATTTCGACCACATAAAAAAAAAAAAACAGTTACTATTCATCCACTAATTCAGTGATTACATGTTGCGTTTAGCTGGATTTACACAAAAACGTCTTTTTTTTTCCTGTTGAAAATTGAATCCAAATGTAAAGAAGATATCCGATACGACTTGATCATGTTGAGTGTTTTCATGTGTTAGTGTGATTGTTTGGTCTCTGTATGTTTATGAACCAGACTCTTAATTGGTATTCACATGAATTTTTCCATCAGTCTATGAAATCCTGGGCAAATTTATGCCACTTTGCTTTCTGTCTTAACACATTTTTACTTGAAAAATGATGAACTAATTGTGAAATTAGCCACTTGTTTCATCTAAACACTGAAATTTCCCACCAGCGTGAATAAAAATAATGTTAAAAAATAACAAAGGAAAAAGAACTGACCACAATGTTACGCAGCACATCATAATGTTATTAATACAATCAGACGACGTTTTCCTTGTTTTCTGAACCTATGTAAGCATATATTTTGTGCACCTCTAATTTATAATATATCAAATATTTAAAATAACTCTGTCTTGGTGATGCAGTGTGGTTGAACAAAGACATGAAATATATTTAGAAAATGACTGACGCATATGCAAAGACTTTATGTTGCTGAGGTAAACAAACGCAGGTACGGTGCAGTTTTCTTTGGGATCTGTGCCACTTGTGTTTGAAAATCCTCCGTACACAATCAGAAAATTGGTTTCGTCCGTTTGAGCTGCTCGGTGTAAATCCAGTCAAACCTGACCTGACTGTTGTTTGTTTACTGTGCATTAAAAAATAAAAAAATATCAGTTGGCAAAAGATTGTTCATCACACGTTTCTGTTTTAAAACAAAAAAACACACCCAAGTAAATATTTCATGTTTTATTATTTGCAAAGAGTATCTTCATGAAGTCAGCATTAGCAAACTGTACATACATAAATAACCATTTTCATATTTCATCATTTTTTTTTACAGATTCTGTTTTAACAGCGCAGCGATTCTGATGTCTCATCACTGCAGAATAATTAGCGCAGTTATTACAACGCACACTATTCATTTAATGTCACAGCCATCTACTAAAACACTACCAGTGATTGTTTGGCTTTCTTAAAAGCAGGGGGACTTTCAAGTACATGCTCAAACAAAAAGATAAAAAAATAACTGCCTGTATTCAAAAGCATTTCAACAATAATATACAAATCAGTTTCATTTTTTTAATAACAAGAGCTCATATGTTTTTTTCTCATATTGGCTCCAGTTGATTAAATACTGAATTTAAAAACAGGAATACAAGCCCTGGCTTTTGGGGAGAGAAGTTGGCCATCGTGGCTGGACGGCTTCAGTGCAGCACCTTCGACAGTGCTCATGTCAGTGCTAGAAGTTCAGATTTTAGCTTTAACGTTGCATGAAGACTTCATTTCCAAATTCAAGCAGGTTCTTTTCAAAATGTGTGAAGAGAAAAAAAAAACACACCAAGCTATGTCTCATCGTTCCTGTTGAGTTTGTTTCTGTGCTGTTTCAGTCATTTTTGTCTGAGTAGTTCTTCAAAAGTGTCTTTTTCTTTATTCTTTTTTTTTTTCACTTCACTTCTAAGACTGTGAATGATTGCTACTCAAACTGCAAATCTACTCTACAATTAACTGGTACAATATCCCACACTGGTGGTGCTTTAGCTTCATTAATACTAACAATCTATTAACTGATTTAAACACTAAATAAATAGTAGCAGCACTGAATATCATGGACAAAAAGCTCGGTCGACTTTGGCTCCCAACACAGGGTATATAAATAGTGCTTTTGTTTTTCATTGATTCCACAGGTTTCTTTAGAAACCTTAAAAAAATAATATACACACTTAAGTTAAAACAACATGAGATATTTTAATTGTGGAGGGGGGGTTCTCCAGATGAAGGTCCGTTTACTCTGAGAGTCTGAGTTTTTAAAGGGCTGAGGTGATTTCAGAATAGTGGGTGTGCAATGTTAGTGAGAGAAATCTTCATATCACCTCTGAATCACTTCATAATGCATGTGGCTCCCCTGCAGGGGACGAGTTTGTAGCTTTAGGGCACAGGGTGAAGAGGAAACATTCACAGAGTCAGTGGAGTCCTTGGCAAAGCTGATACTCCTCATATGGGCGGAGGTCCGTTGGTGTAGCGCAGCATGGGATGGAAGGAGCGAGCAAAGTTGTTTGCGTGGTGGCAGCTGTAGTCCTCTTCTGTCATGGGCACCAGACAGGCCAAACCGATGAGGAGCAGGAGGAGCAGCTGGACGGGGAGCGCAGCCCTGAAGACGCGCAGCAGGAAGGACTTGCCCTTTGAGGAGGAGGACGAAGAAGAGGAGGAGGAGGTTTGTGCGGAGACGGCGTCTAGAAGGTCAGAATGGGAGGAAACGCAGCCAGCGGCGCCTGGTGATCTGCTCCGGCTGCAGGACGACACAGACACAAGTTAAACACAGCAGAGAACAGACAGAGTTCATTAGTATTTGCAAATCACTGCTGTGTTGTGAAGACTCCTTGATAACGAGATGTTTTCGCTGAAATCTGATTCTGTATAGAGAAAAATGCTCCAATCTTAAGGGCTTAAATTGGAAATGTTTAATGATTGAAACTACTTTTTAGCGCATCAAAACATTTTGGAGAAAAATAAAATTCTTCTTGAGTTTCATTTTAATATCAACAGGTTCTTGGGAAAGTTGATACAAGCAATGGGAAATATATATATATATATATATATATATATATATATATATATAGGGCAAATTAAGTAGTTTTCCTGATATAATGTGAATGTGGAATTGACTAATTAGAGCTGAAAGGATTACTCAATTAAATGATTTGTGGTGATGATTCTGAAATAAATTTCAAGAAAAACTACACAAGTTTTCAAATCAGCTTTTTTACATAAATACACATTAATATATTTGGGGTTTTAGGGAATTGAGATGGACATTTTCTCTTTTTTTTTCTTCAGATTTACTGATAAGGAAAGATTCAAATACGTTGTTTGCAAATACTATTTTACCCATGTCTGTCAAAAGAAAGAATACTGAACAAACAATTAACAGGAAGGAAAATGAAAATAGAAAAATGCAACGAATGGGCCCAGATCCAGAAGGTAGAGAGATCGAGAGTCACAAAGTTGAACACAGAGATGCACATGTACAGTAGACCTGCATACATACACACACAAAACACACAGGCACAAACACACTTAAAAAAAAGAAGAAGTTAACCACAAGCATTTGTAAGTAGCCGCCTGTGTCTCACTGAGGTGAAACGTTCTGGGTTTAGTGCCGAGTGTGTGAGAGTTCAATGCCACGTCTCATTCCAAACAGAAGCAGGAGAAATGCCAAATGCCTCTCTGGAGATTTCCACTGTTGGAGCCAAGACTCCAGGGGAGGAACAGCATGTTCTTAGTGAGACTCATCCTCATGGAGGATGAAGGAGGGTCAGATACGCTGACAACACTCCAACCGCTCACACTGGAGCCTGTTTCATTCAGCCAAATACGTCCTACGAAACTGTTGCTGTGAACTGGCCCGACCACATTGTGTGTGTGTTTATGTTTATGATATACGTGGCTCGTGTTTCAAGGCCAGGCGATCTCTCCTGCTTTGCTGGATTTCAATTTCTGCAGCCCATTAGAATGTGAGTCCCTGCTTTTTATACATAGGATGTTATCATGGGAAAACAAACACATTATTTCTGCTACAAACACTCATGGTAAGACTAGCTTAGGCTGAGTCTTCACCAGGCCTGTGCATTACTGTTGGCATTTTATTAAAAATAATAGAAAAATTGAACCAGAACTGAGATTCAAAGGTGGGAAAGTTTAGAGGTCTGGAAAGGAAACAAGGGAAAGAAAGTGGGAGTTAAGGTGGTAAGGAAGACTGCAGGACTTTATGCATCATATCCTGCTTTAAAACTATGAAGAGAGTGAAATAGGAAGGAAACATGAGAAAGAAAAACAGAGCTGAAGGAACCGGGCTGAGGGAGATCACTGGGGTTCAGATAATGCCATCTAGTGGGCGAAAAGGGTGCTACAAAAGTCATTCTGAGAAAAGGAGAAGCAAAAAGTATGACAAGGCAACATTTCATGATGCCATTAAAAAAAAACCAGCAGGGCAAAGAGAAGCAGCGAAATAAAACATTTAAAGGAGAAAGGGAGCGGCCTGATGAAGGCGATTCCCCACTCGTGTAGGAGCTGGTAACGTGGTCTCTAGAGTGAGGGAGGATCATGGAACTCAGGGTTAAAGCTTTTAAGATAATTGATCATTGAGTTAAGTTAGTAAAATTTGGCTGATTGTGATTGACTGATTGAGTTTAATTAATAAAAATCAATTCCCTAGTTGGGTGAAGCTTTTGGTTCCATCATCCTCCCATGTTTCTAGAGTCCAGGAGAGGTACCTGTGGCGCGGGCCGCTCTCAGCGTGTCCTGGGTAGGCCTGACTACTTTTGCCTCGGGGCTGTACCAGGTAATGAGCAGGGAGGGGTAAAAGAAAGAAAAGAATGTTTCAGTCAAGGGCAAATAAAGACCAAGCTTCAGATGAGAGAAAAAACAATATAACATAAAAACAGCCATAACATCGCTAGAGAAAGAATCATCAACAACCAAAGAGCAGCGAACGTAATCAATGATGGTGATTGATTTTCACGACCAAGAAAACTGGCTTCTCAAGACAAAGTCATGTTTAAAAAGAAAACTGATAAAGTTAAATATGTTTAACATATTTACGGCGAAACTTTCTTTTCATGCAGTTTAAAAAAATAAAATAAAAAATACAATATCAATCCATGACTCAACAGTTTTATCGTGTGAAACGAAAAGCCAGGTTTTCTTGTACATTTTTTAGCAGATCAACATGGTGGGAAGGCAGCAAAAAACATCTCAAGAAAGGGAGGGGTGGGTCTGGGGGCAGCAACAGATCTTTTTCATGTACATATTAGCAGTGCTTTTGTAAAAAGGGAAGAACATTTATGTTAACCATAACAATAAAGGAGTAGAGTGGGGGATAATCTATGAGACATCTATTATCTATAAGGGAACAAGAAGGGAGAAGGTTGATGATGATGATGAACGTAACGAAGGAAAAACTTTACCAGTCGTTTGCGACTTTTAACGTTCGTCTCTGACGCTGGAGCAGCTGATGCACAGATTTCTGGTTTGCTCACGGGTAACGGTAAACATTCCTGAAAAATAAATCAAAGTACTTAAGCAGTCACTTAAATATTCAGATCTACATAAAGTTGTTTCTATTTCAACATAAACTGGATACTGGATACTTCACACTGTGTGTTAAGTATCATCTGACCTGCTGTGTGCTCGTGGCCTCCAGTCTCCTTTCCAACCCCTCCAGGTCTGAGCTGACTTCCCTCAGGAGCAGCCTCAGTCTGTTGGAGATCACATGCACCTTCTCCTGGGCCTCTAGGCACTCGCTGCCTTGAGCCTGGACCTCCTCTGAGGTCTCTGACTGCAGCAGCAGAGTCTGAGGTTTAGTGTTGACCAGCAGCTGAGCAGAGAGCTCCTGCAGGGACGAAACCTTCTGCTGCGAGTCCAGCAGCTCACGTTTAATTTGCTGCGGGACCATAAGACGACAGGGGGGCGAGTTAGAGTGTGTGTAAAAGACAGACTAAACAGCTTTTATCATTCTAAGCTTTTACTGATGT
The DNA here is from genome assembly GCA_016801845.1 of Polydactylus sextarius. NCBI lineage: Eukaryota > Metazoa > Chordata > Actinopteri > Polynemidae > Polydactylus > Polydactylus sextarius. Next base: position 9,596,564 of record CM028918.1, read on the forward strand.
TGCCTATAATCTTTTGAAGATTATTGTTGTTCCTCTTTGCTCTTTAAATGCAGTTGTTCCCTTAGTCCTCTGATGCTGACAGTGGTTTATATAAAAGACTAAAACCCTAGAACAGACACTAGTCTGTATACAAAGCTAATGGTAGAGACAAGTACCGTCAGTGTTTTGTAATGAGCTCGTAGTGTTTCACGATCAACTCTGGACGGGATGGGAACCACCTCGTTCCGCCTGCGGTCAATGTTCTCCAACCACAGCAGCAGCCCGTGGCTCATCTCATGGAACTCCTGAAATAAAATGCAGTATAAATGGCGCTGGTTATTTGTATTTGTTGTTGAGACTTGATTATTTTTTACTCTGCTATCTGCATTTGTGACTGTACCTGGCACTGCATCAGTGCCCTTTGTAGCTCCTCCCTCCATTCTTCCAGCGAGGCACCGAGCCGATCCCAGCGCGAGTTCATCTCTTTCAGCCCGTCCCTCAACTCCCAGGCCTCTTCAGAGTCGGGCTCTGATTGGAGAAAGTCTGCGCTGCTCAGGTTGATGGACAGGACCTCTGACTTGTGGGCATCCATCCCCTTCTGCAGCTCCTGAGAAGAAGAATGTATTCAGAACAATGAGCAGGGATTTATGGTACAAATAGACAAGCTGAGAACAGATGAGGTGTCAACAGATTGAGTGCAGCAGGATTAGACTGAGGTGTCCTAGACACATCAGATATATGTTATTAGCCTTCAGAGAGGTATATTTATAGAGTAGTGATATCTTGCCTTGTGCTTTACAGGCAGCCACAGCTGTAATGGTTGTGTGTTGTAGTGTTAGTGTGTGTTTGTGAGTGAGGGGACAGCACGTTCTATGGGACATTAAAACATGATCAGATGAACAAATTACTGTAGAGAAACTACTTTACAGACTGTCTCTGAAATGATAATGTACAGGCAGTGATACAGATTAAAAAACATGTGCACTAAGTCACTGAAAATGCAACAATGGTGTTGGTGATGGTTTGCAATATGCAAATTCATGCAGAAAATGTCTCTGGTCCACAAATTAAAATCAGTGTGATAAAAAATATAAACAGAAGCAGACACGCAGTGCACTAACCTTGAGCCTCTTGATTCTTTGCTGGATGGTGTGAATATCGGTGCTGAGCTCGAGCCCTCGCAGCTGTCTGAGCTCAGCCTCAGACTGACCTAACCAAGCCCTCATGGTCTGCAGATCTGAGATCAGCTGCTGCCACTGCTGCAGGTTCTCTTTGTGTCTGTGTTTCTCACTCAGAGACTGAGCCTGGATCAGCTCCCAGCGCTCGATCACACCTGGAGGAACGCAGCCATTTACAGATCCAGTTTACACAGATCACACAGCGTTTACAGAAGGCAATTATTCTTCTGCAGTGTTTGAGAACAATATGTGTTAATAATAATAATATGTGGAACTGACCTGCACTCTGAGTGTCTGTGCTGGTGGGGTTTGTGAGTCCTGGCACTTCATCCTCTTCCTCAGTCAGTTCTCCCTCTGTTCTCTTCACTGCGTCTATACTGCCACGACACTCTCCCATCAGACGCATCTGAAAGATAAGTTACGAGAGTTTTTTGTTATTTTACAGTAAGTTCACACAACAATAACTGACATCATAAACCTGAAGGTCTATAAAAAGTAAAGAGTAAAAGCATCTAAAATATATTCAATGCTCATGAAAATTCTTACTGAACTAGTTTTGTATAAAAACTTTGTTTTTATATCAAATTGAATTTTTCATACAACTTTTCCAGAATTTAACATCTTAGAGAGTTTGATTTAGGACTCACATAGCCCATGTAGGTGGAGTCGATGTCAGGGCTGGTGCGGTTGGCGTTGGCTTCTCTCTGCTGCAGGTGATATCGTCCTGCGTCCAGAGCCTGATCCAGTTGTCTCAGACTGGCCTCTAGCTGACCCGGCTCACCTGCACAGAGACGACAACATGTTCAGGACAACCAAGAAGGTCTATGATTTCCACAGCAACTTTTTTGTTAGCAGGCAGTCGGTGTAGCCTGATGCTGTGATGGCATGCATTAGTCTGAAATGTAAAACAATGGCACATTCATGGCAGAAAAGAGTAGAAGTTAAGTTTAAACATGTTAAACAATGATATTAGCTGTGAAATGAAGAAAAAAAATAAAGACAATAATATAACTGCGATGGTTGCGACAGTAGCATTTAGTGAGCAAGACCTTAGCATGCAATGGTGTCATTTTTCTACATGGTGGGACATGCAACTTTGGTGATGTTTCCTAGTGTGTGTGGGGGGGCTTCTGTTAAAAAAGCCTGTTTTAGTTGAAGTTGAAATGACATGCTTGTCTAACTCATGCTGCATTCTTTATCATCACCACAGGACTGCTGCGCCTACCAGAGGACGATTTCAGTGTGTTCTCAGTCAGTTTAATATAGGCCTCTGGGCTCTCTGGGATAACTACATCTGGGAAAAAAGACATATAACACACACTTCTTATAATGTGACTGAATGTCATATCTCTGATAATCTATTTAGATATGGCAATGTGTTAGTACCATTGTCCTAATGGCAGATGTGGATGTTCAGCTCAAAACTGCATGTTTTTTTAATACTAATTTCTTTATTTTGGTAAAAGATTTCTGCTTTCTGTCATCAAGGCAGGGCACTGTTTACATTTATTGTTTCAAAATGTGGACCAACTGGTGCAAGGCCTCATTTCAACACCTAGTAAGGATTTCCCTAATTTGAAAAGACACAACACATGCCTTGTTTTTGTAAGATGCTTCCACAGCAACATGTTAACACACAACAATATGGTTGTGTAAAATGTATCGATTTGTATATTTTTTTCACTTCTATTTATCTTTTTTCATACTTGAGAAGAAACAATATTCATTTACTGAGCATACAATTATAAGATTTTAAGAAAAACATTATCCTTTAAAATTCTGTGAAATAATCTTCATATATTATATTAAAATATATAAATAATCAATATAGTAAGCCAGTTGTCCATCATACAGTCTGTAAAAGTCAGACCAACCTGACAACACTGTGGCAGCCGTCCTAAGATACTCATCCTCCTCCTCTTGCCCCGGGCTCCTCTCCCCGTGGCTTCGTCCTCCAGGGCTGTCCAGACCTCTGCTCAGGTCGTAGTCGTGGTCCCACTCTAACGGGATGGAGTCCACGCTGGCCGGAGTGTCCCGTCCTGAGCGGTCGGTCCGAATGAGGGCGGTCGTACCTGAGGCTTGACGACTGGATGTCCGCGGCAAAGAGTCACCGCCCCACTGCAACTCAGAGAGGTCACCACCTTCCTCCACGTCAAGTTCTCTGTCTGAACCATCCAGCTCGTCATCAGCCAGCTGGAAGAGAAGGAGAAGGTTATGTTAGCAGAAGAAAGGAAGACACGATGAATAAAAGGTCAGATGCTGTACAAGTTGTGAAATTATATGTGTATAATGAAGAGGTGTGAGCATGGAGGTTGCAGGGTGAGTGTGTTTTAATGACTGTCGTGAGTTTGTCTGCTGTTTCTTACCAGCTGTCAGTGTGAAAATATGTTGAGCACATGTTTTCACTATGTCACAGGAGGTGAAGGAGGACAGCTGCAGTGGACATTTTATAATGTGTGCAGAGCACTTTGAGTTCCCTGAGACAATTATTTACTATCACATGTCTTTACACATTTGTTTGCATTATCTATCAGGTTTTTAACATAAACCATTTCATGAGAGTATTTCAAAAATGCTACATGATGTGTTGTCTGTGTCTCTGTACTCACAGGCAAACGTGTGAGTTTTTTGTAGTATCTGTCGACGCGTCCGACCACCTCCTGGTAGTATCTCTGCAGCTCCTCCAGCTCCTCCTCGATGACGGCTGCATCCAGAGGTTCACTCTTCTCGATCAGAGTGGCACCCTGCCTAAATACCTGCTCAATCTTCCCCATGTGCAGATAAATCTCCTGCTGGAAAGCCTAAGAAACACACACACACAGGTGTCAAACCATAGTGAAAATGCATCTAATGATTATTTTCATTATTGGAATTTTAATCTCATTCTTTAAATTTTCACGGCATTAAACCGTTGACCAGCTCACCCTGAGCTGCTTTATCTTGGCCTGTACGTCACACTCAGAGAAGTGCTCTATGTTGGTGAGCTGGAGGTCCATCTCAGTCAGCCACACCAGGATGCTGTCTCGTGCCGTCTCAAACTCCTCCCTCTGGCTGATGAAGTGCTGCATGAACACACATTGAGACAAGCAATTATTCATTTGCTTGTGTTTTTCTTTTTATTTTAAACTAAATATCTTTTCCTAATCAATATTATTACTGCCTGTGGCCATAGGTAATAATAGAATAAGAGCTTGTGAGTGCTAATGTAGAAGAAATCACATCAGTTGTTAAATTAAATCCTTTTATTTCATTATGACTTTCCACTTTGAATTCATTGAACCAACACACAATGTGATGTTACCTTGAGTCTGCGTAGGATGGCAGCCACCCTCTTTTGCAGGTTATCCCATCTCTTGTTCCCATCATGCACCATTTCTTTGAGACGGCAGGAGGAGTCAGTGCGGTTCTCACGGGCCAGACGACGGTACTGTTTGTTGATAAGCTCCAGCTGGGTCAGACACTCCTGCACCTGACGCTGGAAAGCCTGCAGTGTAAACAAACATTCACAAATTAAAGCTCTGAATAAGGCACAGTTGCTTGGAGAAATGTGTACATTGCAACATTAAATTTGTGCTTTTTTTAAGAATTTTTACATGCATACATAAAGAACAGTTCTGATCCTTGAAATCCTGAAATATGTTGAGACATTTTTATGTTTAACTGAAACAAGAAACAATGATTTTCCATCAGGCACAAGCAGGACAGAGGGTGAAGGCCCAGGCCAAACAGTGAGCAAGCAGGAATGTGCACGTGCACAGTGACGGACTGCAGCAGCTGCACAGACCAGTGCAGACGAGTTTTAGTAACATGACACTTTTTTCTCTTTGTTGCCCTGAAGTGACTTTTTCTGTCTAGAAAAGAAATGTAATATGCTCACAAAGACAAATTTAAATGTCCAAAATTTAAAAAAAATCCAAAGTGTGCACATATGAAAATGACACTTTTAGTCCTGTGTTGATTTTCCTCAGATATATGTATACATGCAAACACAGTGCAGTCTTTAACTCCACTTTCTAAAATTTAAATAAAAGTGAAATAAACACACCTCAAATTTCTTAAGCTCCTCTTTAGCGACAGTGTAAAGAACACCAGAGGAGTTCGGAAGAGCTGCTGTTCTTTCTGAGGTCTTCAGCCAGTCCTCAAACCTGGAATAATCATCCAGGAACTTCTGCCATAACCTCCACGTCTCCTCAATCCTGCAAAGGAAAAAAACGCTTATGTTATGATGACATGTTTGTGAATGTAATTATATGATATAAGTAATGTCTGCTACTGAAGGAAGAGGGATTGGTTAGTATTGAGTGTTAATACATCAGTATATCTATTGGACTTTGGAATGACATTTTTCAAGGGGCACTGACTTGAGCCTTCTTTCCATTGACATAGCACAGATGTTCCTCCAGCGTCTGTCCAGCCCTCTGGTGGCCTGTTGGATGGAATCACACTCTGTCTCTGTGGAGCAGGCATCGCAGTCGTGGAGCAGAACTTCACAGAGGTTCAACACGGACGCCACACCAGTGCTGTGTTTCTCTATGTCCCTCTGCAGCTCCTAGAAGTCAGTGAGAATAATAAGACCAATGAATACACCACAGTGTGTAACATTCTGCATTTCTCTAAATTAAAACTGCTTTTTAGACAACATCTGTTTGCAATTTGTTAAGTATTTGTGATTTAATGTCTACCTCTGCAGTTAACAAAATGTCTGTCTCCCAACAGTATACAGTTAGTACACAGCCTAGTGAGCTTTGTCAACTAAATGCTTGGGATGTGGAGAGAAAGGGGGTCAGTGGGTTCTCAGAATCCAGTCTCGATTTAGAACGGCATCTTTGCAGCAGGAAGTATAGTGACACCTACTGTAGGTTGGTTTTAAACAAACAGCAGAGGGGTATTCCTGAGTCATGTTGTGATTTCCTCATGTGCTTCAGTGTGGCTCATTTTCCACCAGCTCTGTTTGAGTCATATTGTTCTGATACTATTTACAGGAAAGTACAGATTGTATATACAATTTGCCAACTTGCTTGTTTGTATCAGTGAAGGTGTTTGTACATCTAAGCGTACATACAGAATAATGTGCAAGACAGGATATTATTGCCACATGTTGCACCACTAAGTGATGCAAATCTTATTGTCTTGAGCAGGGCCTTGTTTGGTTAACTTGACAACCTTCGTAGAGCTTTTCTTTGCACTTGTATAACTCTACTTGCCTGCTGCTGGTTGAGTTTCCTATGAATCTCCTGACCGTCACATGTGTCATAGACGATGGGCCTGGACAGCTCAGTCTCGATGTGAGCCAGCCAGGAACGCAGGCTGCTCATGTTTTTCTCTAACTGCTGCACTGCGACCAGGGTCTCCCTCAACTTCTTCACCCTGTTAGAGAAACAAAAGCCATGAAGGAAACAAGTCAGTGAACGTCGCAACTGTAAAAAGTGATCCAGTCTGGTGAAAGACAGATTATTATGCTGTTTGCTCACACACAATAAGATGTATAAAACTGTTGAATCACATGGTATTAAAGGATCAAATAAAAGTGTATTCCAGCTAATACCAATGCTAAATATGTTATGTCAAATACCAAATTTTCACCAAAAGTGTCTTAATTTCACAGAATTTATTTTTGATGTATTCAAATAACATTAACAACATCTATCAAAAATAATGCAGAGAAGGAGAAATGTTTTAATTCACCAGAGACATATACTGAACACAGTGAATCTGGATGTGAATTCAAATGTGTAAGAATAAAATAAATAAATAAATAAATAAAAAAACACAGAAAGAAACTTTTGGTTTTGACCAAAACGGCAAAGAGACCTTGTGCCACAGAGTAAAAAAGTTATATGAATATGAACATTTTATTTCAGCTCTGTCCAGATATTTTTGTTGAGTGATGAAAGTGACGCAAATTTATTTTCCCCCTGCACAACAACTGGGACCCATTTTGGATTTCCAAATGCCAGGCATTTCCCATGTCTGACCACCTCATTCTATAAAATGAATCATATTTATATTTGCCAACATTCAACTCTTTGCTCGTTGCCCAGCAAGCTCAACATTCAACGCCTCACCCTGCAAAGCAATGCAACTCTCACTGTCAAACTTGATAAGAATGAAGGCGGTGGCAGTTCATTACTACATAAACAAACTTAAAAACTATAAGACTATAATCTGACAACAATAGACATATGAAGCAGATCTGCTCCATATTATAAACTCGGTGTTGCTACAGGACTGATTTCAATGGCCACAGGAAGGATGAATAGAGTATTATCTGCAGCTATACTGCAGCATAGTTGCTGCAAAGTCACACTGCACACCGCACAACACAACATACTAGGACACAGTAGGACAAATATTGCATTGCTTTACAGATAATCCATTGCAAACACAGGGCCCTAGTAAAACACTAGGTGCCAATCATTCTTATTTGTAAGCACTTGTTGTAACTTACATGTTTGACAACCTTGTACAACTTCATTTCATCAGGTCAAATCGGTTACCATGTCAGTCAGAAAATGATGCTATGTTCACACTAACACTGACACTCCTGTTATTGTCTAATGTGAGAGACAACCTCCACCCTCAGCTGAGAACACAGACCGGCTAAAACAACACCGCACGAGGCTAATTTGGAGTGTTGAAGACCGTACATCTCTGTTAAGCTGCACAGTCTTAAAAAACAACTTCAACGTAAATTCTCAAGTTTGTCCTGCCTGTTGACATCGCAGTCGCAGTCTGGCAGATCCTCCTCACTCGGGCACTCTGCCATATTATCCGTCCCTAAATCCAAAACCATGGGGGTGTGGAATTCCCAAAGACAACGTTAACGTCAGGAAGTGTTACAGTGTCGATCCAAACACTGCTTTCCTTCGTCTGTGGACTCCACAAGGGACTTTCTCTAAACTCTGTCTGTGCAGACAGGGGGAGGGTCAGCAGGTAGTGGTGGGGTGGCACAACTGTGACTTATCAACTGTTGCTCTCCAGGGTTAAAAAAAGAGAACTCCTAACAGGCGTGTGTGTGTGTGTGTGTGTGATGATCTGAGAGTGACAAGTGCTGCTGTTTCTAAAAACAGACTTACAGTCAGAGGCATGTGCTGCAGAGCTGGCCTGTGTTGGAATATCAGACACCAACAACACACACAAGGAGTATGAGCAGAAGAAAAAGCTGCAGGCTCCATGCATGTCAGTAAACCTCAGTGGACGTTGCACAACAAGAAGAAAATATTTCCGATAAAATATGTTTGCAGAAGAATAAAAATAGATCCTTGTTTTCTCAGAATGCAAAAACTCCAGAAGTTGTTGATAAATCCTTCCACAAGATAAAAACGCTACAGAAATCGCTTAGCTGCGAGGTTTTCTTCACTCTGTGACAGCTGCAAAAGCTTTCCTTGTTTTTTGGTAATGTGCGGATATGAGAGACAAAGCGAGCGCAGCTGTCAGTATGAGGTCAGTATCCTCTTTTTCTTCCCTCCTCCACGACAGTCCCACAGGGCAATATCCAGAAAAAAGCTGGGGGGAAGGGACGGCTGAGGTAATGAGAGTCAAAGTTTGGGTCAGGTCACTTACAGTTTCCAACATGCAGACAGAGTTTCCCACTGTAGAACAAGTCTACAGTAGTTTGAAAGTGCATTTTGAACTGATTCGGTTAGTAAAGAAACAGTTTAAACAAAAGTGTCCTCTGTGACAAAAAGGCAGAAAGAAACCAGGAGCGATGTGGAATGTGACCTCTCTGCTTAGTCTGCAGCTCCAATAAGTGGAAGTCCCTCTTACACCAGTGAGGAGCTCAGGAAATGCCTCAGCAACATGAGGGAAAATTAATTCCCTATCACATGAGCTGGAGTGTCAGGAAGGATGCCATGGAAATGAAGCCAGGCCAAAGCATTCCTTTACTAACATAAACTCCTCTCCACTAGGAGGAGTGAAATAAAGCCAGTACAGTCAAGATGAATACCTTTTAGTTGCTTTTCAAAGCAGATGGAGGCCACATTGTCAATTCAAGATCATATTTTTCATTCATAATGACCACCATTTATCAGAAAATACAGCAAATTAATGTAGATTCCATCCTGTTACTGTTTATTTGAGGGTGGTGGTGGGTTGGAGCCACTGGAGAAATTAGAGGCACCACTCAGAAAGACCTCTGCAGGCTGATGTTCAAACCCAAACCTTTTTGCTCTGAGGCAACCACTGTATCACCATACTGGCCCTTAATCTAGATACTTGTTTTAGACCCCAATCTGCCGTATTTGAAACCATGTTTTGATAATCCTGAAATCTTTTGGGCAAGCGGCACATTTTGATACTTCATCCACCTTCACAGAGAAAGGACAAACTTTACTTTCAAACAGCAACCTCTACATCTACCTCTATTATACTCCGTGAAAGTTTTGTACACTCACCTGGCAGCGATGAGGTCCAGCAGGTGTTGCCAGCGCTCGCTGACTTTGCTGAGTTTGTGTTGAATTTCGGCCGCCTTGCTGTCTTGGCTGGCCTTGGCCAGACGCTCACCCATAACCTGCAGCTGCTGCTTGTTCTCCTGAGCTACGCTGATTTCCTCCTGGTAGTCCTGGAGGAGAAACACCAAACACAGGGAGCTGTCAGTGTGATGTACAGTGTTCAAGCAACTAGGGCTGCAAACGAGACCACATTAGTTGGTGAAGACAATGTGTAACAAAATTTCCAAAACAATCGACTCACTGCACAGTTAATTTATTATCATGTGTCTTTGAAGTGATATAATAATAAAAAAATAAGAAAGTATTCCATTAACAAATGGCTCTTTACAACTGGCTGAGATGTGTGTTAAAGACAAATGTGCTTGAATTTAAAGAAAAGCTCTAAATAGTCAGACTCACGAGTGTTAATGACCCACTGCTACAATCAGATTAAAAGTAAAGACTTGACCAAGACCTGGAAATTATGAAAACAAAACAATCTGGATTCTGACCCCATTTACACTGAGCTTAGTTCTGCGTGAATAGATTTGATGTGCATTTTATGAATGATTTCTGTTGAGGCTGTGCTGAAGTCACCTTGCGCAGTTTTTCAATCATCTCTTCAATGCTGATGTCTCCATTCTGAGAGACTTTGCTCTCCATCTGCGTGAGCCACTCACACAGCTCTTTGTTCTTCTCATTGAACACGGCCCACTCATTCAACTTCTCGCTCACCTGCTGCTTGCGCAAGGAAAGCTGAAGGGACACAAAGGGTAAAAGGAGATAAGGAGACAGTGATAAGGGTGAGATTCTAAAAATAAGAGAGAAAATAAGTAAAACCCACTTAATGCTTCTAATCCTCCTAAAACCAAATAGCCATTTGCAATAACACTTCATTCATATTAACACTATTTAAATTATTAAACCCATAAATTAGCCTGAGATTACACAGGGAAAGCACTTAGTGGACCTACAGGGAAATAAACAGCATCAGCACTTTTGAAACAGGCAATAAAAAATAAATATCAGCATGTGTGCTGAATGCTGTGTTTATATACCTGGTGGCAAACCTCCTCCCACTGGCGCTGTAGTAGCTGGAGGCGTTCCTGTAGTACAGTGATGTCATCTGTACTGACCACGCCCTCCAAGGAGTCCCTCAACACGAACAAGGAAGTGAGGTCATCTGTCCATCCCTCCACATTGCTCTCCAACTCCTGCATCCACGACATGACAAGTAATTAAACGCAATGCACACAGAAGTGATCTACAGCCTTAATGCAAAGCTTCTCTCAGATTGACAAGAGGGATTTCTCCTCTCATCAACAGTCACAGTAAAGCAGGAAAATCACAGAGCAGGACCACTGAAGCTCAACTGCAGCTGCTGTATTCTTAGTAATAGCAAAATGGCAAACTGACTCTGAATATCACAGCAAGATATGTCCTGAAAAAGCAAGATTTCCTCTAAATGCCAGATTTTGTTGTTGGTTCTGAAGAGAGCTTAAAAATGACAATAACATGCTACATTTGATGAAAATGTATCAGCTACATTCAAGGTTACAGACAGGATAAGACATTAGAGGAATCTAACCTTGCATCTCCTCCTCCTCTTCTGTCACTGTGACAATTCTGCTGTGGTGTTAACATTTGTGGACCCACAGTATGGCTCCATTACGCAACACGCACAAAAGGAAGCACACACATACATACACCCCCACAGCAAGCAGGGATGCTCTCTCTCTCTCTCCTGCTTTCTCGCTCACTAATGCGCACGCAACCTCTCTCTCTCCCCACCCCCTCTCTCTCCTCAGCTGATGCTAACCATGTGTAGCTACTTGCACTGCCCTTCTCTGAGGCGCTGGGGATGTGACATGCATGAAATATGACTGCATACAGTGTCCACCGGTTAAAATAAACCACAGGGGACCATCATGTGACTTTTCACATAAAAAAATTGATGATTGCTGTGGAAGCAGATACGGAAAAAAATGAACATCTCAGTTTTCTACTTCCAGCCTACACCCTTGCGTTCTATTTGCTTTTATCACAAGCTGTTTAAAAAAATAATACAAAAACAAATGATGCAAGACTTCAAATATGTTAAGTTAAATTTTTAAAGGTTTAAACATTAAAGACAAAGGAGAAAAGACAAAATATACTCCTGCAGTCTGAAAACTGGAACAAACAAGGTCACAGAATGAAACAGCAGCTGAAAGATAATGCTGTTTTTTTTTTTTTTTATCTTTTTGGCTTCTGGTCTGTTTATCTGTTTGTTCTCATAGCCAGATTAAAGGGGTAGAGGGAGGACAAACTGTGTCTGTGTGTGTGAATATGCACAGGACACAGAGAGAAAGTGTGCTTATGTATGTTTTATGCAAGAAAAAACCCTCAAAATATGGGGAAAAGAAAAGCAAAGTATTCTGTGTGTATGTGTAGTTGCATCACCTTGCATCTGATTTGCTCTGAGTGCAGCTCCTCATGGTGATCAGGCAGCGACACAGACAGCTTCCTCTTGAAGGCCCTCAGTTTCTCCAGAGACGCATCTATGCCCTTCTCACATCGCTCCCAGTTCTGCACATGCACAAATACACAAAATAAGAATTAGAGCATAAAACATGCATGCACAAGCTTATACCGTGAGACAGACTGCAGATCTTTTCAGACTGAGATAGTGCTGTAAATTCCTTGTGCAGCTGTAGCAGTAAAATCATAATAAGAACAAATGAACAATACACAATCATATACTAGCACACAAACACACACAGACTCATATCTATCCACTACTTCAGATAGGCCACATCAATTACCATGCCACAGATAGCCCACTTATCTCTAAACCTGTGACAGAGTGATACAACAAAAAATCAGCAAGTAAAGAGGAAAAATAATTCAGCTACTTGACAAAGGAGGGAGGCTCTGAAGGGCACAGCTATTACAGCTATTTTTTGGAGTCTGAATAATGCTCCATTGCAGTGTAAAACAAAGTAATACTTGGTAAGAAATGCAGCAGCAAAGTAGCATACCTGAAGCAAGAGTCATGGTAACAGAGCAGAACAGGACTAGAATAGAAACAATAGCTATTCTCTTAAGTTTCCCTTAAGTGCAAAACAAAGATTACACCGAGAGGGACTTAGAACAGAGGAGCATACGATTCAGAAAGAGAACTACCTTCGACTTTGTTTAATCTCATAAAGTGCGTCACTCAGCCCCTTTCAAAACATGGCACTTTATCACTCTGTAAAAATCTACCTCACAGGGTTTCACATTATTACAGCTGATTGCACAATGTCTGCAGTGTGTATGTGTGTGTGTGTGTGTGTGTGTGTGTGTGTGTGTGTGTGTGTGTGTGTTTGTGTTTGGCTGGTACTTTACTTTTCACTGTGTTCATTAGTGCGGTTTTGTAATGCTTAGACATGAGTGTGTGTGTGTGTTTATATAATGCAGCAATTAGCAAATTATTAGAGGACAGACACAAGCGTGATCCAATTCCATCCTTGACTTCTTTTCATGACTTAAGGTGCAATGTTGCATAATTCATGTATCAGTGTGTGTGTGTGAATATGCAGAGAGAGAGCAGGTGTGTTGAGGTACATGCTGTGAGTGAGGACTGTGAAATGACCCTGGTGCTTGAACACTCTTCACATGCACATTTACACTGCAGCATTCTAGACAAACATATGAACTTATTGCACAGACTGGGTGCAAATTATATTTTACCTGCAAGAGTGGTATTTTGTATCTTTTTGATCAATAATATTCTTAAAACTACAAGCTGTTATTGCTAAGTAATTGCAGTGCAAATGCATATATTATATCTACAAATCTGCATAGAGACTTGAACAAAGAACGGTGAACAGCACTAATCCCAGTAAAATAAAATCAATGAAAAGTCCACATGATGTGTTGCTACACACACACACACACACACACACACACACACACACACACACTCACTCACACACCCACAGCTACAAGAGATAATCAGACCACAAAGCAAAATACTTATTCAAACACAAATTGACCAAAACAGCTACAAACCATAAAAGAAGTATGAATGAGGCACCATTATGATTAAGATTATTTAAGATAAGATAAGATAAGATATTAAGATCTAGCTCTGTCTCACCTTGAGCAAGCCATGTAGTTCCCTCCTCTGCTGGTCCAGCCGGTGGTGAGCGTGCCTCCACCTCTCCTGAATCTCCATCAGCTCTGTCTGCAGGGTGGATTCAGCCCTGGCGTCGGCCGAAAGCAGCAGGCTCCTGCCAGCTTCCACGGTGAGGATGTAGCCTCCCTGCTGCCTCTGGAGCACTCGTTCTCTCAGCTGGAGGAGCACACAGGCAGATCAAATGCAAGAGGGTGTACAAGTTAACTAGGAAAGCATAAGGTTGATTTAGGGTTTCATTATGATTTTGATTTGTGATTCAATGCTCTCAATTCAATGTGATTCAAAGATTTGAGTTGCTGAGGCAGTGACCTTATAAAAAATGCAAAACGTATTATGAGAAAATAATTATTTTATGGTGACACGGATGTGTCAGTCACTGAGTCAATTTCTAATATAATCAGAGCACTTAAACTAATTTCAATAAGAGCAGTGCCTGGCAGAGATAATAAAACATGAATATTTTAGGTAAACTAATTTTGGAGGAGATTAGACTTTTCAATTAGAGAATGTGTAACCTACCTGTATCTGGTCTAACAGGTTTCTGCCCTGCTGCAGAGCCACTGGTTCTCCTTGCTGATGAACATCTGAATCATGTGTCACTTCCTGGAGCCATCGAAGCAGCTTCTCTGACATTTCTTGGTAGTTCTGCCACTGACGGACCAGACTGTCAATAATGCCTCTTCTCTGCTGAGCCCGCCTCACTACGCACTGCCACTGATTGCTCAGCAAGGCCAGCTTCTCGCTGAAGTCATTTCTGTTAGTGGGACAAGGGTGAGAACATGTATGTTGCTCATTATCTGTGAAGTTTCTCATTCATTCAGGTCATTTCCATGTTATGTAACATGCAAAACAGGATCGCGTGTGTCTCTTTTGTTTATGTGTTTACCTGTCATCCACTTGTCCCTGGTCCAACATATAATGGCCATCACTGATAATGGAGTAGAGAATCTGCTGCCTGCTAAACATTTCTGCCTGGAACAACTGAAAGCACATATCCAGCTATTGAGAAAAACACTGAACATACAATGACAGCAATTTGTTTACATGTACTTTTAATGCTTCTCTAACCTCATGGTCTCTTTGCTGCTCCAGAAGACTCTCGTAGTTGCCTGAGATCTCGGCAGCCAACTTCTGTTCAGTCTGAGACAAAAGGTCCATCCAGGCCTCACACTTCTGCAGGAAACTCTGATGCTGGAGCAAAACCGCCTGTAGTTTACTGGAGAGTGACAAAGAAAAGTCAGAGAATGAATTATATATTATATACTCATTGTAATGGTTTATTACAAAAGTAAGTTTTATCAGTGACAAAATGTTAACAGTTTAACAAATGGGTTTTATTTTATGCCCTGAAACAAAAGGATCTTAATTTAAAAATTTAGATTCAGGTACCTGAATCTCTCAGTGAGGCGAGCGCAGTGAGCAGCCCAGGCTCTGTTGAGACTCTGCAGCTGTTTAACATCTCTGTCGCTGACTGGTAGTCTGTAGACCAGCTCATTAATCCGCTCCAGGTCTGGAGATAAACTGCTCAGCTTCAACAGGTGAACCTGGAAATACATTATTAGACTGTTAGAATATGCAAAATTTAATGTTCAGTCTTTCTGGCAAAAAGCACATGATTAGCATCTTTTATACCTTTAGTTTTTCCATACGTGTCTGGATCACTCTGAGCTCTGGTGAGCCGACTGAGTCAGACTCCTTCAGCACCTCCTCAGCTTCTTCAGCCTTACGTATCAACATCAACAACTGTTCTCTGAATCCATCACAGGCCTGTGATCCAGACTAGAAAGACAGAGAGAGCAAGAAAAAGAAGAAATCAGAAAAATCAACCTGAAGTTATATTAAGGAAGGAACAACAACTGTGTGTTGGTCAGTGAATTCATGTCCATCCATCTCTACTCTCCTACCTGCAGTACTTCCTGCTGCCTGTGAAGAGCATGCTCCAGTGTTGTCAAACGATGTGTAAGTGACATTTGGTCTGACTGGAGTGCTGCAGAGGACGAGGCGTCAACTTGACTCTTCAGCTGTTCTCCTAAAGCCTGCAGCTGCTGGAGAGACTCCTGCACTGAGGCCTGATCACTAAGACATGCCTGTAAACAGAGAGGCAGGATAGTGGCTGAATGCCTGTGCAGATACAAAAAGCACATTTGACTTTAAAGAAAAAAACTTTTTTATATTTTTCTGTTAATCCAGTGGGTTTTGAAAGAGGTGGATTTATCAAAGCTTTTTCCAAAATTCAGTCATCCAAAGAGGATGACTGAATTTTGCTGACGTAACGAAGATCACATTTTCTAAAATCCATTCAGGATTATTAAAACAAGGTTTGTGTGTTCTGTGGGTTTTGGTAAGCCATGAGTGAGTGAATGCTGAATTCAGTAAAAAAATAACTGTCTGCTAACAGTGTTAGGACAGAGTGTCTCCAGACATCACTCAGCATGTCCCTAGAAGCCCAGTGTGACAGCGGGGGACCCCTGTAGCGTAAATCATGGGCCTGTCTCTTCAGCTGCAGTCTTGCTCTAAAAAGGCTTTTGTTAGATTGTGCTGTGAGTCTACATTCAAGTAGACAAAAGAACAGGGTGCAATTTGGTATTCTGTGGAGTAGAGGCTTTGTAAATACTCATAGTGAAATGACAAGCCGTTACAGAGTTTATTCAAATGATTTTAGAAAGGAGAAAGGAGAAAGCAGAGGTTTCATTTTTGTGACACTATAAGGAAAAACTAATTTTAAACCACAAAAATGTGGCTGTAATGAGCTACCACTAAACCTGCAGACAATCATCTGTTAGAGCCCAACATTAAACTGCCCCATCTCTACTCACATTGCAGTCCTTTATCCAGGCACAGCTCTCCTCCTCTGTGATGTCCCTGTCTGTGGCACTCTTCAGCAGACGATCAGCATGTTCTTCTTGCTTCTGAACCGCTGTGACACACTGGCTGTACAACGTCCTGTAGTGCTGCCACAGCCCCAACAAGGACTTACTGCTCCTGAGCTGCTCTGAGATCTGTTCTAGTAGGTGGTTCCACCTTAGGAGAAAAAATTGAAGTTGCATTTGGATCTCAGGTACACATCTAATTTATATTAAGGACTATGAGAGCAATTTGAAGTGTTCCTACCTGATGTTGACATCCCTGAGAGCTCTGTTGAGTGTTTCAGCCACAGACGGATGGCACTCTGTCAGTAGCTGGTGTGTGACGGAGCCAAATTTTCTCAGACTGCTCTCCTGTTTATCCATCTCCTCCTGTAGGTTCTTGAAAACACAAACAGCCACTAAAAATTACTTTTAGCTCAGTTTTTGTTACATCTGTGCAATATCTGCTGTTGATGACAATTTTGTCATATACAATGAACCTTTGAACTCTGTGTAGATGTATCAATGACATTATGTAGTAAATTAACTTAAAGATGGCTTTATGCACTGTTCAACTGTAATAAGGTAAGAGGTGCACCACCTTCTTAAATAAAGCATCCATTATGCTCACCTCCAGACTCTCCACCTGCTGTTGCACTGCCTCTAGAGACCCGTTAAGAAGGCACAGTCTGGACACAGAGTACCTCCCCTCCATCAGGTAGCCATTTATTTCTTCTGAAGCTCGCCGATACAAAGTCCACTGCTCCAGCATTGACCGCAGGCTGACCTTCATCTGACTTATCTGATAGAAAGGGTGAAATACAATTGTTTAAGTGTCTTAAAGTTCAATGCACAGCAAAATTTACACAACTGTGAGTGTAAGGGATCTAAGAAGCTCACCATGTGGTCCAAATTAGCCCACGACTGGTTTAGCCCTTTGAGAGTCTCCCTGACAACAGCGCAGGCTGCTCCTTTCTTATCCTGAATGAGAGCATTTCCACGTTCTTCTGCTTTCTCTAAATCCTTCTCTTTTTCTTTCACCAATTCTTCCAACTCCTGTGAGAACAGTCTAAATTATTTCAGGGAAAAAATAACTGACAGGTAACTGACAGTCATAAACATGTGTTGCCTTGTTCCTACCTGACAATCTTTCAATGCATTTTGCACTGATGCTACATCCTCTATCCTGTGTCTCTTCTTCAGTTTTTCCTCCTGTATTGTGAGCCAGGTTTTTAGGGCCTGGACTCCATTTTCATGCTCTAACCAACCTTCCAAAAGTCCTTCCAGTCGCTGAATCTAAAATACAAACAATTCCGAACAATTTAAACATCTCTGAAAATTAAAACAATATATAAGAATACAAGACAATTTCAGGTCTATTTCCTGATTGCTCTGTAACAGAAACATTACCTTTTCACCAATGAGTCCCATCAGTATTTGCCACCTTCTGTTCATGGCTCCCAGCTTCTCAGCAAAGTCTGTTTTGTCACTGCGCTTTCCCTCCACATCCTGACTGCTGATCTGCAGCACTGACTGGTTAACAAAGTCCACAGTCAGCTGCTTACAGGTCAGATCAATACGGAAACCCTGTGAAATAAATGAACTATGTTAAAACTGTAAAAGATTTTTGCAGCTTGACAAGAAGCTGAATTATGGAGTCCTACTTCTCCATAATTTAATGTTAACGGAGGGTGCAGTTTTTGTACCTTATACTTCTGCAAATAGTTCTGGACCACCTCAGAGCCTACAGCTTCCATGATCTTGTCCTGGTCTTCGTCTATAATATTCTCCATGAGGGAGATCCAGCTCATCAGCTCTGTGATGGCGTGCCGTGATGCCAACTTCTCCATTTGCAACTGAGGGTACAACCAATCAAAAACCACCAATGTTAATGTCAATTAGGGCTTTTTTTAAATATCTCATAGAAGCTACAACAAAAGGAGCTGACAAGCAACAGACATCCAGGTATAACAGCTGATGTTCTCAGACCTGGTGTAGCTTCTCTTGTACCACAGGAATACGAGTCAGCAGTTCAGCCCACTGTGTGTCAATTTGGCCCAGCGCTGTTCTCAAACCAGCTGTATCTACTCTTTTCAATCGCAGAAGCTGGTTGCCAGTGCTTAGCACAGAAGAACGCAAAGATGACTTAGCATCCACTTCCTTGGAAAACTCCTATAAAAATCAAAAGTTAAGAAAAATTGGAATTAAACCGTACATTCATAAAGAATATGGCCAATACTGTTAGGTCTCTTGCTCATGTTTTCTGTTGAAGTGGTAACCTAACTAACCAGAAAGGCATAGAGGTGGTCTCTGACAGTCTCCAGCTCCTGAGGCACAGTCACTGACTGAGTTGTCCAGAACTCGAGCCGGTCCAAAGCTGACTGCAACCAGTGACTCAACTCTGCTGATTCACTCTGGTACCTGAAATGTGTATACACAAGAAAATTTTTAATGAGTTCTGACAGACTCTGAAGGATTTAGAGGGTTATAAAGTATCTAGCCTCCAGGTATCACAAATAAGATTGTAGGCTGAAGCACTCTGGCTGAATCTGCCAGAGCCTGACCTGCTCCAGTGTTTGAGTGTTGAGTCGAGGCGGTGCAGCTCCTTGTTGACCTTGGTGGTGGAAGAGAGCCAGTGTTCTCCTAGTTGTGTCAGCTGATTCTCTAAGTCTGAACAGCCAACAGACAGAAGAAGCTTCTTGCCCTCCTCCAGAACCTGGTACAACTGGGGCTGATGCTCTGTCAGACTGGCCTTCAGACGCTAGACAAAGGCAAAAACAGATGGATGACTGATATTTAATATGAATGTTTGACTGCAGCTTTTAGTGTAAGTCAGATGACATTTCAATACTACATGGACAAATTTATTCGTACATCCATGTATGAGCAGTTAGTATATAGAGTTTACCTGGTAGAGACTTATCCTTTCAGTAAGTCTTTCCTCTGTCTCTTCTACTAGACCTACAGTGGGGATGCTACACTCCACAGCCTCCAGCTGTTGACACAGAGCCTGGTAGTCTTCAACAAGCCTGCTCCATGACTGTCAGAGAGCGAGAGGAAAAACAGGGATGTTATATTTATTTTAATCCCACCTGATATTTTTTCTCTTCCTGTATTTTTATCTACTGTGTGACATGATGTAGTTTGTGCATTGGGATTAAACAAAACAGTACTACTCCTGTTTTTTCTTGTCCTTGTTTTAATTCAAAACTTAATTCTCACCTCCAGTATGCCCTCCAGCTCCACTCCTCTCCTATGGGCCTGTTTGAGCACACTGTGGGCTAAAGCCATTGTCTCCTCCAGGGCCTGGCTTTCCCTCTGCCCCACTAGACCAGACACTTTACTGTAAAATGTCTGGGTGAGGATCATATGGCATTCCAGACCTTGAAAAAACTCCTGAAGAATAAGAAAACATATTTGAACCATAATATTAGAAAGGAAAGAAATCATTCTCCTCTAAATGAATAAAAACAACATTACAGTTGAGTTATCTGAATTCATACAAATCCATTTGACCACAATCCTTACTTTGTGTTTGTCTAATAACATCTGGACCTCTATGACAGAGGCCACTGTCATCTTTTGGTCAGCAGCCATCTTGTCCTGAGCAGTGTCCACCAGATCTGTGAGGTCGTGAAGTGCAGCTTCATACTGAGCCTTGAGAGACAAGCTGTGGTTCAGGCTGCTACGTCTAGAGCCCACCATCAGCACCAGCTCCTCATACGCATCCTACACAATCCAAAAATAAGTTAGTCATCAAGTGTAATGTAGGATGTTATGAACCTAATGATCCCCTGTGTATGTTACCTGTAATTTGAGTAACTCTTGATTGGAGATTTGTTCAGATTTGAGACCTTCGGCTTTCGCCTTCAACTCAGTCACTCTCTGCTCGAACTCTCTCAGACTGTCCTCGACTTCCGATAATGCCTATACAAAAGAAATATATTCAATGCAAATTTCTATTAAATACAGTTTTAAATTTGGTTTATTTGCTCTTGGTCAGTATAGTACCTCTATCTGTTTGGACGCAGGCCTATCTGCAGTTCCAGCCATCTTTTGTAGTAACTGATGTTTACTTTCACCCAGAGCTGTAAACAGCATTCTCAGCTCATTCTGGCAAGGAAAACAGTGGTGATGTTAAAAGATATGACTTAAAACTCCTAGTAGTGATGCAAGCAGTTTTATCATTGAAAAGATGCATCACATTCCAAGATAAAATCAAACTGGTTGTGCAACGGTTTAGTTTCAGTACCTGGAACGTTGAATGCTCCTGTAGTCTGTCCCTCATGCTGTCACAGTGCTGCTCCAGTGTGGAGTCCAGCAGACCCATCCTCTCATGCAGACCCCCTAGGGTGTCCTCCATCAGTTCCTGCTCCTCTCCCCCGCACAGCCTGCCAGCCCCTCCACCCAAAAGAGCTCTGCACTGGTTCACCTCCCTGGTCATATCCTTTAGTTGTTTGTTCAGACCCTGTTACAAAGAGTTGAGGTCAGGTCTAGTGGAGTTTTAATTGTGCTGCCTGCTTATGTCAACTCACTGTATCAATTGAGAAGCATTATTACAATACACATATACAAACATAACTGATCAGGGTGCTGCTTGTTTCCACTCACCTCTAGATTTGTGAGTTGTGTCTCTGTATCCTCAGACAATAAAACAGGACCAGAAAGCAGCTGATTCTCAGCAGTATCCAACCAGGAGGATGCTGCTGATACTGCAGCGTACAAGTCCTGCTGGACGGTCACCCTTCCAAAAGACACTGTCAGTTTACTGTCACCACCCGCTGCCTATGAGGAGGAAAAAACAATATTTACTCAGTACACTGTCAGAATGTCTTTGTGGATTGAAAGTACAGACATACATGGAGAGCTATAAATAAAGGGATTAGAAAATAAATGCCACCTCTTGGGAGATTCTCTCCAGAGTCTGACTGCAGGCTTCAAACAAAGCTTTGGGAGAGTAAGAGTCCTGGCTGCCATGGTCACCTCTGAAAACTATAATGGGACTGGACAGTCGTGACCGGTGAAGGACCTGCACAAGGAGTTACACATGACACATACAATGGTAAATAAGGCAGCAAACATGACAATCAGAGTGTGATACGCGGAGGAGAAAAAGTACCAATAGAATTCACATCAGTCTAAGATCAATTAGAAAAATAAATGTAAGATTTCAAAAAATATATAGTGACTATGGTGTCTGTACTGGGCTAAGTTGGTCCTGTTCCAGGGAGTTGAGGGAGAGCTGCAGCTTCATGTTCTGGTCTTTATTCAGGTTTTCCCAGCGTTGTCTAAGATGGTCCAAAGGAGAGACATTCTCTGATTCCAACAGCACTCCTCCTGGGATGGACACCTCACTGTGGGAGGGACGGGCACGTGTTGTCACATGCAAATGTTAACCCAGCTCATCCAGTGGAAGAGATAATAAATTGTGACTAAAAACTAAAGAGAGGAGAAAAAATACCTGTCCCCGTTGGGTGTAGTCTGTTGGCTGAGTAACTCCTCCCCAACATTTGCTACAGACTGGAGCAGCCTCCTCTGTTCAGCTACTTGCTCCTGCAGCTCCTGCAAAATGTGGGATTTGTATCAGATTTATTCATCAGCTTTTCTATTTGCACTGATTTGTTATCCTGCTAAAATGTACTTGTATGGTGCAGCAAAACAACTATTTAAAACTGAGTTAGTCTGGTGAGAAAGGCAGAATGGTCCACAAGGAGAATATTGATGTTCAGCTTCCTTTTACCCTCTGTCGAAGCAGGTTGTCATGGTGTTGTTGTGTGCGGGTTGAACGGGCCTGAGACAGCCAATCCTGGACATTAGGACTCTGGGACAGCGATGAGTCTGGTTCACTTTCCTCCTGCTCCTGTAATGTACCCTTGGAGAAAGACAAAGGGACTTCAACACGTAATGATCAAAGAACAAAGCCTTAGAAATAGGATAAAAGGTAAACACAGTTGCAGTTTTGGTTGAGTTTGGTTATGGCTGTCACCAACTTAGAGACATAAACATCATTTCTTATACTAATGTTGCTGTTAGCATCTGTATTGGGCTCAGACAGCTACTGCTACTGCTATAATGGGTTAGGATTTTCTTTTAGAGAAATTACATTTGTTTTTCTCAAGTGGGATCACAAAGCAAAATGGTTTAACTGTTGTGTCATCAGAAACACACCTGATGCAGTACATTTACTGTTAGCATGTGATGAGGTAGCATCCTTTTGTCTAATATCTAAGAGCCCATTGTGAAGACACACAAGCTGTTGTTGTCCCACAGTGGAACAGTGGACTTTTATGAAGGAGCATGCCATGACCTTTAGTGTTTGCACAATACTACCATTGATGCTGCATGCAGAGCAACATAATGCAGTAAAGCACAACAAAATGACACAGAGGCAGGGAGGAAGGAAAAGCTGGGAAGTGGAAAAATGAGGGAATGCAGAGGGAAGAGAGACAAAGGCATCGAGCAGAAGAAAAGAAGAACATAGATAAAAGGGAATGATCTCACCTGTATGTCAACCTGTTTGTCCTGCAGCATCTGTTGTAGCTCCATGAGACTATCTTTGAGGGATCGCAGTTTGAGGGTGAGCTGCTCCGCCTCTCCCTTGGTCTCAGCTCGGCCCTCCAGCAGCAGACTCTCACTGTGGATGGACAGCTCCGACAGATACGACACCTTTTGCTCGATCTCAAACAGCATGTTCTGAAAAGGCAGAAGCATGATGCGAATTCTTTAATGAACCACACATTATTACACCACACATTACAGCTACACATTATTGTAACTGTAATTTTTGTTTGGATAAACACCAAATCTGAAATCTTAACCTGTCTTTATAGCACACTGATGTAAAAAGTAAAAATTTTACATTAATATATCACATCAAAAGTTAACATGTGTAAAGATACATATATTTTGAGTAAATACAGAATCCTTCAGTAGTGTCCCAGTACCCTCCACTTGTTTCACTCTTCTTGAAACACACTGATTATTTCATCAGTTTTCATCAGCTTTTTTAAGCTTACTATATGTCTCCCATCAAATTCTCTTCCACAGACTTTGTTCATTCTCCTTCAACATTACTTTAGAAGAAAATAAAAGAGACACTCCCTTTCCTTGTCCAGGCCGTGTGTGAAAAGTGGTACGATTGTATAGAAGCAGAATGGAAGGGAGGCTGAGGTTGTATCCTTTTTATTCACACAAAGGGCTGTAAGAGCACTTGGTAACTCTCCACAGAGAATTTTACACAACAATAACCACAGCCTCATATAACTCTTTTCCTTTAATTCAATGTTGTCATTGTGTCATTTGGTGGGAGGGTTTTACCTTATAAAAAGGACTTTTATTTCCGTTTTGGCTGATGCAAATTCAAAGTAGGTGGGGTTTCCTAAAAATGGTGATACAGAGTGTGCCTAAAAGGTTAGACTCAGCAAAGTATTTGCACTGATCCGTGAGAGACTATGCTTGGGTGGTTTCTGAACTGTTCACAGTCTAGTGATTTTCTTGTAAGTGTTTAAATGAACAGACTGCGGCTGTTTAGTTAACAGTGAATAAACTTAAATCAGCTAAACTAAAATGCAGAAATACCATCAAAGCTACTGCTACTATTATAACAATTCTAATGCAGGAGCCATGTCCATCTGTTACATTTAAATGACTAGTTGTTGTTATTTCTTTATCTTTATTGCCTTCAGCCTTCTGAAATTGCTGAACTCTTTTTTTCAGCATTATTCCTCACCTCATATAATTTCCCACATCTCGTTCATCCTGTGGATCTATACTTGAATAATCAAATTAGAGTTTTTATCCCCTGGAGATGAGGATCCCCAAAGACCAGACCTTTTAAAGAGTTCAACAGGAGCCATATGTGAGCTATAAGCAGCTTATTGTCTCCCAGCTGCTACAAACACACACACACATGCTTTAAACACTTATTTCCTCACCCTGATCCAGAGAACTAGCATTAACTAATTGCTGAGAGGCCAGTAACAATGTATTACAGGATGAATGTTTAAACATTTATCAACATAGGTTTTGGTTGTGAAGAGCTCAGGTCATATATTTCCACAAACCAATACTTGTTTTTTCAGCAAGTTTAATACTTAACCTAACAAATTCAACGTTAACATGATGCTCAGTTAGACAGTTACATCAGTCAGTTATGTAAGTAAGTATGTCAGTAAGTATGTTAACATGAAAGACACTGTCAGAGACGAAACTGAATGTAAATGTCAAAGGCAAATCACACCCATGAAAAGTGGTGGTACTGGTTTTGAAAGCCATTTATTTCCCACAGCTTTTTAAATCACTAACATACTATTTAGCATACCATTTAACTGTAGATCCTAATTACCACACAAGGTGATGTTACTATAGCAACAGGATGAGGGGAGGGACAAAATTTAGGCTGGTGGAATGATGTTTGAGGACCTACTGAGGCTGGTAATCACAGAGGGATGCAGTATTGAGGTCTAATCCTAATCCCTGTATCCTACAAGTGTCTATTTATTGGACATTAGTGAGCTCCTGTTCTGTTGTGTCTGTCCCATATTTAGTGCAGTTGATGTAATTTTCTTCTGGTTTTCAAGGATGAAATGATAAGCAGTTTATCCATGACTAAAATAGTAACAGTAATACAATACCAAGGGAATGAAGCCAAGAATAGGCTCCATTTCTAAAACAGTGCAGCAGGCAGATACTTTACTTCAGACTTTGATAACTCCCTCTTGATAAAACAATAGCATGTAGACTTTCATGCTGAGTCTGGGCAGCAGTGAATTCAAAAGTTTTCCATGACTATGTGAGCTGAGGAAAACTTTAAAAACTCCATAACATCAAAAACTATCTCACCTGACAGTCAATGAGCTGCTCTTCCATGTCCAAGTCTTCGTTGTGTGGCTGAAGTGCCGAGCTGAGAGTGGCGCGAGTGCTGAGCAGCCAGTGGTCGAGCTCCTCAGCCTCACTGTGATAACGTTGCAGAGCCTGTTCCTGTCGCTGCTCCTCTAGCTGTTCACTTAATTTCTCCTGCAAGGGTCAGAGAGAAATGTTAAATATCAGTGGTATTCCTCAGTATACAAAGGCAAAAGGTAAATAGGGAGAATCAGTGTGTGTGAATATGATCTTTTCTAGTGTTCTCACATCCAGAAGCTGCCGTTTTCCCGAAGCCTTCATTCGAATGGTGGCCATCCTCTCTCCCAGTACAGTCAGAGTAGACTGAAGCGCTAGTTGGTCACCAGCCTCTCCATCGCTGTCACTGTCTGCCAGTTCTTCAGAGAAACATGTCTGTAACTCACCAATCTCCTCCTGCAGCATCATGATCTCATCCATAAGTGCCTGGATAGACACAGATCAGGAAAGTGTGAGAGGTGAAATAAAGAGAATGGGCTGGAAAAAAGGAAACTAGAAGGGGATGGTGAGAAAACAGCTTAAGAGGGCTGGTCCTAACAGCCTGACAGCAGTGTTACAAAAAGGAACTGTATCAGCCGTTGCTGTGAAGTTGGCATAGCAACGGAGAACAGTGCCATGCAGTTTGTGCAACCATTGCACAGGCTGGCGCAATATTAACCTCCTCAATCAGTCTTTGTTTTCCCTGAGCAGGGTTGTTCTTTTTTTGTCATTTTTGTCTTTTCCCCAAGAGATATCTCCTGTCAGTCTTAATGTTCTATTACTTTAATGCACTCCACTTAAACCCACAAACAAACACAAACTTTCAAATAGCTCCAGACTTATACCTCCTCTCTCATTCTCTTACCTGGTGTGCAGCCATCTGGCTCTCAGGGCTCTTGTTAGGCTCCAGGCCCTCATTCAGTGCCCCCTCGATGGACTCCATCTTGGTGGAAATGGACTGGAGGGACTCCTGATAGTGCTGCTGCCTCTCCAGAGCTTCATACAGACTCTTTTGCTTCTCACTGATCTGTGGCAGGAGAGGAAGGGTGAAAAGAAGAACAGACAGAAAGAAATGAATGATGACAATGATGAGAAGAAGAAAGATTTTGGTAAAGTCCACAAAACTTTCCATCTTAACTGTGATTTGTGACTCAAAACTTCAACAGTAGCTGTAAGGATGTCTCTTAATTACAGTAGAGCTGACTGTTAGGTTGGTATGAAAAAATCAGGAAGTATACTTAAAATAAAACAGAGATTTAATTGTCTCAGTTTGCTTTTTCATTTGTTGAAGGGGATTTTCCCCATGGCATAATGTAAATTTATCTGTATAGAATAATGTAAACATATTTTAGTAAATTCTGTAAATTATCTAATTTAAGCTTATCATGTGACATACCACATTCTTGAGTGTTTCCCAGGATCTCTGCAGGTCATCTAGGTTTGCAGCACTGGCCTCCATTGAGGGGTCGTACAGTTCCTGAAGAGGTGCTCGACTTAAGGCACCTCGGCCCTGTGACACAACAATGCAACCATTGTGGGTTTCATCAGTGTGTGAAGGTATTTTCCGGCTTCCACAGTATTTTTCATGTTGACTGGGGAGGTTTGATGACTTTTATACCTTAGGTCCCCAAACATACCATCAACGAAATAAAATCCAATTAGAGCATTTTAAGTTAAGGTGCATCAGAATACCCATAAACTCAAACATGCAAATACAGAACCAGTAGTAATAACTTACGACTTACAACTGTTTTGTTACAACAGCACCAAACCACAACAATACCACACTCTGACTTTGACCTTTTTTATGTTCTTTCAATAGTTAAACTCTCAAACACACCACAAGACAGAAGAGGTGCTGAATTTACAATTTTACAATAATAGCTACACAACAACCCTAACATTTCCTATTGCTCCCACATCAGAGTGCTGCTGTTTCACAGCTGCATCACTCTTAGAAACAAATTACGCACACAGAAAAACTTCATACTATAATAGCCATGTTTAGAATATGACACTCTCATTCGGATATCAGCCAAAAAGCAAGTAGCAAACAAATTTTCTTCAGCAAAGTAAATTTGCAAAAATAATGCTGATAAAGAGGGGAAGCAGGGTAAGCACATGAACTCTCTGGCTCTTTTCAATCATTCTTTTTGTCGAAAGTGGTGATGAAGGGGAATCATGGCTTGATAGTGGGAATCAGATGGTAATGATGAGCTGGGGTGGGATGGCAGAGTTTGTATGTCCATCTTTACAAGTTGATTAGTCACATATTCAGTCACAGGCTGAGGTGAAAGATTGGTTTTGGATGTTAGAGATATTTGGGTGTAACATGTAAAATGGACAGTGGTGGTGGCCAGGTCAGCTGGTCATGGAGAGTTTCGGAGGTTACCGGGATGGGACGAGGGGTTTGCAGTACCTGGTTAAGAGGAGCATCAGCGTTAGCCCCTGGGGACGGGGAGCGGCAGGCAGGGGGAGAGGAGACCTCGCTGTTGGTGCCCTCCTCCCCTGACTCCTCCGTCACAGGGGAGAGGAGTGTGTGGCAGCGGCCGGCTGTCATCTGACCACACATACACACCGCACATCAAACGCACACATCAAAGAAGCAGGCGAAGGAAAAGGAGGAGGGCGACCAAACAGAAAGCAGGCAGATAAAAGGGGAGAGGAGACAAAGAGAGAAAATGAAGAGGGAAGGGAAGAGAGAGAATAAAAATCAATGGGGGAGTGCAGGTTAGGCAGATTACAGTGAGTACACTGCTGATTAATTAGACAGTGAGTAATCAAATAACACGGAGAGGAGACCCATTAGATCACATTACTGCGATTGACATAAAACACTGCAACCATAGCACATACTCTGCAATAGCACCACAGCAGCAGTGAGGAGACATAATTCAGTGTAGCAATGCTCTGTGCAAATTGGCAAACGTTGGAATCCACTGGCAATGAATGAGCCACTTTTTTACAGGATACATCAGTGGAAAGGAATGGCCATTACCAGGAAGTCAGAATCACACAAAGAGTGAGCAAACACACACACACTCATGGATACTGGATACAGGTCCTTTTACATTTCCTATCTATATGACATCCAGACATTATCCATATAACACCCAAGTTTATATACTCAAATATTTAAGCTATGTTTTCTTCCCTAGTTAGAAACAAACCACTCACACAGTTTGATGTACAGGCATCAACTTGGAAGTGAGAAAAACAGTATATTTCTAAAATTACAGAATGAAGTATGATGGAGTAATAAAAGCAAGTAAGCAAAAAGGCAATAAACAGTATGATCAAACATACACAAAGCATAACTAAGGCCTGGCATAGGTAACAAACACTGGGACTAGAGAATACAGCAGCAGCTGTCATAGAAGTAGTGCAGTTGTCTGTGAGCCTGCATGTTTCAGTGGAGGCGCAGCTGAAATGTGAGCCAAACCCTACTGGGCTGTTTTTTGGCAGTTAATGCAGAACTTGGCCGACTGACTCGGGACCTTGTTATATTCAGAGGACTTTTTCCCGGGCTTTATGATGCAATGGAAGGCAATAAAGAGCATAAACACACCGGTGTGTGTGGGAAATTCTGTGGTTTTTCAGAGACTGAGCGGTACTGTCACTGCACTAACTATCCTGAACAAGAACAAATCAAGGATATTCATGCACCCAGCAATCTATTTATGCCATACACAATCTTATCACGGTCTGCTCACAAGCATACACACAAACGTAGTAATATCCTGTTTCCTGGCTTGCTAAGACTGAATATACCACAAACAGCACAGTTACAGAAGCAGTTACAGGGCAAGGAACTGAAGACTTATGAATCAGAACGAGAGCCACAGCAAAACAGAGGAAGAGAAGACAGTGAAGTTGTTACTAAGGTGCAAACACTGAAGAAATACAAATGATCAAGCTGAGGATGATATAGTAAAGTAAAAAGACAGACAGATTCAGGCTAATGTGAATCAAAATGAAATGACACAGCACAGTATCAGTGCAGTAATACACAAGGGGAAACTGCCAAAATAGTAACACTTCAATTGAAAGGAAGATGAAGAGAAAAGCTTGTTATTTCCAAGCAATATAAAAATCAGACAGGAAGAAAAAAAAAAAGCAGAGAAACAAGATAGTGATAGCACTAGTAACTAAATCTAAGACCTGAAATTCATTTACCTACATTGGCCACTAAGTAGTTACAACTGTATTCCAGTTCAGCAAATACCATACCAGGGCCCATATACGTCAATAGTCCTGATATAACTTTGTAGTGTCAGAGTTAAACCTGTGGCCATAACTGTCATCTTCAAACACCATCTACTTTGGGCTAACTTTAGCTAGCTAACTACATTATTGTTAAGAGAAATTAGTACATCCTGTAGAAACCCAAAGCAGCATGTGCATGAGTGAGTCGCAGGGTGACTGTATGCGTCCAAAAAAGGCTTTGCCACTCACCATGACGACAGAGGGGTGTGCTGGAAGCTGCTTGGTGGCAGCACCGTTAGCAGTTGTAACAGTACTAGGTAACTCCTCATCACTCAGCTCATCCATGCCGTCCGACAGGCCCTCCACCTCACTGACTGTCAGCAGCATGGTGGCGTGT
The DNA here is from genome assembly GCA_016801845.1 of Polydactylus sextarius. Classification (NCBI taxonomy): domain Eukaryota; kingdom Metazoa; phylum Chordata; class Actinopteri; family Polynemidae; genus Polydactylus; species Polydactylus sextarius. The sequence goes on from CM028918.1 coordinate 9,626,641, forward strand.
TTGGCCTTAACTGTCAGCATCTTACACTTGGAGTGGAGAGAGGCAATCTGCTCCTGGTAGCCACGGATCTTCTGGGCCAGCTCCTGTCAAAACATCACCCCCAAGCAGAAAACACCACCACCCCCAGGGTCAGGAGAGTGTGGTTTAATCCACAACAGAAGATCAATAGTTCCTCTTTAAATTAGATCCTGAAAAAAGCAGGCAGCTGAGTTTGTTAAGTGTTGAATGCGGTGCCGGTATGAGAGGAGTAAGTGGAGCGGACGCATTCTCTTCTCTCCCTGGTCTCCTGCTTTTTGCCTCACAGTGCGTAAGCACAGAAAGAGAATAGCACTGCCTCTCACTCTCTCTCTCTTTTTTCTTTCTGTGTCGTTGAGCCAATCAGAGCAGCACAGAGGCGGGTGACTCAGATCGGTGCTGAAGCCAGCCGACAGGATGTTTGGTTGGTTGGTAGAGAGAGAAAGAGAGAGACGGTCAAAGACCCTTGCAGAAACAGTTGAAAATCCCTCAGACACTCCCTCTTATACACATACACAAATAGTGAGGAAAAACAGGAAGTGATCTCACTGCCTGTACCCCCCCTTCCTCCGCCTGCTGCTTCCCTCCTCCACCAATCCCGAGGGCCTATTGCTTTCAACAAAAGAGAGCTGCAAGGAGAGAGGGAGTGTTTATGGGAGAAGAATGACAGGGATGGTGTCAAATTACAGCTTTGGTATGAGCCGGCAGGCCGGGTCCAGCTCCTCCTACTACTCCCTCTGTCCCGCAGATGGTAAATGCACTGATAATCAGGTCATGTGACTAACTAGTCCAGTGGAGCTATCTGCTTAGCTTAGAGATCAAACTCAGACATCAACCCAGTGACATGTCAACCCGCTCAGCGGAGATGGAGAGACTGCAGTAATGAGAATGTAATTTGTACAAAAACATGTTTTAAAAGCAGTTAAAATGTAATAAAATCTATAAATATAAAATTTTATAGAGATTGCGTTGCCTGTGGGGACATGTGATCTATTCCTCTGCAGTGCTTCCCCATTGCTTACTCTCCACATGAGCGATCAAACACACTTACTCAGCAAAATAAAACTGCAACAGAGAGCACTGGATTTAAATGATGCAGGTGAAAATCCTCTAACCATCTACACTGCATCAAATACAGATCTATGCAGATTATATTTACATGCACCACCAGATAAAGGAGGGATGTGCATGACTTGGGCTTAACAATGTTGTGTGATTGGAGATTATATACTCTATTTATTCTGGGATTCCTGTTTTATAGAAAATCAAATCATGGCCTGTTGTTTGTGTTATGGAAAGTGATACTGACGCTTTCATCTACTCCAATGGCAGTTGCGCCATTATGATTAAAGCAAAATCCTATTCAGCATCAGTTACCCGCAACTATTTTAAGATATGTATATTTTCTGCTGCTACAACTTCTCTTTTTGTGCTGTTTCACACAGTTATGCAGACAGCAAATATATAATCACTCAAAGAGTTTGATTGTTTTTGTTTATTGTTTGTTTGATGTTGGAAAAAATTGACCTCCTTAGAAAATCTGATCAGTTATCTTGTCAAGATGTCAAGTAGAGTGTCAATAAAGGCAAAAGAGAATTAGAATGTTTTCATGACCAAAAGTACTTTTTTTTCATATGTTTTTAAGGAAATGATATTAAAATAAAAGTTACAAAGTTGAGGCAACAGTATGGGGAAATCACTCTCTTGTTTCCTGTTTCAACATGACAAACATAAGTCCAAACATAAATAACTGTTCATGCTTGGTCTTGAGGGATATAACTTGCCTGTACAGAAGCCTGACCCCATCCAGCACCAATTGGGGTGAACTACAGTCCTTATTGCCCAACATTCATTGCAGCATTATTAGAAGAATGGAGGCTGTTATGACAGCAAGTTAATATCTACTGTTGTGAAACATCACATTCAGTATGACTGTAATATGTGGTTGCCCCTGTATTCATATTTTAACACATTTAGGAATCAGTGTGTGTGTCCTCTCTCACCTCATGGTGGTGTATTTGAGCCTGAAGTTCCTGTATGTTATTGGTGGAGACGGGACGGTCCTGAATGATGCGATGGGCTTCTTCTATTAATCTCTGGAGGTTCTTCACTTCCTGTTCATATTGATCATACTGCACCACAGCCTCCTGGTAAAGAAGAAGCATAACAAGGCAGGAATGATGAAGTTTGTTTCTTTCAGTGAAGTCAAAGTTCAGTTTCACCACCATAACTTCTTTATCCTTACAACACTACCACAATTTCAATATGTGCAGTATTTTTAATTGAGTATGTTGTACATGTATATTTAGATAAAAGAAAAAAAAACTAATTTATCTTAAAAGCTGAAGATGTAAAAGCAACACAGTATCATCAGCATTTGTTTTGGTTTTGTATAGTTTGTATCTGCTACATTTCCATGACAACACAGATGATAATGCTATGTTTAAGATATGAATATGCAACACATCTCAAATTTGACCAGTTGCCAGAACACTGTGAACACACACACATTCATTCACAGTTTGAAGTGTTAATTCTCCAAATTGGTCGTTAAAGGTCAGTTGTTTCTTCCTCTTGTGGTTAATCTTCACTACAATGAAGTTAAAAGCAGGGTGACACTGCACTATTTGAGGATAGTACTGGTCTGATGGGGGCTAAAAGAAAACACAGACATTCCTAAGGAGGCCTGTTGGGACACTACAAGAGAATTCGGAGCATCCACTTCACTAGCAAGTGACAAAGATAAACTCCCCTCTCAAAGAAACAATGATTTTCTATTGAGCCAACTACTGTCTTCTGCTCACATTTTTTTTCAAGTCTACAGTTTGTAAGTTCACTGATAAAGAAACAATTTGGGACTGATAAATATATAAAGATTGGGGTAATTAAGGTACTTGCTTGTATCATATTCACTGGTAATGACATTCTTTAACAGGATTAACTCTCTGCTCTGTTATTCATACCAACTTGGATTTACTCTAAAGAGTGTCAACTAATCAACAGTATTTGTAATATGAGGACTGCCCTCTACCTGTAGGATGTTGCACTGCTGAATGGTGGTATGCTGCAACTGGCTGGTCTCTTGCTGCAGACTCTGCGCTGTGCGGCAGATAGGCAGACTGGCCACTACCTCCTCTGGTAGCCTGAGGGCGCTCTGACACTGTTGTACTGCCGCCACTTGCTGCTTGAAGCCCTCCATTTCCACCAATAGACGCTTATGAAAAAAATAAGGGAGATGTTATAGTGTAAGAAGAAATCAATGGGTGTAGGATAAAGTAATGCTGTATTCTGAAAAGCAATTTAGAAGATGTGGGTCTTTTACTGTAACTACAGACATGCAATAAGAGGCTCAAAGTCTTATTTTGTGAAAAAGTATTTCAAATGTGTGTGTCTACCTGTCTCTGTGTGAGTTGCTCTCTGAGGCTGAGCCTGTTGAGATCAGGAGAGGCGAGTGTGACCTGGATCTGGTCTACAGCTGCATGGAGGCTCTTTACTTCTCCCTCCAGACGCAACATGTCCTGAAGAGAGAGACAGGCAGATAAAACAATTAAAGAAAACAGCAGACTTTATTGTACATATCATAAAACACATAACATAGATTCTATACACTGATACAATTGGAGTTTTATGAACTATTATTGCTACATTTAAATCACACACAAGTCTTCAACAGATTTTTTTTTTTTAATTTGAAATATGAATAGAGAGCCAAGTCTTCATTAAATAAAGATGATAATTTTCAAAATTTTAATTGACCTAAATGTATTTCATATGGAAGAAAATTAAATTACTAGTCACTGCCTATAAAATTTGTGCTATGTCTGCAGTCTAGACCAAGAAAAATATCTCACAGGGGGAACTGTAAACAGATTTCCAGATTGAAAATGTTTTAGGCAACAGCAATCAACAGTAAAGTCATCTGGGTTCCAGCTGCATGGCGATCAGATTAGTGTAACAGATTATTGCAGCTCAAACTCAAACAGTTCATTCCATTATAATGGTGTAATTCACCAACACTGACCATAAGGGGGCAGTGTTGAGCTGTGGTTCTGATGCATTTTATTTCACAGAAGAGACTTTGTTCTGTACCAATATGTCCGGATTTATGAAACAAAATTAGCTGCAGCTCTTGAGAGTTTCAAGTAATGCAGAAAATTTGATCACAGTACTGTAAAATGATTTTGAGGTAAAGTGTAAAATCCCTTTTATGTCATTCACCTTCGCTGCATCCTGCAGACCCTGGAGTCGAGTCTTGGCAGTTTGCTGCAGCTCCTCCGTACGTCTGCTGAGGTGTTTCACCTGCTGGCTCCACCTCTCCATCTGCAACACCTCCCCCAGCTGCCCCTCCCTCTCCTCCATGGCCTCCAAGTCACCATGGAGACCGCGACACTCCCGCAGTAAGGCCTGTCACCATAGGAACATAAATTATAAGTCAAAGAGAGGAAGCTTTTTCATCGAGCAATTATACTAATTAAGTCCAGCTAACACACTGTACAGTACATGACATTTCAATGGAAATCAAACAAACGTTGGAGTCTAATTAGCTGTAATTTTGTGGAGTATTTTCTTTAATAGGCTGATGCAGGATACAGCAGTTTTTTTTTTTCGATGGAAAAATAAAAATAAACTGTAACAGAATTTCTTAGGCATTTTAAAGCAGTTTGCACTCCCTGCTCTGTGACTCATTAGGACTCACCTGATGTGCACGAATTTGCTCCTGCAGCTGGGAAGCAGAACTCCAGATGATGTTTCCAGTAACCAGAGCTTCTGCCTTTTCTGTCCATCCCAAAATAAATACCTTCATACTCTGATATTCCTCCACCTGTCTTTCTGCCTGCTCACAAGTGAAAGATCAAGGCAGAAAATGACAGAGGGATATATGAGGACTGTGAATGTAATATATTCTCAAACAGAATCACTTGACATCAAAATCCTGACCCTGGGATTTAAAATCTGCATATTTATATGCACATCTTGCATATGTTTAAGATATACATATATTGTTCATTCATACAAGCAGTACTGGGAACATGTCTTTGGTAAAATAAATCGACACCTCACCTTCTTTAGTCTGTTAGCTCTGTCCTGGACCTGCTGTGTCATGTTGCGCTGCAACTCCATCAGTTTGGCCACAGCATCACCAAGCTGCTTACACAGCAGCGGGTTCTGTTCACCAAACTCCTGCACTGCTACTCCTAATTCAGCCAGAGAGCGACAACAGGATTCACACTCTTCACAAAGAGCCTGGAGAGAAGAGGAAATTAAGATGTTGAGACAATCATGGAGGAGATGGACAAGAAAATGGACAAAGACTGACAAAAAATAGGATTTTTAGAGCAGTAAAACTAGCATCTTTAAACACCTTTAAAAAGTGTGAGGCGACAAGTTGCTCTTTTGCCTGGAAGTAGTGATTAATTAGCTAAATTTAGAGGATGCTGGTGGGCAAAATATTTCACAAAATGACAAACTATTCTTTTAACTACATAAGCTTTTTAGGTCTCCACATGGGCAAAGGAGCGAGAGAAAAAAAAGTTGGGGTGACAAGAAGGAGGACAGGAGGGAAAGGGTTCAGACACCCATCTGGAATACCCCTTTGAAATGTGGGTCACTGTTGATGGCAAAAATCAGTCCATGCCAATCCAACTCTAACACTCTCATTAACCCCAACATCTGCAAAATGAATAGCCAATTTAGCAGGGGTTAATTGCTTGTTAATTAGTCAGTCTGTCTGCTTGATTACTTTGGTCTCTTCTTTGGCTTCCTCCAGGTCGGCACTCTTGTCTTCCAGTTTCAGAGTGATGGTCTTCAGCTTTGTCTCGATGTCCTGGAGTCTGGAGCTGAAGTCCTCTTTTACATCTCTGGTCTGCTGCACCTCCCGTTCCCTTGCTTGAACCTGAAGGCACAAATACACATATTTAATTTTCCTGCCTTACTTAAGCAATGTAATGAGGTCATACGAGTGCATTTACACACAGAATTACTTTGACAATTTAATATTGTGGCTACAGCTTCAACATTTTTTTACTAAAAGTTTGAATACATACAATAAAGCCACAAAGAAAAAGCAGCAATTACACCATCTACATTTATGTATTTAATACCAAAACCTACAAACACGCAGTCTAAAACACATAATGAAGCTATTGTATTTGATAAGATGTTGAGGAACTGTAGCCAAGAGAGGTCACCTGGTCTTCAGCTGAGCCTAATGCCAGAGCCACCTCCGCCAGTTGCATGCTGAGCTCAGAAGGCAGACCAGCCTGGAGGTCCTGGTACTTAGACTGCTGCAGCTCTGTCATGCGCTCCACACTCTGCCGTCTGCTGATGACCTCACCATGTGCAGTCTACAGCACACAAAACATCAGGGTATGTAATACAAATCGCAGTCTTTTCTGTTATGATGACAGATTTATTTTTCACGTCTGGGTATATCATGTAGGGGCCTACCTCTAGCTCTTGGAGCAGTGAATCCAGGTCTGCGGTTGGACTCAGCAGTAAACCACGGGTGTCTTGTATCCATCCTTTCACCAACCCCAGCTCCTTTTCAACTTCCTCTCTTTCTCTTAACTCCTGCTGTACCTGAGCCCTGCTTGCACGCACCCGCAACACAAGACTAGACAAGACACAGTAGTAGAAAATTAAATGAAAGCATTTCAGTCTAAATGAGAAACGTTTTCTGTTCCTGTCCTTGACAGTGAGTACAAGAAAATGGACTACTTTGCATATTATCATAAAATTCAAAATTAATGGCTTGTTAAAATGAAGAAAAAAAACTAAAGTAAACAATGGTTTAAAAAAAATATCCATTTAAATATTGTCATTTCAATATACATTTCTGTGTTAAGCCCAGCCACAGCACTGGCTCACTCACCTGTCATACTGCTCTTGCATGCATCTAATCTCTTGTAGGCACGGTGTCTCCTCGTGTCCATTCTCTGTCATTTTCTCCATTGCCTCCTTCTCCTCCTCTTCCTCTTCCTCCTCCTCCTCTCCTCTGAGGCTCCGGGTGTGCTGCCTGAGCAGAGCCAGGATGGACTGCTCCCTCTCCACCTCCTGGCTGAAAGAGTCATGATACTCCAGGAGGCTCTGAAGCGCTGTCCTAGTGGCCGCCTTTTCAACCGTGCTGTCTGGGACACGACTGTGGAGGTCTTTGGAAACAGAGCGCACTTTCTCCACCTGAGGGCCACAGTGTTTCATAGTTAACTGACAAGAGACTAACATGAGAGAAAGTGGACTGTTTGTCCTTGGAGCTAATTAACTGACTAAGGCTTCCAATTTTGTTGACATAGTGAATGTATTTACATATTAAGTCTTCCCTCCATTATCACATTGTTCCACTTGACAACAACTTATTGTGGCAAAATGGCAAAATGCAGAAAGTTTAGCAGTGCACTCACATGAGCAGTGAGGAGGAACATTACAAGCTGCTAAACATTGAAATTAAATTGTGTTAAATTGAAATAATTCATTATCAAATTTGCAAATGATTTTATGAGGAAAGAATTGCCTTCAATGCATCATTTACACCTGGTGAGACACAATGAGCTGTAAACATGACTTCTGTTTGTTGACAACAGACAACTCCACAGGGTATCTGAAGTTTAACCCGAGCTTCTCCACTTCACTGAATGTTGTCATTTGACTATCAGTATGGTACTGAGAGACATTTATCCCAGCGATCTTTTATACTTTGTTTTGTAGAGATTATTGGTCAGAATAGTCTCAATGATGTAATTCAAGGCTGTGAAACACTTAATATTTTTACCTTTTCAGACATCTAAAATATGATTGAATGTGAATATGATGAAAAATGATTTGTGTCCTTTCCTGATATTACTGTTCACTGATAATCAAAGTGCTGCCTTCAGTACACAGTATTCTCTGAGTCAAAAACAAAAACCAGACACTCCAATAAAGAGAATGACGTCATGTCCAGTTGAACAAAGGGACCAAAGAAAAACCAGTGGACAACAAGAATGTGCCACATATAAGGAAGTGACCATTCATTACAGCTGGGCCTCATTTCCTCTTTAGGAAGACTATTTTGTGAGAATTCTTAGGAACCGACAATGTTTGGCTCAAAATAGGTCAAAAGGCGGGAAAACACTTCATATGACACAGTGTTTTGGCAGGAAGAAGCAACTGGCCCAAAGCCTGGAATTACATCACAGCACACCAACTGGTATTCAGTTGTTGCTGTGTCTGACCTAAATCTGCAGAGAAAGGAAAAAACTGGTTGACTTCTGTATTTTTCAAGCTATAAATGCCAGGTGAGTGCAAGCAGCTGTGCCAGTAAACGCTGGCACTTATCTTCACTTACCTTCTCTGTAAAGTTCCTCCATTCTCTCGTGGTATCCTCCAGCGCCCTCTCCTGGGCTCGGGCCACACCACGGAGCCTGGTCCACCGTTGCCATAGTGATGACACAGAGTGGCTGACGACACCTTTGCTAAACTCAGAGATGATCTGTTCCAGCTCTGCTACATTTTCTTTCAAAGCATTTAGAGGCACCTCCAGCAGGTCTACGTGAGCCACCAGAGACTGCAGTCGTAAGATTACAAAACATGCATATAAGTAATCTCCTAGACAAATTCCCATTTATATCACGAGGAGATTAAACACTTCCCTGAAAATTTCGACTCCACAGAAATACAATCAACAAAGAATAATGCATTACGCTCAACTGTTTAAATATTAATGTACATCTGTTGCCATGACAAGAACAAATGTTGGAATTACACATATCAGCCACAAGGGACATGATGCAGACGTGTTCAACAATTCTAATAAATGGTTAATAACGGTTTCCCAAAGTATTTGATTTTGTTGAGTGAGACGACCCACCTTGTATCTTTGACACTTGACCTCTGCCTGCTGGATACTTGTAGCTTTAGCGGTGGTGAACATGGCCATCTTGCTCTCTGCGTCATTCATCTGCTCAATCAGTGTCTCTCGCTCATGTTGGAAGGAGTTCCATAGAGCTGCACACCTGAGAAAATGATGCACGTTACAAATCACTATTGAGATAAATAATATAAAAATATGTAAAATATCAATGTAGAAATTATAACATTTGAATATAAATGCTGAATTTAAGCTGCAACACAGATATTAACATATTATTTCACATTACACACACCTCTGCAACACTTCTCTATGAGCATCCAGTTGGTGTTTGACCTCTTTGTTTCTCAGCTGCATTGCTTCCTCCTTTTCTCTGCATCCACTCATCACTCCTGGTTCCATAAAATCCTCCAGCAGGGGATCCAAAGTTTTTATTTCCTCTACGCCAGCTGTAAAACTCTTTTCCTGGGCTGAAATCTCCTCCAGGTCCTGTTCACAATCTGTCTGGTTCTCAAGCTCTACCCCTGAGGTGGCCCTCTGGAGAAAAGCTGCTACAGAGTCCAGCCATTTCTGCATGGACTGCAAAGATAAGTGGTGCCTCTGGACCAGGGAGAGAGCTTTATCCACAGCCAGCTAGAACATACAGCAGGTGTTTTCATCAACTTTTTGTTAATTTCCTAGTGCTTTTTTTTTTTTAAAAAAACATCATAGCAACCACTGTGCGGTTACCTAAAAATAACTAGAATTTTATGAATCCCAGTATGTAACAATCTCTTTCTTTTTCAGGTCAGCTTTTAGTTTTCACTGTAGTAATATGTAGAGTATGTGGGGCAATCTACCTTGGAATTCAAGGTTTCTCTCAAAATGTCAAAGGTCAACATTCTCCTCAGTGGGGAGTAAGGTGAGTGATATTTTATTTCATTTTCACCTTTTAGCTGTACAGAAAATACTTTGTCAAAATTTTACTACTCAATGTCATGGAATCTTTGGAATATGTTATTTTAACACATTAAAGCCCCACAATAAGTGTACATTCATAATAACATATTCAAATATCCCTGAATCTCCTGAACTGTTTATAAATGTTTCAGCTTCCCTAGACCTATTAATATTGATAGTATGGGCAAACAGGAAATGGAAAATAATATTCAGTGGATTCAACTCATGAATGATGGATCAGGTTCCAGATGAGTTGAGGATGTGAATTTGGCGGAGTAATTTCCATAATCAGAAAAATAAAGGGACAGAAATTATCCCAATGATTGTAAATTCTGAATAACAACAACACAAACCTTTTTGTTGTTCATTTCTTCTTGAACGTCGGCTCCCAGCTTCATCAGCTCCTGTAGTCTCTCTTCAACATGGACAGGAACCGTTTCCTTTCTACTACTATACCTTTGCTTCTCTCTGCTACCCAGCACATCTGCTATCCTCAATCTACTTTTCACTTCCTCCTCCATGATTTTCAGTCTGCGCATTTCCTCTTGTACCCTCTCAACTTTGACCTCCGAAAAGATTAATGGCTCTTTCATTTTGTCATTGATAGTCCTCAGCCACTGCAACACTTTCTCAGTCTCTCTTGTGAAATCTTCGTTTTTTGTCACTTTCGTTTCACTTTCGTCAAGAAAACATTTAATTTCACACCGTAATGATTGCAACATTTCTTGCTGCAGTGTCGCCTCCTGAGAGGCTGCAGCTTCAAACTTCAGACCAAGGCCTTCAGTTTGATGGTTACATTCTTCAGTCTGAGAGCTCACACCATCCAGTCTCTCTAGCAATGAATAAAGGCTTGTGATTTTATCTATGGCACCTACTTCTTTGTCTGACTTAAATCTGAGCAACATCTCTTTGACGGACTTTAACTCTGAGCCCAGGTTGGTTAATACTCTGTTGTGTTCAACTATAGTTTTTAAGCAGTGATCTAAGTGTTTAATTTTCTCATCACTTCTCTTCTTCATTGTGTTGTACAGACAGATCAGCTGCTGTGTCTCTTCAGCTCTATATTGCTGACCTCTACAAAGGAAACCCTCATTTTTGCCATGAAGTTCTTTCACAGCAGGGCTAATGTGGAATAAACTTTCATTAATATTTCTGTATTCATTAATTAGACAAACAACTTCCTCCTCTCTAATACTGATAGTCTGCTTCTCCAGATTGTCAAACTGCTCCTGAAGCTCCTCAAGTGCATTACGAGTAATATCAAAGAAAGTGCTGAACTCTTTTCTTTCAAGGATTATTTGTTGGACTCTGTCTTTTTTCTCTTTGGCAAGAGCCAGGATGGCGTTATACTGCTGAGGCAGGGCATTAAGCCTTTCATCCAGGTAGCAATGGTCAATCTCATTGAGAGTACGGAGAATCTCCTGGCCTATTCTTTGGACAATAAGGAGAAGGTTCTCATATTCTGAAGCTTGTTCTAGGACATTTTGAAAGTTAGACAGTTGCAGTTGTAGTTCTGAGTTGTCATCAGCATTGCTCAAATTGATTTCAGGGAAGGTGATGGCATCTGCTTGTCTCAACCAGTGGCAGGTCTTGTCCAGGTCAACCTGAAAGTACTTCCTAGAGGTTAAGGCTTTCTCTAAGTCTGTGAGACGTTGAGTTGTCCTCTGGAGGGCGGTTTCATAGACTGATTGTAGCTCCTCAAGCCTCGCCAGTGTTTCTGCTCTTTCTTTTTCGCTGGCATCCCTCTCCAACTCTCGCCCTTGTACCCAGAGAGATGCCAGTTCCCTCTGGTAAGCTCGTAAACTGCTTTGGACGCCCCGGCATGCAGCAACTTGTTTGGCCAGGTCCTCAGGGAGAAGTGCTATGTGGTCATCTATCAAAGCTTTCCTCTCCTGTTGCTGCACCCAAGACAATGCTCTCCCCAGGCCTTGTAGAAACTGAGTCCTTTCTGTGAAAGCCTGCAGAGGAAGAATTAAACACTGCAAATTATTCCCAAAGTTTATAAAGTTTGAAAAAGATGGTTTCCTTGGCCATCAATTTTCTTTTTTCACCAATCTTTAAGCAAATTAGGTCCTTTAGGACATAGTTAAAATTTCACTTGCATCCATCCAATAAAAAAGTCCAGCTGCTTACCTTACTGAGGTACTTTCTCCTCTGAGCCACCCGAACTCCCAGAGCCTCCACCTCAGTCTGAGCTTGTTCAACAAGTCCTTGAAGGCTTCTCTTCTCACTCAGTCCCAGTCTTGAAGCCACAGCCTGTGCTTCGCTCACCGCCTGACCCAGCAGCTGCTGACGAGCCTCAAGTTCCACACACACACTCAGGTGGTCAAATAAAAAACTTTGAGCCAGATCAGGAGGCGGGCTGGTTTTAAGTGCAGAGGTAAGTGCAGGCCGCTGCTCTTCCACCCATTCACGTGCATCTCTCAGCTGGGTTTCCACCCGTGCCAAATCATCCAATGTCTGGGCAGAGTCTTGGATCTTCTGCTGAATCAGAGATTCAAGCTGAGCCCAACGTTGCTCTAGGTGACCCACCTGGTGATTAAATACATACACTTGTTGTCACTATAATTTTCATCTTTCAAAAAAGAACAAACTGAATGAACTAAACTATGAGATTGGAGCTCCACCTGTTGCTTGACCAGCTCTTTGTCCAGCAGGCTAAGTCGAGGCAGAATAGCTTGTCTCTGGTCTCTCAGGTCTTCTAGAGTTGCTCTCTGCTCCTCCAGGTCACTGGACAACTTCTTTAAAGCCTCTAGATGCTCACTTGTACTTTCTGTGTCAGCCCTGGTACATACAAGGGGTTTGAGGAACACGGTTTATTAAGTTTTGATATATGAATCACATATTCATTTAGTATGTGTATGTAAGTGTATGTATGGTATATGAATAAAAAAGTCAACAATAATACCTGGCAAGGTAGTCCCATTCCCTGGATACTTGGTGGAAGAGTTCCTCCACAGCAACTACACTCTCCTGGTACTCCCCACTTCGCTGCATGTCCTCCCCTCGCTGAGCCTCCAGCTCTTCAGCCCGCTGGCCCAACTCCATCCAGCTTCTCCTAAGTCTCCTTATCTCCTCTAGGGCAGGAGACACCTGTCCATCTGTTAGCCGACCAATGGCTTCATTCAAATGAGTTACCTCAGACTGTCGTTCCCTAATCTGTTGGAGGAACTCCTGCAGGAAAGATAAGAAATGCTGAAATTTGAGTTCATTCATTTGGATAGTTTGATAAACAATGACATTAAGAAGTTTATTTGACTATAATAGAATACAAAACAAACAGTTCCAAACAAAAGTAATTTATCATCAGCATACAAAACGAACACAGACCTGTGCCTTGTCCAGCTGGTTTTGTGCAATCTTGGGCTCCAGCTCCGCAGGCCTTCTGATGAGACTCTGAAGTTGCTGTTCTGTCTCTCTCAGTTGGACTTCCAGATCTGCCTTCTGCTCCTCAATGTCTCTCCAGCTGTCCGCTACCTCCTCACAAAGCAGCATACGCTCCTCATTCTGGACACAAAGACATAATGGAATCATTTCAACACATTAAGTTGTTTTAGAAGCTGAATAACATACCCATGCCACTACAGTTGTAAACAAAAGCAATAAAATTGTTTTTGGCTCATTTGTGAACTGACCTGTAGTTTGACTTGCTGGATAGCTCCTGCAGTCTCCCTGACCCGCGGCTCTGACAGGTCACAGGCTGAGCACACAAGTTGGAGGTAAGTGCTGGCCTGTTCCTGTAGAGCCCGTTCCTGTTTCATCTGCAAAAAAGTGTATAATAATAGTCTGATAATTTTGTTGACTGATCATAGTATTCATTCAATACAGTGAAAAGCTCCATGTGCTTTTCCCTTTTTGGTTCTCTTCCAAAAACACTTTGTCACACATACTGTCTGAAATCTGACTGACATGTATATACTAGGGCTGTGATAGACAGATTTAAAAAATAAAACCCTTTTTTTTTCTTTTATTTGGCAGCGAAAGAGCACATGTCCTGATGTCCTATAATAACGAGTGCGTGTCATCAAGAGCTATGTTTAACATGTGCTCCAGCCCATTAGCATTAGCATACAGCTACCAAGTGACGTAAAGCGGGACAATTATCACCAATTTTGAAACTATGGCAAACTATGTAAATATGATTTTTTTCAAGGACTGTGTAGGGCTTGACTGACCTGGTGTAGCGCCTCTTCTAGGCTAAGAGGTGGATGTGCAGGAGGCTCTGGTTCTTCTGAAACAGAGACCAGCCAGGTCTGGCACTGCTGCAGTGTGTCTTGGAGACTCACATGTCTCTGTAAATCATGGTCCAGACTCTGATACACCTATTATTCACAGATACATACAAGTGTTATATGTCACGATTGAACAACACAGTACTGTAGTGTATTGTAAAATTGATATTTGATCCTGAAACTCAGTTCAACAACGAAATGTTAAGTAAAAGGATTTAAGGTTGAGAACACAATACTATAATGTATCGCTTTGAGGTCAGTGTAGCATGGCCGAACAAAAAGACACATCAAGTGATAAACCCTGAACATGTAGGCAGTTAGGCAACGTTATTTGACAGGTGTTGAATGTGGAGGCGTCCATGCCCTCCAGGGGAGAGTGAAACAGCAAGGTCTGATTGACAGTGTTAATATGAGAGCCTGAAAGAGTGGGGAAGGGGGGCATGTTTTGGCAAACTGCCCAGTGTATTTGGCAAGGGCTAGAAGGTTGGCATGGTGGCAAGTGGCAGGCAGGATATTAGAGCTGTGTTGTGCTGGGACACAGTTGGCAGCCACTATAACACTGGAGGCGCAGTTGTAGAAAAGCCAGCAGTGTAGTGGTAAAGTGTGGCTCGATCACACAATGCCAGATTGGATGTGTGAGTGGTGGAGGTGGTGTCTTGGGAGGTGAGCTATGATGACTGAGCAGAGGTTGCCAAAATGACAGAGTGTGGCTGGATTAGAGGGCTCGCCAGATCTACTGAATAGTGGCGTATGACCATTTTTGGCTCTAGCATGAAAAAGTGAAGTTGACAGGGGATATGCGGAGATTAATATGGCGAGATTGAGTCAGTGATTTTGGCTGGTGAGGTCCATCTGAGTATGGCTGCTGTTTCAGCTCCACTTTGGCAGCTTTAATTGGTTGTGCCCTCTACACTGGCAGTGAAGGGCTGTCTTGAGAGAGGGTTTAAATGTCAGAATGGGTTAGGATTAAGTGGATGCCTAGGCTGTTGGAATATTAACATCACTGATAAGTAAAGCACATGTGTCTGTGCATGCATACATGATCACATACACTACATACACTTTATGGAGACATGTTCAAATGTGCATGTATCCAGTGCACCAATGTGTCTTATATATCTTACACTTTTAATCTATAAGAACTATTTCACTATTTCAAACCCAGAATACATGTCTTTCTCAGCTTCCAAGCCCTTCTACCCCTTACTCCTTCTCCCCCCTGCCCTCCCTTCTCCTCTTCACTCACTCTCTGTGCGGTGCTACAGATGGCAGAGTAGCTGTCTCTGGTGCCTTGCTGGTGAGCCTGGACCTGCTGTCTCAGCCTGCTCTGCACGCGGTCACTGCAGCCTTGTACCAGGTGGTCTCCACGCTCCTTCAGGCCTGCCAAGCGATCCTCAAAGCCCGCTATTTCCTCCATGATGGCCTGTGTAAAGAAACCGCGTAGGATCATGTAAGGGAGAGTCTCCATGGATGATGCATTATATATTTGACATATTTCAAGATGAAAATGTCCATTGGTCAGTGACACAGGAGATCAGAAGACACTGACACTACATAGTGAGGTCATTCACTGTATTTAATAGGCCTGAATGGATGAAGAGGACAGTTGTTTTGTGAATTTGGAATCTAAATTTAGTTTTTTTTTTTCTATGTGCTCTTTATACATTAATAAATTAACATATTTCAACCAAATAATATGAACTCTCACAACAAACCTTTGTGTTACTATCATGTTTTTAATGATGTAAATCTATGCTGTAAATCAGCAAATACTAATATTTAACTGATGTTGTTTTTCATTTAACATCTTATGTCAGTTTTACATCATTATCATTAAAAAACAAGAAACTTTTAAAAACATTTCTTAAGTTTGCAGCAGTATTGATACTAATAATCAATAACTGAAGTTCATATTTGATGACTAAAACTCCCCAGTCAGTCATATAATAATATTAACAGTTGAAGTGAACGCCTCAGCAATTTTGCTACAAAAGGCTTGTTAAAAATATGCTTACTGCGCAGAAACAAAGGTAGGTTTGACTAGATGTAAGAAGTGTTCATTCATTATAGTAAAACCAACAATTACAACACTTTGAATCTGGTAGCTCAGCAAAAACCAAGCGGCTGGAATGAATATTCAGCATTTTGTCGAGGATCGAAATAGAAAAGCAAGCACTTTTACTATAATCAAAGCTCATTTCTTTCCATGTGTCACATGTAACAAACGGTGTAAACAGCAGCAAAAAAAATCAATTAATGTTATTGGTTACCTTGTGCCTTGCCAGCTGCTGAGTGGCAGCCTCTAGACTGCCGCCCACAGTGGGATCAGGAGTCACCATCCTGCTGGACATCTGAAGCAGCCATCGCTCCACTTCTTGGAGTTCGTTGTGATAAACTTCCTGTTCCTTCACCTGGCCCTCAAGATTCTCCACATGAGCCTGGATCATATGAGCAAGCACAAAGACAAACATGTGCAACACTTCAAGTCAATATAACAAAATATTATGATCACCTAACTAACATTTACAGTCATTCTAAAAATTACATTTCTTAAACTTTTTCTTTATTCATAAAGAATTACACTGCACAGATCCTCACCATGGCTCTTTTACAGAGTTCAGTGTAGTCTCTTTGTAGTCTGTTCATTTTATCTCTGACAGAGGGGTAGTGAACAGAAGCCAGCAGAGCATCTCCCTTCTCCACCACTGACCTGACGGATCCATCGTGCGACTGAACCATCTGCAAGACAGCCTGTGTTCCAAGGTACACCATGGGCATTTATCAGAAAATGTGCAGGTGTACTCCAGCAAACGGTCAGCAGTTATGTAAAGTGTATTCAGTAGTAGAATTAATGAGCTAAGACATTCAAGGACACTCATGTAGTCCATTAAAGTAATAATATTCAGCAAGGTCTTGCTGCCATTTGGACCCACAAAAATACAACATTTCTGAACTCTGCATTAATGCAATGCCCTGCAGGGCTTTATACTAATGATTTCAATTTAAATATAGTACAGTCAGACAGAGTTGCCATACCTTATATTTAGCCAGCTGTGCTCTCCGTTGGTACAGTTCAGCCTTGGGCTCCACTGGGGTGTTGAGCAAAGCTCGGGTCTCCACCAGCCACTGAGCCTGGGCTTTGTACCGGTCCTGGAACTCCTTAGCTAAAAGTAATGCTCGCTCCAGAAAGCTTTTCTCCTGCCTCAGTCCACCTGCAAGTTCCTCCAGCTGGGAAAGACGTGCCTCTACCTCCCCCCCCAAACTCTCAGCTCCAGTCTCATCAAGGAAGCCCGCTGCTTGCTCAGCCCGCTCCCTAAGGGACTTCAGCAAACTGTGGCCATGTTGGAGTTCAGACTGAAGAGTCTAGGTGAAAGAAAGAGCAGAAATATAACTCAGCATGAGTGCTGCACACAGTTTCTTTTCTCTAACAACCCTCAGCTAGGGCATTTTACACACTGCTGAAAAAAGTAAAAGACTGCACTACTGAAACTTTGGTTTATATGATCTAGGATGAGCCTTTGTTAAGATAATTACGATAATATAGAGGTTAACATTGAAAATAAGAATCACTGAATTCTTTGTGTTTTAAATTTAGTGTGGCCCCAGTCATCCAGACCAGCCTGGCAGTGTATTTGAAAGACTTTGAACCCATCAGGTAAGCTGACACCTGCATGGCGAGATGTAGAGAAGGCTGGGAGGTCATGGTGTGGAGAAAGCACAGTGAATTATATGAAAGGAGGACCCAATTATAAGGACCCTTAACAGGCAGAGGTAGCCACGGGGGTTTCCACGGCAACCACACCACAAACCACGCACACGGACCTCGACTCGATGGGACGCCATCTAGCTTTCATCATCAGTCTATTATTGCTTGAGTGGAGAGAAGCTTCACACTGCAACAACAGAGAAGCTTCACACTGCAACAACCCCACATCTCCAGCACGTTCTGTTGATAAAATAATGTATAACAAGGACTGTGTCAGTCTGCACACATCCACATTTGCTGCTTAATGTGAAGCTCCAGGCATGTTCATCCACTAACCATGTCAGTGTATCAGCTGTATAACCTTAATGGGACACACTCATTATATCCAGGTCCATACTACTCTGTGTGATTACCATACAAAATAAAAATAGAGAGTGTGTGGTGATTGCCAATAGTATTAGATTCAGTTTGGTATGCTTCTTGTGACATTGAGGATCCTACTCATACAATCTTGGTTGTTTATATGTTTAATTCAACTTTAAATATCTTGTTGTCATTAAGGAATATTTATACATTCTAAACCTAACCCCAAGAATTATTCAAAATCTTTCAAACATCTTTATTATTCATCCATATATCTATATATCTAATCTACTGGCGGCAATAATAATAATAATAATACAATGTTATAGTCATCAATGCAATCAGCACAGTCTGGTGAACATCATATATGAGTTCTCAAATGCAGCGTGCACCATGTCAACCTCAATTATCCATGTCAAGTGTCATGTGCAGCTGTTATAAATGATGAGCACTGGTGATGCTGTTTCTTATTCTGCATCAGTTCTCAGGCTCCATTATCCACTGCAATACATCCACTGGAGCAGTGACAACCATGTTCATCGTTATCATTTTCTAGTTGCAGAGTTAAAACATTACAGAGGTGACCCTGTGAGCTGTTTATTAACTCTGCTGTAATTGTCTCTCTGTCTTGAATGTATAAATAAACCCTTCCTGTATTCTGCTCAGAACGCTTCTTGATTAAATTATAAAGATCCATAACAGGTCTCTGGGTAATTTTTTTGTTCTAGTATTATAATCAGTATCAAAACACATATGTTATCTCTGATAACAAATAAGAAATCTTCACATTGGCCTATTTACCTTCACCCACTGAAGACAAAACCCTGGGTGTAAATTTAGGGAAAACAACAGGGTTATTTGTTATAAATGTCCATGAACATTTATAAAATGTCAGTGAAATTAAAAGGGGGGATGGGGGAAAGTGTGGTTCACTTAATGTGAAAGAAACCACAGAAATAAATAAAAATGTAACAATGCTGCCCAAATTAGAAATCAAATGAGATCCTCTGAAAAAAAGAAATATTTCTTTTCATAATGTATATAATCACATTTTTCAAGTTTGCTAATATCAGCATATTTCTGTCTGACTAGGTCCACTGGTGGTTTATGAGTCACACATTTCACAGTTACAACTCAGGATCAAAGGAGTCCAAATACAACTAATGGCCCTTGACACAGCTATTGACTTGTAGTTTTTGAGTCAATGAATAATCATCAAGAGCCCTGTAGCTCTCTTTGGGAGAATGAGTAAGTGATGGAGTATGTGTGTGTTATCTGCAGAGCTGGAAGGACACATGTGGTGACAGCATGTCTTCAGTCCATATGCAAAGATAGAACATCGATCCAAGACAGGGATTACTGCAAAGCCTGCGCCAGATGATGTATTGTAAATGTCTATGCGTCTCTGTCTGTGAATACATTTCAGGATATGTGTGTGAGGAAGACAAAGAAAAATGAGATGTAGCGATGAATAAAAAACTGAGGTGGAAAAAAATGTGTGAAATCACCCAGGATTCATGGATTTGAGAGTTTGCTGCAGCTTGTTAGTACTTTGGATGGGTTTTGTGGTATGAAATGAGTGTTGGGAGGAGACAAGTGTGTGCATGTGACTGCATGTGTGTGTGTGTGTGTGTGTGTGTGTGCGTGTGTGTGATGTGAAGCGGTAAGGGCACTGCATCAATTACAGTGTCTGTGCCAGCAGGCTCCTGACACCGGCTCTTCTTTATCCTCTGCTTCACGGTGGGAGGTCTCTCCCTGCTACCACACTTCCTCTAAAGCAGCATCCACTTTGTCTTCATAAAGAGCCGATCGATACACACATAGTCATCTAGCCCTCTATACACTCGATATAAACTATGTCAAATAAACGATAGCTGTGATTTTCTTTGTATTATATTCTGTGCATGTTCCAGCAGGGCTTCTTCCTGCTGATGCCATTTTTTTTTTTTTAAAAAAGAGCACATTACTGTTGTAATTACAACAGAACGCTATCTAGAATGCTATCCAAATATTACAGTTAGATCAACTGCTTTTCTAGCCTTCCAGACACTTCATGCGTGTTTTACTGAACATGCATATTGTACCTGACAAAGAAACCTGTCCACTTGATGTTACAAGCAGGTACCATATGTTACCTGAAAAGATTAGATTGCAAACTGACATTTTTTTGCTGGCTTGGATATTTATCAGATGAGTTTGTTCAACTTCTCCTCTATGAAATGAAGTCTTGCTAACTCATCAGTTTTCCGTGGTAATACTCAACGTCTGAGCAGATTTATTTAGTATATCAAACATGGCGCCTTGTATCCTTATTGTGAAATGAGGTTCCAGTATTCTTTATAATGAAATTTAAACCACCGAAGACAAAAGATAAATACATTACATAATTAGCTAAGTAGATCAGTACCTCTAGTTTCTTCATTTTCTTCTCCATTGCGGCCCGGTCCAGGGGTTCAGAGCTATCAGTTAACATCATGAAGCTTTTCTGGGTTGAGCTGAGCCAGTCAGTGAATGACAAGCAAAGATTTTCTGCCTCTTCAATACTTTTCACTTCCTCCTGAAGCTGCTTGATGGTGTCCTAAAAAATTATGAGAGAGAAGTTAAATAAATACAGGATTTACATATATACAATACAGGATCCAGGATGATATTATTACATATATATACAGGGACAAAGGCTGACAAAAGATGTTTCATAGAGTGAGTCAGTTGATGTTATTGGATTTTTTTTTCCGATGTTCAGAAACAGCATTAAGTGTGCTTGGTGTGAGAACTAGCATAAAAACCCAAGATATTATTTCACAGCACGAAC
The DNA here is from genome assembly GCA_016801845.1 of Polydactylus sextarius. Lineage (NCBI taxonomy): Eukaryota > Metazoa > Chordata > Actinopteri > Polynemidae > Polydactylus > Polydactylus sextarius. The sequence goes on from CM028918.1 coordinate 9,647,550, forward strand.
ATAAAGGTGAATAATTTTATGACAACAAAAAGTGCCCTTTTTTGTTCCTAAGGTCAGAAGTGTTGTTAAGTCGGGGGAATATTCAGGAAACATGGTGTGTATCTCTTCCTTTTAAGGTGTGAGATGTTCTCCTGCAGCCCAACATTGGCCACCAAGGACCAAAAGCTCTCTGATCAGCCATCAAAACAGAAAATATCCGTTTCTCCCCCCTAGTCTTTCATCTCCACAATGTCAATAGCTTTACAACAAGGTGGAGAGGGGCTTTATGTTTTTGACACATTATCCACTTGACTGAGATTTTGAGTCAATAATACCATGAGGATGAAGAGGGTTTCTTGCAGGTTTGACACGTTATTCACTCAACTTGCAAATCCTGTGGTGAGAACCTCTAATTAGCTGATGGTGCTGAGTGCACACCTTTTCTGACTAGACAGAGGTAATAGCTTCCCACCTCAAGCCCATATGGCCCCCACTTCACACAGTATAATTACAGGCATCCACGATAAGAGAGGGATGTTGTGTGTCCTCATGCGTATGTGCTGGCATGACTGTAAGTATATGCATGCTTGAGTCAATTTTGAGAGGGGAAGGAAGGGGTGTGGGTATAACAGGGACAGAGAAACAAAGTGAGGGAGTCGTAAGGAGACACACATGCATACACACACTCAGATGTGTTACCAAAGGTGTAAAAATCAATGTAGTGTGAGCTAGGCTTCTCCACTCCTAGTGCCGGGTGTGAGATTGCCTTCTGTAGCGTTTAATTACAGCCTTAGCCCCAGACCAGAGGAGCCCCATTGATTTTCCTTTAGTCCCCCCCAGAGGAGTAGACAAATAGAGAGGCTAGGGCTGAGTATACAGAGCAACACCGGCTGGGCTCACAGACTCTAAAAGCTATTTCAATGGGGTGCTACAGAGACAATGTCCAAACTTTCTCTGCAGTGAATTCCATGGTAAGAGTGAATAACCACGTGTGAAAAGCTCAATACAGGCAGAGATCCTGATGGCAATACACACAAATTCAGATTTTCTTTATCCATGATTGAGACAGTGAAACACAAAAGTGTTTCAATCTTCACCCAGCTCATTATGGCTTTGTACTGGGTATCTACAGGCTTTGGAAACAGCTTAAAAAGCACTGACCTTTATAATCAAAGGATTGAAGTTGAAAAGTTGTAACAAGTCTTCAATTTAATTTAATTCACCCCCTTCAATCCCTAAACCAAAATTACATTTTGCTAGCCCTGATGACGGGTAGGCCTTATCCAGGAAAATCTTCCAGGCGACAGGAAATTCAGTATTGTGCTGGTGTGGCAGCAGTGTTTTCAGTTACTCTTCCTGAATAATGAAAGACATTGTTTAAGCCTGATTAAATAATATCCACAACACTGCTCAGCCTTCATATTATAATGAGTTAGCAGACACTATCACCCATGATGCCATGGGTGATAGTGTCCTCCACATACTCATCAACAAATTAGAAAACCAGAATATGTCGAAAGCAATTTAAACATCTCTGTTTATCACTAAGTAATCTCTCTACATAAATCCAACATGAACAGCTACTTATTTATATACATATAAGTATGGACATAAATGTCAGTAGAATAAAAATATTTACACTACCATTTGAACTCATTCTAGGGCAAGTTAATTGTCTTGAACTCTTTTCGATGACATGCTTCAAGTATATCGCCCAAACTCTATGTAGAGTAGATGCACTGATGTGACCTTTAGACAGAGTGCCTTACCTGTATGTTGAGGAGCAGTGAATGGTAGCGAGCAGTGAACTGGGTGGCAGTAACACTAACACGACTACTGATGTAGGTTTCCTCCAGAACCTGTTGGGCCAGAGAGGAAAGGCCATCTACTTCTCCTTGTCGTGCAAGCACCGTCTCAAGACAGCCCTATTCAAAAGAGACACCATATTTTAGTTAAACCCATTGAAAGTTCAGTTTATTTTTATTTTATTTTTTAAAAATAAACTAGACCTCATAAATGCACATGCTGAAGAAAAAAAAAAAAGAAAATGACAAATCAAATCAAATCAAATCACTAACATCAAGCAAGACATAGGGCTGAAAGGTCTGTGTATGTTTGTAGATGAGTGTCTTCTAAATGCAGGGAAGGAAAATACTGGGACAATTTGACACTGGCAGGAAGTGTGCTCCAAAGGGAGGAGACCTTGGAGGAAAATACTCTGTCTGCCTGTGATATACTGGTATTGTAGAGCAAAGCCCTGGGATACTTTGCAACTCTCATTTTCACAGGCAAAGTCTTTCTGTGTTGGACTTTGTTGTAGTTGAGTTCTTGTTACTGAAATATCTCAGTAGCCAAGAGTCTAACCATGTGTTATTGCTGCAATAGCTAACACAGTTCATATTACTGACATATTAAATGTGCCTGTTTTATATGTGACTTATATCTGACCTGGAGTTTCTTCAGTTGGACCTCCTTGTTGACTCTGTCCGACCTCCGATGGCGTCTGATGTTTGCTGCCTTCTCCATCTCCTCTAGCCACTGGGCAAGGCTCAGAAACCTTTGACCCATCTGCCTCAGTCTGGTCAGCGTAGAGCTCAGCTGGGCCTGAGTCTCTTGCAAGCGACCCTGGTAGACCCCCCATTCTCTCTGAGCAGTGTCCAGGGCTCTGTCCTCAATCTGGGGTACACCCCAAGGGATTACTCTTTCTCTGCTGGTCAGCACAGAGGAGAGCAAAGACTGGCCATTTGAGCAGCGATCCTGTAGGAGCTATGAGGAAAATAAGTGGGGGAGAACAAACAAACAGTGTACATGAAAGAGTGAGTGTTTCAGTTGCCAAAAAGGCCAGGTGTTAAAGATTTAGTCTTAGCTTTGTGAGAGATCTTATTTTGGCCGTATGCATGAGAATACACAACAGTATGACAAAGTTCTACCTTAAATTTTTAACCCCTTTGTTCATAAAAAATAAGTTTAACACAAAACTCCATAATATTATTACCTGTAGCTGTTGCAGCGTCTTCTCTAATGTATCCACATTTCCCTCTGGATGGGACAAGGAGGCAAGAGTGGCCTGTTCCTGCTCCAGCCAGTCTTCAAACACATGTAATCCCCTTTGATATTCCTGATGGACCAGCACCAGTCCCTTGGCCTTACTGACTGCATTCTGCAAAATAACAGGTTGGAAACATTACCAGCACTCATTCAATATTACAGGCACACACAGGGTATTTTTTCTGAGTAGAATTGATATTTATGACCACCAACATAAATTTTCAAAACAATTATTAATTATTCAAATGCCTGCAGAGACAAAAATTAAATTCATGTTGAGGTTCAGCACCTTAGCCTTTTCTTTGAGGGTGTTGTATCTACACTGCAGCTGCTGCACCTCCTGCTGGGTAGTGTAATGTTCAGCCATATTGGACCCCTTCGTCGCAATAGTCTCCAGGGGACTGCTGTGACTCAGTACTTCTTCATAGAGAAGCTAGAATGAATAAGAACACACGTACACACTCACTGTAGTTTATCTTTATCCAATGGGACACTTTGAAATATAAATTTATAGAGGTTTGAACTCTAGTGAGGATTTTTTAGGCTAGTTATGATTACTGAGACGTGATACCTTGGTCTTTCCCAGGTTGGCTGTCTTATCTCTCATCTCAGAGTATTGTCTGTCTGAGCAACTCAGTGTCTCCTCCACACGGTCCATCCACAACACAAATTGACCTACGTCCTCCTGATAGCTGGTCCATTGTGACAGAGCACCCTCCAGCTGACTGTGATAATTAGCATAAATATGTTAAAACATTTGTAACCGACATGAACAAAGACAGACAAAAAATATATGCACATATGTATCCTATACAAGTAAACACTTAAATCTAATTTTCCTTTTAACCTTTCAACTAACTGAAATCAATCAAGTTCAACTAGGCAAACTAGACAGCTCCCAGTCCTATTCATCAACTGTCTGACAGATTGAGCAGTCCATGATTACAACCTTTTACACTGAATGGAGGCAGAAAGCAGGGAATCCCATGAGTCTTTAAGATCCTGGATCTGTTTGCGAATCACTGGTACGCCCTCAGCTGAAGTGTTTCTCTGGACTGCTTCTCCCCGCGTCAGCAGCATCTTTAGCTGGATTTCCCTCTCCTGACGAGCAGCCAGTAAGGCCTGAGGACAGAGTTACAAACAAATATCTGAGATCTAAAATAAATATTAACTGTGCTTTCCACATCATTAAGAAAATGGTTTTAAAGAGATAAGGTGATTCATTGATACTCCAGCCCAAAATTTAAATGAATTGTTTCTGTTGCTATAGCCCTAAACTTGGTATGAAATGAGAAATCTGTGTGGTTACACAACAACATAAAAATGCAAAATGACCATTTTTGTTTCTAGAATTTTTTAGAATTAAAATATAATTTAATAGTTAACCAATCCCTGAAAATTGTGCTGTATTCTTTTGAGAGATCCCACACCCATTTTCTCCTCCCTCCTTACTTCCAGCTGTAGCATCCGATCCTCCAAAATGCCCTTGTCAGTGGTGGTGGATATGCAGGTGTTAAGGACCCTCTGAGCTTCACACACCCAGTCATTTAGCTCTTTAAGACCCTGAGAGAAGAGGCGGTGTTCCCCAACAATACGTTCAATCCTGGAGGCTTTGTCCTTTAAAAATCAGAGCACAGCACCGTCAGCACACTCAAATCATACACTGGTTATGTGAAAGTGGGTAGCTCTGAATTTCAAAGACCATAATTGTTTCCTGTGTATAAAAACAGTGTTTTCATATTGTCTTGTTTTGCCTCACAAGCACCTCCAGAGACATTACCACCCCCACATTACAGCACACAAACAATGTATATTGTTTGCTGTCATCACTTGTCCATCTTCAACATCTGTGTAACTGTGTAGGCTGGAGAAAGACAGAGGTACAATAACAATCTACAGGCAGTAACTTTAAATGATTTCGTTCCTGTTTCCATGTCTGGCAGGGAAGAAGATCTAAAAATAGCACTCCACTAGTTAGCCGGCAAAGTAAATAAATCCCATTCATCATTGTTACGGCCACTCTCATTGTCCTGAGATAAGAGAATGATGCTTCGCCGTCGGTGTGAAGTTTTTTTGCTACACTCGACCAAATTAATCATAAGAGTGTGACCTATCTAATGAGAACCTCAAAAAGGTCAGATTCCCGGGTACTGACACATTTCAGCTCTGGCATTTTAGAAGTGCTTCACAGCATAAAGGTACGCTCAACAGCCATAGCCTTTTTTGGTGAAGCAACGGCAAAGACCTTTCAGAGGTAAAAGATAGATTACTGTAATCAGGTAAATTACTCTAGATATGTAAAACACTCTTGTGTGCAATATTTTCAATTGGAGGCAAGCAGACTACAGAAACCATGACTCATGTGCAACTGAGAAATAACACGACACATCAAATTACACAGAACTGTAAACAATGCTACTGGACAAAGGGATCCATAGTTTTTACCTCACAGTGAACGAATAAGGGAAGACACATTTAAGCTTGCTGCAGCATTTCCCAGACAGAAGCACAGATAGGTGGACAAGAAAGGGGGTGCACAAGGTTACAAGGTGGGAGCAGTGTTACCTTGGTTAAGTTGCTGAGGGCTAGGTACTGTGCTGACAGCTGGGATACACGATGGACGAAGCCCTTGCCAGCCGCTTGTCCCTCCCAGAGACGTTGAGCGCTTTCCCTCAGCCTGCTCAGCTCTGCCTCTCGACTGGCTATCTCTTCCAGTACACACTGGGCCAGTGTGAAGCAGGAGGAAAATAGAAATGATAGGGGCAATAGGATGTGAGGGAACACAGTTGGAAGTGCAGGGTTAAAAGTGACAGATTGAAAAGGATGGTCATGTGTAAGCACCATAAAATTTCAAGTCAAGGGGAAAATGAAATGACAAAAAATGGTGTTTTTCATGAAAGGGGTGACAGAGAGGGGAGGTGTGAGAGGCACAGGGGGAATACAGGGTTATGTTAACATGTCACAAGAACAGGCAGAACAACAAAAGCACATAAAAATACATGGATAAAGACAAGGGAGAAGAACATTATAGTGATCAGCAGACATCAGCAGTATTTTTCTTGATGTCAGGTTTTAAATAGAAATACGATTATCGAGTTAGACAAAACAGCACAGAACATGAAGTGGAACAAGACTGATAAAATACTGCAAAGGCAGGGTGTGTGTGAAAAGGTAAAGAGGATTTTGCCAACACACGTACAGACACTGACGCCTGCATGTATTGTATTGTACTTCAGGTGCTGGGGGAAGAAATGTAATTGCTTGCAGGGCCAGACAAAAGGCAACCAGGAGAAGTGCTACAGCAGGCGACAGAGTAAATACAAAAATAGCAACAACGATAAGGGCAGAGCTTTGAGATGGGCTTGATATATTTTCTTCTCTTTTGACAGTTTTATCTTTTTAACGCTCCATGTCTCTCGTCCTTTTTTTGTCTCTGCCAGACATGGCAGAAGCTGTTATCGCATCCTGAAAAGGGCCTTTTAGCCACGCAGCGCTTCAGCTGTGACAGAAGGAGAATTAATTAGATTTCTGGACTTTTCCTCTGACTATTGTGTCAAGACGCTGCTCTATTTTGATCCAGTGGTGCTCAACAAATGTAATTAGGTCCTTCTCTTTTTCCCGGCTGATTTCAGATTGTACTTTAGGGATCCATATCTAATGGAGAGCTGCAACTATTCAGTATCCTTGGAAAATCTACTTAATATTCAATTTATGATGTAGTGCCTGGGTTTATTTGAGTGAAGTGAGGAAATGAAAGGAGGAGAGAGGAATGTGTATGACAGCAGCAGAGAGGAGACGCGTAAAAGTCAGGCTCACAGTATGACATAATGTAATTTAAAAGAAAATGGATCCCTACAGATCTGATATATTGTAAAACATATTACTTACAGAGTGGCTATAAAACACTGTAAAAACCAACAGGACTCATGAATAACCACAGTAATTATAGAAAAAGTGTATTTCTAAGAGAGCTGTGATCTTTGGCTGTGAGGGATAGTGTGAGGAATCAGAAATCTGCAGTTGTGAGAGAACCACAGACAGAGTGGAATCAGATATGAATGCCTATGAAGCATAATTCAGGCCTGCAGGATACCTGTAATTTGCTGAGCTCCTCTTTCTTGGCTGGAAGGTCGTGTAGCCGAGCGCTGCTCTCTTGAACTCTGATCTCTGTGCTGTTCAGCCAGTCCTGAAGAGGTTCAGCACTAGACTCAAACTCTGTCATCTGGGACTGCAGGTTCTGTGAATACAATAAATATGTTATTTTCATTATTGATTTTTTGGCTATGAAATAAAGTAATGCCAAAATGACACTATTTATTCATTATTTATTCATTAACTTAGTTACTTATCAAATCAACATTGGTATACACTTCTGTATATCTACTAAAACACTATTTAAGCAGTGGACAATAGGAAAACAGACACAAACATGTATAAGTATATACTATTTACAAATACTCTACATTCATTTATACAATCTGCATTTAGTAAAGATTCAGTTTCAGATCTTTTTCAAAGTAGACCTTCAAAAGCATCATCCAAACAAATGTAAATGTTAACCAACCAACCTTGAGTGCATCCTCCCTCATCTGCAGGTTATTCATCAAGCTCTTCCAGTCGTCTCTCGCATTTGTCACCTTGGCCTTGATCCCCTCCACTCTGTCTTTGGACACCACCGCCATCAGTAGCTCCCCACTGGCTCCTACTGTACTCAGCCTGGCCTGGCCATGCTCCCTGTCACTCAAGAACTCCTGTGGGGATACAAAGACCAAAAGACAAAGGAACTGTGACTATTTAACACAAACACTTACACAAAGGGAAGAGGGTGTGAAAGTGAAAGGAGCAAGAGGAAAAAAAGAAATGGAGAGAATGACAACCTCAATCTTCTTTTTGTCTTCCACTTCTGATGCAATGTCTAATGAGTTACTGAAACCAATGTGACCCTAGACGGAGACAGTTATTTCCCTCCGCCGCACCTCACTTTACTTTGTCAAAAGCAGTAATTAGACCAAGTCATTACTAATTCCATATGCGTGGGCAGGAGGAGGGGCCTGACCTAGGGAGACAATCACAGATAAGGGAAGGCAGTGAGCCTGAAATGTGTTGGGTTTTACATAGCTCCTCCATATCCGCCCACAAAACACACACGCACACACCCCTCCCTAAGAGCTGAGCCCATGACAGTAGCGCAGCAGGGACCACTCCACCATCTGTGCAGTCAGCACATCACTTACACACATTACATCTCCAGCCTCCACACACACACAAACACACACACACACACACAAATGTAGTACAGTACAGCCACGCATTCATTGACAGACTATGTCCTACTCTGCCTTTCTTCATCTTCCTGTCCTTTTACTTTCTCTGTCTCTCCTATGTTAATGCACTGTCTCCCTCTTTTCCACACTTACCACCATTCTCCCCCTGCCAGTGTAACTGTATACCACCAATTAAGCGTGACACAATGGATGCCCCTACCCCTCCCACTCTGGCCCTCCTGGAGGTCAGCCATGTGGAAACATTGTTCTACATTCCTAACCAAGTCAATAATAAATAAAACATGACCGCTTCTGTATTTTCCTCTCCCCCAGTGTCATATATTCTATGATATTTGTTCTCAAATTCACAGCAGTACAAACTTTAGAAGAAGTGCACACAAACCCCCTCTCTTTTTTACAACTTTTGAGAAAATTACTTTTTACCTCTAAAATTACCTCTAAATAACTTAATGTTGTTTTGATACTATGAACTTGCTCTATTTAGTGAACACGTAACTGTAAATAAATCAGCACTGTACATAAGTACCAAATATACTACTACAATGAAACTAAATCTAGAACGTTTAAGTAAAAACAACTTTTGTATTTTACTAGTGGAGATTTCCTGTCCTAGAATTAAGTTCTGCTAAAACAAAACCACCATAATTCCTTGCAGGCTCTGCGGTGGTCGATGTGGTCAGGTGTCTGAGAGGTAATTAACTGTCTGATGCATGGATGTGGGGATGTCTACCTTTACCGACAAGCACCTGACTCTTAGCCAGGGCCCTGGGGTGCTCTAAAAAGGCTGCCAGACTCTTACACCTGCCAGCTTTCTGGAGAAAGACTCAGAGATCTCTCAGAAAGCGAGACGTGTGAGATATTTTTGAAAAGAATGGCAGAGAGACCCTGCTGTGGACCTTTCTCTTAAGTCTCTTGGCCATGTGCCCACTTTCAGCTTATTAAGCCTACGACAGGTCCTCCCACACCAACAAGCCCTCAGAGGACACTCATGCACTCAGTGGACATGTCAATACAAACATCCCCGTGAGCATTCTCCCATTGAAAGCAGATTGATTCTTCAGCTATTATATTTGATCTTTTTAGAAGTTTCTTTTGTCATTCAAATTTGTGCTTAGAGAAAAGCATGCATAAAAATAGTGATATAGCTTTAGTTTGTAATTAGCAAGTCTGGATTTAGCATTGACCTTATCTTAAGATGATTTATTTATACCCCAAAGGTAAAAGAAAACACAAAAGACTTTCATGAGGAGATGATTGCAGAGTTCATTCCATCAACAAGCTAAAAAAAAAATGGTAGTTATGTAATTGAATAGATTACACTCCCCTGACTCTACTATCAACAGCTACTTGCTCTGAAGCCATCACTGCTTCAGTGGACCTGGATAATAGCAAGTAGTAAAAGGACTAAATGTCCCAGCTGGGTGGTGACTCCAGACACGCGGTTATAAATGAGTATCATTATCTACACTGCAACCACTTCAACAGCAAGTCATAAAAAATTTAAGCTATTTCAGAAAAAAAGCTGGATTAAAGAAATACTGAGTGACATTTTCATTCAAATATAAATACACGTTGTATTTACACACATTGATTTCCCTGAATAACACAGCAAATATATGATTAAATCTGTAATTTGTTGTACTGTGTCTGGCAGGTTTGTTCTTAGAAAAATCCCTGGTGCACAGGAGGTGATGCATTTTACATTTCCTGTCACAACAAAGAGAAACAAAACTAGTTATGAGCACTAATGACTGGATGGTGTGAACATAGTATGATTTCCAAGTCCAGCATTTTATATCATCAACATTTTAAAAACATATTGAGAATTTTGCAGGTGTTCCCTGTCAGTAAGAGCCCAAGTTAGTATATATCTTACTTGGATCCTGTGCAGAGCAGTGGAGGCCTCTGCGACGCTCTGTGGCACATCAAAGCATTTGGCGGTGCTGATTTTGGCGTTGACCAGCCACTGTTGGAAGTCTCTCAGGGCTGTGCGGAACCTCTGCTCCAACAAGCGCTCCTTGTTTTGACACTCTCTAGATGCACGGAGACTGAGACTGAAGGAACAAGAGAGAAGAAATTTACATGTTGTTCACAGGTTCAGATCCACCTGGGGAAATGGGTTACAACCACAGGATTTGTTTGCTGTCACGCATTCATCAAAACAAAGAAGATACAATAGCAGACACTCAGATATAGTACACACTGTCCTCAGTTAATAGAGACTGAGGAGAAAGGAAAGCCTGGAAGACAAACAGGAGTGAGAAACAGGCAGGTGGAGAAATGGCAAAGTGGGTGAAGTGGAAGGAATGAGCATTGGGGCAAAGAGGAGGGCAAGTGGGGGGATGGTGTTAAAGAGCACTGCGTAGGAGGGGGTTGAGAGGCAACATATGAGTGGGGCAAGAGTTTATATGGGTGACAAGATGGAGAGAATGAGGGATGACAGGATGATGCTCTAAGAAAAATGGTGAGAAGAAAGGGATATGGCAGGAATAGTATGGGGGGAGAGGTTACAGTGAAGGCTGAAGGTATATTAAAGGGAGACTTTGACAGTTTGGCATTGAGTGGGCTGAATTTCTTCACCTGTAACTCATCACATGCTGAGACTTTTTCTTATTGTTCATTTATCCTCCATAATTTACAGCTTGAAACACAGGAAAACAGCTGATAATAACAGGCCTGACAACATCATGCATTAGAAGTGAAGGGAATGTTTATGTATGAAAGTATTTCCACACACATGTTGAATAAAACTGAACTCTAAAATGTTAATTTCCTTCTTAAAGTGACAGTTAAAGAAATAAACACATGAAAAAATAACACGGTGATCTATGATGGTACAGGTCACATTTTAACCTAAATGTTCAGTTATGAAACCTTATTGACCTTTAATGAACTGCAAAACCACAACCTAAATTCAATAACTACATTATTTTCTGCCCAATGCAAACAATTTATAAAACCTTTCTTTGTGCATATGGCAACCACAGCGTGATTTAGAGTTTAGAGAAATGTTGTGGTACAGGTCTGTGACAGGGCACCTATTCCTGTCTCCTGTGTCAAACTCAAACATGTTAAATCCACCACCTACACACTTTTGCATTTCACCTTGTGACATATAGGGCACAATATTCCCTGTTTTGGCACAGAATGAAATGCGCAAAAATGACGTAATTTCTACGGTTACTGGCAGTTCTATTGTATGAATTTGGCACAGACACTTAATTGCACAAACAATACTTGATTTTAATAGCGTGCAAAATCCTTATGTGCATAAAACTGAATTCAAATTCAGACTGAACACGACAGATGTAGGACAACAAAAGAACAGCAACTCTGGGCTACATAAAAAGTACACAGTGGGTGAAGGTTAAAATAAAACAGAGGGCAGTGGAGGAAGTGATGGAAAAGATGACAGCAGGGAAACAAGGTGCGCAGCTGTTTAAGCAAGAGTTACTGTCCAGAGGGGGGCATAAAAAAAGACGAGTCAAAAACACACACCCCCTTCTACTGTAGCACACCTCAGCACACTGTCTTTAATGGACACACAAGCATATGCACACAAACACCCCTGAGTTTTAATGATGCGATGAAGGCATGGAAGGGTAACACAGTAGGGATAGCACGAGTGTGGAAGAAGCACTTTTTTCTGCTGTGACAGACAAAATCTGGCATGTGCTTTACAGAAGAGGGGGGTTACTGCCTTTTGCTCCTCTATCTCCACTCCTCTGACTCCTTTTTTTCACTCGTCTCTCTTTGCTCTTCTCTCCACAGTGCTTAATGCAGGACAGGTGCAAAGAGCACACAGGCCAAGTCTATTACAGACTAAAGAGCCGAGTGAATGAGCAAGGGTGCTGTTTTTGCCAATCAGCAGTCAAAGCCAATTATCCGCCAAAACATCGCCAACAAGTAAACCTCACTCAAGTTGTCACTCAAGTTGCCAATGTAATGTTCATCACAGTACCTTATCACTCCACCTACACTGCAGTATCTCAAAATGACTAAGGTAATATCATATTCATGCAAATTAAGGAGATAACTTGTGTGACAGTACAAGTTCACACTTGTGTGTGAACATGTCCTGAATATGTATGGTTGTGTTCTTTTGAAAAGGAACAGCATAGTTTATTAACAAACAATCACTAAATGATCACAGATCATTTAATTAGAGCTCAGTAAACAGACTGAGGCATGCAACATTATCAGAACGGAAAATGTACCTGAATTCTTTCTTTCAAGATCACATTCAGCCTTGTTTAAAACTGAACCGGAGATGGAAACAAACCAAAATAAAACTTGTAAAACTGAGCAGTAACCCTGCCCACTCAAACATGTGAGTGGTGTTTTGGGAGATCTCAACCTTGTATTTGCTGTGTTATGGAATGTATGAACAGGTTGCATGCATTGCCCAGATTTGTCTAATTGTTGTAATAAAATTATGTGCAGGACACTTTGCCTCAAGACATAACATAATATTGATGGGAAATACGATTGAAATCTCATTAAAACATATTAATATAGATTGGTTACCATGTTATGCTGTGCAAAATGAAATAAATCTGATCTAATTCAAATTATGCAGATGCACACAGCAGTTTTGTTGGATCAAATTCTGACACGTGTAAAAAAAAAATACATAACTATGTTTTAGTTTAAAATTACAGCAGTGGGTAATTAACAGTAATTTGCAGAGCAATACCTTGGTAAGATCATCATTATATAAACTGGCTGTTAAAGTTGTAAATCCATATAATGAAAACACATACAAGGTATTTTCCACCACACACTGTTCTCCAAAGCAGAAAGATTCCTCTCACCTGTTGTGCTGTTTGATAACTGCAGTGACTCGGTCTGATTGTGTGCCCAGGTCTCTGGAGTATCGCACCAGGTCGTTCAGTTGGCCTTTCAACTTCTCTGCCATCGGCTCTGCGCTCTGCAAGCCCTCCAGTATATCCTAAACGACACAGACAGACACCAGCTGGCTCAGTCTTCGTGTATGTGTTTGTGTATGTGTCAAGGAGAGACAAACACCCAACGGATCTGCATGACACGCTCCAATACGAGCACTCACATTCCTATTCACACCCTGGCTCTGTTCTTTTCACACATCTCACACACATACATGCACACACACACGCGCACACACAAGCTCCAACACATACTCACAGTGCTGCTTGTACAATAGCATTTCTGTTCTTCGCGGAGTGTAGCAGGAAGGAGCTGTGTATAACGTTCTCCCGCTCTCCTCAGCGTGCCTCACATTCTGCACTCACACTGTCATGAAATTCTGTCCCATGAAATATGTACAAGCTCTCTATCTGGCTCTCTCTCGATCGCTCTCTTTTTTTCTGACGTATGACCAACAAACAACCCTCCCTCTCTCCCTCTCTCCGTGTTCTTGTGGACTCGCTCTCCTCTCCCTCTTCTCTTTCCCACCCTCCTCCTATCATTCTACTACTTTCTCTTCCCTCCTCCCACTCCTTGCACTTATTCCCTCTCACTCATTTTTCTTCCTTCGCACTCTCTCACACTCTCTCCCGGTGGAATTCAGCTGTCAGCCCTCACAGATGCAGGATTGGTTCAAACGCACACAAACGGGCGCGTAACGAAAACAAGGCTGGACACAGGAAACAGGCTGGAGGAGGAGGAGAGAGAGAAGCGGAGGAGGGGGAATGACTCCTCCTCTGTTCTCTGACAGCCCCAAATTGAGGAAAAACAGAGAGAGGCATGGCTGAAGAAGCCCAGGGAAGAATATGAGGGTGTACATGCTGATATGGCCTTGACAATACAGAGAAATTGTCACTGTGTAAATATCCTGTGGATGTCAGAAAGAGAGCAGCAATAGAGCTAAGAAGCAGCAGCATCTAGAAACAACCCTTGCAGCCAAGAAAGACATCACTGTACACTACAGTTCAAAGAAGTCAGACAGGGAAAAGGGGGGAGGAGAAGAATAGGGAATGTTTGGGGAGAAAGAGATAGTGAAAAATAATAGCAAAACAAAAAAAACAAAAACAAATGGGGGAGGGGGCAGGAGGGACAGAGGGAGAAGACAAAATGAGCAGAAAATTAGTGAAACGGATTGGATTGTAGCTGTCAGCCCTTCGTTATCCTGGTAAAGCTGATTTACAAACTAATCTGTTTTTAGGATTTACAAATAGAATGGATAATTACTGTCAGAGAAAGCATCACTGAATGCCGAGGATATATGTCTGCACAATGTGTGTGCCCATATGTGTGTGTCTGTGGGCACTTTCTATTAAACATGTTAATCACCTTCTCTAAAATTAACATGGTGCAGTATTGTCAGAATTTCCACAGCACGTTTGCCAATGCAGATCCCAGTTGAACCCAAGAGTTGTTTTTTTTTTTTGCATGTTTTTCTATTAAACTATTGTGGACAGATAAATAATTTATACTTTATGCTGCCATTTATTTAGTCCCATGCCACTGCACCTTAGCCAGCTGCCATCCTTCCACTGCTTCCTCGCCATTGCTCCGCCCCTCAGCTTTAATCAGCTCCTGGCTCCACCTCCTCAGTCGTCCATCCAACTCTTTCAGTTCGTCCTCCAGACGAGCGGTCAGACGGTTGTATTCCTCCTCTGAAGCTGTGGCAGCTGCCAGTGCCCCCTCCAGGCCATCCCTGGCCCTCAGTGCAGCCCCCTCCCACTGCTCCAGAGCCTGGGATAGCGCCCCTAGCTGTCGGTCCATGGCCTCGCAGCCTCCCGCAGCAGTATGCTCCGCCGTGGTTGCCGCGGTTCGGCGAACGCGGCTGAAGCGCTCTCGTCCTTCCAGTAACCGACACTCAACGCGCTCCTGAAGAGACAGGGAGGGTAGTAGAGAGGAGACAAAGTTGCTACGGAAACTGTGACTACGGAAACTGCAACCTCTGGATGTGCAGTTGATTCTATTTAAAGCTGCCTGTGTAATATTTTTCTTAAGTATCTCCTCCTCCATCACCTCATGTTTCTCTTTTTAACTCTTATTCTGTCTGTACAAGTGCTACTTCATTCTACATTCCTACATGCCACCAAGTCTCACTCTGTGAAACATTTTAGTATGATGTTAGTGTGATGCAGTGAGCAGACAGCAACATTAAAAAGAGTGAGTGTGGTAGAGACCATTTTGAGACAACAGATGAGAAAATGAGACAATAACTAGAAAATAAAATGGTGCAAGCAGCTTGTGTACACAACAAATTATACATTTCCTCCTTTACTGAAATGCTTCACCCCATGGCTTTACAAACACACACTTATAATGTGTTAATTAGGGCCCGTGTGTGAAATTTAAATGCAAATCAATATCTGTTCACATATTTTTGCCTCGTCTGTAATTACAGAAGTATTGAGCAGGGAAAACCTTGGACATTAATTCGTCTGCTCTTCTTTTTTAACTTTTTTTTTTTTCCCAGTATAAGACAAGCTTATTGGCAATAAAACTGAGCCTAGAGAGATTGAGATATTTGGCTGTGATATGGGAACAAACTGAGAACCATTTCCAATTCCCTACATAGTCTACCCTCCTTCATAGCAGGAGTCCATTAAGATTAGATAGGTTCAGATAATTCAGCAATCAGTTACCTTAGCAACAGATAATACACCTAAAACCCTAAAACTGCCTGAACCTTCAACAATACATACAAATGCATTGTAAGAATATGCAAGAAATATTTTGTCAATTTTTACGCTATTAAAACTATTAAAATCATGATATTAATGATTATAATTGCTATTAGTCTGACATACAGAGATAATACTATCTCAGTACAAATTTATTTGGTGCCTTCTGAAATATCCCACAATAATCAAATACATATCTGATTTTAAATGGATAGTATTTAAAAATGACTATTAACAAAATGAGGTTTTATGGTTATATGAGACGCTCGTTCTTACCCTCACTTCTGATAGTTTCTTTTTAATGGAGGCAGAGTCTCCTGACGTATCAGACCAGTGCTGTAGCTCCTCTCCTGCAGTCATCAGCCAGTCGGTGAGCTCCCTCACAGCCTCCAGGTATTCTTGGTGTTCCAACACCACACTTTGTGCAAGATGTACTCTCTCCTACAGAATGTAAACAATGCGCATGTTCGTATTTGATATGATATAACCAAAATGTAACACATAATGCACAAAAAGTAACATATTTCGTACCTCCACCAAAGCTGTAAGGTCATCAAATTGCACCTGCAGCTGAGTTCGAGCACCATGGTTAAAGCTGGCATCACCTGTCTTCTTGAAAAGTTCTCTGGCCTTTTCTTCCAGGCTGGACAGTGCCACCTGGTGGTCCTCCAGGTCAGCCAGCAGAGCTCTGAGTCTCTCTAGCTGAGAGGCTTTCTCTCTGGGCCCAGGTTGTGGGGTAAGCGGAGCACACACCTCCCGCTCTACAGCCTCCATCCAGCACCGCAGCTGGGCGGCACTGTCCAGGTAACCTCCCCACTGTGACACGGTCCACTCCAATCGACTGAGAGGAGACAATAGTTCTCTGTGTTAGACTATGACTGGCACACAGAGAATTATAACACACAAATAAAAACATAATAACTGAGACAAAACATAATGTGTACTTTTATACTCTTTTATATGCAAGGACAGTCTGTTTCAGACCTGTGACCATGGCCAAGACACATATATAGCAATGCTGGCTTCTCCCTGTTATCCCGTTATCAGGGGGTTCAAACACATATGGACACAGATACACACCCTTAATTTTCCTTGCCATCTGTTACCCCAATATACCAATATGTGCACACTCACACACACATGCACCTCCATTTCACCTGCTCCCCCTCGCCTCCTGTCATCCTTTTCTCCTTAAAATACAAACACACCCCATGTGTGACCCACTGTTTGCTATTCCACTATTTAGTCTCTAATGAGATCAATTTTTTTCTTGGAGTGGCCATAATTGCTCAATTATGCAGTCGCACACATGCAACTGATGCATGTGCATGCTGCCATGCACATTCACACATACACACAGAGGAGCACTTACTAAATCAGATACATCAATCAGAGTTACAAAATGAGACAAATACCTCTCATTATGTATTTAACCTAATGGTAATTAATGGCATTGAGACATCAATCTATCATGATGAAAATAATTGTAACGTTCCCAAGAGTGGATTTTTGGCGCTCAGGTAAATGGCCTCTAAAATGACCAGGGGTAAACGATTTGATAGCACTTCAAGAATGGCTCAATGAAAATGTGTTTACAGTTTACAGTAATACAATTGTGCAATTCTACAGTGAGATAATGACAGACAAGACCCCTTCAAATGCCTTTAACTACACAACCCAAGGTGTAGTTAAAGATAATACAAGATGAGCAGTTTACCTGTGGCAACTCATGGCAGTCACAAGTAGTGTGGCCCATGCATCCTCCACTTCCTGAAGCTGAGAGCGGACAACTTCCTGTCCAGCGGCGCCATAGCTACGCAGAGCCAACTCACCCTTACCCATCGCCATATTCAGCTTAACCTCCCCTTCTCCCTTCAAAAGCAGGATGTCCTGTACAAACAAATCGGGGTCACTGTAAATCGGAGCTGGGATGGATTTAGACATCACAACTTCAGACGAAAAACATTCTCGAGTAAACAGCCTCCTCTTGTGTTCACTGTAATAATTGTAAGCTAAAAGTCGTCCAAGAAAGTTCTATCAGAATAACACTGTAATGTAAAGAATGGTATAATATGAGCATGCTAAATTATTCTCACAAATCATAATTCATACACTTTAACTATATATATATATATATATATATATATACACACAATATAAATTGCAGAGATTTATAGTAATAGCCACCACTTCCTCTCACCTGCACAGTTTCCAGTCTCTGCTCTAACTGTTCTTTGGTCCCCATGGTGCTATCTACCGTGCCCAGTCTTTCCTGGATCTCCTCCAGCCAGGCCCAAACTCCCTGCAGGGTCTCTCCAAAGGCTTGACTCTCCTGGCAGCCTCGCAGCTTCTCCCTGGCCATCTTCAACAGTGCTTGGTGCTCCATCTGGAGCTGGCCTGTCACTCTGACCTCTCCTCCTGACCCCCGGCCTGCCTCAGACAGAGACTGGGCCTCCTGGCAGATACGCTCGATAGAGTCCCTTGCAAACCAGAATGACATGTTGCAGTTCAGAATATTTAATAACTGTTGCTATGGTATCTACGACAGATGGATTCACACACCCACGTATATACATACCTTCTTGCTAGCAGTTCCTTATGGAG
Source organism: Polydactylus sextarius (assembly GCA_016801845.1). NCBI lineage: Eukaryota > Metazoa > Chordata > Actinopteri > Polynemidae > Polydactylus > Polydactylus sextarius. Next base: position 9,666,082 of record CM028918.1, read on the forward strand.
GTTTTCCATCTTCTCCAGCTCTTCTGTGGCATCAGGGGCTCCTGGCTGACTCTCTATATCAAGAACAGGCTCAATCTTGAGGCTGAGCTCCATCTGCTTCAGCCAGTCTTTTATACACTCCACACAATCATCAAAGCTGTGAGGGGAATCGAGAGAAGAAGATGGGAATTCCTCTTTTATTGAATTTTAAATTCCTATACATAAATTGAGGACATGACAAGAGTGATAACTCACTCTTTCAGAAGGCCAATACACTCTTCCAAGTCTTGCTGGCTTTGAGAACAGCTGTCCAAATAGTACCTCCACTCTCTCTGACAGGAGGAGAGGTGCTCTTGAACTTGTGTTGCACCAGCTTTGGGCAGGTGAAGTTGAAGCCTCTCAGCCTCCTCATGAACCTGTGAGAGATGCTCTTCACCCTTTGATGTGTGCTCAACTGACACCTGTGGATGTAGGAGAAGGAACACGTTGCTGGCAAAAAAAATCGGCATGACCCTACTAAATAAGTAACAAAGTAACAGTTTTTTTCTAGCATGCCTTTTTTTTCAAGCATGCCTTCGATCAGTCATGGCTCCATAGCAACAGTAACATAAAATAGGAGTATGATATAACAGTACCTTTAACCTCTGCAACTTGGCTTCAAGGGTGGTGACGTCTCCTGATTGGTTTGAACATTCTTTCAGTTCCAACTTTAGCTCTGTCAACCAGGAGTGAAAGTCTTGGACAAGCTCTGTTTGAAGAAAGAGAAAGAACTAGTGAGACGAAAAATAAGATGACAAGACAAAACTGGTGTGTAGTAAAAAAAAAAAAAAAAAAAAAAAAAGCAGAAAAGATTTAATAGTGAAGGAACCAGAAGTAAGAGAGTGAAAAAGGGAGATGTTTTGTTGAGGCAGATGGGAAGTGTGGGCGTGTCCACGCTGTGCAGCGCCAGGTTGCCTTGGCAACAAGCCCAAAATGACTCCCTCGAGAGCAGATGTGATGAGAGCGACATTACTCTCAGAGACACAGGTGTGTGTCTGAGCAATGAGAGCGCACCGGTGTACCAGACAGTGTGTGTCAATGGAGTGTGAGTTGTAGTGGGTGGATTGAGTGTGCTCTGGGGAAAAATGTAGGATAATCAACACTAAATCTGTTGCACCACTAACAGGAGCAAATGACATTGCAGCATGTAGATGTGCACCATTTCACTGGATATGATGAGAATTAAAGTGTTATTAAATTTCTAATTTCTCCATGTCAAAAGCTAAGTTATAGTGGCTACCCAACTACCATCACTTTTCAATCTCTCGGTGTTGTTGACAAAAATTGTAGAAAAATATAACCATTGTGTATCTAAATAAATTTTAAAAATCTCAGTTTTAGTAGTTTTTAGTAGTAAAGTTCCTACTTTGGTTATGAAATAAATGTCCCAGAGACACAGGTTCTTAGCTTCAGCTATGATCCACCTCAATACCTATGTGAAAAATACCAGGTATTGTAGCTAATATTATACATGCAATTTGATATCATGCTTGTTTCACACATAGATTGAAATAAAGACAATATCCCTGCTTTGACTTTATGCAGGTTGCTGTGCTACTGACTATAAAGCCAATGGAAAGAAACAATGCAGGCAAGGGCAAAAGAAATACCAGTTAGAGCAATGATTGGTTATCTCATACTGTTATCCCAGCTGCTATCTAGCAATAATCCATGGCTGATTAGTTCGTCTCAGAACACTTTAACAGTTCAGTCTGAGGAAGACTACTTAAATGATTCACTCAGCCAGCATGACAACTAATACAAAGATTAGACCTCAAGTGGCTTCATAGCTAGGATAAATCTATACAGACTATATTGGAAAAAAAAATGTGATATTAGAAAATGAGGTGTTCCAAGCTTTTACCAACTTAATATATAAAACATGTCTAATGTAAAAACAAAATGGAAAAAAAGAGCGATCTGATAATCACTCAAGAAAAATGGGAGAAACACAGAAAAACACCCATATAACAGCTCTCCAGCTGTTATTGGGTTTTTTTGTACCACTGCTCAAAAGAAATCATATTCAAATTATCTCACTAGTGGAGAGCTTGTGAGAACAAATATGCAAATCATTTTCTGCATTTTCGCATTCGCATTTTTGCATTCTCCACTTTAGGCTGAACTTCATAGCACTGAAAACTGTATTTCCAACCAAAACATGTTGATTTTTGATTAGATGTACTTATTTAATATACATGGCCAGAAACGGTAGAAGACGGACAAATATTTGTTGAGAATTATATTGGTGTGTAAGAAATCTCTTAAAAAAGAAATGACTGGTGCAGATGAATGTATTAACCTGTATTTATGTAATGCAGAGAATTAATTTTAACTTGAAAAACCAGAAAGATGCAGTTGTTGAGAAATGGACCAACCAGGCGATCAATATTGAAATCTTCAGACCAGACTTCATGTGTCACCGATAGATATTTCAAGGCCTCCTGTCTATTTGTAATGCATCACTCCATTTTTCATGTTTTCCTCTTCTTTTTCATGCTTAGAGGGACTGCCTGTCTAATTTTGTTCGTGCAGTGATATGTGCTTCCTGTGCAAAAGTAAATAAAAAGTGAATTACATGAAAAAAAGAAAAATAACATTGACAGCATTGACAGCATTTCATAAAAAATGTCACACTCTCTCGGGAACTCCCGCAAAACCAAAAATTCATCACTCGTGTATCTTACCATTGAAGTGAAGCTGTAGCTCATCCTGCAGACTGCCTCTGGTCTTGGCACAGCGCTGAGCAACAGTCTCTGTTCGCTTGGCAATAGAGGTGAGGTCAGAGGAGAGGCTTGACAGCTCCTGAGAGGGATGCGACCTGCACAGGGCGGTCAGGGCATCTCTGGCCAAGTCCATGTCTGCCCTCTGTTTCTGCAAAATGCTCTGCAGGTCCTGTTAATCCACATCATTGAGAAATAAATCACTGTGATTGTAAGTATGTTCATCATTAAGGCTACAGTATGGTGGATCCACCCAGAGACAGTTTTCAATGTTTTTAATTTGTCCATAAAAACATGGAGCATGTGACTAGAGACAATTAGTGACAAAAAAGTGTGTATAGGATGAGTAAATGGAAATCTTTTTTTTATCTTATACATTGTAATAAACAAAAATGGCACTTTTCCATAACATTATATACAATGCTTATTTCACTGCTGATTTGATTAGTGCCCTTTTAATTACATCCTGTTGTTGTGCTGTCTTTCTCTGCAATGGGTTAATGGCTCTTAACTGGGGATTTAGTGGCACCAGCTGTTTATCTCAAGGAACCAGCACCTGAAACTCCTGTACATATGTGAATGGACATGTGCATTAATTTGCACATTTTCTTTCTGTGACTTTCTCAAAACCCAACTGATGTCACTGAGCAGTGTATCTTATTGCTCTTGAGCAAGTGGCTCAGTTCCAAAGATGATGTTAAGTGACTGGACATGGCCTCTAACTTCCTACAGAGGGTCATAGGTAAAGACTCCAGGGAAATGTGTCATATCATTTGAAAAATTCTTGTCCCTTATAATCTCACTAATCATCTACTATTATGAGTATTAAGAGTTAATTTAGGAAATATTATATATTCATATTTATATATATGTAGCCTGTATTTTGATTTATTCTTCTTATTCAATTGTTTTTAGATAGCTATTTGAAGCACTTCAAATAGAATTTAGATTTTTTTTTAATAACTAAAGATTTGCTGAATTAATCTTATACTGCTATATTCATGGTCCTTTCATAGTGTGTGGTTAGTAGCATCATAAAGCAACAGCAGTAAGCTGTGGGTTAAGTATTGCTTCTATATATCTATACTTCTTGTAATACAATGAAATAAATGACAGCATCATACCTTGACAGTACCAATATCTTCAGGGGAAGTAGCCTCAGTGAGGTCAGATAAGGAACCCTCAACCGCCTCCAGCCGTTCAGCCATCTGGGACATGAGGTCCTCAAGTCGTTGCTTTTGGAAACTGAAGTAGGTCAGAGTGTGTTTGGCCTGGTTGTACACCTCCTGTGCATGTGCCATTTTGTTCCTCAAGTTTGACTCCAGGACCTGATTCAACCAAGGCAGTTATAGATAGAGAACAGTATGTTTAATTTTAATAACAACATTGAATGATTAATTTGCCACAAAGTGACATGTTTTTCCATTTGCTAAGCAAAACAATCTTGGATTTATTCTGCTCTGTTTTAACTAAATGCATATCAGTTGGAATGATGTTTTAAGTTGCACAGCACAAAACATTTTTTTCATATATGTATAACAAAAGTTGTCTGAGTCAGAAAACTAAACATTGTTACAAACAGACATATGTGATATAATCACATTATAAAGAGGCAGCTGTGCTGCTGTTTCACCACCTGCTTCCACATTCAGTTTGTAACGTAAACAGAGCCTAAAATATCTTTGATAAAACACTACCTTATATAGCAAATTCCTTCTGCATGTCTTTCTCTGCACCATATTTACCTGCATTTGTAATGGGGTTTCCTGCAGTTTGGCTTGCTCCTTCAGCTCTGTCACTCTCTCCTGTAGGGCATCCAATTTATGCTCCCTCTTTTCAACCTCAACCTGTAGAGCAAAGTGCACAACATTTCAATTACATCATAACCGCTATGGATTCACTCTGAATATCGTACCACCAACATCATTCATACACGTTTTCATGCAGGCCGCCCAGCATGTTCTAACCTGAAAGCTGGCGAGCTGGGCCTCTGCCTTTTCCTTGTAACTGAGATTGGTGACGCTGTCTGTGAGGTCAGTGATGGAGGAGGCTGTCCACTGGTTGATGTCCTGCTCCATGGTCTTGAGGTCATCCCACAGGGCCACACAGTAGCCAAGTCTCTCTGTATTGGTTTGTATTCTCTCTGAGACCTGAAAAGAACAAAGAGGAGCAGGGTGTTTGAACACAAAATACATCTCTCTCTCTCTCTCTCTCTCTCTGTGTGTGTGTGTGTGTGTGTTTTGATCAGTTTTCTCTGCCTGTAACAAAGAATGGTATGCTTTACCGGGAGATGGAAGGAAAATAAGTCTTAATTGGTTTGACAGATGTGAGGATGAGAAGTGAGAGAGAGAGAGGGAGACAGAAACGCAGATAACATGTCTAGACTTGTTTATATTTCTGTCTCATCTGTGACAGCTGAGCAGCGGAATAAATCCCACAAGAGGAGAAAATTGAAAAAAGGGAAAATGGACAGAAATAAATATCATTAAAGGAAGAGCCCAAGTACTTGCCAGATTTGTACAAGAAGATGGCATAATTGAGCATTTTTGTTTTTAGCCACAGTTAACAGTCCAACAAATATCTTTATACTCTTCATAATTATTATCATACTAAAGCCCCAGATCTGGGCAAAATCATATTGACAGTATTTGGAAAAATACAACATATAAGGATGAGGGCAAATCACAAATTACTACTTCCCAACTTCTGAAGTAGCTCTAGGATGTTAATGTATCAAGTATTTGCTTGAATATAAACACAGCTGGATTCTGCTGTCAAGACCATTTGCTGTCATTTTCCAAAATAAAAGCATGGCACAACACAACACTCACCTCCAGCCACTGGTCTCTTAACGTCTCTATGTCTCTCTGGATGGAGCGTGTATCAGAGTTGGGAACCTTCTCCAGCTCTCTTTGCAGGTCTTCCACTGTGCTAATGAGCTGGTCCATGTCCTCCTGTTTTTCTCTCAGCTCAGTTTGGATGGTCTCATGCTGGAGGGACAGAAGAATTTGACAGAGGGGATGACAACAAATCACCACTAGAGGGAGAGATACTGTACAAACTATGTAGGGGGAGAAAGCATTTATTAATGAAATGAAATTCTGTTTATCACATGATATTGTCTCAATTTTAGTGACACATTATTATGCATCTGAGATGATGAATGACAGCTACAACTTCTGAGATTGAGATTCTGAAAAAAAAAAAATCAATAGTTTCCTAAGGAAATTGATGGTTCTGACCCGTGTGAAAATTCTTTTGGCCTCCTCAGCATTATGATTGTGGTCAGGCAGATTGTGAGCAACACCCTGAGCATTCTCCACAACAGAGCTAAGGATCAACTTCAGGTGGAGAAATTGGCGAAGAAGATCTACCACAACTCCACTTTGTTCTTGACTGCATGAGAAAAAGAGAGAAGAGATTTAATTCTGTCCCAAAATTAGAATTTGTCTTTGTCATCCCTCCGTTGCCTCCCCTCCTTACCCATTAGTGATCAGAGTCCTAACGTTTTCCCAAGCTGTGTTTACCAGGGCTACCTCCCTGAGAGCCTCCCCAGCCAGCTCACTGTCTCTGTGGGCCAGCTGGCTTCCCTTCTCCTCTAACCACTGCTGAGAGTGCTGCAGGGACTGGAGCTCGTCTTCCAGCTGGACGAAGAAACGCAGCCTGGGAGAAGCAGATGTAGAAGAAAACAATGGGGATCACTTGTCTGAATCCAACATAATACAACATAATTTTCAGGAGATCAGATTTAAATGGATTTGTTGATCTACAGCAGAGCTTCATTCACATACAATATGCTCCTGGAAGAGTTTGCCATACATGTTTTTTTTTTACATCTTGTTTTCACAGCATGCATGTGAAACTCATGTGGTATATTAAACAACAAAATTAAGCTGTGGAGGAAGAGGAACAGTAGAGTGTTTCTACAGATACAAACAATAACCCTTTGAATTAATTATGTCAAATGTAACTTTTAATAGAAATTATGGGGATGCAGTTACGCAGCTATTTCAGATGATAAATATTTAATAGTGTCACAAAATTTCCAGTGTGCCCAAGAATAGAACATGTTCTCTTTTTTATTGTTGTATATTTACTGAACTGATTAATTGGTTGTAGACTTCATAAAATATATCACTATTCATCTTGGTGATAATGTTCATACCTGCTTTGAAAGGCTTGTACAGAACTCTCTCTGGCTCCTTCCTGCTTCACCTCATCCTCTAGTTTCTTCAAATTCTTCATCACCTCCTCCCTCCTCTCTCTGAAGGAGCTCCACAGGGCACCTAAAGCATCAGCTTCACTCTGCCTCCATCCTACACCTCTCTGTACTTCCTCCAGAGCCATAGTGAGGGCTACTGCCTGTCCTCTGCAAGACGTTCTTCCCTGAGGAAGGTTTGCGTCTCTAGAGCCCTGCCACTCTGACCCACACAGATACAGGTGTGCCTTACTCAGCTGCCCATCTAATCCAACGGCCTCAGCCTCAAGGTGGGTCACGTCTTTAGCCACTTCTCCTATTCCATGATGCAGCTCTTCAGCTTTTGAGCGATCCCAGCTGCCCCTGCCCTCCACAGCCTCGTGAAGGCGGTGCACAGCCTTGGCTGCCATTCCATGCTTCTCAAGGAAAGTCTTTAACTCAGTCAGGCACTCTTTACGGAGGAGCAAGAGACGCTGGGCTTCTCTTAGGGGCTGTAGACAGTCCTCCTTCCAGCCCTGGACCTGCTGTTGTGCCTCAGGGGTGGAATAGCGCAGCAGGGACGACTCTCTCTGCTGGAGCGTCTCCCTCAGTGATGCGTATGCCTGTAGTTGTGCCTCATGCTCCTGCAACAAGACGATTTAATTAGATAAATCTGTATGAGCTTGAATAGAGATCGATATAAACTTGCTTACTGTAGCTGCTCTGATATACAGAGCCCATAAAAGACATCATTGTTAACAGCAAATTATTGATTTCTCACCTTTTGCTTAGTAATTGCAGCCTCAAGATCAGCAGTATCAACCTGGGAAGAGCTTCTTAAGACAGACAAGAAGTTTTCACTCCTCTGGGTCAGAGTCAGTAGTGTCTGATCAAACAACTCCAGCTGTGACAACTGTGACTCCAGCAACTCAGATCTTAAGGAGAGATGGTTTGGAATGGACGGTGGTTATTATTTTAATTAAACAACCTCATGCAGAAGTACATAGATATAAATCAGGTGTATAATAATAATAATGTATAACAATTGCCTGTGAGAAATGCTGTTCTTCACAGAAGTGGATCTGTCCTGCAACTGTGTAAGATCATCACTGATCTCCTGAATACGAGCTTCAGGTGCTGTTGGATACAGACACAATCCAAGATTCACAAGACCCTGGAGAAGCACCTCATAGGACTGTGTCTCCCCCTTCATTTCCTAGATGAGTGAATTCATAATAAAAAATTATGACATACAAAGTTAACAGAAAACATAAGATACAACACAAAACAAAAATATGAATAAATAAATATATTAAATATATGTATAAATATATATACCTTTATACATTGTAGTTCATTCCTAAGCTTTACTTTGTCTGTAGAGAGTAGTTCAGAGTGTGGAGAGCAAACAGACTCACATCTGCTCAGCCAATTTTTCAGAGACAAATTCTCCTTTTCGAATCTGTTGAAACACAGGTGGTGTGTTTTCAAATGAAAGAAAATATATGCAGCATCACCTTGGAGAGAAGTGCAAAATTTGAAGTTTAACAATGGATGGATACCAGTTACAGGAAAAAGGACCCACAGATACAAAAACACACACACAACATGATACTGTCTGGGATTTATTTTTTTATCTGACTGTGGCTCAGTATCACTGAAAGGGTCATTATAGGGCAACCATATCTTGCCAGAGCACCCAGTGCTCCAAGTAATCCCTCATACATACACCTGCAGGGGAGGAGATGAGGTTAACTTCAGAGTAAAACAGAACCACACATACACAATCTGACATACATAAACCTGCTAGAAGTTTAGCTTTAGAAATACAAACCAGTTATATTTTTAAAATGAGTCACTGGCTGGGTAAATGCTAAAAAGATTTAGCATTTTAAACAGTTACCACGGTGACTGGATCTTTTTTTCCTGACTGGTAAAAGAATAAGAAACAATAGCACCAGTGAAAGTCTTATTGTGTTGAACAAAGAAAATGATAATAAAAGCATATTATTAGAACAGAAATGCAATGACAGGGAGATTGACAAACTGAGTCAAACTGGGGAAAGATTCAGGGAATAAAAGAGGAAATTGGCACAGATGTGAGGATTCAGCAGACATCGCCCATACAAAAGAAGAAAAATGGCAATGTTTATACAATCAGAATAAAATATGCATGTGAGTAGCGACCAAAGCTGACAAGGAAAACAGCCAGCAAAAAAGAGACCATGATAAAATAAGTAAACTCCTCCAGTACTCAGTTGTAGGTTCAAAAATGTGCCTTTCAAAAAATCTCAATATTACCATGATCATATTTCCTGTGTTCATGTGAAGTGGCAAGCACCTGATATAACCAACTCAGTGTTGAAGGAATACACATGCACCAGGTAAAGAACAATACTATCAGCCCAGCAAGGAATCACAGCAGTTCATGATGCATTCTGAATAAACAGAGATCTTTTCACAAAGAGAAACACAGGCTGCTGTGATTTTCTTTATTCTGTCCCATCTACACAGCTAATGTACACAGCTACAAGCTAATGTCTGAAAAATGAATGAAAGGATGATTAGGCTTGGCTTTTCAATACGGCAAGACATCCAGCATGTTGCTAAATAGGGTTCTAATTCAGCTTCATAAGGTGTATGTGGCTAACTTTTACTATACTATACACTAATACTACTGAAGTATTTTTTTCACTGGAGCGTTGTCTTTTCTTTTACCAAAAGAAAGTCAAACTTTAAAAAAAAAAAAAGGTTACTTTACCTTTGCCATAGAGCTAGAAGGCTCTCTAATGTTGCTTGCTTTTCTGCAGCCTTTGCCATAAACTCGCCCTGTTGCCTCTGAAGGTTTGCCACTTCCTCCTCCAGCTGGCTGCCCTCTCCGAGTCTCTTCATGGCTGAACACAGAGCAATCAGCCTGGGTTTCAGCTGCTCAACAGCCTGGCAAACCTCCTGGAAGAAACAGAAATATTTTTGTCATGATCTCAGCAGAAGATGTTGACAACTACAATGTCAACTCATAGTAAACAAAAAAGTACAGATTTCTGAGGATTTTATGGTCATAGTTCCAATTTTTCTACCACATGATCACAAATAGTCTACAGCATGTGAGACATACACTGTGTTTTGTCTCACCATGTGATTCTGGAGGATTTTGTAGGTTTCTGATGACGATGAACAGTATGCGATTGGACAGTCAAGCTTTTCTTCAATATCACTCACTGTTTTCTTCACCTGACAATGACAAAACATCATTTATTTAAAAAAAATACTGGGAGGCCTTAATTAAAAATGTGACACCAAAAGATTTAAAGATGAATTAATGGCCAAATGTGTTCCTTAAAGACTGTATGGCTTGAAATCACTGTAACTTTCTTTTAGCATTAATTGTTGTTGAATACCTGTTCAAGGTTATCATTGTATCTCTGCCTGTAGGAGGCACTCTGGCTGAGTTGTCCTCCCAGCTGCTCTACTCTGCCCTTCAGCTCTTCCCAACGGGATGTCATCTGGGTAAGTCGCGCCCGGATATGTCCAGCCTCTCCAGGGGTCACAAACCTTGACAGGGCCTCGCAGTCTCCCTCCATGCGGGCCAGGGCTGCCTGTCTCTCCTCTAAACCCTTCCCCACCTCCTGACAGGAAATAAAAACAAAAAATGTTACTGAAAAGTATAGAAAAGAAATATAGAAAAGTATGTTAGCAAGATTTAGGGGGAAAATGATGAATGAGATGGGCAAAAGATAGTAGGAGTAGAAGACTTGATAATAAAAATATTTTTCTAGCCTCTTTACTACCCTGTTGAAGAAAATGTTATTTTCACCCTAAAATAAATTATTTATATGGCAAAAGGGAGACTACTATTTGTCAGACTCATGGAAGTCCAGTAAAATTCAAACTCAAAAGCTGGATAGCAAAATAAACAAGTAAATAAATAAAATGACTGCAGTGTTTCTGGAGGCAAATGTTTTCAAACCAACAACAAATCAAATGCCTCAAACTGCCTCAGGATTTTACAAAGTCCTGTTATTCTAATTTATTTTTTTATTTATTTATTTATTTTTATTTTTTTATTTTTACCAGATTTTCACCAAACCTCTGTGAGACTGACAAGGCTCAAGTCTGGCTGGGCAAGATTACTTTTTATTCAATATGATCAATTTATTTGCTATATCCTCATCTTTGCTGCAGCACTGACCCAATTTCCCTTTAGGGTTAGATTAAAATTTCATCTTATTTCATCATAATCTTAATAACCCTGAAGCTATCCAGACAGCAATTTTGACTCACTTCACTTGGAGCTATGAAAAAAAATGTGTGAATGATACGTACATACTATGTGAGTAGCAGTGGATTTTTCAAGAAGTGTGAAAACCATAACTATAGTGTGAAGTCAGTATTATGGTAGAGACTTGTCTTGCCTCTGAAGCACTGATATATAATAATGTGAAAAAAATACGACATGATAAAATGCTATAATAAAAAGAGAGACAAGGCACACCTCAACCGTGCTGATGTTTCTGTCTAAAGGATCCAAGGAGGAGGTGGTACTGATGGCCTCAAGCTCCTTCTCTTTCTCATCGATCCAAGCGGAGAGGGCATCTGAGTCATTGCTGAAGCGCTCCCACCACACACACATCATCTCAAGCTGGACAATACTGGAGGACACAAGATGAGGTAAGACCCATTTTATCAAAAGACAATGCTGTGTGCATGTCTAGGTCATTAAGTAGGAAAAGGAACAAATGACTATATGATGGATTTACAGGACAGTAAAACACAATCTTAATCTATTCTTACACGTCACTGCACTGGCACTGTTTTCTTACTGATTACAGAGGCTTATCAAAAAGGCAAAATGCATTTTTGGTATTACAGATCTGGCATTTTTTGTGTATATAAAAGTCCTGCTCACAAATTATAAAATGTCAATAGCAATATTATTGAAAAATGCCTCTTTACTTGTTTTTGTGATCAAATTTGAAAATAATTTCAGTTATGGAAGTTGCAGGCAACTTATAATTCACGTTTATAGGGGAAATGGGGTTCATATAAGAAAGTTATACTAACTTCTTGTTGAGGTGGTCTTGAAGTTCTGTGACTGCTTCGCTGGTTGACTGAGCCTGCTGTAGAAGAAGAGTCTGATTCTTTGGACCGAGCTTAATATCTGCTGCCTTCTCCAAAAGGAGATCTGCTCGTATACAACATTCCTCAGCCCTCAGGGAGAGTTCCTAGAGATAAAAAAGGCATCAATATAGAGTATTAGCAAATGAAGGGCATATAGAACAGTGCATGAATGCAAATGTAGTCAAAAACACACAAACACCTTGCTGTGCTCCAGTTCACTTCTCAGGCTGTCCAGGCTGTTGAAAATAAGTTCTTTGTGCAGCTCATTGCTGGTGTTGCTGATAAACCTCCAAACTGTTTCTCTCTCTGCATCAAAATTTTGCCAGGAGCTCAGAGTGGCCTTGAAATGATGAAGAAGCAACAAAATGGGTAAAGTTTCATAAAGAAAATACTGCATGTGTACACGAGTGAAGGAGATTTACCAACTTATTTCAAGGACAATGATAGAAGTCTATAAATAAACCCAAATCAACAGAAAAAAATCAACACACAACTAACATACGGTTTAGGTTCTATATGGACTAATCAATGATCACAGCAGGGATGTGATCAATGTTACACATTAGCACATTGACATGTGAGAGAAATGCAGGCTCTGTCTACCTCTAGGTTAAGCTCTTTTGCTCCTGATTTGTGGTCGACGTCTCTGAAAGCTCCCTCCAGTTCACGTAGGGACTGACTGAGTGCCTCTCCTTTCTGCAGCTGGCGGCAGTGGGACACCAGGAGCTCTGCCTCCCTCCTGTTAGTGTGCAGGTGCTTCAGGTGTTGCTATAAAAACAGAACCAGGTGGTGAGATGGTGTTATTTATGTTTAAATATAAACATATAAAGACACCTCATAGGATAAAAAAACACTGTAACATTACATTTAGATATAAGACACTTTACATACAGAATCAGAAATGTTAAATGTGTCTGCACGTAAGTATTGTCTGTCTGTCTGAAAGTATTCCTGTATACATCACATATCTGTAGGCCACTGACATCATAACTCTCTGGCCTCAACACACACCTGGTAAATGAGGTACAGTTGTTTGGCCTCCTCCAGGCCTTCAGCATTGAGGATCCTGTTGGTCTGCTCCTCAGCCTCTCTTCGTGCTCTCAGAACCTCCTCCAGAGTGCCACGCACCTCCTCCTTCAGCTCCTCATACTGGAACATTGATGAGCCTTCTTCCCCCCACTGAAGAGGCAGAGGATCAGACAGGATGATTTCCATGACAAAACAAAGCACTGTGATAGATATATTTTGGTAAAACACATGAAATGTCTTTCAATACCTGATGCAGTGAAGAATAGAGTGACCGCAGGTCAGTTGAGAGTTTGGCCAGAGCTGTTCTTTGTCTCTGGACTTCCAGTTCAGAGCTAACCTCTGATAGCCTACCAAGGACACTTTTAAGCCACAGTAAGCTCTCTTCACGGGCATCTAGTGCCTCCTGCAGTGCCTAAAAGTGGTGGAAGCACAAAAAAAGGAAATGCAGGTTTAGTGAAGCTGAGCTCTACTGAAAAATAATCTAATCTCTGTGCCCGCAGCAGTAAACACAGGTTGCTGCCTAACCTGAACAGCAGCATCGACTTGCTCCTGATGATCGGAATTTCTCGCAGTCTCTCTCAAGAGCCTCACCTGCCTCCTCTGAGACGAGACCCAATCAGAGAGTTCACAGAACCTAAAAAAAAATACAGCTACTTTAAAATGTGTTCAATGATGAAAAAGTAAGACTTTATGATGTTGGAGATACTGTGAGGACTTTAAGATGTGCCAATATGTACCTCTCATTCCACTCTTTCCATTTATCAGGATGCTGCTCCAATTTCAGATGGATGCTCTTAATTTGTTCTGTAACTTCTTCTACAGCCCTCCTGGTGGCATCTAGTCTTCGATAAGCCGCGTCGTTGTCAGGCAACTTATGACACAGATCCTCCATGTTCCTAATCCTCTTCTCACACAAAGTCAGGGGTTTACGTTCCCTGAAGAAAGTCTGGAGATAAAAAAAAAAGGAGATGTTGAAATTTGAGAGACTTCAGACTGCTGATGATAGCGACGTTAAGTGATTTCATATTTCTTTCACTCTTGGTTTTAATCAGTTTTAAGTTTCTACCAAATCCAAGACTCACTCTGTGTTCTTTGATCACTCGCTCACTGGTGCAAGTGCCACACAGTGCTTGCATTTCTCTGTCCAGCTCCGCTCTGCAGTCATGCAGGATCACAGCTACTCGACTTTGCTCCACCTCCACCTTCAGACGCACCAGGTGAGATGGTACTTCGCTCTGAATGTCCTGGGGAAAAGAGAGAGCACACAGAGCATAGAGACACGGAGCATAAGACGTGTTATAAGATTTGTTTCAATTCTGTATCATCACTGAAATTGACAAAGACAATATATTCCCTGGAGGGATTGCAGGTAAACACTGAGAGGGTTGCATTTTAATCTGACTAACTCAGGTTAATTGGAAACAGACGGGAGGAAACTCTATCTGGTTAAGTTAATGAAGTATCGGCTATGCACCTCCAGAGATATACAGTAATTAGTGAGAGTGTTAAAGCACGGTGACCCCTGACCTTCCAGTGTTTGTGCAGCCTGCGGACAGTCTCCTGTAGACCCTGTTGTTCCTCCTGTGGTAGGATGTCAGTCAGCTCATCACACGCCTTCAAGAACACACTGAGCACCCTTTGATCCAGTTGGCCAAAAAAATCCTGCAATAATGAAAGACCGTAAGTAGTAAGAAAGCAATTCTGAATTTATGGTAATGACGTGGTTTTGCAATGTTTTAGTTCTACGATCAAACAAAGGTAAACACTGCAAATTTACATAATAGCAATGTGTCTAGAATTAACTGTATCCCTCATCTACCTGCTCTATTTATAGCAAAAGGTTTCAGTTTTGATCTTACAGTGTGTTTCTTTAGTAGCTCCTCTGCATTTCCAGTTTCTTTCAAACAGTCTTGAGCTTTCTTCAGCACCCTCTCCAGCTCTTGGCGTGATTCCTCAAACCTCCTTCTCAGGCAGTTGTTAGCCTCTTCCTGCCTTCTCCATTCACCAACCTCCTTCAGCAAAACCTGAAAGGTGGGACGGTAGGTAATGCTGATTGTAATTGGTCTCCTCGGCAATATTCTTTAATTACATTATTTGTCTTACATGAAGCAGAATAATGAGACACACGAGTCCATTGTGCACTGTTGCCTCCTGGGCGTTTCAATGTTCTTATAATCTCATTATTATAATGAGCGCTGTGGGTAATGCTGTCACTGTGTGGCATCCTGGAATGTGTAGGTGTACATGTGTGTCTACTGCTCACCTGTGCTGAACTCTGTATTTCAGTCACTCTCTTCTGCAGAAGTGAAAGGTCAAAGTTTCGCAGCACTTTGCTGGAGGAGATTGTCCTCTGTACGGTGTGGTGGTTTCTCTCGATCACTGACAGACATCGTTTACAGTTTTGCTGCTGGTTTAATAAATCCTAAAGAAATGGAGACGATGCCAAAGGTAAAGATGAATATAATCTAAATGACTAGGAAAGAGGAGTAAAGGATGCAAAAATGACTGTGAAAACTACTAAAATAAAGAAATTCTTCTAGCTACCAACCATTTAAAACAAATCATTGCATTATTATTACTAACCTGCCACTTTTGTTTGTACTGGGACTGGGCCTGTGAGTCTAAGTCTCTCTCTGAAGAAGTGATGCGACTTGCCCGCTCCAGGGCTTGGTAAAACGCTGTGATGTGTTTCTCCATCTCCTCCAACAGCGGCAGAAGAACATGACACTCCCTCACTAGGGAGGGACATCGCTCTCTTACCTGGAGACAAAACAGGCTATGAAACAATGACACTCAAAGCAACAATGGTGTTTAATTAGGATATTAAAAAATGAAAAATAAAGACACATAAAGACAGATTTTATGCTACTTATCACACGATGATACTCACCTTACTCAGTTGACTTTTGGCCGTTGTCACTGTTGCCATGACCCGGGCTGCCTCGTCCTGAGATGCATCCTTGGTGAGGAGCTGAGCACTGCGGACAGCTAACTTGTATTGTGTTTCCATGGCAACAACTTTTTGCTTGGTATTCTGAGATGAGACATGGGACCAAAGGGTCATCCTCCACAGTCTAAAGCTGAATTTGCTTTCATCAAAACCTCTTGTTATTCTTCTCTTTACTTCTCTTTATCAAGTGTTAAGGAGCATGTACTCAGGATAAAGTATAAACATATTATTGAGAAATGCAATTTTATAGTAATGTTTTTCCCTGGGGGGATGCCCTACTTAACTACAGAACAGATTTGACACCCACACAGTTTTTCTACCAGGATCATACATGAAATTCTGACTTAACTTCAATGGAACAAAATAATCACTGTTAAGGGAACAAAAGTGGAGCTGGGGAACTGGTAATAAGTATATACTTATAAGTAACATACTGTGTTGAACGTTATTGTACTGTTGCCCTATCCTGTTCAGTTATTTTTTATACTGATTAACCTGGTTCAAAGCAGTTTGTTTTCCTCACCTCAACATCCTGCAGAAAGGTTCTCACATTGAGGAAAGACACTTGAACAGGAGCATTGAGTTTAGCATCTGCTGAATCCAGCAGTTCTTTCAGAAGCGACACAGCTTTTAAATGGTCTCTTCTCCACTTCTCCAACTCATCTGCTCTGGCATACTGCAGAAAGAGACAGATAATCAATTTTATTAAGAAATGTACCTGTCTTAAGTCTTAGTTTATTAGTGCCAAGAACTACTAAGAACTACTCTTTATAGGTGATTATTTTATAAAGGAAATTTGGAAAGCCTTAAATGGGGTGGTTAATCTAATAATACAGACACACTACATAATGGGACAATCTCTGTGCTGTACCAGGGAATGCAAATCTTCCTCTATTATGTGCATCAGGGGAATATGAACTAATTACTTGTAACCACAGCTTTTTTGTTTGTCTTATTGTCTGGCTTGTATGTTACTTATGGCATTGAAAAAGTCTAAATGTATATAAAAAACTAAATTAGACTTAAGTTTCTTTTAAAAAGTGTGACAAATAATACTAATACAATGTGTCCCAATTTTGTTGCTTCGTTTGAAATGTAGTATCTTCAGTTAGTTTTTTTATTTACTTGTTTGACTTTGAGGAAGAGGTCTCTCCATCGGCCATTCATAAGAAGCAATTGCTGCTTTAGATCAAGTGACACAGTCTCATCACACGTTTCGATGAGAAAATTCCCAGCATCATTCATGGCTGCATGCTGATCCATCCAGTGGCTGAGATTCCTGAAAAACTCCTGACAGACAGGAGAGACAGATTCATTTAGGAGCAAGAAAGACACGCAGACTGGTAAGAGGGAAAAAAAAGGGACAAAACAAAGACAGAGTGTCAGAGAAAAGAAACAAAGACAGCTAATCTAAAAAGAAACAAAGGAATGAATTCAAAGACAGGACAATAAAAAAACTGGGGTAATTAGCTATCTAATCCTTGGTGGGGATGTGAATCTGAGGTAACCATGGCAATGCGACAACTGCGACAATATCCTTGGTGGCTTGTTGTAAGTCAAGGAGATCATTTGATACATGAGTGGAGACTGCTAATAGAATTTCACTTAGATAACTAAATGCTTGAAACTGGGCTGACGTACTTTTGAATGCCACTATTCTAAGGCAAATAAAATAAAAGTGTCTGACACGTCTTTTACAGCTTTTACACACTCATACCCGTTTAGTGTTTTCTGGTTCCCTCAGTACGTCCTCTGCATCCTCGAGCCAGGCTTGTAAAGACGCTACGGTAGAGCTGTACCTCTCCCAGTTGGACAGCACCTCCTCCAGCATGCTCCTCACGCTGCGCACCTCCATGGACAGACTCCTCCACTGAGTCACCACCTCCCGCATGAACCTGCGCACCCCCATCTCACCCTCATCCGCTGGAGAAATGATACACCAACTTTGTCAGCAATGACAGAAGCAACAATATTTCAAAAAATATTGTTGATTAAAAAAAAATTTTAATTGTATAAGACTCAAATAACTTCTTGATTTATAAGGATTTAAGGATATAAGGACAGACACTATGTACTAAAAGCATATAACATCTCTTTCCTTCAAATGAAAACTTAAATTCAAAATCAATAAAACACACCACAGCTTGTGCTTTCATTGGTCTGGTATAAACAGAGGCTTAAGGCGGCTCATGTTGACTAAAAACTTTAGTTACATTTCAGTGGATAAATGTTATTATTGAGTCCATTAGTCACTTGTGACCACTGTTTGGCAAAAGTTTCACAGCCTCACTTTAGGGCACTGGGACAGATGGTACACATACAGTATTCATAGATACACCAGAAGCACACACTGCAGCTGATGGGACTACATGATATTACAGACAAATTTCTGACCCCAAAAACTCACTACAAGGAGATGTATTATCTTTGCTTGTGTGTTTCATTTCCTTGGTGTGAACTCTCCAGTCTCAGAAGTCCTGTACCACAACCTACTATCAGGCAGAATGGGACTGATAAATGAATCCCCCAAATATAAATATCCATTTTCCAACACACATTAATCAGCTAGAAAAATGGCAAATATATCACACTGTAATCCTCCTGTCTCAGTTTACTATTACCTCAAAGTGAGCCTTTTTAATACATCAAAATCACCTTTCATCCAACCAATCAGATTCCACGATGCTGACTATCAGCAGGCGGTCATCTGTGTGTGGTGGTGGGGGGCATTTCATTTGTAGGATCCACCAATCAAACCTCACGTGTCCTGATTTCTTGCCACACCTCATGTCTCTGCTCTGCATACCCTAAAGCAGCACAACCCTGAAACTGACAAGCTAGCTCAGTCTGTGCCCAGAGACGTGCAGAAGTGGAGCAGCCCCTAACTGGCAAATGGGGTCGTATTCCCCACTGAGAGCAGAAAGTGGAGGAAACTCATTTAGCTGTAGCCTGCAGACTCTCCCCTTTTACCAAAAATGTAAAACCAGACAGGGGCAGACTGAGCGGCTGAAAGAGAAAGCCTCATTGGTTACTGAGCGGTTAATAGTGGAAAATAAAGTTGAGATATAGCGTGCAGTGGTGACACATTTACTGTCAGGGAGAACACTTTGGAGGAATCCAATCATTTTCAGACAAAAAAAAAATTAAATAAATAACATTCACGGGATGCGAATGCAATTAGTGTGGGGCAATGTGACAATTAATATCATGAGATAACATACTGTGTTTGTGAGCCATCAGTGATTACATTGCTGTTTGGCTATTTTATCTAATAGTTTTTAATTGAGTTTCCAGGGAACATATTATATCACAACATAGTGATATCATGATAGGAAATGACATAGATTACAACCTTATCACAAGTCTGTAGTCCAATTATTAGAAATCATGCGATAAATGTTGTTTAAGCAAAGTATCTGTTAATACAAAAATCATACTGTTCACAGTCTAAATCAGTACAGTATGTTAAAAAGATAGGTAAAGGTATAGCTATATTAAAGAATTAACTGTAATTATAGTTATTCTGTTCTTTGAACTTACTTCTCACAAATTATCTACTCACCTGAGCTGTCAGCGCTGACATAGATCTCAGCAGATTGTTTCAGAGACTTGAACAAAACCTCGTAATTTTCAAAGAAATGTTGCTTCTCCACAAATGACTGAAAAGAAAACAAAGATGAATGAGGACATGTTATGAAGAGGGAAGTGATAATAATAACAGCAACATCATAATGGATACACAGCTATAAAAGAAATGATTAAGTTCTATGTGTTAAAGAATTAAATCCAATAATGTTTTAAAATCAAACTTCTAGCAAACTTCTACTAATATTTTAGCACATCACACACACAGAGTGAATAAAAACCTGAACTTACAACATAGTTGTGGAGCATCAGTTCCACTGACTCTTGTCGGCCATATTTGATAATCCAGGATTTGAGCTTGGTCTCAGCTAGAGAGAGGAAGGCCTGCATGAGGTGTTTGTTCTCCAAGAATTCCATCTTGGCCAAGTGGACGCTGGAAGATGTAGAGACGAAGTTCATCCTAAAAAAGACAAAGTTTACAAAAGATATCAGACCTGCAGCATAACACTCATGTTGTGCTTTTCCTTGGAAAATGCAGAATGTGAAATCATACCAACTGCATTGGTTAGTATAATATCAACGATGGGTTCCTGAGTGAAATATCACTATTGTTTTAAATATAAAAAACAATAACTTTGCATCTCTGTGTTTATTTACTGGGCATTAATTTGCAGATGTCTTTCCCACCTTTCAGCCATATCTTGAAGTTGGTCAGGGGGAATAGGGACTCCATCAATACTTCTGTCCTTGTGGATCCTCTGAAAGATCTGCTGGTGACTTTCTAGGCTCTTCAATACATCCTGCACAGTGTTAAGTCATGTGAACAGAGAGAACAAGTACTGGTGCGGCTGAACAAATCAGAGATTATTGCATCTTCACAAGTATTGCATCCTCTGTGCATCGCTTCATGCTAACCTTGTGCTGCTCCAGAGCTCTGTGTACAGTACTGGCTGTCACATCGTGTGCTTGCTGAACAACGATCTCTTGTCGCAGTGCTTCTTCAGCTTCATGCAGCCACGCCCCCACTATGTTGAGAGGAGGCGGCAGAGACCTGTCCAGCTGCAGATGCCAGTCCAATAGCTGATGTGGAAAAACCAAAGAGAGGAACATGAACAGACTGTGATTGTGCAGGTTGATTCATGGCACAAAAGTGAAAATGCATCCATTACAGACAATACAGTTGCAAACCTGGTAAACACATCCTGAAAATACACAGAGTGCGAATCACATTTGATGGATTGCTTTTGCTTTATTAATTAACGTCTCAGTTGCAGCAGGGGAGTGGGAATAAAAAAATCAGCCTGGGAAGTTTTACACTGCATCTGGAGACAAACCGTCAGATACAGCCCATCATGCTTTACATAAATTAAATATGTGGATTTGTAGATCATTATGTGAAATACTAACACAATATATATACTGATGTGACATATACTTGCACAGCAGTAAATACAGAACCAGGCATTTGAATTCTAGCTGCTTTTTCTTCCTTTATTGAATGTCCCTGAAATAAACTGGAGATCCAAGTTAATCGCACAGACTTTGAGTATCTAATTAGCATATTCAAACTGATGAAAAACTGAAAAAACTAAAGGAGAAAATAAAGCTACACAACATTATCCTGCTAAATTAACTCAGAATAGCTTCCTGCTGTCTGCTGCCTACCGCTCAGGCCATAAAATCTGAGTAGTGTTTGTATTGCACTCACTGGGAGCTGTGGTCCCGAACCAACTCCTCTGCTCAGTTACAGCTGCTAAATACACAACTATTTTAAGCACTTTGGATGTTTCCAGATGTTAACTTGTATTTTTCTAAGCTTCTCAGAGAACGTTTTAAGTTTTTTTTGACTGGGTTATTCATGAAAAAAGAGTCAGAAACAGCTGAATCCTGGAAGCCTCAGTGGTTGAACGATTATAAAGATATCATCGCATAAACTGTGAAAATGTGGGTGGAGATGTGGGACCAAAGTAGTGGTAGTTCGGTGAGGAGGGAGACAGACATGAGGGAGATGACAGTCAGCATGAAACAAAGTGGTATTATTATTTTATTCTTTTGGGCTTTTTATCTCTTTCTGTTTGATTTCATTTCACATTATGTAGAAACCCAATGGGAAAAATTCCCAGTGGCACCTTTGTCACTGCTTAGTTGAATTAAGACACATTATTAATAAGTGGGAGACAAATTGATAAGAAAATAAATAGATTAAATACATAGTTCCAGTTGTTGAGTTAGCTGAGTCTCTAGTGGACTAGACATTACAATACAATAAAGGTGGAATGGAATGAAATTGAATTAAAACTTTAAGAAATCACTGACAGCCCATTGCAGAGACTTGGCATTTATGCTTTGCAGAAAAAAGCAAAAAAAAATTTTAAAATTAAAAAATCAGATAAATGACACTTCTTATTCTCTCACTCTATTAGTGCATGATGTTTCATTTCTTTGTCTATTGGTTAGGATATTATCTTAGGTAGTAGCTTCATGTGTTTTGCTTTCCAGACAGAAAGGACTGAAAGAATAAAGTAATTTAGAAAGAATAGAGAAGTAGCTGTCTCACCCTATTGGAGACCCTTTCCCAGGATTGTTTGACCAGAGCCTGATCCACAGTCAATATCCCGTCTCTCTGAGTGGACTGCAGAGCTCCCTCCACTTGCTTCCTCCTCATCTCTAGCTGAACACGGACACTTTTGAACAACTGAAAAGAAACATAATGTAAAATTTGTTCATAATTCACACTTCTCCATCCCATGTGAAGCAAGTCCAAAAATATTCAACTTACAGTATAGAGACATCAGAACAAATGGTCTCTGTCAGGGGTCACACCCTCTTCCCACTGGTATCTAATCAGACAGTCAACATTCACGGCTAATTGCCACTGAATTCTGCCCATTTTCCTGGCTTCAGATTCTCAGATTCTTCTGAATAATGTGCAAAGAAAATGGGAATATCCCACATGCTGCTGAATATGGAATGTATCCCGAGGCTTGGTGAAATAAGCCAGATTGACTGAAAATATGATGGCTGCTGTCTGATCCCCACAGTGTAATGCTACTGATTAAGCTAATAATAAGCGTGTCTGTGCTCATGTCCCCTGTTTAAACTACACACACACACACAGACACATAGACACTAACCTGGTACTGTTGAGCGAGATTGCCCTCAGTCTCCTGAGCCTGCATTGCATCTCTCTCCAGCTGGTCGAGCCACATTTTGAGCTCCCTCAGGCTCTTTCGCTGCTCTCTCTAGGAGGTCGAGACAGTGGAGGGGTGGCAGGGTGGTGGGGTGAACAGTGCATGGAAAGATGGACATGGACGTTGGCAAGTGCAAAGGGGGAAATGAAAAGCAAGAGCAATGAGAGGAGGAGAGGGTGTAAAAGAAGGAGGGGTGGTGGGGGAGAAGAGAAAAAGGATTGATGAGAGGATGGAGGGAGGGAGAAAGGATAGAGCATGTCCATTCAGAAATGTGTTCTTTTAATCCTACATGCCACCCTGCAGGACAAAATGTCAAAAACCCAAAGCTGCCAAAAACACTCAGCTTAAACTGGGTACTTTGTCTAAGGCCCCCTACTAACATTTCATTGGATTTTAAGTAACCATGACAATAATACTATGCCACTCACACGCTTGTTTGATAGTCTATTCAGTTTGAGTGCTGTTCAGTCTCTATTCAGTATTTATATATATATATATATATATATATATAACACTGGCCCCTGCAGGAAGCCCAGACTTTATTCATTTTAGAGCTCTTGATATAAAAACATAATTCTAAAAGGGAGCAGGATATTGTCTGTTTGCATTTATCACAACTTTTGTAAATATTTGATAACAAATGCTTCCATTTATGCTATAAAATGACCCTTGTTGTTTTTATTCACAAAGGCCAATTGACCTTGTTTTCAGTAAAAGAGAAGAACAAAGCACATGTGAAACACAACAACCACAAAAAAAAAAAAAAAAAAACCTAGTCAATGCTGTAAGACAACAAAACACAATGTGAAACAGAGAGTAAGTGGTTAAAGAGGCTTTAAAACACATCACAGCTCCTGACACTGTTAACCTTAAAAACAGGCTACCTCTATTCACAAGCTTTCCATCAAATATGCTGTATCAATGCACCCTGCCAATGCCAGAGGCTTTCATTGTCATGCTAATGGAACCAGCAGCCATAGCACTAGGTGGTAACATTAATAAATGGTAATATCACATCTTATTATACTGGACTTCCTTTTGTTATCATGGTTCAGAAACCCTGCGGCAGAAATAGCAGGTAAAATAGAGAACCAATATCAGCACCCAGGCTCTATTTTGACACGGAAAAACAATGTTTAATCTAAGTGATACAGTATAGTAGACAGTCATACTGTAATTTAATAGAAGAGCCACAAAAATAAGCATCAATCAGATTTATATGGAAACCATGAATATACATGGGTGCTAATTGCATTGGGCTGCGAAAATGATGGAAAACCTGCCCCTTTAACTTACTATATAACCTACCTCTAACATTTCCTCTATATCGCGAGGAGCAAGACCACGCTGTGGGACAGAGGCCAGCAAAACAACCACAGGAAAGCAGTCACCACACATAAACACACGGAAGAGAAAGACAAGGAGACACATCGAGAAAGAGAGAGATGTGGAACAAGAAAAGACATGTAACAAGCAGACCTGAGTCATATGACAAGTAAAATAATTGTTTGCTTTGACCCACAACATCTGAACATTTTAGAAAGCATTAAATTAAGTTTCAATCAAGGAATTTTACTTCCCTGTAATAGCTCTGACTTTTATTGTATTGAACCATGAAGGAAGCCTCCCCACCTTTCTCTTACATAGGTTGAAGCAAGCAACAATCAAGCAACAAATAATATTTAGAAAAACCCAGCGGTGCAAATTTCACTTCAACACTAAGTAAAATGCCATCTATATAAACTGTATGCCGTGGTTGGCTTTTGGTGCACTGAATGACATTTAAAGACAAAGACAAAGACAAAACATGCAGGATGCAGAAAGAGAGTGACAATGAATGGCGTAACAAGACTGAAGAGATGAATCTGACAGTTGGTTACCTCTTCTTCTTGTTGTCCATCTGAGTCGCTGAGCTGTTGGTCGGGATGATGCTTCAGAAACTGGGCTACATATGTCATAATGGATTTCTCATCTGGTTTGTCTACATCAACATCTATGGAGGAAATCAAATGAATGTAATCAGAAGTTAAATTCAGTTGAAGTGTGTTGATAATTCTTCAACAGTTTATATCAACAAGAACATGTTTGACTGATGACTGGCACCTGAAATGAACACAACCGCACAACAGAGCTTCAGATCAGTGTCCGGTTTGGTTTAGAGGTTCAACAAAGCTGAATCTTATTGCCTAATGGGCCTTAATTACACTGATGTCAAGCTTGATTTGTCAGAGTTCATTGTGAAGGGCAGGCGTGAAGGGGCACAGATGGCACTTGGCAGTGACACTGAAGTGCACATTTGATGCAGGGATAGATACCTACTATTGTAATTCTGTTTGCCAAATAAACCTGGAATTCTATATGATGGGAAGCTACTGATTTGAATGGTGATTGGTTTATAGAAACAATTAATTAGTAGTCCAAGTTATTTTATGTCATTATTGTCAATTATATGGAATCAGGGACAAAAGGAAAAGGTAACACAGGGCCAAAGGACACTACAATAAATTTAATCCCAGGATGTTGTGAGCCAAGACCTGTTTGATTCAGTTTTCATCAATTTAATATAGATGTGTCTAGTGGATGTTTAAGGAAATGTTTACCTTCTGGGTCCAGAAGCTGTGGAATGCCTAACTCAGTTTCAGCCAATAAAAAGGCTTCCTGTAGATTTTCACGGTTGGGGCTCCTCCATACACGCTCCATGTCAACTAGATTAGGCCGGAGGGAATAGATGACTGCAAAGAATGCTAAACCTGTGCGCCAGCTGGGGCCAAAGTCCTTCACTTCAAGCCCCCACCGTCTAGAAAGGAGAAGATCACAATGTTAGAGCAGACAAAAACATAAAAAAAACATAATCTACGACACTAAACCTTTGAGAAAAGACAATCGGTGCATTACACTTCTGCTGGTATTATATTATCTATAATCTATTTTATAGAGTGATAAGAGTGATTTAACTATTACAATGTGACACATACTTAGTTGCTGTCATCTGAACCCATTTCAGTAATGCTTTCCTGGCTCCGCCCTGAGGTGGGAGGCTTTTCCTTTTGACAGGTGGGCTGGTGGTGTCAGTGCTGCTGGTGGAGCTGTCCATTGAGGAGGTGCTACTGGACAAGCCCTGAAGTGCTGGTAGACTACTGGTTAGCTCTTCAATCTGTGGGAAACAGCAGATCCAGAAGAATTAAGTCACCATGCTGACTCAATACCAGCCAAGGCAGAATGGCTGGTATTGTTAAAACACTAAATTTCTGAATTAAAGACAAGATTTTCAGCTCCTGTCAGGTTTCTCTTTCATTACTGATTTAAGATGAAACCACTCACTCAACAATTGTTATGTCAGTGTTCTGATTTCACCTTCAGACAAATTACTAAACTTAAATTTATTTTGTTTTTGGGCACTTTGGGAAATATTGTGTCGTTCTGTAACTACGATTATATGGAATTCCAATTCACTTGACAAATGATGAAATATCTATCCATACAGAGCTTTCATAATATCAGCCATGTATGGAAAAATAATCAAAGTATGGGCATCTCTAGGGACAACAATCACAAAATGTATTATTAGACTTCACCCTAGCCAGCTGTGTAGATGATGAAGATTTATGTCTATGCACACATAATCTACTTCTCAGTTGTTTCTTTTCTTACTGGCAGTTGGTTGCTCACATCTAAAAAATCAATAAACATCAATGTGAAATTAAATACATCAGAGTGACAGTAAGTGAGTAAGCACATTTTGCATTGTGGTGGATTTCCTTTATTTAATATCCTTTTATTTGCTGAAATAGCAGGCATTTACATGTACTGATGTTGCTAAGAGTAATATTGTGATGATGTTCTCGTTCTTCTGTGCATGTCTGAAGAGCCTGAGGTAAAAAACTGTTTTTGGAAGATTGATTTCCCAGTCTTAAATATATCTTACAGCGTTTGTTTTTTGCGAGATAGAAATGTAATGGTTTTAATGGTTAATGTGTAGGGCCGTGCAGACTGTATATTGACAGCCACATTAGTTCGATTTGAAGTAATATAATTGACTAAGATGTTCACACCATGAAACTCTCATTGCCATTTTCCTTTACAAAATTAATGTACGAGAAGGTGGGGAGAAGAGTGGGGAATGACATGCAGCAAATGATCGCCACAGCTGGGATTCAAACTGGCGATCGCTGTACGGCTTACATGCCAAAATGGTGCGGCCTAACCACTGGGCTATCTGGGTGCTCCAATTAATGATATATTACCTGGAAATAGAGGATGATGGTCCACACTAAACCCAGTACGATTGATGGTCGTCCATCAACAATGTCAGTGCAATTGATGTTGACTAGTTTGATCTGCATAAAAACACAATATCCAGTATTTTATTGTCTCATAACAGGAACAAATAATTCCAGATTGTAATCATTTCCAGTTCATCTGCTATTTCTTGACTATAATCTCATACATATAGATTAAGCATACACAATTTTCCCATACATGATTACACAAAATGAACAATATACAGTATAGGCATAATCCTCAGCACTACTGGAGGCAGCATAATCCTGACCCTATCTATGCTATGTCCTGTATAAACCAGTGGAGTAACATTATGAATACTGACCGGAGATCCTCTGTAGGCCGACTGGGGGGCAGATAAGAAAAGGAGAAGAGAGACAGAGAGAGAGGAGTATGGGAGAGAGAGTTAATAAGCAGCTGAGATGCATTTGATTGAAGGGGTATGCCTCATTGACTGTGTGATGGCAGATAGTATAGCATCTCTCAGGTGAGATAACTTGAGTGGTTGGCTGAGGGGAGAGAACTATCACCACTACACAGGCAACAGGGATTATATCCAACAGAGATGGACAGACAGGGAAACTGATACAGAGAGCGAGAGGGAGAGATGAGCAAGTAAAGGGAGAAGGAGAGGGCTGTATCTTGTGATATGACGAACTATTCGACATTATCACACAGAGTGTTATATTACTGAGGTGCCTCAGCACAACAGGTCATCATATGGTAATACATGCCACACTATATAGGTGAACAAGCATGGAGGAAGAGATTGAGGGCAGGCGAGGACAGAGTGGCAAAGCGTAGGATGGTGGCCTGATTAGAATAGATGCAATACAGGGTTTCATATTAGGAAACACAGCGTGTTTCCTAATATGAACTCCGAACAAGAGTGTGAAGCTGGAGTGGTTACTAGAAGTGTTTTGTGTTATGAACACACACACACACAAACACACACACAAGCACATAAACACTCAACAGTACAAAAAAGAACAAAGATGGTTGTGTTTAAATGTGTTTAAATAACATCTCTGATGATTGGTCGGTTATTCCAATGATTAATCGAGTAATAGTTCCAAACATTTGCCATCCCCATGTTCATGTATGTAAGGATTTGCAGCTTCTTTTTATCAGTGTTAAACAAGTATTTGTCAGATTTGGGCCATTAGTCAGACCAAACAAGCCATTTGAAGACATCATCGTGGGCTCTGAGAAATTCTATCTTCTCTTATTTTACAGCCTTGAAGTGTAGGAAATGATAAAATAATTGTACAGTTTTTGGTACAGCCTTTAGTAACACTATAGCTGAGGATTTGAAACATCCTTTAGAGAGCATAGAGAAACATGAATGAGACATCCATGACTGGCCTCCAAAGTGAAATGTAAATCTAGTACATATTTACATTTAATTTCCTACACATTTAGATTGACAGTCAAACACACTTAGACATATAGAGCACTGTGGCCAGTGATGCCTCATCTCTAGATTACAGATTACTGGTGTAGGATTTATGGGTTTGACCCTGTCACAAATAAATCAATGTTCCTGCAGACATCAGCTCACATTTATGGCTTTATTTATGTATATACGAAGGACAAGCTGGGGGAAGCTTTGCAAATGTTTTAGGGGGACAGTTAATGCAATTAGATGATTACATCCAAAACCTCCAAAAGAAGTTTTTGAAGAAACATAGGGGGTGTAAATACATAAGGTTTATACATAGGTTATATACATAAGGTTGAGACAGCAGATGATAGAAAAAAATGTGCAAGTAATATGGTGGGATAAATGACTTAGTTATTTAGTTACATTACTCTATATTGTTTCAAATATAGAGGTAGCCAAATAATAGCATAAATGCTATATAAGTTAGACATAGAGAAAATCAGATTTCATAAAAATTATTTACTCAACAAAAAATTCCTTGAAAACAAGAGCACATTGGTGTCAGAATAAAAGAGGTATGATGAAAGGTGGTGAGAGTGAGACATGGGGGGGGCAGGAGAAAGAGGGTTACACAAGGTCACAATTCAATGTCTGCACCTACAAGGCAGCCAGAAGGGTAAAAAGCAGAAAGAAAGAAAAAAACATAAAAGGAGGGCGCTGAACTCTTACCTTCCTACCCTCAAGGAAGTTGAGAGCGGTACCGATGTTGGCGACCCAGTGGATCCGCTTTAGCTTCTTGCCTTGCTCACATGGCTGGAAGGGAAATGGAGAACAATGGAGATGGGAAGAAAGAAATTGAGGGAAGGAGAGGGGGTGAAATACATGATGTGGATCAAATAAAACTATACTGAAAAGAGAGTCATTTTAGATATTGGTATTTTCTTAGCAAAACAACACCAAAATACAGCCAAGCGGCTAATCAGAAAAGTCAGTAAAAAAAAGGAATCAAACAATAAAATGGAGGCAGAGGCTATACGTTCAGAAATGAACTGAGAAACATTGATGTTCAATCAGACTTGTGTTTGACTATAAACAGCCAGATCAATAGGACACAGACAGCTTAGACCTTAGGCAATATTGGCCAAGTAAAATCCTCAAGCTGTGTTTCTTTGTCTGTATTGTGCATGTTTGTGAACTCTGATCTGTCCTTGTTAATCTGGACTTTCCTATTCAATTCAAACATCCTAATTAAAGCAGATCGATAAGCATTTCACATGCCCCGCATGAGATTCATAGCTCGTTTAAAGTCTGTGAAATATGCTTGTTGTGGCAGCTTTTTCAACAAAAAAAGAAATAAAAAAAAAAACCCTGATAATCTGTTGTCCGGTCAGTCTGACCTGACTCAATGTGATCAAATCCAAATTTAATCCAGTGAGATCAGACAATATGAAGTGTTTGAAGTCTGCGGCCAAATCACATGCTGTAGACACAATCACGAGACTCACCAGTTTCTGCCCAGATAGGACTTCCAGCAGGGCCAGCAGCATCACACCATCCTTGATGTCTTCAAAAAGATCCGTCACCACCAGTGGCGGGACACGCTAAGTGGAAAAACAAATATACCTGTGGGTCTTATGTGTATTTTTTTGTTTTTTTGTTTTACTTTTGTAACAAACAAACATTAGTAAGATGATTCAAACAAAAAATATACATGAATGGCCACAATTGGTGGAATAAAATTCAGCCATGGAAGTTTGACATATGAAGATGAACAGCATCTCATTTTGACATAATGTACAATTGAAAACTTTGTAATAGTCCTAAAAAACTTGAGACGTTCCTAAATGACTTTGGCAAAAGGAGTTACGTAAATTTACCACTTACATAAATGTTTCATGCTATAAACTCAAACAAAGCCTTCTCAGCTTTCCTGGAATGCAAAGCCCTGGGGTTTAAGTCTTAATAACTCTTGCAATGTAGATGAACATGACGCAAAAAAACTTTTTTTTTCAACACGTTATCCTTCTCTAAGTAGCACAAGAAATAAATCAACAAGAATACGATATTAAGATGTTAATTTAAACTTGTGAAACTTGGATAAAGGAAATCCTTATAAAAAAAAAAAAATCTTCTTGAAGCCCCAAAAGCATTTGGCGGTGCCATGCATTACCGACAGCCATAAGCAGAGGCTCAGCAGGCTCTGAATGGGGTCTTCAAATCCTAAAATATGCTGATGATTTCAAACTGTATCCTTTTCATTGACTTCATCCCTGACCTGACACAGACTTCCACACTCTGGAAATCCACATATCTCTGTTTCGCGCCGACGCCACATCAAGGATTTCTCTTAAAGCACAGTCACATGCTGAGGCTAAGGAGAGGCTTGAGGGGGTGAGGGATGGGGTGGGTGGGGGAGGTCTTCAGACGAGTGAGCCATTCACAGGGAGATTAGCGGCGAGGGAAGTAAAGGAGAAAGAGAGTAGAGAGGAAAGGCTGGGATGTGTGCGTAAGTGTGTCTGTCTGTGTTCACACGTGCAAGAGGAGTGTGTGAAAAATATACAATCCAAGACACAGAGGATATGAAGGAGGCATATAATTGAGTAGAGAGAGTGGTGGCGAGGAAGATGATAGAAGGCAGCGAGAGAAGAGCGACTAACCTCACGTCTTTCAAAATTAATTAGTAAATACAGTAGCTCTTCCCGCTAATGCCTCTTCTAATGTCATTTCATGGTTTTGGATGTTAGAATATTCACACAGCAATCATGCCTCTATCATGAAGAGACAGAAGAAACACTTACAAAGACCCTTTCAAAGAGATAAATTATACTAAAAGCTAATTGAAGTTAAATTTACCTATTTGTTAATTATAATCCAAAAGCTAATGAGGAAATTTCTGTCTAATTACAAAATAAAAAAGCAATATGCATTTCCTCTGCTCAGCCACATGAGCTAAAAAAGTAAATCAAGGGCTTAATGAGCTAATTACTTATGAGTGTCAGGGCCATTATTGATTGTGAGCAAAGAGTTTCAAGATGTTCGTCTGTGTGCTCTCATGTTTTTCTCCTGGTACACATGACTCAGTGGTTCCAAAAGAACAACAGCATGAAAGACAGAGGGAGGGACAGGAACAAAGAGGAGACTGATGGGTTTCTTTCTGAATTGTAATAGATCAAGTTTGAAGGAGCAACTGATACTTGACAGTTACACAGATAGATATTCTGAAAGGGCATTATAAGCAACAAGGTTTATTACTTCAACTTTTATATTCGCAATAAGTTACAGTACATGTGCACATTAACTCATGGCACCGGATCAATGTGTCTTGAAAGCCATCAAAAGATAACTGAAGCGCAGCTGTCAATGATATTCAGCATGTGGAGGCGTTGACATTCAACTTAAGACTATAAAGTGAATGTATGGACCACATATAAATTTTAAGATGTAACCTTTAACATGTGTAATTGAAAAGGCCTGTTCCTGTACAGGTAGAGAAAGCAGGACAGAGACTGACTGGATTGTCATTAGTCTTGCAAGTATGTGGTCATGAAGTAATTGACAAAATAATATTGTTTTCTGATGGTGAAACAAAATAGGAAGTCAAAAATGGCAACAGTTCATCATCAGATTCATCCTGCGAGGACCATTTAAAAATATTTTATGGTACTCTGCCCAGTATATGTGTGGTCCAGAGGAGAGGACTAACTGCAATATAACCATCAAAAAGACTATTACTGACTGTGCCCACAACAAGTACCAGGGGGACAATAAAGAGGCTGTGGGCAGAGTTTGCAGGTTTAAAATGAAAAGATTAAGAAAAAATTCATTAACAACTCGGTTGGTGAAGACATATACCATATGCAATGATGTGCAGGGTTTGAATTTAGAGTGCACAGAGTATGTCATCCACTCAATCCTCCTCTTCCCCACCACAAAAAAGAGGGGGTAGGGGGAGCAGGGAAGTAAACACTGAAAGAGGAGTGGGGAGTTTCACTTTACTGCTGCTGTAATCTCTAAGAACACTTGGTTCACTGATTTCTGTGCTAAAGCTGTTTGCCTGGAAAATGCCTGAGAGACGTCGAGACCTCTGGCGCTCACACCGGCCACTGCGTAATTAAGCTTTAACCTTCTCAGAAAGGATTTGTCAAAATGGAAACTTGGGGTCCCGTCACTGAGACCCACCCCACCCCCTCACTTGTCACACCACTGCTGGGAGCAACTTGAAAGCCTGATGTTTACTTGAAAAGCTAAAAATGAGCCTTTCCAAGCAAAAAAAAATTTAGGGGCAAGAAATATGATGATGTAAGTAATTGTGAGAATTAAACCACATCACCATCTATTAATACAAAAGACACAACCTACAAAAGACCCTTCCCAGCTGCTTTCTTACAGTTTATACCCCTGGTCTATAACTGGTGACTTTATCTGGTGAACTTCTCCAAGTAATGAGAGCCATTAATCTTCTGTATAAATTACCAGCTCCAATACATTTTCCCTCATAGAAAGTCCTTTTCAGAGCTCATAAGACTTCTTTTGTTATACCTGTGGAGCGGAAAAGTAAGGGGGAGGGGAGCGATAGCAAAAGGAAACCCTCTTGCCATGTCTCAACTCACCTAACGATTAATCACATACCTTTAGGCGTTGTATTAAAGACCTGTGATAACTGGAGTGGCCTAATCATCTGCATAGCCAATGGCGTGATCTATCCCCCTGAGAGCAAAAGCTAAACCAACTGTTAAAGCTTCTTCCATTTCTCTCCTTTTATTTGTCTTGCTCTCGCAGTCTTTTTGAACAATTCTTTGTAGTGACTATATAAATGTTGCACAAGCCTGTAAGTTGCATTTTCATCCCCACAAGCCTAAAGAATGACATCTGAAAGAAATGCACCTCCTTATTACAGCAGAGCCTCTGTACCAGCTGAAATGACTCTTGCCTCCCATATTCATCAGAGAGCTCTCTACTAAAACGACTAAGACATTTTTGAAGACAAATATGGGCCAATCAGTGTCACTATGGCAACATCAGGCATCAGGTGAAAGGGTTAGCAGTTGCATGATGGGCGAGGAGGAAGAGAGCAACTAATTTGATCAACTAGATAGAGAGAGAAGTGTGGGGAACAAACATGGTTATCTCCTCTGATGGAACAGTGATGGTATCGCTAATCTATTGATTAGTTGATTTGGTTAATTAAAGAGGAATTTAAATGAAAGGATCCAGGATCTTGAGTTAAATGAGACGCTAAAAGCTGTTCTCTTCCCTATATGTTACATATGTAGCTATAAACAGCAGTTGACTTAGCGTAAATCACACAATACAGTTAGTTTGGCTGCGCAAATGGTGAAAAAACAAAAACTTACTCTTCCCAAGAGGGTAAATATATAAATATTTCCTAGATCCACTGACACCATTTTAATCCAGATTTTTTAGAGTCCCTTCTTTCGGTATCTCCTTAGCACCTTTCCTAATTCACTCAAACCACGACATACCCAGTGACCATGAAATAGCAAAAAATACCACATCTCTACTCTACTGTATCAGAATGACTTAATAAATAAACTATGTGCTTATCTTATACTTTATAAAAAATTCAAGGCATTTAAATTTTGAGCTGTGTGTTATTTTCTGCTGACACGGTCCTGAGACATGATATTTAATATTAAGTCATGGTTTATTCCCTTCAGAGCGCTTTTCAAATGAATTTTCTGCTCCACGTCACTGCGGTTCAAGGCCTCCACAGCTGTCGTAATCAAATAGGAAACCTTAACAGGACCGTTGCAGATTGAAATAACACTTAATTGTGTTGCACCATGCCATATTTGCCTTGTCCACCCATTCCTAACACACTATTCAAGCAGTAATGGGTTAAATTGAGAAGCCTAATGCAGTATAATACAAAAATTACACGCATACGCCGGCCCCTTGGCATGCAGCTGCATTAAGTGTAATTGTTTACTATATGTGAAAGATGTACTGTTGTTCAAGCTTTTGAGGTTGTAAATGAAGGACAGTCTTTAACTAAAATCCTTTATCCCAAACAATCTAAATTAGCCCATACTGAGATAGAGCTTACAGTTTAGTAGGACTTTAACAACTGATAGTAGCTTGCAGGAAAAAAAAGATTTTCAGTCTATTAAATGCTGTAATCCAAAGGTGGTAATTAGAGGTAGAATAAATCCTTGCTAGAAGCTATGAGTGATTGGAAAAATAAAAATGAATAAGAAAGGTATGCAAGTAGGAATGACTGTGTGTGTTGTCTTAGCTGATACATTCAGTCCCATGACCAGTTCCACAGAGTGTTAAGGAAATGGGGCAAATGTCATGGCGAACACTGTGGATAGAGTTTACATGAACAAAGTGATTCAATGTGGAAGATGCAATGAGATGAGGACGTGTTTAGTCAACAAACACTAACACCCGTGTTTGTATAAAGGAACACCACAATTTTGGCAGCAGCAGTGGGAAGCTACCAAACTCTCTTACCTTTGCCAAGTGGGAATTGATCCATTTTGTGAAAGTCCTTTTCTGCACTGCCTCCTGCTCATCTGTAAATCACAGCCCAGAGCATCACTATCAGTCACATGCAATAATAAACAAAGGAGGGATAAAAACACAATCTTTCCATTGTCTATTGTTTTGAGAGTTGATTGGGTTTGCAGAGTTGGATGGCGACTCTAATTAACTTTGATATTATTACTTTCTGTCTAATGTGTCTGTACACAGTTGCACTGAATCGTACCTTACACTGATGTAATAAGAGAAGGCATTTGGCATTTAAAGACGGCATTTTCACTAACAGGACTCCTCTAAGTGTGGACAGAAAATCCTGCTCTCAAAAATGCCCTTTAGATGATAAAAGGGCAGTGGTTCTTCTTATGTGATAACATGAACCTCTGCCATCCATAAGAGGCTTTTATTCTTTTCTGAAAGCAGTTCAAGCCTGCAATTTGTTGCTACAATACAGCACAGTGCAATGATTACATCAGATACAGCCAACATTACCATGAAAGTACTACCTACATATAAAGAAGGATATTGCCTGTAGTGGCTACGGTGGAGGCCATTCAACAAACATACAATCAATACCATAGATATTTGCTAACGATGTCCCCTAAAAAGCCACTTAACTTAAATGGAAACAAAACATAAATCAAGGCTTTTCTCTCATGTGCACACCCCAACATATATGCATATTAACAATATACAACAAATGTAATAATATTAGGATTATATGTTCTGTCTTATAAAAACAACTAATGCATAGCTGCTGTTATTTATCCTTCTGATAGTGATCACTGCTGCTTGAAATCCACGTGATAAGACAAATTAGATCTTCTGCCACAGTTACATCTGGAATAGACAAATTCAGGTGCATCTGTCAAATATACTTTTATATCGTACACACACATATATGATCAACCTTGGAGGAACCAATCATGTATCGTGGCTGAATGTTTTTTTTCTGTCCTATCTGCGCCACAGAGCAATATCCTTGAGATAAACACGTTATCAGTGAGAGAGGACGTCTGACAGTGCTTTCCTACCTTAATGAAATATGCTGACGGTTTGATTACACTCAAGTTGGTTAGTGTGTCACTGGTACAGCAGGCAGATAGGAGCAGTAAAGGGTAGGTGTGTATTGGAAACGTGGGTGGGTGGGTGGGTGCGTGGCTCGCGGTGGGGGGGGGGTTGTTCATACATAATGCAGATACATTCACGCATAGTCATATGTGCCACTGAGCAGTACCCCTTCCTATGAATTAATCTTTTGACTGGGTCCAGAAGTAATCAAATATTGATGGGCAGTAATATTGGATGAGAATGAGAAAGACTTAGCCCCCTGCATCCCCATACCCCATACAGAAGGAACATGTGTGACGGAGAACATGTCTGCGCGTACGTGGTGCCAGCCTCTCAGTCTCAGGGACGAGGTGACTTTGAACTCTGCGCACACACAGTCGCACTTCAGCACACGAACACACACATGCGCACACACACACACACACACACACACACACACACACACACACACACACACACACACACACACACACACACACACACACACACACACACACACACACAGACGCAGGCGCTCATATTCTTTCAATATCACAAAGGGATACAGCCATCCTAAGCAACCAAGCCTTGCAGCAGCATTTTAACACACATGATTACCTTCTCGGCTAGCGTTGGCTTGTATCATCATTAGTTTCATCTGTAGACCCTGAGTTCCCACTATGGCCCCCCATAGTGAAGATGACCTTAATGTAATATCATTTTAATCTAGTT
Organism: Polydactylus sextarius; assembly: GCA_016801845.1. Taxonomy (NCBI): domain Eukaryota; kingdom Metazoa; phylum Chordata; class Actinopteri; family Polynemidae; genus Polydactylus; species Polydactylus sextarius. Next base: position 9,702,824 of record CM028918.1, read on the forward strand.
AGTTATCTCACAGGCTGCATCTAACTGACAAACTGTGATGAACTGGCTCTAAAACATACAGAAAAAGAAGCAAGTACCTTTATAAAGTCATAGGAATCAGGCTTGTAAATCAACCACTCAAACCCATTCTCATGTTTGAAAAAATACAATGGTATTGTATACTGCAGTCTAATCTTTATCTATCAAAAAGAGAGACAGTCAGAGAATCAGGCAGACAAAATGTTGAAGGCATTGTATCGAAAGGAGGCAGGCACACAGCCACAGGGTCAAACAGAGAGATAAGAAATCAAACATTTTGACAGTCTGCCTGCTGTGCTGTGACACATGCAGTGAGCTGCTATGTCCCTTCTGGGTATGATTGCTTCAACTGCTGTAGGCTCCAAGCTCAGCGAACACCACACACAGACAGACACACACTCTGCCAAGGTGGAAACGCCCCCTCTAAATGTCTGCCTATTCGCCTTACAACACATGACACCCACAGCGTATGAAAAAAAAACCTGAAAAAATCTGCCCTGCAGGGAAACACTTGAGGAAAATTGCACTGCAAAATGCACACACTCACATAGACTAGGCACATATAGTCCATACTGCAGTGCCACACACACACACACACACACACACAACACACCCTTCTACACATGCAAAATCAAATACATACACTATGCACTCTTCCTTCTGTTTCTCTTACTTTCCATCTCTGTAGGGGACACACAGCTATGCACACAGACTGAGCCACTTACCGCGGAGGTAGTGGAAGAACCCCGTCACTAGGTTGAGTGATGTGTTCTTTTTTGGGGAGGCTTCGCCCCCTGCTCGTCGTGCCATCTTGTACCCAAGACTACGCCTCAATTCCCACCTGTTTTCATGAGGACGTTGAGAGGACATCCACGGCAACCTCCAGGGGAGGCTACACTTGCCCTTGCTCCTGCCCTTGCTGATTCCCTGTCGTTTTTTGGGAGCTGTCTTTAAAGAGGTCCCTGGAGCCCCGGACCTCCTGAGATGACAGCAGTGGAACTGTTGCTCTGAGGCAATGCAGGGAAGAAGGTTTCACCCTCTTCTTCTCCTCCCGTCTTTTACGTCTTGCTGTCCTCTGTCCTGTCCTGCAGTAACGGGCTGCAGACTCAGTCAGACTCAGTGTTTTTTCCTGCCTGTTAAGCAGCTTGGGAGTGTGATGTGAGTGTACGCGTGATGCAAAGACTGTTAGTGTGTGTGTGTGAGAGAGAGAGCGCAGCGCAGTGCCGGCTTGCCTCGGCATCAATCTTTCTTGCTTAGTCCCTTTTTCGCTCTCTCTCTCTCTGGTTTCCTCTCACAGACACACTACCTCTGTCTTTTCCTCCCACGTTCTCTCTCTCTCTCTTGCTCTCTTAATTTCTCACTGTAGGGCTGCGGGAACAATCCACTTCCCTCCACTGGCCAGCCAATCAGAGTGCGTGGGAATGAGTGATGTCACAGCAGCCCTGTCCTGATGTGGAGAGAGAGTAGTGAGTGCTGGTGGGTGGGTTGAAGGGGACCGTTTAGCAGGTTAGTAGCAGAAGAAGTGGGAGCTCTAGTCCCGAGAGAATCACACACACACACACACACAAATGCACGCATGTTCAAACACAGCATCGGGACAGACGTGCAGGAATTCCCTATGTATTGCTGGCACTCTAATACCCCTCCTCACTCTGTCTCTCATCCACAGATACCATGCGGTGCTCTGAGGCTTGCTGCTTTCTACTCTATAGAGCCTGCAGGCGGGCAGACTATCACTGGCAGTCATCCTGTCTGATCTGCTACTGTGCTCTCTTCAAAAAAAAGGATCCTTTTTCATCTCAACCATTCTCAAACAGTACATCTGTCTGTCTGTTTGTTTTCTCTAGGGGAGGGAGTACTAAAAGGATGGCAACACAGTTGAGGTGAATAGACTAAAGGTTGTGAGGTTGGATGTCATTCATAGAGTAATATATATATAAAATACACAGAATTTATCACAACACCTGAGTTTTAAGTGTCTGCATTTAAGTCCAAAACAAGTCCAGAACAAAGAAAACAATGTTAAACGTGTTTAACCTACATCCATTTTAATTATGTGATGTCTACTGCTGTAATAACTGAACTGCTTATAAAACTTTATTGTGAAACCAGCTGAAAAGCAAACAACACTGTAGAAAACGGTGGTGTTATTTGTCCCACCACTGTGTAGTCAGTATCTAAATAGACACTCTCCAACTGTAAGAGCTACTATTGCTGATGCTGGGAATTGGATCAGAAACAAATCTGTGTCATAGGGCCAAAATTACCCAAAATCCCCTGCAATGCTGCAGTGAAAATGATAGCAGAAAATACTAGTGTTTCAGTACACTGATGCGTCCTCCTTTTCACTATCTGGTTTTATATCTCTATTACAATCTGACCTATGATCTCTTGTATTCATTCTGTCCTTTTTCCTTATATGCTGCTGATAACCACACATAAATACACAGGCAGCACGAGCCCTGGAAATATTAAAAGCATAGTGCTCTTCTTTGAAACCATATTCAGAGAGTTTCCTGGAAAAGCAATACTCATGCAGAATATCATGGTAGGTCTTTTATCAGCCTTAAAGATGAAAGGACCATTCATCATTTGTGTGATTTTCTCTTTTGTTCTTTGGGTTCCCCCATAAGGGGTTTTAATTATGAAAGTCATCAATAACCAATGGCAGCTGTCATCCGCTATCTGTCTGCTGATAATCACACTGCTGACACTCCTCCCTTTAGCAGCCCTGGAACTGGCCGTCACAGTGCCATCATGAGCTTATTCCCCAGACCTGTCTTTGAATCAAGCATCTGTCAGCGTGTTTTACATTTCTGTATATACAGTATAGTTACTGTGAATGTGCCTGAGCGTGTGTATGTGTGCATGGATATTATAAATGGACTAAGGGTATGAGTTCAAAGATATATTCACGCAGTCCTATTTCGTATTTACATATACATTGCCTTTACTATTGCACACTAGACTACAAAAATGATATTTAACAGCAGTGGAGAGCAGAATCTACTGATGCGTACACATTGCACACACTCAAAATCCCTACTCAATAATATTTCTGCAAAAAACCAAATCCTTTGGTCCATGCTGTTCAACAACCAGACTAAAAGGGACAAATCTATTGTTCTTTACACGTTGGAATCTGTGATGCGCAACTAAGCCCATAATATGGAAATAATGGAACAGACATTATTGACTGATGAGTTATGGCACAATTAGCTATTATTTACTCCAGTCTGTTTGCCAAGTAAATATGTTTTAGTGTTTGATAAATTCTTCCAGGAGAGCTACACTTCAATTCGTAAGTGTGAAGGAACTATCCGTGGTGCTGAAACTGTCAATGATTTTGGTTTAATTCAGCAAAATAACAACGATGCGACAAAAAGACATAAAGATTGAATAAAGCCATGGTAGAGGTCCAAATAGTCTATTCAAACACAATAGTTTTCTGTTTGTTTGAGCACTGCAGATAATCTACCAGTTAGCAGTCGTACAGCAGGCAGTAAGAAAAGCTGATCTTCCCTGGAGAGCTAAACTGTTTAGAAAAACAACCCCGGGACAAAATCAAAACAAGATGGTGAGGATTCATGGGACTTATTAGGCTTCACTGTGGGAGTTGAAAGAAATGGAGGGCAAGCAGGTGCACACACACACTCACATACACACACTGAGAAAACAAGAAGCTGAATGGACACAATCGTTTTTTTACGTTTTACTGTACGAGCGAGAATAAACCAACAGACTCCTTTAGGCTTCAGACCTCAAGAGTGCTTCAGTCTGTCCGAGAGAGAAAGGAGGGGGTTGGAGGGTTAAAACAGACTGAACCTCAGCTGGTCTGGATCCCTAATGGAGCTCCTGGCAGCCCTACAAAACACCCGATCTCTCTCTGAGGTCATGGAGGTTGGACATGGGTCAACACCCAGTGTTCACACAGGTATGTCTGCAGGGTGCGAGGCTTCCTGAGGAGAAGAGGAACAACCTCTTTTTAGCCATTAGAGACAAAACAAACAGCCTCCTGGAGGTTGGAAGAACCCAGCTTCTGCTCATATCATAATATATTCACCCTAAGGATATTTGGGTTTGCTTTCTGAGCAGCCAAGACTTCTTATTTCATCTTCGGGGATGAGTATAGAGGCACAGCGCCACCTAGTGGATAAGAAAGGCTTTAAATATGTTAAGTTCTAAGTGTTTGGTCTACTGTAGGACTGTACTGTGACAAGATGAGCCAAGACAGCACATGTCAAGACAGTAAAAATGAACAGGCTCAGCATAAGCCCAGCTTTTAAATTGCAGTCTCCCAAATGACCCTGCTCTCCACTTGAGCATCTCTGATCTCTCTTAATCTATTAATGACTCCACAACTCACTGACCATGATTATGGTCGGTCAGATGTGGACGGACTCCTCCCACAAACTGTACGAGGTTACACACTCTGCTGACAAGTAATAATTTGATAATGCATTACTTCAATTATATCATCTGAACATTATTCAAACTAGGGAATATTTAAATTCAAAGAGACTGCACCATGCCATTCTGATATTAATTGCTCAAAGGGGTAAGTGAGTCAAAGGCAGTGTTTATACCATACTGTTACATACGAGCTGCTTTTAAAAAAATGAAAAAAGGGAGACGAAAAAGACTTTTCTAACCATAATGTGTTTTCTTCTGCAATGCAACATTAATGGAACATGCCTGTTAAAGCTATCATAGCACTAAATGGATGGCTTTGTTGTGTGCCATAGAGGTACCCAGTAATTGCTCCATACTCACACACAAATACAAATACATTCACAAGCACACATCCACGCACACACATTCACTTACACATAAAGTGATTTCACAGATTTTCATGGCTTTTTCTGCCGCTCTTCTCCTCCCAAAAGCTTCTTTATCCGTTTCCTGATTCTAGCTCCTCTCTTTCACCCCAACAATTCCTAATTTAAAAAACCCTTTCTCTCCACTTCCACTGGAGTACTTAAGTCCTAACACTCAATAACACCCCCTAACACACCCTGAGCATCTCCACTCAGGACTCACATGCCCATTCAGCCTCTCCATTCACCATATCACTTCATTTGGAGCACATTTTTTACCAGTCTCAACATAAGTGCTCAGACGGAAGTCCAAATGCCAGCCCATTAGCATAGCTAATTACATTTCAGTAATAATGACACCACATTAAAGAGAGTACGAAGGGGGGAACAAGTCAAAGTGATTATCAAAACAACCCCTTTCCTCTTTCAAGCACCATCACTCCCTTTTCAGGAGCAGATGTGCAGAGACGACACAAAAATGTCCAAATATCACAGTGTTCATTAAAACCAGGCCACTGATACAGTAATTTACCGCAATTTCAACACCTGCAGCACACACACACATACACGTGTGCGTGCACACATGCACACACACACACAGTAAAGGTATTCATGATTTTATAGTAAAACATACTGTAATTCAATCTTTTAATTTCATTCCCACTGACTGATATGCTGCAGGAAATCAAATACCATCCTGTGGCAAATCAATGTTTTATTCCGCCTCACCAGCTCTCAGCTAAAATCATCTTACTTTTTTATCATGGGAAATACAACCGTACCATACACAAACAGACTGAACATGCAGTTAGTACAAAGCATCTATTCCACTGGCGGATCCAGGGGTCATATCAAAACACCACTCAGTGCCACTAAGAGTATTAAGAAAACTCAATTTGGCTTTAAAATATATTTTCAGCTTGACGGTCCTGCGCTGCCCTCGCTATGAATGTGTGTGTGTGATGATTTTGTGTGTGAGTGCAGGAGTGGGTCAGACAGTCTAAGCTCTTTATCCAGGTTCAGTGGCCCACCACACATTTTTGGGAGTAAAGTGAAAGGACTGACATCAGCACACTAAATAAATCACTGAGTCCAGAGCCGTACATTCAGTTATAAGTCTCATCTTTGCTGTGAAATAAAAAAAATAGTGACTGGAACAGAGCCAGTGCTATCTACAAAATCCTGTCACACACAACCACTTGTGTATTTATGCTCATCCAGCTGGGAACATTTTATGTGTTATTGAAAAAGAATCTAAAGCAATTATTTTTGTAGCCTGCAGACATACACCTTTTGTTGTACTCATCAACCACCTGTCCAGTTAGTAAAGCCCTTATGCACGTCAAATGTCATTCAGATTTCTGAAATATCACCTGAATGTTCCTTTTTTTTTTTCATTCTTACATTCTTCAATTATCAACAGCAGGGTTTTGTTATGTCAGGTGGCAGGTTGTGTTTGTGTCTGGAGCGTGGAAGCCTCAAAGCGAGACAGGACCGTACAGATGTCAGCATGTAACACAACAGGAAATAACATTTCATAGACAGAGAACTTGCATCGCTTTGATTTTCAATAAAGGTAAATGAAATGGGATGATGATCCCCTGCATGGGCAACATGATAACATGGTAAGTGAGGGGAGGTAAACAGCACAGGATCATAAAAATGAGTGATGAAAGCTTCAGACAAGCTCAGGTGCACTGTCAATGTTCATTTTGGTGAGAGACGGATTATTTGAAAATACACACTGCTGTGCAGAAAAAAAAAGAAAAAACTTCATCTGTTGTTTCAAGTAAATCAAATTAAAATTGTAAAATTACCTATTTCACTCTCAACGTTGGTATGCTGAAATCTTCACATTATCTGGCCAGCTGACCCGTCAGAGTTAAGGGCATCACAGTCTGACCTCTATTTAAAATAAACCTGCATGACCTAAATGGCCGGAGGCAGAATTTTCCACTTTCCAATCACATTGTGAAAGGTGAATAAAAAAAGGGGACAGAGGTGTCTGCGGGTGAAAGATAAGAGTATTCATGAGACTCACAGTATTATGGACAGAGGCTGAAAGCGTCTTGGTGTCACAAGCTCTTGTGTCAGGGTTTTATCTGTGAGGACATTGTTCTGTACGTCCATCAAAACTATCTGATGCCTCAATCTGACAGAAAGCATTGGAGATTGTTACACAATGTTGAAGGATCTCTCATAAAATCAGTGAGGCCTGAAGTGATAATTTTGCTCTAAACTGAATGTAGTGATTTATACAGATCAACAGGACCTCGGATTGAAAAAAAAAGGTACATATTTAAATTAAATGACTTGCACAGAAATGCCAAAAAAGTTTTTATCAGTTTCTTTCCTCTTGGGCTGATAAATAGAGAAACTAATGTTGATATATATTTTGACCTTCATGAAGGTGTGAGCTTTCAAGGGTTTAGATTAGATGACAGCTTGCCCACACACCATATTGCATGGGCTGGACCCCCCAGTGACCTAATCATGTGATATGTCACTCAAACCCTCACCGATTGTCACGTTAAAAGAGATTATAATCTAATCTACAATAGAAGCTGTCACTGAGATTGTGGCATGGGTCTAAACACAGATACCCATTAGTACACGCGTACACAAGCGCACACACACACGCACACACATGCACGCACACACTCACACACATAAACCGTTTTATCAATCATAATATCATAATGTTCTTTAACAGAAGCAGAAGCTGAACCAGACGTGGCCAATAAGCCCACGGGGCGAAAAAGGCCTGGGCTGGCTGTCATGTGCCCGCCGCTATGGCAACAAGTCATAAACACAATCTGGAAAGACAAGGAGACGAAGCAGCAGAATAAATAACAATTCAGGCAGCAGCTCTATCCCACACTGACCCTTATGCTACACTTCTACAACAGAGTAATGGCTTCATGTTAATGGTCTGGTGGCCTTGAAGACTTGCTCTGGGTCTGTTTAACCACTCAGCTAAACTGCTGACTCCCAGTGGTATGATAGGGGTGAAAAAAAAGATGCATCAAGGCTATTTTTAACACCCAGTGTTTGTTTCCATGTCTGTGTACGAGTGTGGGCACATGCATGTGTGAAGCCGCGGTATCCAGAGCCACAGACGATAAATGGTGGTGTCAGAACTAAACAGGAGGCTGGCATGGCTCAAGGTGACCGTCTGCTTCGGCCTTCCTTGGCTGAGGCTGAACCATAATGTCGCCCCTGGCAACAGGATGTCACCCTGGCCCAGTGCCAACCTGAGGATCTGTGCCAGTCCCACTAGCAATCAGGAGCTTAAAAACTGGGTTCTCTCCATTTCTCCCTCTGTTGTCCGGTCTCATTTTGTTGCTCTTCTTACTGCCTCTCTAGTTGTTATTTCATCAATTCAATACTCTCAGTGTGGCATTCATGTCTTCAAGATATGCTGACCTTTCCCTTTAGCTTCTCCTCTGCAGCATTTTAACCTGCTCAGCATCCTCTTTGACCAAAATAACATTGGCAGGTGCTTATAAATTTAAAATACACCACATATTTCCTTAAATTCATCCACTCTGCTTTGCACATCACAATCCTCTGAAGCCTGAACACACTAAGAAACTCGATCTGTAGCCACTTCCCTCTGTATTATCTGATCAAAAGCAAAATTGCCTGTACAGGATTACACACAGCCTACGCACAGAAATCTCAAGCAGGTGCTTCCAACACAGTGAGACTTAGCATAGTTGTCCACTTGATAGGCTAGCAGACAGTAAAACCCAGAGGCGTAGGTGGGGATGTATGCCTCTGCCACCCACGACAGAGAGAAAACAGGTGAGAAATTGGAATAGAAAAAACAGTGCATCGCTTTTCTCGTTAATGAGAGACAACAAACAGGCAAATTCCACAGCATATGGAGGAGTTCAGGCTGGGAGGTGTTCAAAGCGGCCTCTCCATTCTCTGCCATATGGTGTCACTAATTGCTGTTTTTTCACTGCGACAGAGAGGTACACCAAACGAGATGGATGAAGGGAGACAAACACAGACCCAAAAACTGGGGCAAAACTTTTGATTGTTTTTGAGGTTGTATTGAGCAGTTAGTAGCAGTTTCCAAATTGAGCCTGAGGGGATTATAGCTCATTTCATGGTATCTGGTGATTTGTAGAAAACGGCTAATTTGAGAACACTGACCCCTCTCAAGAGGAGGAGTAAAACACTGTAATACAATCATGCTTTAAAAGAAATTGTACAAATAGTGTTGGATTACCTATATTCACCTCTATGATAAATTACACTACAACCACATCGTTCCAAAAAATGAACATTAACATATAAATGTAACATGTTTCCCACTGGAGAGACACAATTACAGCAATCTACACAAATGAAAAGTCACCCAGAACAAAGGCAACACTGATTTCATTTACAGCTGTCACCTCAAAGCTTGTGATTACCAGTAGAAACCTTGCATGATACCAAAGACAAGCAACGCATGCTTACATTATGTCCCACTTATGTTATGAGCTATTTCATGTTCAAACTAATGAAAACATAAGTGTTCCTCTTTGATTTTAACAAAAGTGTCTTGATGATATCATCACAGCTTCAGCCCTCATCTCCCAGGAGATTTAAGGCAACTGGGATGCATCAAATGAAATGGCATGTCAAATTAGATCCCATGCTCCTCCTGTAAATAAACTAACGTGATCATACGCTCAGAGGAAAACATACATGGCACAAAGAGTGACACATTCAAAAAAAAAAACTGACTGATATCCAAGCAAATGCATTTACAGCACAGGGAGCATGTCACACTTATGAGACTGATCTGTACTCAAAGCTACAAGCAGAAAAAAAAAAAACTTCAATCCAGTCACCATAAACACTGCTGGGTATCTGTGTAGCTTAGACACATGTGGCTACGTTACAGCAGTATCGCTCCTACAAAGCCTCAGTCCATTCATCTGTATGGATAACCATGGCAACAAGGCTTGTCTTATCTAAAATGCTTACACAGCACAAGATATTAACAAAAAAACTGTTGGCAAAGGGACTCTTTGGTGTAATTAGATAAAGGTTTCACTAGTTAATATATAGACACACCCCCAACTGCTGCGCACTCAGTCAGAGTATTTTTGGAACACACCACACTTGGGGCGAAAATACATTATTTACAGGTCATGTCAAGTTGTGCCTTAGAGGATTAAATGTGACTCTTAAATGTAGCCACGTGTGGTAGATATTCTCTATGGTCACAGTATCCATTAGTTTGCAAAAATATGCAGCAACACTAAAGCTAAAGAAATGTCTCCCTAATGATGATGATGATGGTGATTTGTTTTTTGAGTGAGATGCTGCATCCTACAATTTAATTAACAAAACTGTTAAATTCTCACTGATTCTTTATCTGTATTAATCTGTCTTCACACTCGAGAAAAAGCTTCTGGGGAAGCTTCTAAATTTAGATCAATCACAGTGCCACTGGGATTCAAAGTGTGCACGCACACCTGCACAGAGTGATGCAGAGGAGGCACGTGGTTGGTGATGCTGTTCTCAGCTTTCACAGAAACTGCCACCTCAGAAGCCACACAGGGAGCAGCCATATTGGTTCTCAGCTCTGGTGTCACCTGACTGGTACTTTGCAAATGTGATCCATCTGATCCTGTCAGTATGGGATTTGTGATTTTTGTCACAGACACTGGACTACTTTACAGGGGAGGCTTGTAAAATGGTCATAGTTCAGAAGTAATATACCTACATTATTTGATTTCTAGGAAGGGGAATACTGAATAAATGCTGTTATCTGCCAAATACAAATGAAAGAAAAGTGCAGAGGTAGAATTAGATAAGAAAGTTAGAATTACTTATCTCTATATACCAAAGGCTTAAAAGAATAAACATCACGGCAGAACTCATGCCAATGTTACAGCCTCAGTAAGTCATATGTACAGTAGGCTGAGGATATGATTATCCTGCTACTAGAACAGAGTTATGAGGAAGGAATATACTCATCCTGCCAGCTCCTCCGGGGATTAGCTTTAGTATTGTCTGCTTCCTTGTGTATCCACACACAGAAACACATACATAAACACACAAACACACACACATATATATGCAGCCATGGAAGGTTGAAAACACAGACTCATGCACAGAAAACACAAAGTCAGCATGTGCACACATGGACACAGACAGTAAATACACACAAGAACAATGCATTAATATGATCTGACGCACATTTTTTTTTAACTTTCTCTATTAACTCCCCATCAGAGATTAAAATAAACTCCACAGAAAGTAAAGCAAACTAAAGCGCTGATAGCAACTGAATGTCAGTCAAAGTATTTTGTTGATCTAAAAATGCCCAGTGTACATGAGTAATGCATGCAGTGACATTGCATATCCCAACTGGTTATGTCCTTCTCATACCACTTCTTTATAAACTCCATGAACTTGAATTCCAACACTCTAGAGATAAGATCTACAGGGTCTCTATCACCATCATCAAGTAGAGGATGCATGTCAGGCATGTTTGCAGTAACAGTAAGTTTCTTTAGCACAAAGTATTGCTGTGTCATGCCAAGCGCTGGGTCACCTCTAGAAACACTGCAAACCCAACGCTGCAAAGCAGGATGAATGAGTAAGCATTTTACACCTACCTTGCAGCTTCTGCATCACATTGGTAATATCCCGTGTAGAGCGTCCATAATGCTGGGGTGATGCCATGCTGCTGTCCTGAGGTCAACAAAGTCACGTCCCATCTGCTGCGCATCACCTTGGTGGTGTGCTGATGCTCTGATCAGGACTCAGATTGAGCTGCAGTAGTTTTTATGTCGTCACACTGACTGCAGGATATCAACACAGAATCATGCCCATGCTGCTCTGTTTCTCCTCTTAAGTCATCCCTGTTGCAGTAGCAGTCTGCAATCCTCAGACTCGGCGAAGCTCCTCCTCCGATGATGATGTAAGTAAATACTCTATGTGTATGAGACTATGTATGTGTGTGTGTATGTGTCTTCAACATCTCAGAGCACCTCCTCCCTTTCCTGATCCTTTTACTTCTGCAGAGAGGGAAGCTTCCTTGTCTACATGCACTGCCATCTGCTGTCCAATCACAAGGGATGGCTTTTCCATTTCATTGAGGAATCAGGACCAATAGTGTGCTAGTTGTCTTCTCATGCTCCTGCAGGAGCCACTATAGGAGATGTGTGTGTAAGTGTGAGTGTGATTAACTGAGAGAGAGCTCAAGCTGAGGGAAAAAAAGAACAGAATTAGTAACAGTACACTGCTAATGAATATTGTAAAAAGACATTGCATACATTAGGATATACATCTGTTTTTGGACAATAAAGTCCCCAGTCCCCAGACCACATCTACAAAAACACACAGAGTGTTCAGAGCATCAAGATTGACATTCGGGCGACACTTCCAGTGACTTTTGATACTTTTATGATTTGTGACTTGTTGTATCAACAACATTTCTGTGGTGTTATGTTTATGTTTCATTAGTGTATCTGAACAGGGACTGCTATCTTTGTTGAATTATCAGTTAGACTATCCTGACAATATCATTCAACCTAAATGTTGTCACAGATATATACAGTATAAGAATACATCCATTTCTTTTGTTGGATTAATGCAAATACTTCCTGAGCTCCACTTCTTCCTTTTTTTTTTTTTTTATTTCTTTTCTATTATATTGACTTGCTCTATGAAATCTGTAATTATATGATTTATGTACTGGCCTAATGATAATTACTGTAACAAAAGGATCTATATACTGACAATTAATTATTTAAGTGTAAAGTCCATAAGAGTCGTATTTGAATGTAGTCAGCATATGAGCTCTTAAAGAATCCTGTAGGTCGCTCCATTATTCAACGCTTATTGAGCAGCTCCAGCTTTATCTCATGACATCATCACTACAGTTGCTGCATCTCTGCTGCTCAGGTTAAAGGAGGATTTTTTTTCCATTTCACAAATAAAATCCTGTACAATATCTTCAAAATAACACAGGGGGATGCTGAACATGGCAGATTTATCCTTAATCCTTCAGTGATGTTTCAGGATGTATTCAATTTTTACAGCTGGAAAGAGAAACAGTGATACAAGTAAACAATCAATAATCGAAACACCCTCCCTTGCCAATAAAACATATTTCAAAAACACTACCTCCAAGATATAGCTACCCCAGAGCAGATCAATGCCTCTCTTTGAAATGCAGGAGGGAGGTGTGATGAACCACTCGGCTCTGAGCACTTATCGCGATGTGTAATCCCATTAGACAAGTCCTTTCATCATCATCTCAGGAGAGCTCTTAGACAAGCTGAAAGGGGAGCTATGCTGCTCTGGCCAGAGCTCCATTCAATAAAGTGAGACACAGAGCAGTCGGCATGAGAAATATAAAACTTGATAAATGATCATTGATTCCAGATCCTCAGCTCAATTTTGGTATACGACATTGTATGTAAAAATGTAACACGTTGAATTAAATCAGGCGGGAGTACATATTTCATTCTTGGGGTTAATTTATGGAACGGTTTCATGTTAGTATGAACGGTGGGAGCAGGTGAATGAGGATGATTTATGGATGTAAATATACAGGACAACAGCCACAATCTATTTGAGTCTAAATTTCTAGTTTTCTGTGTTACCTAGGGGCACACTTTAAAAGCTCTGATGTGTGCTGTTTGTCAGCAGTGTCGGAGTAGACATTATATTTACTGGGGGGAAAAAATCTCAGCTGGCCAAAATAGTGTGGACAGTAGAACTTGCAAACTACGGCAATGATAATGTATTACTGGCAAAGTTTCTACACATTTTCGAGATAAACAGCAGGTTAACGACATAAGCACTTCATGCTTTCAGATTTACATATGAATCTTGTCAGAATCAATTGTTAAAATCAGCTGTTTGACTTGCCAGTGCAATGAAATGTGGGATTTAGTTGGATTGGCCAGCTCCTCTGCAGCAGAGACAGAGTGCTGATTCTTACACTTTTTACGCAGCATGGCTCGGGATGACCTCTACCGTCCACAGCCCCTCAGGACCAAACACATTCAGCAAAAGAGAGGGGAGACATTGCTGCAGCATGAGAGGAGCTGAAACAAAGCACAGGGGGTCAATAGGAAATCTTCCTATAGTGGCCAAACCCTTCCCTCTTAGAATCCGTTTTCTTATCTAATCATTGCACATGCAGAGAGCTGTTACCAGGACTGCTAGTGTGGTAATCTCTGTCATGCATAGTCAGCAGTTTGCTAAAATCTCATTAGAAAAGTTTGCTGTTAACCTGGATGTCAAAATCAACATAACACCAGATAGAAAAATACTGCTCTGCAACTCAGTTCAACATGATGCAAAATCATCTGTCCAACAAACCATTTAATATAATGCTGACTCTGATTATTCCTTAAAAAAGGAATAAATCTTTACAGTCAAAAACACTTATATATTAGATATGTTCCCTGTGCGCCAAAGTATATAGGATGTTGAATTTAATGCAACATCCATTTTATGGTTTACTAATGGGAGAAAGATCACATGGTTTTCTAATCCATGCAAAATTTGTATGTGAGTATTTGTCTTGTGTAATAGCAGACACTCTCAGCTGTAAAGTGTACATGATAAACGCTGTGAACAGTGTTTTATGCTGAAAAAATATGAGGTGTTGCCTGAAACCTGTTAATAAGGTAATGTGGATGCTTGGACGACGTGAAACAAGCCAGTCCATGTGTTTCGTACGGAGGTGGATCTGCACATGCACATGATGAGGTGTGTGTTGAAGTTATGTTGGATTATTACTCCATCTGCTGGTGAAGGAGGAAATAGAAGGAAACTGTCAAATCCCTGGTGATTTGCTTGTTTTTCCTTCACAAGCACAGCCTCACTGCAGCCAAACATTACAGGTCAGTGTGGTATTAATTTACATACATTTCACTTTCCCCTCTTCAATCCAACATATCAACAGATGATTGACTAAATTGAGGCATTTAGAAACTGCTCACTGTAATGTGTGTCTTTTATGATGCAGCAATATGCAAATTTTGTAACAGATCTTTCATTCTTGCCTACATTCTCAAAGTCCTTGCAGCTACTAATTTCCTTATTAAGATATTACAGGCTGCACATTAAATTCCTACTGCTCTGGTCAATAGGATTGGAGGAGATGAAGCCTTGTTATACTATAAAACTAGGAAAGGTATTTCTCCTTTACCTATAAACAGAACAACAAGTAACTAAAACCTAGCAAGTTACCTTTTAGTTACACTAAAAAAAGGACACAATGGCCATGCATACTATTTCACAAAGTGCAATGGGTATTTGCTGGTTATTTTAGCAACAATTAAAGGAAGTTCCAGCTTTGGCCTGGCCCATTCTCTTTCTTTCTTTGCCAGTGAGGAGGTTGAAATAATTCAACATCTTAAAATGATACACTCACATTTTTCCATAATGAATGGGATTCATGGGTTGACTAGACTAATGCTGTGGTGGCAGTGGACGTGAAGGATGGTTTATGATAAACTCTGAAGAGTAACAACCAAACCTGGGGGGCATATGTGAAAGAATCATATGGGGAGGTACTTTTTTCATTTAATGTATCCTGATTTGTCTTGGATAGAAAAAAAACAAAGTGAAAAATGTTAGGGCACCATAAGAGTGGTCTGCTTTTCTATCTTATCGAAATACAATGTTTTTACTGGATCTCTCCAACTGAAAAAGGACCAGACGTCCAATGCAGGCACCGTTGACCTGGCAGACACTGTGGAAAGACTGAGCTTACTAACAAAGATGCTGCAAATCGGAACAGGCCGATACTCACACAGTCACTTAAAAATGCTCCAGAGCAGAATATTTTTTGCACCATTTTGACTGCATATTAAAGCACTTCCAGAACTGCCACCATCAATTCCATCTGTGGTTTTGCCTTCAACGCCCATTTCAGACCATGGCCTGTAACTGCTGGTGCAGCTAATGCCAAAACTGCAGCCTGTGGTCTCTGTAGTGGAAGGAAAAAGTACAAGAACGATTGAAATATTTATAATTTCTGAAAGGGACAAAAATATTGGTAAGTGCGGTGGACTTTCCGATGGTGAAAGATGAAGAACCGAATTTTACGGCACTGGGGTGATACTGTTTTACATTAATCAACCTGAAGGAAATGATGGGAGAGGAAGTGATTACAGAAACACCCCGTCTCTCCACCTCCAGGATCTCTGTCCTGGATAGATAAGCCACTCCTGTTGCTAATTTCAAGCAGAAAAGCAGGAAATGTGACAGTGTAGTTTTCCGCTTCCATAAACAAGACGACTGCCAGAGTTAGCCGCCAGTCCTGTGCGCCTCTGGGCTGAGTCTCCCTCTGAGGGAGACAGACATACTGACAGAAAAAGTGAGCAGGGGACGAAAGCGGGAGAAAGTGAGAGAACAGGAAAGAGGGGAAGCAGAAAGACAGGAAAACCCATCAGAAGAAAAGAAGAACTGAGAGACGAAGAGGAGAAGGGAGAAGAGGAGAGAGTAAAATACAAGTAGAGTTGAGTCTCTCTTCTTCTCCACAAACACAACGGATAAAGCCATGGCTGAGAACAACACAAGTCTCTTTCTGGAAGTACTTCAGTCTTTCGATGCTGGTGAGTTTTGTTTGATTTCCTTTCTGTTTTAGCTGGTCTTTTTCATGTGGTCTCACTGATTGGCACTGTTGTTCTCTCAGGAATTTAAACTTTTATCAGCCCTGGAATAGCTGTAATATGTGGTCCTGCTTCCTTTTGAAGTTAACTTTATCAACACAAAGTAGAGTATTCAAATGAATCTTTTTTTAATGATTATAAAAAGACTCCAGTTTAAAACTATAAAGCACTGATGTGTTTTCTTAACATTTTTTGAGTTTTCTCAAATGTCATTTCCAGATGACTTTTGACCAGTGTCTGCTTTCCCTTTTCCTTAAGTCATAGAAAAAACTGCTGTGGAAATATGGGCTGGTAGCAAGAGTAGGTTCGGTCTTTTTAACATTTCAGCGTATTGAAAGGAAATTGATTTGTTTTCCCTGGATCAAGTCCAATAGGATTTGTCTTAGCCGCTGCATTCTCGTTCCCCTCTGAATCACGCTTAAGTTGGAAAACTGCTTCCAAAGCAAGAAACAGCAGGCAAAAGTCAGCGCCTTTTTGTGGTAAATAAATGCAATCAGTTTGTTGTTTCCAAAAGACTTGTTCTGGTAAACATGAAAGATAAAACCCTGTTATTATAATGTCAAGTTACACCAGTTTGTAAGACATGGCTGGCAATCTTCCATTTGTTACAGATGTTTTTTGCAATCTTGGTGAGGCCAAAGATTCTAATTAAAATTCCTTCCATTCCCAGAGGATGATAAAAAAAAAAAGATTGTTATTAAGGATTAGGTTAATTGTTTGTGCGTAACTATTTTTAAACCTTTGTCCCTGTGAATGTTAAACAGCTAATGGGAGTGGAAGGTATAAAAGCAAAGTATGTAGAAAGGAGGATTGATTAAAAATACACCCTGCAGCACTAATGTTTATGATGTATGTTTCTCTCTTTACAGTCCCTTTGATCATAGCTTTCTTTGTGTCCGTGGCGGTAGGCCTGGTCTTGGGGGCACTCGTTTACGTCATCTTGACCTGGATGTCCCGTCGCAGAGCAGGCTCTGCCAGCATCACTCGCCGCCCTCCACGTCAATCACGTGCCAACTCTCGCAACCGACCAGGCTTTAACCGCAACAGCAGCTACGACCGGAGGAGCAACAACAGTTTGGTCAGTGCTGCTTTCAGCTTCCACCGCCAGACGTCCTCTCCGGATCACCTTGACCCAATGGTCCACAAATCCAGCTTCAGGGCCTCCACCTTCCACCCTCTTCTCCAGTGCAGCCAAATCGCGAGGGAGGCAGAGGAGGGAAGCCAGACCACGCTGCCTCGTACACCGACTCTGACCACAACGACCGGATCAGTTCAAACTACAGCACAACCAGCTGCCACCCCACCCAGACCAGAGTCATTTTGGGGGAACAACGGCCTGAGGGCTTTGCATGCTACACAGACCCCACCTCCAGCTTACGAGAGCATTATTAGGGCTTATCAGGAAACATGCACTTGAGAGAAGAGAGAGCACCGTGCTGACTACCTAAATGAGCCTAGAGTTGTAAATGGACTTACAAATGATATTGAACTGAAGCTGTAATGATTTATATGACCAGGTGGAGCTGAGTGATCACAGAAGTCAAGGTTTATTGTGCGTCCAGCTCAACACAAAAACACTCTGAAACACCACTTTTGTGAGATTTTTTTTTGGTTAATTAATATATAGATGATGTTGACAAAGGCATACGTTTTATCATTCAATACTGGCATAAAACATCTAACAAACTGTCATTTGACAGATTCAGTAATGTGACAATGGCTGGTTACTGTGAGAACAGAAAATAAGCAGTCTGTATTTAATGGTGTATCATGTATGCTTGCACAGAATCTTTGTTTATTTAGACAAAAATTGACAAATACATAATAATGCTGTGCATTCATGATGCAAGGCAAGACTTCTGCTTTGTCCCTGCTGAACATCTAATAACTATGCAAAAGAGAAGAGATTGTATATGTACTGGAAGAGTGTTTGTTTAATAAACTGTAAATGTGTCATTGATCTATGCAAAACCTAGATGAGACAGCTGTAAACTCATTTGATGTTTTCATTGCTGCCTCACACATGTTTTTTTTATTTACAGAACTGCAGTATGTGGGTGTTTGTGGCATTCAAAGTTATTTAGGGCCAGTGTGTGTGTGTTTGCATGTATAGCGTGTGTGTTGGAGCAAGACACAAAAAAAAGAGGGCATTAGGTTTGAACTGTGCATATGTCTGAATGTGATTTACTGGGATCTGCTCATAAGTTAATGCAATAAAAGCAAGAATAAAACACATGACAACTGAATTTTCCATAGAAAAACCTGCAGTGTTTACTATCACAGCAGTGTCCTGATCTTGCATAAGACAACACAGACATAATAACTACTTATACAGTAGTTGTCCAATTAGATACCACCTTAGAGATGTTTCATTGGTTTCATTTTTGTCACCTGTGACAGACAAATACTGATAATGATTTTAAGTTTGTTGGTATTGATGTACAATTTTGCATTGTGATGTTATCCTTTGGAGACATCCTACTTCTTCTGCATATGTTTTTAATAGTTTATATTTGTTGCACAATTGTCATATTGGATTGCTTTACACACTGCAGTGTTTCCACCTCCTTGGTCTTACTGTTATTTTTTAGGTCCAGGCTGACCCCTGTTTCCTGATGGAGGAACTGGTGTACTGCAGTGAAAGTGTGCACAAAAAGCTGGAGCTTCACAGCGCCGAAGAGAAACCATGTTACACGTTTTTGTTTTTTTAAACTGTAATAAATTACACTCGACGAAAAGCAATCGTGTCGTATTATTTACAAAAGTTCAAGAAAACATTCATTGGAGGCGTTTACTCGTTTACTTTACGTTTACTTTACGCCGCTACCTACGCTGGATGACGTATTATTTGTGAGACGAGTGTTACTGGACAGCAGGAGCGGTGTCGCGGTGGAAAATATTACGAGTCTTTGTAAAACTTTACAATTAATAAATAAGGTAATGTCACCGTTGAACAATGAAAATAAAACCTAACGAAATGGTTAACTTGACTCAGCTTGGCAACTCGTCGCTATTTAACTCGGGCAGTGAGACGATTAGCTAAAAGCTACATTGTAAGTTAAGTCAGTGTTAAATGTTAATTTATCTCTGTTTTAGGGCTAATTGTTAAGTTATATTTATTACAACGCTTGCTTTGATGTAACATAAAGTTGAATTATTAGGTTAAATTAACTGACAGTCGAAACCGGCTCAGTTATTCACGAATTAACGTCAGTTAAGCTAACGTTAGCTAAAGAGTTGATAGTCTCTTTACATTAGTCCGTTGACTATAACGAGCAGTAAAAATTCACCACAATTTAAATCAGTCGGTACTGTCCGTTTGTTTGGCCGTTACGGGCTTATAGAGCCAGTGTAATCTCACATCTGGTTATTTAGATATAGGCGCTTACCACGATATGCAAACCGAGTTAAAGTGAGATAAGCCTCGGTTGGAATTAACGGCAGGTCTGATTAACGTGCAACATACCGGGAGATGTCGGCTGCAGCTCTGCGTCTGATCCGCTGCCGGAGACTGAGCACAGCTGGGCCACCTGGCGTCAAGAAAGTGCTTCAATGGAAGGATTTTAGTGAGTTAATAAACCTAGATTTGTCTGCTTGTATACTGCTAATTATCAGCTGTCTCACAGACATAATTACTCTCAACGAATGGCTTCAATCTTTGTTAATATTGACTTCTTTATGCTGAAATACAGGGAAGTTTGCTAAAGTAACTGGTGCAGTTGTCATGGGGTAAGTTAATATTTGACTCTTGAGCAGCCAAACATCATCAATGCAGACGGTGTGAAATGTGCCTCAGCTTGTTCATTATCTCTCTGCAGGGGCTGTGTTTTTATTACATACGAGGTTGTAGCCTTGGACAAGGCTGTGACCATTGACACTAGTGCAATATTTCAAGAGAAGTACAAGTCTTACATTTATCTGAGAGCCACGCCTTCAGATGAAAAGGAGAAACTTGCAGCAGGTAATGAAAATCATTCATTGAGACTTTATGTAACAGAAGAAATTAAAAGAATAGGACTCTATCCTTGAGGTGTTGTTTTTGGAAATACTTCCCCAGAGTGACCAGGTGACATTTGGAAATATACTGAGTAACCTCATTTATTATATGAGCACAAAGTCATACTAAGTTCATCATGTCCAGGTGTTCAGTGACATCTGTTATCATCACTTCCTGCTGTTCCTTCCTTTCTCTACTATCTTTCCTTCCGTAATATTTGGGTCAGTGTGTTGACTGATCTCACTCCCATTAGATGAGAGTCATTTATTGGAACAAACAACAGCCAGACTATACTGAGATACCACAACTAGAAGTTATTGCTACAGTTATAGTTTGTTGTCTTTGTATTGTAAATATAATCCTGATTTTCTAGAATGTTATGGTTGTTTTTTGTCCCTGTTTCACAGGGCTTACGCACAAAGCAAGGAGGGAACTTCATAAAGCAGCACGCCGGTTTCTGGAAATGTCCTCTAGACTTTTGCTGCAATCACTAGATGGTAAGAAACCACAAGGTGCTTTTATAAACATTTCACTTGGAAATATATATATATATATATAGATAGATATAGATAGATAGATAGATAGATAGATAATAGATAGATAGATAATACTTGCCCTGGTGTTTCTTGAATCAGAAAGTAGAAGTTGTTGCTAATACAAGCACAACCATTTATTCTCAGAGAACCACAACTGCCCAGATATTTTTATGTGCATGAAAATGAAGACCAAAAGGAAACACCTGCGTTGCTCATTCACATCCTGTTTGTGCATTAATGTGTATGTTCTGAAGCAGACTATCCATGAGATCTCTAATGAACTGGCTTTTAATCTTTTAAAAATAAACAGCTTGCAAACCGATGATGCAAGGTTTGCCAAACATTTTTTGGTTTGCTAGCTATTGTAGTAGTAGTGGTACAGTAGATTGTAGTAGTTTGTTATCATATACAGAGGTTTAAGTGCTCCTAGAAATTTGTGCATGTTTTTCCTCTGTGTTCTCTAAATGCTCATTAACAAACTTCTGTATGGTTGTGTTCTGTATGTTTTAGAGCGTTTTAGCCATGTAGATGCAGACCCACATGAGGTGGCATTATGGCTCCTGCTGAAGAGGACACAATCAGCCAATAAAGCTATCAGACTACAGGCTGTACAGGAGCTTGCAGATAACCACCACTGGCACGGTAAAATGATATACAAACTTCCTTTCTTATCACGTCAAGTTTATTTACAACAGGTAAAAGTGGAGGGGTTAAGCCATGACTGTTGTCAATATTACAGACTATCAGTACCAGACAGCTGCCCAGGTTATAGACCAGCGAACAGCAGTGGGTCTGGCCCGAACTCCTCAGGTTGACTTGCGATTCTTCCGACCCCCACCTGTGCTTCCTGATACAGAAGATGTATGTGACTTAGTAAAAAAAAAAGATTACATGTCTATTGATCCTTTGCCTGTGTATACAATTATAAGATGTGTTGCTGTCTTCTTCACAGGGTTGGTCAGCAGAGGATGGACTGAGGCAGCTGCTGGCGTCTCTGCCTCTCTCTGAGGTAGATAAATGTGTTCAATACTTCACTTCACTGGCCCTCAGAGAGAGCACCCAGTCC
Source organism: Polydactylus sextarius (assembly GCA_016801845.1). Classification (NCBI taxonomy): domain Eukaryota; kingdom Metazoa; phylum Chordata; class Actinopteri; family Polynemidae; genus Polydactylus; species Polydactylus sextarius. The sequence continues at coordinate 9,724,909 of CM028918.1, forward strand.
ATGGCAGCACAGCGGGTAAGCATGACAGATGGTGCATTTATTTACTCATGTCTGAAGTCTTCAAAAATATGACTGCCTTAAGACTGCAAGGGCGCCATCACCTGTCCCATCTCCCATGTTGCAGGGTGGTCTTTGGTGTTTTGGTGGCAATGGGTTGCCCTACGCCCAGAGCCTCACCTCTGTCCCCTCAGAGAAGGTTGAATCCTTCTGTCTGCAGGCGCTGGTACAGCACTCAAAGGTAATGATGACTGTGATGCACCTGAGCATGATTTTGTCTGGGGGAAATATTGTCTGTTTTCTCTGTAATCAAGTCCTGTTCATCTTCCCCCACAATTTAAGAACATAAATGTAACTAAAATCTAATTAAATCATGAAGCACTCTTTATTTTAGTTCTGTTAATTCATGGCAGCAGAGGCTATGGTCTGCACGCAAGTATTTATAGTTCTCAATACATCTGACATAGTTTTGAAGTTTGAACAGTTGAACAACCATCTCAGTGTGTCACAATAAGATGTGAAAAATACAAAGTTAAAGTGAATATCTGTTATGAACTTAATGAAAACACTTTGTTTCTTACTCGTCTGCAGGTCCAGAGCCACTGTAACCACATTGTTGCCAACGGGGGCCTGCAGCTCCTGCAGAGGGTTTATCAGCTTCGTAGAGACTCGCTAAAGATTCAAAGGAACATTGTTCGTATCATCGGGAACTTGGCACTCAATGAGAACATTCACCAGGCCATAACCCAGTCTGGTAAGTCTGTGAAGTCATGAAATTATTTCAAAAATGGTTTTTCTTATGTGCAGTCTTGAATGGGTTCACTGAGCATGAAAAGCGACATCTAAATACTTCTTTGTATTTTTGCTTTTCAGCTTTTAATCCTTAATATCCTATTTTTCCAAGACATAATTAATAAAATATTTCTTCCTTACCTATATAACTCCAGGCTGGGTATCTGTCCTGGCGGAGATGATGCAGTCTCCTCATGTCATGCAAGCGTCTCATGCAGCTCGTGCTCTGGCCAACCTGGATAGGGAGACGTTGAAAGAGAAATACCAAGATGGCGTCTACATCCTCCATCCACAATCACGTGGCAAGTAGGAAAACAAATAATTCTTACAGTCACTTCATTTTTCTCTTTGTTTTACATTTAAACCATCACTTAAGGTTGACAATGTTTTAATTTCCAGCCAGCCAATCAAAGCCGACGTGCTGTTCATCCATGGGATTCTAGGAGCAGCTTTTAAGACATGGAGGCAGAAAGACCGTGATGCGTCAGAGGAGGAGGAGGCAGAAAACCCAGATGACTACACAGAGTGCTGGCCAAAGGTAAGAAATCCATTACATTCCAGTTATCACTCTGAAAAAGTGCTTATCTTACAATAACAAGTCAGCTATTCATTGCTCTCTCTTGGCTTTAGGCAAGACTCGAAAATCTATTGTTTTGTTTTTATTGACAGTCATGGTTGGCAGCTGACTGTCCAAATCTGAGGGTACTATCAGTGGAGTATGACAGTCATCTTAGTGACTGGATGGCCAAGTGTCCTGCTGAGAATCAAAGGTGAAGAAACTCTAGTTTTTTAAAATTCACTTGTGGCCATAATGTTCACTGTGAAATATTAGAACTATTGGTGACTGTGTTATATATATGTAACAGAGATAACGTAATTTACCATGCAGACACAGCCATACTGAGCAAAGTTGATTGATTTTTTTTGCTGTTGTCTCTTCAGGAAGTCCTTGGCCTACAGAAGTCAAGAGCTGCTGAAGAAGTTAAAGCTGGCAGGGGTTGGAGAGAGGCCTGTGGTCTGGGTAGCCCACAGTATGGGAGGTATTCTGTCAGACTTTTCCTTCCACAAGCATGTCAGATTTTTGTCATCCCTTGAAAACAACATAAAAAACAATTGACTTGGTTTTATTTTACACTGTTCGTGTAATGGCATACGTCAGATTTCTCTGTTTGATTCTTCCTTCAGGTTTACTTGTGAAGAAAATGCTGCTAGATGCATCGGAGGATCCAGAAATGCAAGGGCTGTTGAAAAACACCAAGGGCATTATGTTCTATAGTGTTCCTCACCATGGCACTTTTATGGCTGAATACTCCGTCAATGTGAGATATCTCCTCTTTCCATCAATAGAGGTCAAAGAACTTTGTAGAGGTATGTAAATGAAATTGACTTTGAGGCTTTAAACTGTTTGTGCATCATAAAAAATCTTCAACATTGAGTTGTTGTCCATGTGTCTTAAGATTCACCAGCACTGCGTAACCTCAATGAGACTTTTTTGAACATGGCCAAAGAAAAGGAAATCAAGGTCCTGAGCTTTGCAGAGACGTTGCCAACAAACATCGGCCCCATGATCAAGATCCTGGTGGTGCCAACACAGTCAGCAAGTATGTAACACTAACGCTTACATACAAAAGGATGAACAAAACGATCAGTCTTAGAAGCTATATATCCAGTCTTTTTGTTTCAGCTCTTACCTTAAGGCTGCTCTGATTTGTTTTCAGATGTTGGCATCGGGGAGCTCATTGAGGTGGATGTTGATCATCTCAACATTTGCAAACCGGAGAAGAAGGACTCATTCTTGTACAAACGCAGCCTCCAGTTCATCCAGGAAGCACTGCACAGCTGCATCGGCCACTGACTGAAATACACAAAGTGTACAAACACATTGATACAACTGACTTTATACTTGAAATGGGGGAGGGCACCTTTACCCTTCTAAACCAAACCAAATGGAAGAATACCTGCCTCTCCTTATTGCACATTTACATTAGCCACCTTTGATACCACTGCTTTGCTCACAGTATAATTAGGAAAATAAAATCTATTTTACTCATTGATATGTGAATAGTTGTTAGGTGTGATGATATTGCTGATGTTGTAGTCATTTCTCCAGTAAGATAGATTAATTTTACAGATCAGTTGTTTTTTTTTTAACCTAATTAATATGCTTGCAAATAAGTCCAGATACTGAAAATTTGTTTTACATTTTATTTTCTGGATTTTTTTTCCCATTTCCTTCAAGGCTTAGAAGTTTGGTGCATAATGTTCACACTGTATGTAGTTTAAACTGCACTGACATGTTATTGCCACTCATGCTCCTTAAATTTTTGAGCAGAGCAATGTTGGAGATTTTATTTTTGTATTAATATTTTATTGTATTTCCAGTATGACAGTCTTCTTGTGTGCCAAAATGTATTCTTCCCTGAGCCTTACCTTAACTGAACATGTAGTAATTGTACTTCCTTTATTTATTGGTATTGGACTAATCAAGTCATTGTTTTTTCATCTCCAGGTGTTTTTGGTCCAAAATGCCCCTAGCAATGCAGACAATGAATAAATGGAGGTGCTATATGACTGTCTTACACTGCATTTACCATCTTAATGTATTTATTTTACAATATGAATACTGCCATACTGTTACATAATTGTTGTGTGTGACTAAACTGAAAAAATAACAGTATATTCTTATAGAAATAACTGATTTGACCACATTGATGGTGAGACAATATCAATCTTTCTGTTGAGTGTTTGTTGTACAGGTAAAATAAAAAGTGATAGCGGATTTTATCATTATTACCTACTATAACATTACCCTGTTTCATCATTTGCAAATACTCTCAAAAGCACTTTCTTTTTTTAACACCCTACTAATACTGGTAAGAGACTGTTGTGCGTGAAACTCACAGGAAATTGATTATCAACCAATGGTTTGTCATTTGTTCCAGACCGATACTCATGATAACTGCATGAATGCAGGTTTGAACGTATATTTACAGCACATGCTCAGTAGTGTCGCAGTAGTTTGTCCCTCTGTCCACACCGTACTTCCTCGCATGATGACACCTACTGGGAGCAGTTAGCAGATGTAAGCTTCATTTTTAGGTCCATCTCTCGTATTATTTAATAATTATTCGCTTGGATGTAGTAGGTGGGTTGATAAATATTTTATTGGTGGATTGTTTTGTCCGGTATTTAGAAACAGCGTTATTTAGCAGAATATTTTCGGGGGTTGTAAACTTCAGAACTAGCGTTAGCTTAACAAGCTAGTTCGGCTAAAACAAAGGCGAGTAATTTTTAAACCTTTGCAAACTGTTTTGTTTTCGGGCGTTACGTTAACATATTTACAAATAACGTCGCTGTTTAAGACTTGCTCTTTTGTAGTTTTATGTTTATGCAATGGTATTTTTTCCCGAGTTAATGCATCGGCGTGTTAACGGCTCGTGTTTACAGGGAAGTTAAGACATATTTGTTTATTATGTTGCAGGTTTTCAACATTTTAGTTTCTTTCGACTTGACTTTCTCTGCTCCTGTCAACATGGTCAACGTACACAAAGGTGTCCTTGTTGAATGGTAAGAAAATCTGTTTTAAAAAAAAAATTGCTGTGACCTGTTAATCTGTGAATAGCATGATGTGCATTTGTGCTTCTCTCTACTCAATGTACCAGTGATCCTGCCATGAAACAGTTTCTCCTCCACCTGGATGAAACTATGGCTTTGGGAAAGAAGTTCATCCTCAAAGACCTGGATGATACACATCTCTTCATCCTGGCTGAGGTGGTTCAAATCCTCCAGGAAAGAGTCGGCGAGTTAATGGACCAGAACTCATTCCCGATCACACAGAAATAACACTGAACTATGTCAAACAGCAACTACTGGACTTGGAGTGTTTCACTGATTAAACTGCAATGTTTTAAATGCAGACTGACATGAAACAATCACCAATTTCGTCTCATTATTGTAAAAAATATATTTAAGTAAAGATGTTGATGTTCTTGGTTGCATTGATGCTTGAGTTGTGCTGTCTTGTGATGTGTGTTAAACGCATCTAGTTTTTCATTCATTTTGTACTTAATGCAAATTTGAACACGATGTTTGGTTGTGACTTTCTCCTTGTGTTTGAATTAAATTAGTACCAACAAGCTGATATGATGCAGGTTGATTAAGTGACTTGATTAAAAGCAATTATAAACAGAAATTCCATCCCAAGTAATCAATCTTACAAGATAGTTTACAGTTTTGTTTGTTTTTTTCAACAAAGAGAGAAGGGTGCACCGTTCCTGGAGATACTGCAATACCAGGTCGATGCGTGGAGTGGACGGAGCAAGCTCCTATTCCATCTCCCTGTTCCAAAAATCAATTTAATATATGGTCCCCGGGTAGGGGACGTATCAGATATTAAACTGATAAGAACAGATACTACACTTGATCTTAGCCAAAAGGCCGAGAAGCGATGCTGGTTAGCGGGGAGAGTAGGAGAGTCATTCTCGGCGCTGTACCTCTCACTCACGGTTTCCACATAGCGTCGAAAGCTTTTTGATGTTTTGTTCGGGTAAATACTGAATCGATGTCATATTTAACAGAATAATTCAGAGGGGTTGTAAACTTAACAACTAGTCCTAAAACAAAATCATAGTACTTATGAAGCGTCACCAAACTTCCGATATTCTAAAGTTATGCTAACACGTGTTAGACAAAAACAAGCAGTACAAAAAATACTTAACTTGCCTTTTTTCTTTTGTTCAGGGGACATAGCTAAAATTATTTTTCTCGACTTTTATATCAATGCCGACCTATTCATATATACACATGCTAACACTTATGTGTAGGATAAATATATTCATTTTATCTCATTTATTATTTTTTTTTGGTAATAAAGTAACGGCAAAAGACTTCATAATACACAAGGAAGAAACAACTTCAACTGACGACAGCTTATCAATACTTTGTAAGTTCACAAGGACGCACAGACGTTCTATTCACTGTATGAACGTACAAAAGATTTTAAATTTTATTTTCCACATTGAAAAGGGGGGTGCACCGTTCCTGGAGATACTGCAATACCAGGTCGATGCGTGGAGTGGACGGAGCAAGCTCCTATTCCATCTCCCTGTTCCAAAAATCAATTTAATATATGGTCCCCGGGTAGGGGACGTATCAGATATTAAACTGATAAGAACAGATACTACACTTGATCTTAGCCAAAAGGCCGAGAAGCGATGCTGATCAACGGGGGAGTAGGAGAGTCATTCTCGGCGCTGTACCTACCACTCATGGGTTCCACATAGCGCATGCATAGTGTCAATGCATTACAAAAGAAACAAAGCCTTTTGATGTTTAGTTTGACTGGATACTGAATCCATGTCATATTTAGCAGGTTATTCCCAGGAAGTTGTAAACGTAAGAACTAGTGTTAGCCTAACAAGCTAACGCGGCTAAAACAAAGACATAGTAGTTATAGAGCGTCAGCAAAGTGTTTTCTGGAGCTACGCTAACACGTGTTAGACAAAAACAAGCAGCCAGAGTCTTAATTTGCCTTAATGCCGACATAATATTGATGGATTTATATACATGTACTTACATGTAAAGTATGTAAGTACATGTATATAAACCCCAGAGTATTTACGTCCTCTGGGGTGATGTAAATACTATAGCACAGTAAAATGTGTAACATCGCAGTTTGAAATGTTAATTGACCTAATTTAACTTAATTAACGACAGTTATAGAGAGAGCTATGACGCAGCGATAACTAAAGATATTAAGGCATTCCTGCTTTGAGAATTTAAGTAACCAGACTAAGAAGAAATGGTCAGATCTAGTCCTCATAACAGACATCAACCTCAATCCAAAACAACAGGTATGATTGTAGTTTTCCACATTGAAAAGGGGGTGCACCGTTCCTGGAGATACTGCAATACCAGGTCGATGCGTGGAGTGGACGGAGCAAGCTCCTATTCCATCTCCCTGTTCCAAAAATCAATTTAATATATGGTCCCCGGGTAGGGGACGTATCAGATATTAAACTGATAAGAACAGATACTACACTTGATCTTAGCCAAAAGGCCGAGAAGCGATGCTGACAAGCGGCGAGAGGAGGAGAGTCATTCTCGACGCTGTACCTCTAATTCATGGTTTCAACATACAGTCTATTTACTACAAAATAAATAAAACACTTCCAAACACACGGTAACGGACTGGTCTCATATTTAGCTTTTTTAGTCAATCAACGTCATTACGCCCATAAAACTGCGAAATGTTTTAAGTTTACGGAAGAGTAGGCGGGGTTAATGTTTTCACGTGACCTACAACTGTCAAATAGGCGACGACTACAACTGAACACAGTAAACTCACATTTACAGCTTGAAATGTAACTTGAGCTGTTTCTTTATTCCATTATACTTCGTGATACAATTTTTTCAACTACATTTGACGACAGAACTATGTGTTTTTTGGGGGTAAATAACAAAAATAAACGTATTCATGAGATCTACCGGGCTACTGAGATAAACTGAGCTCTGTCTCCATCTGGTGAAGAACTGGGGAAATGCAAACAGTAACCATACACTCCACATTACACGGAGATGGATGTTAAAGATTAAAGTTTGTTTATTTTCCATTAAATTGTCGCGTTGAGGTTCAACTTACGGTTAAATCACAGATATGTCGAGTATGAAGTTATTAGTGGAACTGTTGTAACATCCGGTATCTTGGTTTCAAAATAAAAGTTGGCAGACCAACAATAGAAAGTCATTTGAAGCAGAGTCCAAAAGAGTTGGCAAATAATTAACCTTATATCCGAATACAATTTAAAGTTACTTCTAACCGTGACAGTAGAAATGGTATGCTTAAATTACGCACAACTACGAACCAGCGTTAATTAAAAATTAAGCAAGGTGAATGTTTCTATTTATTATCACTCAGAAATCATAATTATTATGCAATTTTCCGCCAAACAAATACCGGTAAATAGAAACAATTTTCCACACCCACAAACACCTGTCGTTGAATTTAACATGACCCTTTCAGTTTTTGCTAGCATGTAGATTAGCCTAGCATAGCATAGCAGGTGGTGGTTTATGCTAGCGAGAGTAACGTTGGCGCTCTAGTCCATAAAAATATCACTACCAATCCTTTACAGAAATGTTTCAAACGTACATATGAATCCAGAAACCGAGAAAAATGAATATGAAAAACGCCACGAGAAGACATTTGTGTAATAACAGTTTGAGCCTACCTGAAGCTGCCGATGGGACTAGCGGTCACTTAACGTCACGTCTGTGCGCGGCAGCGTAAAGGACGGAACCAAAGTTGAAAATAAACAAACAGTGGACAACGATAATATAAAATATACCAAATAAAAGTATACCATTTAAACGACCCGAAATGGCAGTGGACGAAACACAGAGGGTTTTTAATGACAGTTTCCAAAGTGGGTTCTTGTCTATCTTATACAGCGTCGGCAGCAAACCTCTTGAGATATGGGGAAAAAAGGTAGGTAGCGATTAGCTAACTTAGCTTCTTGTGCTAAAGCTAATTAGCATGGTCTGATTTGTTTGATACATTATATGCTAACAATCTATTTAACTTTTATAGAATGATACAGTTTAAATCCAGTGTTCAGGCAAATAATTTAGGTTAAAATCATGATGTGTAAAACTGAATTTTTCATTTTTTGCAGCTGCAGTTTTCATCTAAACTGTTTCAATTGTCATTGATGTCAAGTGAACAATATTGTTACTGTTAATGATTAAGTTAATGATATTTTATTATTTATTAATTCTAGTCAGAATTAGAACCTTTTAAGATTTCCTTCTGGTTAGTAAATCCCGCCATTGATTTGTAACTAAACACAATTTTAGTGATTAAGGCACCAGTATCGATAATGATAACTGATAATGTTCATTAAATCAACAATTTGTTCATTTTGTTTTATTTTAAAATGCTTCGTTTTTTTATAATCTGTTATGTGAGTGTGGCCAAAATTGTGTAATTGGAGTAATGTTGTTAATTTGTCAATCACATACACTAATTCAGATATATCTCCAACATAATAATATCTGTTTCGAGGAATAATAATGATAGCCCTCTTTTGCCAGAGAGGATCAGGTAGTTTCTCAATCTAAAACCATCGGCTACATTTTTAATATTACAGTATTCTGTGTTCATAGGTGAGAAATGGTCATGTCAAGAGGTTTAATGATGATGACATCCATTCACTGGTGTTAGAGATTGAAGGGGATAATGTGAGGTGAGTTTTGTGTCTTTAACTCATTCTTCAACTAAGGTCAACTTCATGCATCCTTTTCCCTAATCCTTTCCTCTGACCCCAACAGCACCACCTATATTGAATGTCCTGCAGACTCCAAAAAAATATTGGGCATCAAACTTCCCTTTATGGTCATGATCGTCAAGAACCTCAAGAAATATTTCACCTTTCAAGTCCAGGTTGGGAAACTCTTGTGTATTGTTTTGTCCCTTGTTTGAGTCAGGAAAGAATTTTTAATTAGTTTTTTTTTTTTTTTTTTTTGTCTTTCAATTTCTCTCCATCTTTGCATCTGTCAGGTGTTGGATGCAAAAAATATTCAGCGATGGTTTCGGGCGAGTAACTACCAGAGCGTTACACGAGTGAAACCATTCATCTGCACTATGCCCATGAGGTTGGATGATGGCTGGAACGAGATTCTTTTCAACTTGTCAGATTTGACCAGGCGGGCGTATGGAACGAATTATGTTGAGACACTGCGTGTACAGGTCAGCACACAGACAGACTAGGAACCAGCTTTTTATATCAAGTGTTTAAGACTTTCTGCTGTTGCTGTTTCTAAATTCCAATCTGTTTTCCTCTTAGATCCATGCTAACTGTTGCATATGGAGGGTGTATTTCTCAGACAGACAGTACTCTCAGGATGAGCTTCCAGCAGAGTTTAAACTGCCAGTCCAGAAACAGGAGGCCAAGGTGAGACACTTGTCTCCCCATGCAGACAACTATGCATTGACTCAAACAGTGCATATAATACAAAACTATTCAGTTTACTTCAGTTTACCTCACACTTGTCTATTTGTTTGTTTCTAGCCGCAGTAAAGTTTCTTGGTCTGCATTGTCGGACAAGATATGATTTGACCTCTGGAATTTTGCATCTATAACAATAAAACGTGTCATGGACAGATATGTTTTCAGTGCAGTAATGAAAAAATGATATCATCTGATGACATTTTCAGAAATTATATTCCATGCTGATAAACAACCATAACACATTTGTGACAATCCACTGTTACTTGTCAGTGAACTGAAGACCTTTCCTTTTTAACAAATAAACACAGAACGTCAGTGTTCTTGTATCACTTTGGATTTCGCTTCGTATAAATAAATTATCAAATTATCCAACACTTGCACTATGACCGTTAACAATCAGTCAGAAACAGAAACCTTACATGTTTCCGCATATAATGAATTTGAACTTTTAAGTATATGTTTACAACAGAATTCATACCTGTTATAAAAAGGACAGTTTTTCAGTATATTCAGTTCATTCCCACAACATTGCTACTGAGTGTTTAACACCTAAACATCCATTGAACCGACAGAGAGAAAATTAATCAATTATTACCATTTGCCTACTTTTTTGTGTGTGCGTGTGTGTGTGGCTGCACTGTTGTGGCAGTGGTGCTGGTGTGTGGTGATGATTTTCTTCACTTTAAAAAAAAAAAAAAAAAAAAAAAAAGGTTTGTAGCTAATGGATTTATCAATGTATGATATTAAATGTTGAAAATACATGATGACAGATTTTTTATTTGTCATCTTGAAAAGGTTGGTGAACAGACAGATAGGGTCGTCACTATTACATTATTAAATGGGATTTGTAGTTTTGTGTTGACGGAAGTGTTATGTGTATGGAGTCCAAACTTTTATTTTGAAGAACCGGAAGTGTAATTCTCGGGTGTTGACGTTTTGAGGCAGCGACCAAACCATGGACGACTATCAAACAGAGGAGGAGGTGGGTCCGATACTTTTAAACTATTTAATTCTTTTATTATTTTTGATTCACTGCAGAATTTTGTTTTTAAGAAAACCATTTGCCTGTAACTGATCATTGTTTTGCCTGAAATTAGAAGGCGACCGGCTATGTCGACCAGCTAGCTAAAACTGCTCTGTTCTTGTTTCTCACCCAACAGACTGCGTTTGTTGTCGAAGAAGTGAGCAAAATAATTAAAGAGGTAACGTCTATATCGTCTTATTCATAATTAAAAATGTTGTTTTACCTCATTTTGAAGATAGTTAGTTACTTTGTGTTGAGTGAGCCGTTGGTTGCTAGGGAATACTTTCACGGTTGCTAGGCACCTTACTCACAGTATTTACTACGATACGATAAATCTTTAGTACGAATTGCTTGTTAAATTGATTTGTATGCCAAAAACGTAGATTTGTAAAATGTTTTGATTGTATTACAGAACCACTGTGAGGATATTTAAAGGTATAATAACATCATGTGAGTCATATTTGTGTTTTAATTATCTTTGTAGGCAGTTGAAACAACCATAGGAGGAAATGCTTATCAGCACAACAGAGTGAACCAGTGGACCACCAGCGTCGTTGAGCAGTGTCTCAGTCAACTTAGCAAGCTTGGAAAACCTTTTAAATACATTGGTATGTAGTTTACTGCAACAGAAATAACATGCTCTGGCTTCTGAAATGTGAATTAAAATGTATTATTTGCGTTTTTTTCCTCAGTAACATGCATCATCATGCAGAAAAATGGAGCAGGTCTACAGACAGCCAGCGCCTGCTTCTGGGACAACTCCACTGATGGTAAAAATAAAAGTCATTTGTACATATGCAGCCTGTGAAAATCCTTAAATATGCTGCAAGAGTTGCTTTCGAGGTTATATCAGTAAAACAGCTTACATGACTGTCTTGCAAAGTAATAAATACAGGAGAGAATTGTAGGTTTCTGAAAGTGTGAACTTGATATTGGTCAGAAAGTGGCAGCGAGTTTGTAGACTTTAAATGTGTGAATATAATAGTTAATCTGTTACTGAATTTATTGTCCATTTCACCCAACAGGAAGCTGCGCAGTGAGATGGGAGAACAAGTCCATGTATTGTATTGTCAGTGTTTTCGGTGTGTCCATCTGAACCCATCACAATGTACAATAAATGTTTAATGTGTGTAGGATTTTGCATATTTTTAAACTGCATGTTACATTTGGCCTTGTTTGATATAGCTGAGTAATGTTCTGTTTTTCTATGAAACACAATGATTAAAATAACACTGTGTTGTATACATTTTTGCTTTATTTACATGATGGGAGAGCTACTTTTACAGCTTTTATCTCATTAAGCAACAAAAAGAACTTAAAAGATATGAGGACTCACAACAATTTATCTCATTTAACCACCTTGAACCAACATAAGCTGCATTCACACATAAAGAATCAAACATGTACATTATCATATCAAATCATTTACAACTTTGAAACTGCAGCCCATCTGTAAGAAAACTGATGTAAAGACAAGGCACCGTCTTGATTAGAATACATATTGAGATATTATTTGTAATGAACAGACAACTTTGTTTCGGCTGTTTTTGTCCATAAGCTCCTGTCTCATAAAACAAAGGAAATGACTAAAATAAAATTACGGAGAAAAAAAAATGCATAAGGCAAAAATATATTTGGCCAATTAGCGTATTTGCAGGGATATGAAATGTTCAACATAACAGATCAGTAGTCCATTAACAGAATAACACCATGTTAACTCCATGCAAATCATCAAAATCCATCCATCCAAGTCACCACATAATACAATATCTATTGTCATCACGTTTCACCAAAATAAATAAAATTCTTAAGTGCAATTACAAAGCTGCTGTCCAAGGAAAGAGTGTGTAAGTTAAGTGGTTGTTGACCAGTAGTACCTACTCAAGTTAAGGCCATCTCTGTAGATTTTTTTTTTATTTTTTAAGGACAGAGGATTTGTCCAGAGCCAACACTGCTATGGCACTTGAATTCATATTATCAATATATAAAATTCGTATCATCATCATAACACATCATATTAGTATTAATAAGCCATAGTACACTCGTGCCTGCTGTAGCATGAGTTTTTGTTGCTTCCTACCACCAGTATAATGGTAAACGACTTTGGCCAAATATATGCATTTTAATTTTTTTTTCCATTGGCCAGAAGAGCAGAAAGGAATGGCAAAAAAACAACACAATATCAGTACAAAGACAACAGTGATCCAGCAAAAAGCATTAAAAAGACCATTGATTTTACACACACAAAAAAAAAAAAAAATCCCAGATTAATATTAGCACTTTTCCCGATTTTTTAAAACTAAGGTAGTGAAGTGATGCTGGTCATGAGGGAATGAAAGTCTATAAAATGGTAAAAATTGTATTGTTTGTCATGAGGCTGAAAGCATAAACAGTGGTGAAAAAAGTGTGAGTGGCTACAGGCCCCAGTTGTCAGTAAAATTACAGTACATTCAGAAGACATGGAACGTTTCCTTTTTAAAAATATATTTATGTACACTTACAGTAGATTGTTTTATACTGCAAATCCCAAATACTCCGTATGTACACGTACATGATACTTTGATTCAATGTTTCAATTCTCATAGTTTCTGACAGGGACACAGGAGAGGCAGCAGTCGAGATCCATCAGTCGCTGTCAGTTTCATCCTGGTACTTGGTGGTTGCTTTGATAGCGCGTCCATTTTGTAAAGGCATGTCCTCATAATCACTGCTTTACAAAGACAAACACACAATGTAACAGCAAAGTAAGAATTCACAAAAAAAACAAAAACACATTAACTCATTTCCACATAGTAAACTTCATCATCTGAAATTAAATGTGCTGAAGTTTTCTTTTAAATTTCAATTCATCACAAAAAAAAAAAAAAAAAAAAAAAACCTGTACAAACTGTCGGCCGATATACTTACCCGTATATCACTTCATCATCCGAGTCATTCAGCATGGAGAAAGCAGGATTATCCTTCAACTGGGAGTCTGGGAATTCAAACAAAAGCAGGTACTTATATAAGCTCATCTAGTGCAGATAAGACAGCTTAGACTTAATAGAGGCTGTGTTATATTACTCACCGTAAAGGGCATTTTGGAGGGAGAATAGACAAATGCTAACGTGTACAAGTAAAAGTTGAGTAAGCCATAGAAGGATAAAAATTCAGCTGGTATGTCTGGAGTTAAGGAATGATAAGTGATATTTAAGACATCAACATGCTATGCCACATGAAACTGTGGTCAAAAAATAAAGCAGAAAGGATATAATTTTGATAATGAGTTGATAATTCAGCCACGAAATTGTCCTGGAGAGGCTTGGCACCAAACCTCAGGTAGAGAATAACCATGCTGGAGTGAAAAAAGAGCAAGAAAAAGAATAAGATCAAATTTAACCAAACTCTTGAAATATCCACATTCACCGAGAAAATGCTTTTAATTTCTTTTGGATTTCCAGGGAACACACCTTATCACAAGCACCACAAATGTCAGCGCTGTCAAAAACTTCAGCCGGAGATCTAGTGTTTGAAAACACACACACACAACACATTAATGTTATCAATCCAAAATGTTAAGCTAAATGAAAAACATGGAGAGATGTAGCGAGTTCTACCTGAATAAGGCATGTTCTTGAGTTCAGAACAAGCTCTGACAATCAGAAAGATCAGGTAGAGGATGTAGAGGGCAACTACAATCAGGAAGAAAACCTTCATCCCCTGGAGAAATAAGGCAGGACTTTACTTAACTATTACTGTACTTGTCTCTATCTTTTTCCTTTTGATGATTATCCTGTACATTGCTACAATAGAAGCCTCACCTGAAAGTTTGCTATATCGACTTGAGACAGATAGGTGGGATCCTGGAGTTCATTAACCCTGCAAATTCAGAGGACGAGTGGATCTTTTCAGTCTCATTACAACTCACAGTTTTAATCAAATTAGCTGCAGACAGTAGAGTCAAAACTCACGTTTGCCAAATGCCCAGTGTAACTGCCGAGAGCCACAGAAGACCCACAATGATCAACTTAGGCAGGTAGAATGTCAAACATTTCCTTTCACCCTGTGAAAACAACATAAAATATGAAAACTGCCTAAAATGAGGGGAAAACACTCAAGCACGGGAGTGAAAATGGACCCACCTGGACCCTGATGCCATGGTAAACACAGAGCCAGAAGAGCAGCAGAGAACACAGGAACAGAGCTTGAAAGAAAGCATCCAGTGTCCCAGGAAACCAACTATTCACCAAGAATGACAGTGGGAAGAATGGATCTGGAAGCAGCAAAAGACAAGAAGCGACACATATGATCAATTGCACAGGTCACATGTAACATTTGCACTTCACAGACAACACATTTCTTTCTCTGTCTATCTAATAGCAACTGTAACGGTTAAAAAGTAACATGCTGGCAATAGCAGAGTGTACAAAGTGAAAGAATTGGCAATAAATAATTACATTTAGCTTTGACTTACCATTGTAAAGTAGCAGCAATGGGAGCAGTATAGACATCCATTTTTGCTCTATTCCCCAGTCTCTCATTGAAAATTTCCTCAATGAATGAGCAAACATACACTGGAAAATGTATAGAAAGAAATTGGTCAGAGTTTGGAGGATCCATTGATAATGAGAAATTAATTTAGATGAAGACCTGAAGTCGTCACTGTAATTGCTCTTACCGTCACAATGAAGGTCAACACCACAAAGACAAACCGAAACCAGATTTCTACTTGTGAGAAAGTTGGATTGTAGGTTTTCCACTAGAGGAGAATGAGGACAGATAAACAAAAAGTTAATCATTCTATGCAGCAACAAAAAGACACATATGAAAGAGTTTATTTCATGACTGGAAAAAAAAACATCCAGTTTTTGTCACTTACCACAAACTTGCTCTTGATTTCATATGTGATATTTTCAAGGCCCTTGAATGTGACTTTAACCTGGTATTGGGTGTAGTTGAGATAGCCCAGATGGAGCACAATGATCTCATCACATTTCTTTAATGAAGCAAAAAAGTCACTGTTAGTTCAGCCGATCCAACTGTACAGAAGAAAAAACACTGCTGTGTCGCTTAGTACTGCTGTCAGACTAAATGATTAATGACAACTCAGCATGGGAGTGAAAGAGGTGGCTGTGTTGCTGATTGACACTCACAGCCCCACAATGTAGCGTTCGTGCTTTCGGTTCCCCTCTGTTGATGTGCATGACGCTGGCGTCCTGCATCACTCCCTTTAGTTCAACACTGACCAAGAATGGCTGCTGGAAGTTTCCGACTGACAAACACAGAAGTGAGAACGTAGGTTACTGTTATTAACAATAACAGCAGAATAAAATATAAATATAGTGTGTCACAGAGACTCAGTGTAAGATCTTACTGTTGCTGTTTTCAACCTGCATCACGCAGGTGAGCCACAGCTGCTGGTTGTAAGTGGTGAGTGGAGGAGAAACAAGATTGAATGGCCCAGTCTGAAAACATACAATGAAAGACATCAGTATCAATTATATATAATTATTATGATCAGTTATTGAGAATAATTCTATTACAATGCATCTCTTTGTACAATTCAACACAAAATGGATTGCTCAAACCCAAATACTCTCTATTAACACAGGAATATCCATTACAATTTCAACATAGTCATTAAATTCATTAATTACTCTGAATATCTTTGGGTTTGGGACTGCTGTTGAGGCAAATATCACCTTAAGTTTTTGTAAATTTAAACCAGCATATTTCACTATTTTACCAGTTAGGTCTACTCCAAACAAATAATCAAGTCAATTAATCATTAATAAAAATAACTGTTTGTTGCAGTCCTGCATTGAATTGTTGAGCGTGTAAAATTATACAGATCCTGTCTTCTACTAAATGAAACTCTTCCATTTTTATATTCCTCACCAACCAGACATGTGATGAAGTCATGCATAGCAAAGTAGCCAGCACTTGTTTCCAGTGCACTCTCAAAACATTAACATGTCTCACATGATTTGAATACCCAACAGCCAGAAACTACAAAAAGGCTGATTGTCATATACAGTTTTCTGTTTTACCTTGACTGAGACATTTTTTGCGAGCATCTGATCACCGTTGTGCTCTTGCTCAGAAATAATCTTTGGACCTACAAAAACAAAGAAAACACAAATATAGTTGTTTCAATTTGATTTCCAAGAAAATAGTAAAACTTCTTTTGACCCCAAAGCTAAAACTGAATAGAAAAGTCATGTATGTGATAAATTAAAGTGGTTTAAACATCAATTAACATTTTACTCTGAGGGTGAAGTAAATATGCAAGATAGTGAAAGTAATATTTTTTTTTTTACAGCAACTGAGCTAAAGTTCATCCACATAGCTTTAGCTGCTTGTTTTATTTTCCTACAAAAAAACTATTGGATATTGAGGAAACTAACACATAAAATAAGATATCCTCAAATTTGACATCAGCAGTTAGTTAAAGTATGAGTCGTAGAGCAACTAAAGGAGAAAACATTTACACTAATGTGACTGTTGAATCTCCATGTTCAGCTTGAATTATTCTGGATAAAGTTGCATCATATAACGAAGCAAGATTAACATGCAAGCAAAATTATTAAGACTAACTTATGTTGCCCTAGGCTCTAAAATAAACTTTGGTGGAAGTTTAACAAGCAAATTTCCTCTCCACAAAAATTCAATTTATAAAGATTAAAGAGCACATGGTGCCCAGGTTCTTGATATGTGTATTTCAGCATCAGCTTGACTTATTTCATGAATTCTATGATTCTGACAATGGTTCCTAGTAATTAGCATTCAAGTTGTTTCGCAAGAGATTATGAGTGT
The DNA here is from genome assembly GCA_016801845.1 of Polydactylus sextarius. Taxonomy (NCBI): domain Eukaryota; kingdom Metazoa; phylum Chordata; class Actinopteri; family Polynemidae; genus Polydactylus; species Polydactylus sextarius. The sequence continues at coordinate 9,742,525 of CM028918.1, forward strand.
GAATACACCCCCCTAAGAAACACTAGATTTTCCAGAGGTGGTGATGGTGAAAAGCAGCTCATATTCTGTGAATTCTGATCTGATGAATTAGGTGATGACAACACAGCACTCCTTATCTGAATCTAAAAACCTTCAGTCTATATTACTAACACAAACACACACATATATATATATATATATATATATATATATATATATATATATAAACCTCATAACTAGTTCTGTCCAGCAGCCAACTGGAGAGTAAATGTACTGCAGTGAGGTTTATCAAAGGCATACCTGCAATCCCAATGAAGACTGTGAGGCCGAAGCAGATCAGGAAAACCACAAAGACCAAGACAAAATGTCTCTTGGACAAGGTATACAACCGCATGGGAGCCAGTCTATGACAAAGAGACACACATTTGGGTTAACACATTCTCACTAATCACGTAATATTTGTTTAGTGGCTGATGTTGTTAGCCTGCTATAGCCTGTGGTACAGGTGCGGATATGTCAACACGACTAGCTTCCATGCTACTCCAAACTAGCAGTAACAGATGGCAGCAGGAAGCGGCACAACGGCTTTAACGCGTTTCCTCGTAACGTTTTGACATTAGAGATACGTCTCGACTCTATCCGCTGAACAAATCGTACACTTACTGCTCCATTTCTGTCGTGTTTTAAGTCTCGGAAGCGAGAAAACTCCGTGAAATTCCGCTCGGTGATTCAACATCCGTAGGGTAGTTCCACATCAGTCTGCGACAACTGGAATTCTACGTCATCGAGTAGGCGGGGTTCGTTAATCACGTGGTGCTTAACGAGCTAAGAACGGAACTTGAGTAAAAGTGGAACAAGAGGGACGGACATACATCAAACTGTGTCCTAATTCAAGGACTGTATCCTTCGTAGGACCCGCTCCCCACGCTCTATGCAGCCACGGGCTAGAAATAATTAGATAGACAGAATTATTCTGTCTATGGACTCTAGACCACCTACTCAGCATTTCCTATTTACGTCGTTTACGTCCTCAGCGTATTTACGTTACAAGCGACTCCTGTCGCCTAGCAACAACCATAGTTCTTGCCTGTTTGGCAAAATAAATCACCGTAAAATTTACATATTGCGGATAAAATATTACATAATTCATTATGAGCAATAAAACATACTCATCCATCGCTCTACTGTTACTCCGTGTTACTACGTTTTTATTACATCTATGAAAATGCAATATGATTCATTCCACCTCAGGTCGATATGCTTTATATGTGACTCTAACTATTATTATATTTAATCAAAATAATTAAGAAATTTCGATGTGTATATATGTGTCTGTGCCTGGTAGAACCACATTAATGTCTATATATCCATGGCTCCAGGTCTGACACTGATGTCTATTTGATGTCTCAACATCCTTTATGTAAGAGAACTTTCGCGCATGCGCAACACGATCACGTCCCTTACCAACGTGGACTTTTAATTTCTAATTAAATATTTACAAGATATCATTTAATTTTCTACCATTTTAAAGACAAGATCTGAATTTTAAACAGGGAACATAATGTTTGACCATCATCAAATTCAGATGAATAAATGCGAGAGAGACAACACTTGTTGACTGATGAGAATTAGGACTATATATGTGTGTGTGTGTGTGTGTGTGTGTGTGTGTGTGTGTGAAGATTATTGGTGCATATTTGAGAATACTGCATCACAACGTGATATTTCCTGAATGTCTCTCATGTATTCCCATTTTCCAATTATATTCGTATCGAGGACAGCGCTTGTGTTCATCTTAGCCTGTGATGTAAAATATCAGAATAACATAAAACAGCAAACGAGTATGATTCCTCGTAAACATCAACTCTAAACATCTTTTTGCGTCTGTCATCATAACACACTCGTTTATTAACACTCTAATTGTTAAAATTATAATTACGCCTGGGTTCATAGCGCAGCAGCATAATGGGTTTGGTGCCAGTTGTGTCGGTGGTAAAACAGCAGCAACATCTACCTGTAAAAACGATCATCTCGGTAAGGTGTCAGATCCTCCTTCAGCTCGTTGTAGGCCTCCTGGATCTTCCTACAGAAGTATTTCAGCTCGCTGTACAAAGGGTTTTCCAAGCCGGACGAGTAGTCGGTGTCCATTATCACAGCGCGCCGCCGACTGACGGCTGAAAAATGGCGATGAGAGGTGAAAACAATCCGCGGTCTTTAGAGAAACGCGCGGTGATGTGTCTGTATTGTCGCGTCGTTTAATTGAAAGTGCAGTCCAAGCTGTTTTGTTTGTGTGGATTCAATAAAAGACAGAAAAAAAAAGCTGGGAAAAAAGAGGGGTGGAAACACACCGGAGAGGGTGGGGAGGTGGGGGTGTCACGTGATCTTAGTTCAGCACCACGGACAGAAACATAACCGCTTTTTTTTTTTCTTCCTGAATACATAATGTGAAGCAAAGTAATAGGTTATGTGCTATATATCTTCATAATACAGTAATACTGCAATTAATTTTTAATATTTAAAGCAAAAATATGTGAGTCCACCACTGACAAACATCTCACTCAGAGATGTTTGTTTGTTTCTGACGTAAACATGCTCAATGTATATTATTGTATATAAGCAATACTGTATATAACCATAACTATATGTGCAATTACCCTTTCACTTTACGCTGTGCATTTTCTACACTTATATTTCTCTGATTGTTATTTGTTGCTTAATATCCTTTCAAGACTGTTCAATATTTTTACAGGTTTGTTTCTTTGTTTTCTTTTTTTCCCCCATGTTGTTGCAACTGTGCAGTTTCACTATTGTGAGACACATATATAGAAATTTGAATCTGAAAAATAAAACAACAAATGCTGAATAGAAAACACACTTAACAAATACAGAATTATTCATTAATTATATATAAAAAAAAAAGTTTTGCCAAAACACAATATGACAAAAAGATTTTACAATTCTGGAAATTATAAGAAAACCATCAAGACTTTCCTAAGAATTTGAAAATTAAGTCAAAATTATAAAAGAATGAGACATTTGAACACAAAAGCAGTTTATTCATAGCTCTATTCAGATAAAAATGTTTTAAATTGGACTTGTCATCATGAGTAATACTGCGTTCTGTTTTTCAACAAACAAAAAAGGAGCTTTTTTTTTCTGAAACAATGACGTTTTATTCAAAAGATGCGTGACATATACAATTATAAAATAATTTACATGGCATGCCTTACTATCCATTCACTATAAACGCTCAGTCACCAAATCAGACTCAGAATTTTTTCAAGTGTTTTTTTTTTTTTTTTTTTTTTGTGTGTGTGTGTGTGTGTGTGTGTGTGTGTGTGTTTTTTTTTTTTTCTCATTTAGGTCTACGTCTACAAATACAAAGCACATATCTTTTCTAAAGAAAAGCCAAATCCTACAATATCTACAACAGTTCATCTCATAAAGTCAGTTTAAAGTGAATCCTTAACCTAAGTCCATAGGCAATTCTGAACATGAACTCAGTGGCTTACACTTGTGAACTTGTGTGAATGATGTGTGTGGATGTGCATGTGTGTGTGTAAGAAGCCGTGACCGCGCACACACACACATACACACAGACACGCTTGAAGGTAACAGATTTAACACTGATGGGATTGGTAGACTGCACAGTTGAAAACAGACACACCTTGACTTGACAGTTACACTCTACATAACTAGTCTACCAGCTACACTAGACTGGGCACTTACTCATTCACATCTTTTCCATCCAATGCAAACTTCACAAAACACAGAATGTGCCCTGAACCACCCACCCCCACCCCCCACCCTTCCACCCTAACCCCCATACAGTCCAATCTCACAATTTGGGCTACAACTGTAACAAACTTTTATCAACACAAAGAAATGTTCAGAAAAACTCCACAATATACAGTATGTATAGATACTATATCTCCTTTAGGAAATAATCTCATAAATAAAATATACAGACCAGCAATTGAGATGCTGAACTAAAAAGAACGGTATCAAACGGTGGTCAAAAGTGATGACAAAGGATTTTTTTTTTTCCCCGAAGAAAATATTGCACAACTAACACAAAAAGATGGATATTTTCGTTATGACATGCTCATGTTTTCACTTTTTTTTTTTTTTTAAAGATCAGTAGAGATTTTTTTCAGTCTTCATCCGTAACAACCCTCCTCTGACAGACATGCATTTCGTTGTGATATGGACATATCACAGTAAAATATGTAATAATCTCACAAATTCAGAGACCCAAAGTAGAGCTGGTCCAAAGAAACAGCAAGTGTAGAGTTACACTTTCAACTAAGTTAATTTTTTCTCAGCTCTGAATTTTAGGAAAATGTAAATTTTGGCACTCGTGTTTGAGGTAACACTAATCACACTGACCTAATGCTGTTGACCCTAAATGTTACTGCCCTTTTAGTGATTTTTGGCCACCATAACCAACAAAACCACTGCATATATGTGCAGTGCATCTACTCTTTCCTATGCTCCTATCAGCCGGTCCTGCTCGGTGTCTGTAGTTGAACACAAGCACAAGCTTCAACTGTCTGAAATTCAAAAAATAAAAAATAACCCAGCTTTTCAGATTTCAGTGTCAGCTTACGAAATGAACAGATTGCAATAGCTTCATCCTTCATCGGAGTTCAGACTTCAAAGATTCAGTGACAAAGTTTTCAGCTTAACTGTTAACCTTTCTTTTGTGGTTGTAGCTGTCGAACGGTTGAACAGTACTACAGCTTCGCTCCACACCTGAAATTACACTTAGAACACAGTGGAGACAGGTGTAAACAGACATCTGTCAAGGTTACCCTAGTCTCTTTACAACATTTACATATGACTGTTATGTATTTACATGACTTCTGAAAGAGTATGAAATGGCATAGGTGAAATATACAAAAATATTTCCTGTACCTTGCTTACATGTTTAGCGTTGTCTTTAAGAGCAGGGACAGCCCCCCAACTACATACTCACTTCACAGAAGTGACAACAGGTGACAAATCACTTGATGCCAGAGTTTAAGTTTTTTCAATCTAGGCCATCTTTCGACTTATCTGCGCCCATGTCACCATATGTAGATATTTCACAAAGTACAGGATATGTAAGTCAAAGCTATTCTGTACACCACTCCCACCTCAACACACCGGACTACACAGCAATATTCAAATTCAGTCACCAGTCTCCCAAATAAAGCAGGTAAGTTGAAATCCATGTTGACAGGGTATGAAGATTGTATATCACAAACAATGATAATAATGTTAAAATTCATATCTGAATAGATACATCAAAACAACAAAATGTACATATAAATTAATCCATGTAACAGAGTAACTAACACTTCTTTGTCCTTCAAAGTCCCAAGAAACCATGTGGAAAAGACTGCAGTTCACCTTAGATATATGTACTCAACCAAAACTGTTTTGACAGTGACACACCTTTAACAACAGTGAAAAGTGTGAACTCTTAGTAGTGCTCCTAAATGATGCATATATCTAAGCCTCAATTCCAGCCAAGATAGACTGAGCAGAAGGATTGGCAGAGAGCAAAACAAAAAAACAAAAAGTCCCTCCTACCCTCCACCATGTTTACTCATTTAATAACATCCTAAAAGCAAAAGCAGTATCATAAAGTGGTAACTGTTTCACTGAAGTTTTGTACAGCAATGGATTTCAGTGCCCAGTAGTACCTGTGCGCTCTGGGGAAAAAAAAGAAAAACATCTTTGATCTCCAGAGTGTGGTTTTTCAAGTATTACTGCTGCCTCATTCAAACTGCAACTTGACGATTCCTCTCTCAGTTAACCATCTGGTTATCATGTCTATAAGCTTCTTCTAGCTAAAGCAGCATTTATTTGCATGATGATTACCAAAGCTCAGCTCTTTGGCCCTACATGCACTGCAAGGTGCCACTGACTTCCAAACAGAGCAAATCTCAGGGCAGCCTTGGCAAATGCAGCCAATGCTTATTGCACCAACTCTAGTGGCAGCATTGTGTAGTGCAGCATGATTGTATCTCTTTCTATGACCAGGGCTGATTTTAATCATTTCTCCAAAATGTATTAATCTTAAATGAAACAACTGTGCCCCTTCAACAGATTGCATTTAAATCCCAGATATAACTCAGGGTAGAGACAGGGCATTTCATTTGAGGCGTTGAGTGACATTAGCTAAAGCCACAGCGAAGGCCTGAACAGCAGAGAAGGGATACTGGAAGTCCAGGATGTAGGCGTTGCCATCAATCCTGCCAAACTGCATCACCTGTGTGAAAAACAGACAAAACCTTTAGTACAGATCACAGGCAAAGAAGAGGTTATCACTTGTCGTTGTTCACACTGCAATTCAAATCAATAAAACCTAAATACATATGATGATTATTTCAGATTGAAGGTAACATGCAGTGAATAAGATTAATTACCTGTCTGCCTTCCAGTTCGATTTGAAAGTTCTTGGCAGATTCTTGTGTGACACGTCCACCAAAGTCCAGCTGGTAGACCTGCGTGGCTTCATTCCACAGTGGCTGCTTGTTGGCCATTACATACACGAACCCCTGGCTGCCCAACCCTCTGTCCTCCTTCTCATTGGCTTTTCGACATTTGATCTCATCCAGTTCGTTGGCAGCCCTCAGGTTCCTCTTACTCTTCCAGCCCTTCTTACCGCTCTGGCACTGATTGAGCAGCTCATCCCCACTGATGAACAGTTCTGGCTCACTTTCTGAACTGTCTTGGAACTCGCTATTGGCAGTGGCCTTGCTCAGCTTCTTAGCCTTCAATTGCTGCTCTTTCTGTCCCTTAAGCTTCTTCTTGTCTCTTCCTCCCAGCCGTGGACTAGAGATGAGCGAGTTGAAGTCCCCCAGGGCTCGGCCATCCTTTTTTGACTTGCCCCCTTCAGCCAGTGGCGGCACATTAGCCTCGTCAGCCCGACCGTCTGCCCGCTTGCGGTTCTTCTTGCTGAACTTCTCTGACCGCTGAGGCACCGGGCTCTCAGTCAAAGAGAGCACCTCCTGAAAACCTTCCCCAGCCTCTGCCATGGCCTCCTGTAATCCTCCATGGCTCTGCAGTTCTGCTGGTGGTGGTGGAGGGGGTGGAGGAGGTGGTGGAGGAGGGGGAGGAGGCGAAAGAACCGTTTTATCCACTGACATGTGGGAGGCTTTGGGTGGGAGTGGCACTGCTGGACTGGACATAGGAGGACAAGAGTTATAAGTACCCCATGGAGTGTGAAGGGCAATGGGAGGAATGGGAAGCCCAGAACAAGCATTTCCTCCTGGATACATAGGTGGGAGGGGGCAGCAGGCCAAGTTTGCCAGGTTTGCAGGGTAACCTGGTGGTAAGACAATGGTTGTGTCCTGCTGTGAGAAGGGTACTGGTGCCACCACCTCCTTTGGGGAGGAGCAGGGGCGTGGTGATCCTGGGATGGGTTGGAGCTGGGCTCCAGAGTAGGCAGTTGCTGGAGGATACTGGAGAGAGATTTGGTAGCCTGCAGCTGCCGCAGCAGCTTGAAATGATGCAGCATTGGGGCTTGTGGGGGATTTCGGAGAAAAGACAAAAGGCAGCCTAGACACATCTAAGTGCTGGGCTGGGCTAAGAATAAGTGGTGGTGGTTTGTGCGGTCCGGGAGGGCCGGTGGGATTCAGCGTTGCTGTCCGTTCCTGAGGAACCCACACCTCCTCTGTGGCAGCTGGGTCCCACTGATAGGGGGGTGGGCGTTTAACAACCAGCCCTGTTGCATCATTTCCTCCTATTGCCAGATGCCTCAGAGTGTGATTCAATGTTTCATCCTCAGTAAATGCCGAATTAACATAATCAGCCCTGTCTCTGTTACTGCTCCCTCCTGATGCAGTCCCAGATCCTTCTAGAGCGCTCAGCAGGTTGTAGGAGGACTGGGAGGCCAGAGGAGTAGCGCTGTTGGAGTGAACGATAACTGTGCTGTGTGGTGCCCCATTCCTGGGAGGGAAGTCTTGTCTGATAATGGTTCCTCCCGCTATTCCATTAGCACTCCCTGGTGCAGTGCTTCCAACATTGGATCCACTGCTACACTGACTGCAGGTGTATAAGGCTGTTGGCACCCTCTGCTGGAACGAGGCTGCTAGTGCACTATTTTTGGCCTTAGGAGGCAGTGGTCTAGGCGGTTCCAGCATCTGGGAAACTTTGAGAGCGGCCTCCCGGCTGTTCCTCCTGAGAGTGGCGTGGATCAGACTGCTATCAAGTCTCTGTCCAGAGTTCCTGCCGGTGGCACTGTTCTGGTTGGCGGTGTCAGGGTACGGGGGCGGGTCTCCACTGGGTATGGAATAGCGAGGTGCAGTGAGTCTGTTGAGAGTGGCGGAGGTATAGGGCAGCTGCATCTTCTTGTCAGCTGAGGAGGATGACGATGAAGAGGTGACCCTGAGAGTGGCAGAGCTGCCAGGTCCCTGGAGTGTGTACACATTCTGATTGCAGACGAGACGTGTTCGAGGACGACACACTTCCTCCACATTCCCACTGCTGTCAAATGTAGTTATCCTTTCATATCCTAGTGGTGTGGGGTACTGCGCTTGTTGCTGACTTGTAGGATAAAGTGGAAACTCTCCCTTTTTCAGGCAAATGTCTCCAGGAGGAGGAGTCCCACTGGCACCCCCTCCTGCTCCAGACGCAGCACTGGAGGCTGCAGTGGAGGCTGATGTTGAGGCAGCAGAAGCTGCTACAGCAGCCACAGCAGCAGCAGCTGCCACCGTTCCAGGATAAGGGGGAGGAGGGTTCATCTTGCTGAGCTCCAGAGGGGCACTAAAAACCACTGTGTCACCTTCAGCCAGCTGTGGAGTTGACCGAGTGGTTTTGATTTTCAACAGGTGCTCATGTTCGCCTCCCACCGCTCTCTCAACCACTAAATCAGCAGGTGGATGAGGGATCGGGATCTGGATCTGCAGCGCCCCCGGCTGAAGCTGGTGCACGGCTGCAGCTGAAGGTCCTGACGACATGGAGGGAACCGGGATTTGAATCTGAAGCTGCTGCTGAAGCTGATGGTGATGCTGCTGTTGTTGCATCTGCTGCTGTTGTTGCATCTGCTGCTGCTGTGACTGCTGTTGATGATGCATTTGTTGTTGCTGCTGGAGCTGCTGCTGAATTTGTTGATGCTGCTGTTGTAGCTGCTGCTGGAGCTGCTGCTGCTGCATGTGTTGAAGCTGCTGCTGAATGTGCTGCTGCTGAAGCTGCTGCTGTTGTTGTAGGTGTTGGTGCTGGAGAATCTGTTGCTGCTGCTGGAATTGCTGCTGCTGCTGTTGAAGCTGTTGTTGATGGTGTTGAATTTGTTGTTGTTGGTGTTGTAGTTGTTGGTGTTGTAGTTGTTGCTGATGTTGTAATTGTTGGTGGTGGTGTTGCTGCTGTTGTTGTTGTTGCTGCTGCTGTTGTTGTTGTTGTTGCTGTTGTTGTTGTTGTTGTTGCTGTAGTTGATGGTGATTTGGTTGCTGTTGCGATGCATGATGAGAAGGGGGAGGTGCCATGAGGCGACTCATTTCAAGTCCCCCAAATATGACCTGACCAGGACTAGAATACCTGGTGGGAACTGTGTACTGGGCTGTCAGGACAGTGTCCTGACTCTGTTCTGACCCACTGGCAGCCGCTCCAGCAGGCGTTGTTGTGGGATTCGTTAGGACGTCCAGCTGAACATTTTGATTGGCTAGGAGTGACTGAACAAGACCGATGCTCTGAGCAGGGGACATGGCCTGGGCAGGACTATGAATTGGAGCAATTGGGATGTTGACGGTGCAGGGGGGATTGTCATCGGAACCACCAGCAGGGCCTGTGACAGGTAGGTCATCTTCATCCTCACTGAAGACGTTGGGGCTGAACACCGGCAGATTGATGTAGTCCATGGAGATTTTACGTACCTCGGGCAGGTAGATGGTCATCTGCCTGGGCTGCAGATGGAGCAGGCTGGTCTTATATATGACTAAAGGAGGGAAAGGGCAAAGCAGGCAAATGAAAATTGAAGTTATTTTTTTTTTCTTTTCATTTATTCACAGACTTTCAGTTACCAGATGATTGGCTGATTGGTTACCTGCACCCAGATTGGTTGGCAAGAAGGTAGCCAGCCCCACTATCTTGAATTTTGTTCCCCAAATATTGGATGTAACCTGAGCGAGATAGTTTTGCTGCAAGACAGGAACCAAGGGAATCAGGTTATTGTCTATGAACACACAGATCTAACGAGGTGAAGGCAGAAAGGGCACAGACCACCTCACTGTCTTCTCACCCTGCTAACACTGCCAAGTGTGTTTTGGTGTATTTACTGGACAAATCATTTGATTCAAAGATTTTTTTACCTGAGTGATGTCATCAAGAGGAAATTCCCTCCGTGTTAGACTGGGTGAACCTATTGAGGGTTTTCTTATGGGTAACCGCGGTGACCTGGAGATCTCTTGTGTAGCACGAGACAGTTTGGGCGATTTTCTGGGATCAATGTTGATCCTGTTGGTAAAGGGACAAACTAAGTCTCTACAGAGAAGGTAGCAAATAAAAAAAAAAAAAAAAACAAAGTTTAGGCATGCAGCGAAACAAAAACCAAGCATTAAATTAAAATGCGCAATTCATGCAAAGGGTTAATAAACAAAGGTTGAGAGTTTAATGAGAGGGAAGGGCTGTCACTATATCTAAAATACGTTGCTGAGATATTTACACTTAGAAAAGACCACAATCTGGTACTACATTGTACATAGCAATAGTGGAAATTAAAAAGCAAAATATTTATTTAAATATCAATTTAAAGTCCATTCTTAAATGTTGCTGTTTGGTGTAGTAACAGCTATTTACAAATCTGAATTCATCCTTTATTCATCAAGCAATGTAGGAAATTAGTTTTTTTCAAAAAGAAAAGAAAAGAAAAAAAACTTGTCTCTTCTTAACAAAACAAAAAAAAAGTATAATAGTGTTGAAGCAGACAGACTGTTTCAAATGGTCTGTTGGCTGCTACTGGGTCAAAAAAAAAAAAACAAACAGGAGTTATAGATGGCAGATGGATTGCACACAGTTGCAGAACATAAAGATCAACTGCCTGGTTACCTGGGCAATTTGGGGGATTTGCTGCCCCTGGAAATCTTTGGAGATTTCTTGCCAACCCAGTCATCGCTCAGCTCGATGTCACTGGAGTCTGAGCAGTTGCAGCTGTCAATCATGGCAGATATCAGACTGTTTCCATATATCTCATCTGAGGAAAGAAATTAGGATGCATATATAGATGAAAATGGACACTACAGCAAAAAAAAAAAAATCACACTACTACACTTAACAAATATGTGGTGTTATTTGTTGTCATATCTACAACTATTTTGCTATGAGCTACTTCTACTTATTGCTGTTTCCACAGGACTAAACAGGAAGGAAAGACTGCAACACAAATATGAGATACTCCCCAAAATAGCAGTCTTTCGGTAATCATCACAATTAAGTTAGCACTGCAGGAAATTTGAATCTACTTGGCAGAAACCTTCATTATTTTAACAAAACATGGTGGTGCAGCAGTGTTTGACTATTTCTTAGGATACACATTCAACCGTAGTTTCAGTAGTTTTCATTTCCTCCGTTTCTTTATTCAAATAGAGTTTGTGAACCTCTGCTGCTCTAGTTTAGGTCAAGCTAATTTATTTGATGGACATTAAAGTGTGAATGGGCTGGAACCATTTCATGGCTGGCTTCATTTATCACTGCGTGGGAAGGGAGCACTTTGATTTATGAGGAACCCAGGGGCCATCAGAGCCCCCATTAAGCAGCTTTTAATTAACATGGGCCCAATCTGCCCTATGTGACTAAACATACTAACTCACTGAGTGCCAACTCAAGAACCTCCACTAACTGGAAAAGTACTGGAGCAGCCATGTATATCTGACAGGAATATGTTTAGAAATATGAATTTAATACGCAAATGAAAGAAATGCTAGAATTAGAACATAGTGCTATTACTATTGATCAAATAACAAGTTAAGACATTTGACATGGGAGTTTTCAAATTCAAACAGTCAAATTCTGTATTAAATGTTACTATTTTGAATTGCTTAACAACGATTAAAAACATTTTACTCTAAACATCAAGTCCAACATATTCCTCTAAAGCGTATTCAATGAATTCTCAGCTCAGTTTTAATAGTCTATTAATATATTTGTGATGGATTCGTATAAAACATCCGAATTTAAAAGTCCTCTGTGTTGCTGATTATCTTGCGTAAACAGGACAAAACTTTTTAATTACTATTTGATTATCTTCCAATAAGATGCTAAAATGAGCAAAGCTCAGTTTTACCTGTTTTTCCATCTGTCTTTGGGTCCATAATGACAAACTCCGGACGCAGTTTACTTATTCGTCTACCCTTGAGGATAGGCACCAGACCTCCTAAGTACTCCAGGTAAAGAGTGTAGCAGGGACCTCCCACCTCAGGGTTATCCTCCGTACGTTTCATGGTGCAGTGCAGACGCTCGTTCCCAGCTGTTGGGTAGCTCACGAAATCACGCATGTTGTTGGGATCTGGGATAGGGGGCTTGAAGAGAAAAGCATGAGTGTATACACTGTCATAGACGTACTGATGTACATCAAGTACATTTTTTGGAAACTTCTTACGTCTGTTTCTATTGTTTTGATTACTCTAACACCCTCTTGTCCTGCATTACCTTGATGGTGGGGATGAAAGCGGCAGTGACGTAAGAACAGAGGCGAGAAGGCATGGTGAGCTTGGCAACATCTTTTTCCTCCTTCACTGCCGTGGCGATGCCCTGCTGGCAGAGTAGCTGCAGGCTGGCGACGCGGTGCTCTACTCGCACGACGTAAAGCGCTGGGCCGCAGGCCAAGAACAGACGAGAGTCCCGGTGACCCCAGCAGAGTGTGGTGATCGGGCGCTGCAGGATAATGGAGGACACATTAGAGGATGCACCCCATCCTTTCAAACGATTAATGTCAAACATGAAACACTGAATGTTGTGGGTTTCTGACGGTTACTGTGATATAATTATTCTTTAACTTTTTCTGGAGGATATTTCTTACTGTGAATTCTAAGAACAGGGGCTTTCTTCATTAAAACTTACAAAAAAGTAAAGAGTATAATTACATGTTTATGTTAAATTGGTAGGTAGAGCTTAAGGAGGTATATAATCTAGTAGATGTTGCCTTTGTAACTTCAACCTTCACATTTTTACTAAATGAGCTCATTATAATTTCATTAGTTATTTCTTAAAATGTAATTATATTAATTCATACTCATATGTATTACTATAATATTTATAATAGAATAACAACCAAGTGGCAGGTTTTAAAATAGCTTTCTTTTTTCTTTATGTCTTTAAATAGACACAGAGTAATTTTAAATTCCAATGTGAGGCGCCAGCTTATGACATGTTTAATAAAATGTGTTACATCCAAATTACTCACCTGTGCTGGTGTGTCCAGTGTGTAGATGTGTTCACCCTGAACGTTGTAGAACTTAACAATGGCATTCCTGGTGGGGGGAGGACAGGACGGGTCGGGGGAGAGGAGGGTCCGCTCCATCCCTGCCACTGCGAGGAGGTCACCCTGTGAGCACCACTGGACCACCACATCTACAGCAAAGGACATATAGTAATCATATATTCCATAATGGTTGGAACGATAATGTAAGCAGGGAATTTTGACAAAAAAAGAAACAATGAAATTCCTTGAAACAAAGTTTGTCAAAGGAAATAAAAAAGTGAGTGAGAGAAGCAATGAAACAAAGAAAAAGCAAAAGTTCCTGGAACGTTCTGCATTAATAGATTGATGATGAGCCACACACACCTTTCAGACCAGTGCGAATGATGGTGGGTGAGAGGTCATCGTAGTTGTTCATCAGATTGATGTCACCAGAGGTGAAGCAGACTGTCAACAGTGGCTTCTGGCTGTGCACTGAGAAGAGACAACACAAACACCTTAGACAGGCAGCAACAAAGTGAGGAGAGATTGAAGTACAATGGTACCAATTAATCAGTTGATTAATTAAATTAGCCAATTAATTTATTCTTTTTTTCCTGAGGAAAAATTACAAATATTGTCTAGTTCCACCTTTACAATCATAACAATTTGTTGTTTTTTTCTCTCTATGTCTGAAATAGTAAACTGACCTCATACATTTATGATTTGTTGGTTGAGTGTTGGTCGATTAAACCTGTGTTCTCATGACTTGCCCATTGGGGTTTTTACATAAATGTGATATTTATTTAAAAAAAAACTATTTAATAAAAATCCAGAAAATAACTGACAGATAAACTAAAAGAAAAAAAACAACAATAAGTATTTAGCTACAGCCATGAATGAGGTATCATGCTTGAAACCTACAAAGTGATCAATATGCATTTCCAGAGTGGACCATAAAATCTGTAGGCGTCACTGAGGGCAGATATGGAACAGGCTGGGACGGTTCCGTATCCTCGGCAGCTGTAATTCATTTTCAGTGACTTCAGTCGACAGTGTCTTATTCACCAGAGTCCGAAACTGCACTAAAACATCTCGCTACTGCAAACAAGTGGCATTCTCAGTCAACTGCTATAAATAACAGACCTTCAGAGAATGGCCCCATATGTTTTCCATTAAAACATCAGCGTCTCTGTCCTTTCTCATAGTCCTGAAATGACCCACATACCAACACAAATAAAATATCCACTTCTCTTCTACAGGCTAATGACAGTTACCCACTTCCTACAGTAATCAACTTACATGCGTGTTGCAGCAAATCAGATTATATGATACATTAAATCATATATATGATACGGCCGTAAATGTAGTGTTTTGTGCTGTGCTTTGCTGTGGTGATATGTCGTTATCATATATCACGAGATGGAGATTTAGCAGGCCGGGGAGAGAGGGGGTATCTGGTGTCTCGGTCAGGTTGTCGACTTGAGAGATAATTTTTATCAGGTCCAATCAATTACTATTGACTGGTTTAATTAGTGAGTTAGAGCATAATCAGTGTTCTAGCTAAAGCAAGCACTTTTCAGCTGTACCATTTGGCCGACAGTGAAGGCAGGGGGGAAAAAATAGACTGGGATGAGGACAGACCCACACCGTTTCGGCCTTAGCAACTGGGAGTAATTAAGGAGAAGAGAATAGGAGGTAAAAAGACAAAACAGGAACCAATAAAAAGGAGGTCGTTGCTTGGGCTGGTGTACACGGTGAAAGCAGCAGGAGGGAGGGGAAAGCTAATCACATGCAACTCTTCCCTTGAGTGGCTGCTCACATCACAGTGTACCAGATACACAGCAGCCATCTCTGTATTTGCACTAGACAGTAAATTCAACAAATATGCTCCCAGGCTTGTATTGTGGATATATTGTGTAATTATATCTGAAAGTAGACAGTAGTAAAATCCATAAAAACACTGACATGTCGTGCATTATTTGATTATTTACAACAATATGTGAATCGTGTTCACTTGGAGGGGAAGCTACAAGTGGGGGGCTGAGTGTATACTCAGCAACTATTCTATAATTTTTTTTTTTTTATCTTCAAACTGTAGAGCGCGTGCTGTAATGAGGGCTTCTGTGGCAAAAACAGGCCCTTATTCTAAAATTAGTATGCAGTCAACTGTGGCGTCACACTCAAGTACAAGGGCTATATCCTTGACATTGCAGGTAAGCTTATTTCATAAGACTCCTGAGGACTGGGTTGAAGGAGGAATGAAAGAAAAAGAAAAAGAAAGAAAAAAGAAAGAAAGAAAACTGAAAACTGAAAATATAATCAGAAGAGATTAACACATAATTGCCACAAAAGTGGCTGTTTTATTCCACTACTATACAAATGGCCCGTGTTGTTCCGGGGCAGTCTTACTGTGTCCTAAATCAAGATAACGCACTCTCTTTTCCAGGTTTGTTCACTTGAGTACACTGAAAGTGTACCACACATAAAGAGTCCAGTGACGCACACGCTTACACTGTGACAGCTGCTGCTATTACGACAACAGCCTCTGCACCATGAAGAGCAAACAGGAAGTCCAGTGGCAGCATCAGTCTAACGTCTCTCTTCACTGTGCTCCACCTTCATCACCGCCACCCACACCCCATCCTCTATTTGGTCACACTCTTTTGCTTTAATGTGCCTCACCCCGTCTTCACGGCCGGAAGAAAAGTGGAAAATAGTTGAATTATTAAATTATTAAACTAGCTTCAGTGAATTCCATTTGCGCTTCGACTCAACAGCACACTCCAAACATAACACTGTGTCTTCCAAGTTAAAACCACACCACATAAAGCAACACATGCAGCTTTGATTGCCAGTGTGCACAGTCCGACTCGGACAGATTAACCTAATTAGATCAACGATTAACTTTCCCTCTCTTTACATTTTTAGAGACTTTAGAGTCTTTAAATCAGCCAATTCCCTTTACTAAGTGAATAGTCACCATGACTACATAGGTAATTGGTGATCTATTTAGTGATCTAATCCATGTTTTTTTAGTCGTTTGCTGATTATTTCCTCTCTTTTAAATCTTGTTTATACATAACATTTGTTATTTTTGAAACTTCATGACCAAGACCCAGTTCATGTCCAGTTACACACCTGCTCCAGGATCTTAAGTACTCGTCTCTATGCCAAAGGGACCAGGGATACTAATGATAATATAGTGCCACCGTACAAACCATAATTCGTGTCCCCACCTGGTGTCCTTACTAGGAAATCTTTCCCCTTCCCTTTAGACTGAGAGCATGAAAAATAATTGATAGAGCAGCAAAGGACTAAGGGAAAGAAGGGGGTTGCTGGAACCTGCCAGATGGTCCAACATCTGCTTTCTTGTGCACAGAGGTACCTACGTAAGAAACAGCTGGACATCTCCACCCCAGCGCTCCACTCCCTATAGGCACAGTGCCTTGCTCAGTAAGCCTTTAACAGATTACCCCTCCAACGCTTCACCAGGAAATACTATTACATCATGTTTGCACTGGACTTCTATCAGTTGCAATCTGACAGAACAGATATGCTTTCAGTTTGTCTCACAAAGCCTTAATTCTTCACAACACTACAAAAGAGAGGTTTTACATAAAAAAACAATGAATATGGAAATATAGAAAACAAGGAGACTGACATGGCCTGGCTAGAACTGAAATAGACGTATTTATATAAAAGACTGAAGGTCTGAAGGTTGCTGGCTCAATCCAAGGTTTCGGCAGATGATGTGCAGCATTTAATGAATTTCCCTGGTGAGGGATTAATAGTCTAATCTAATCTAATCTAATCTAATCTAATCTGGTGTGTGTCTCAATCTCTAGACCAACAGGAGGTTTGTGTAGAGACAGTAGATTTGAGGTGGGGAGTTTGACTTGGTCACAGTCGGAGGGGTGAGATTCAAATCAAATCCTGAGCAGCAAACCTTGTGGTGGGGAGTAGTCGTCAGAGTCTGTGTCGCTCTCACTGCTATCCTCCACCAGGAAACTGGGGTAGTTCCAGGACATGCTGACGATACCATCCGACTCATGCAGCAGTATGTGGGCCAGCATGCGCCCGTGGCAGTCCATCACTATCACCTGTCCGTCTGCAGTACCAAACAACACCTGGGAAAGAGACAAGTAAATAAAGAAAAATTAACTTGGACACAAAGACAGAAGAACAAACACAGAAACAAAGACATGTTTAGACACATAAAAGGAGATGACAGAGAGAGAAAATTAAGACAAATTAAATGCATATTGCACAGAAAACAACTCAAAAAAATAGACATAAATGGGATGAAGGTGATGGGAAAAAAAGGAAACTGTGTACACGTGTACAGAATGAAAGCTTGATGATGTTCAACTTGAGCTGACAATGTAACAGCATGAAAAAAAAAACAATATAGCTTGGCAAAACCACAACACCCTCAAGACAGAGAATACTTACTGTCACTCAAAGCTAATCTTGATTAGAGCCACTCTGCATAATGAATGACATGTCTGTCTACTTAAAGTGGCACATAAAAATCTAAAACGTCTACATATAATAACAATCATAGTGCTGCGGGGAAATCATCATACTCATGTCAGTTCTGTGCGATGTGTGTGTGTGTGTTTGTGTGTTACCTGCTGGTCATCGGGGGTCCAGATACCACAGGTAATCTGACTTTCCAGGTTGATCTCAGAGGACCAGTGTCTCTGCCCACTGACTGATCCCACCAGGACGAAGCCGTCGCGGTAGGAGATGAGAGCTTGGGTGCCATCGTGGGACCAGGTGAAGTCGCTCACCTAGAGTCAGTTAACAATGAACAGTTGTTCAATAAAAAAAAAAAAAAAAAATTCAATAACTTTTTGAGTAAAAGTTTATCTTTCTATACATCTCGCCTGTGTGGTATCAGCAGCTTCTAACATTCAATTCAACTGATCTGGATTGATTATAACATTTGTTTTTTTTCAACAATTCATTGGGTAAAACAAGTGTCTTGGATGATGAATAAGAATTTTGTGAATGAATAAAATTCTGTTTTTTATGAACAGTTTTCGTATGTCTCAGTGCTCTCACTAGCAGGGTTGATTGCAATTATTTTAAAATCATATGAGATGTAATGAGGAGAACGTCCTCTTGGAGCCACTAGTGAGACATTTACACTTGTAACTTTCTCTTGTAACTTTCTCTTTTTGTGTCGTCAGAAAACTTTAGAATAAAGAAAAAACACCCGCATATTGTCAATATGCAGTCCTGTTAATATGTTATCCTGTTAATACTGAAAGGGGCTGGTTCAACTGAAATAATCATTTTTCTGCTTAATGTTTTCGTTAAAGTCCACTGGTAGCACTGCTGCACGATTATATATTATATGCCTCCACTGTTCAGTCCTGTTGCAAAATGATTGAGCTGTGGCCAAAAACAAATGCCCTGAGGTCACACCAGTCTTGACCTTTGATTTCTGAAGTCATACCGGTCCATCTTTAAGTCCAAGTGAACATTTGTGCCAAATGTGAAGAAACTGTCAAGGTGTTACTGAGATATTGTGTTCACGAGAATGGAAACGGGTGGAGGGATGGACAGATGGACAACCTGAAAACATAATGCCTGCGGACACAGCTGTTGCAGGGCAGAGGTGTAAAATTTAGTATCTAAAGGGAAAATAACAGAAGCACTATTTCAAATGACACTAGGCTAGATATTTAAACAGTGCAGCAATTGTTTAGACTGTCATCTACTAACTACATTGATCACAAAAGATAAGATGCTGTCAGAATGTGTCGGACTCAGCTGAGCAGATGACAGTGATTGATCGATGAAGCCTACACATAATCCCTGGGCAGTGATTTTTTTTTTTAAAGAGAATATAAAATGTTTGAGGCAAAATGGCTCAGTCAGTCACGTTATAGTGCGAATGTGTAAGAACAATGTGTTATTTTAACTTTCCCCACAAATTAATGTGATTGACATTCCATTATATTGATGCACATGTTTGTGCAAATCATATTTGCTGATGCTGCTGTATGTTTTGTTCCAATTATATTTGCATATTATGTTTCTACTTATGTTCAACCCATTTCTTTTCCATGGATACCATATTTATTCATATACATGATTTCCATATTGTGTATCAGTGCAAAGTAAATTATATCACATTGTGTCGTATCTTACCTGAGCTCCACGGTCATTAACCAGCTCCACGGACCAGCGACCCTCGTACTGGATCCAAACAAAGATCCCTCCGTCTGTATCACAGGTGGCCAGTTTCTGAAAGGGCTCATTCCACCGTACCAGCACCACCTTAAAGACACAAAGCGAAAGAAAAGATTTAAAAACGTCGATTCTCAGACCAGCTCTGCTTCTTCAGCAGCTGCTGTTTTTGTTACTGACAATATCCTTGATGAAACACAAATCATCAGAGAGATATTCAAATTATATTTCAGACTGTGCGGTGTGGGGTATGGCATATAATTTAGCAGCGTCCTTCCTCTGACACAGCTTTGCCCTCTTGCCTACAACAGATAATGTGAGATGATCAACAAACCAGCGCCCTCGATCGAGACACTGAACTCTCGCCTGCACTCTTAGTGCAAATTGCTCTAGATGAGGACACAAGACGAATGCCTTTAATGCAAAGTAAAAATCTAAGTTCCTACATTTCAATGAGCTAAATTTAGCAGCCAACCAGATGAAAATATATCACAAAGTGGGTTGACCTCATTTTGAAAAAGTCGCAAAGGAGCTGCTAATATCCTGAATATTAAAGGCAATTAGATTCAATTATTCAATTTCCTGTCCTTCTGTACAGCACTTCTTCTTCAAACATGGAAAATTCCTGAGTGTTTGTCCTGGTTTGTCACTTGACTCTTGTGAGTAGATAGTGTATGTTTCTATATCCCATTTTACTCAGGATGTTTAGTACACTGTATAAGGAGAAGGAAGGATTTAAAGGTAGATGTCTAAATGAAAAAAGGGAAAGTGACATTGACAGATGCAAAGAAAGAAAAGACAGATATTGAAGAAAACAGTCAGCGCATTGATACATGAATGAAAAACGTTATATTATGGTGTTAAAACTAAACTGTACAACCACTAACAGCAGTGACTCACAAATGTATGGGTGTCTGCATTTCCCTGAGGTCAGTGGGAAGAGAGATGGATCATCACTACCCTGAGAAACGGGTCACAGCAGAGGACAGTGTTGATTACTGGCAGAACAATTTAGATCACAGTGTTCATAACCTCTCTCATTGTCAGTCGCCCATCTTAAAGGCACCTTTTACAATCCCCACCAAGCCCTCCCTAACTCTGTATCTGTCTGATCTTCTGTAGCGTGACTCAGCCTATTCCCAGAGGAATAATCCTGAGCAGAAAGCAGCTCTACTCTCACTGAGCAAAGTACATGGCCTGTACATGTGAAAACACACAGCACAGAGCAGGATTTAGCAGAGCTGACACACTCCGACTGCAACAGATCAGTTGCTGAGAGTTGGGTAAGCCAGCTAGACTCCAATGTAGTATAACTGTGTTAACTATGTGTTTTAATTTTCCTCCAAAGTAAAGAATAATTCTTCCAGCTGCACATTTTTTTACAACAAAGCCACGAGATCGGTTACAGGCTGCATTAAAAATCTATTTCACTTAAGGACCGTCTTAATAACAAGACAGATTTTTCACAAACATAAATAAGCGCAAAACTTTCAGGTACAAACCTGTAAAAGTGAAAATAAATAAATAAATAAATAAATAGCATGCTTGTCACTGTGAATTATTCCAGTGCCCCGCAGTGTTAGACGCGCCCCACCTTGATGAGAATAAAGAGCGCCTCGGCTAATGTCAGAAAAAAATGATTTCCCTTTTAATTAAATATAATACTAGGCTGATTAAACGTCAGGGAGAAAGAGCTGTGGTACTACATCACAGTCAAGGCCGCGTATTTGATGCTTTGTTGATGCCATTGTTTAAATCATTGAGTTCAGCTCAGTGGGTGACTGATCAATCACTTCACAATTTTCCTTCACAGTAAATAATGTGAGCACCACGTCACAGGGTTGGGAAGTTAGATTCATAATCACTGTGGTGGGAGAAATCCCACGTTGTGCATCTATCTTCTAGAGCACGTTAGCATTTTTATTGCACTAAAAATGAGCAATAGATTTACAAATAAAGTTAATTTCAACATTTTCAAGCATTTCCACGCAACGTCAGCAGCAACATAGAGATTTCTCCAATAACCAATGACTTTTCACGAGAATTATCTCTACATCACCGTCTTGTGTATTGTTAAATGTCTAATGACAGGGTTATCGTGGGTGAACATAAAAAGATCTGTCTTGCACAAACATGTTTATATGAATACACCGTGTAAAAGTCTCAAGTGTAATAAGTGTACAGTGGCATTCATCGCTCTCCTGGCTCTGCTCCCTCAGCAATAAAGTGTCCTGTGAGCCAAATTTACTGTTTTCACTCCCACTCCCAGAGGTGCACATCTTAATGTTACTCTATAGGTGTGCCTCAGCTGGTGAGCTGCAGGGAAGAGAACACAATAAGACCTGACCTGGTGCAGGTCTGCAGCTAAGTTCTCTATGTCATTCTGACCGAGTTGTATCATTCAGTCAACTGATGTAGCAGTGCTCACTGGGAGCAGAACTGATAGGCTTTGGTAGTAGTATTGTCAAAGATAACTAATTTCCATGCACAGTGGGGGAATACAAATCTGTACTGGTGCTCCATCCAAACACAATCGACAACCTCTACTGTGGTAAGTGGATTTTCCAGGTTGGTATGGTATTAAACAACATACATCAGCTCTAGTCAGTGTAGACACAAGGCTTTAGATTAGGTCTGCATTATTCTGACATCATTCATACACTGTGTGTTGGCAACAAAGAAGGCACAAAAGAAAAACAAAACAGGAAATTAGCATAGGGTTTACACGTGGCGTGTCGCATGTATGCACACTTATCTGCAGCAGCCCTGTAAAGGTGAGAATAATCTGTGTGTCTGTAAATTTAGCTTGACGTGGAGATTAGTGTGAGCTAGTCTGGCTTCGTGTGAGGGGGAAACGGCTGAGCACCTCACCCTAACGCAGAGATCTGGGAGATCAGACGTCACATGGAGACAGACGGGATAAAAGTGAGAAGCCGCTGCGGCCAGAGAGAGAGATCATGGGCTAAACAGGCACATGCACATATCCAAACACATACAGATGTCATTCATTAGCATGTGCTAAAAAAGACTCACTGTACAGTGAGTGATTAGAGGTTAGTTAACTGGAATGAAATGAAATGACAATCTGGCAGTAAAAGAAGAAATACACTGAGAGTTGCAGCAGGGTTGCAGCACAACTATAAAGGCCAAGACAAAGCATTTGTCTCTTGTCTGTTCCCATCCCAGAGGAAGAGGGTACATGTTTCCAATCCTTTTAATTCTGCCCTTTGGCCAGCACGTGGCCATTGACAACTTCTGCTTGGGAAGCTGGCAATGTCCTCACTCCTGCAGTGCCATGCTGTTGTCACTGCAGCTCCGGCCTCTTGCTGGGACTTAGAGACTGGAAGCTGGGCTGACCCCAGCAACTTAACCGAGAAGACTAAATCAAATCAAGGGACAACTTTGGGTTGCATTGGAGTCAGCAAATGTGAGAGGACACTGTGACAGTGCAGTATCACCATGGTGCAGTCATGAGCTCATGGATCCATGGCAACACTGGTCATGTGCATGGAAGACGTTCTTTTTGCAAGGTTACAAATTAGCAACCTGGACTGCTAGCATGGGAAGTCACTCTGAAGATTGCTTTGCTGTTTTGTGTTTACCTTTGTTAGGCTTTCTATACATATACACTACACACTGCATGTAAGATGAAACTGATGTGTACTTGTATTAAATAAAGCAAGGGTTTGTGTCCTACATAGGATAAAAAACGTCCCAGTTACATCTATAAAAGCAATCTCAGTCAAATCTTTATTGACTCACATGGGAAATTAGCATTGTAGCATGTCAATGACAGTGTAATAGAATAACCAAATTTAAAAAATAGAAAAAAAAATAAGTATATATTAAAATATATTACAGGGACTGAAAAAAATGTGTTCTCATACTACACACTGAGGCTACTGGGATTTCTTGACTAATGACTGAAAAATCATTGGAAAGTGAAGACCACCTGGCTGAGAATAAAGTCACATACAGAGCGAGCAAGTGAGAAGGACACTCCCTTTTTTGTCCCCCTTTCTCTACATCTGTACCTCGCCTGATTCTGGGTCTGACATGATATTAAATCAGAGGCAAAACTCAATTAAAGAAAAGCGCTGTGCTGTGCTGATACAAAAGCAAGGCAGCAAGAATGGGCAAACTGGGGCAGGAGTGATTTGCAGCGTGACAGAAAGGGCAATGGGACGAGACCTTGAGGGGAGGTTAAATCTGGGATGTTTATGAGTGGAGCAAGCATGTGATAAAACCTTAATCAATATTAATATCTGATAATAGCATATACCTTGGTTATTACTGGATGTAAAGCTTGAGTAAAGCAGACACACTGACTTGCTAAATAGTGCAATTAAATGTTTGTAAAAAAGTGTGTTTTTGATCTTGTGTTTCATTATTTAATTTAAGTTAATCATCATCGTCAATGACAATAAAAGTAATAAAATGACTATTCTATTCATGTTCAGAAGTGCAACCTATCTGGGCTCAGAGGCACCTGAGATGGACCATCACAGTCAAAACTCTACTGTACTTAGATGAATCAATATTTCAGGTATTTTCTGGTATAAATGGACACCATTCATATATGATGCATGGGATAAAATTTACACAAGAGTAGTGTACACAGTATAAAATGAATATAGAAAGAGTGGTGTGATGCATAAGATTTCTTTTTTTTTTGTCTTTATAGTTACTTGCTATGTAGGCTGAAATTAAACAACTCTAAAACAAAGTGAACCTGAGTATGCAGATATGTCTGTCTGTTCCCTGACTACAAACACTCCTAAGCAAAAACAGAAACTGCACTGTACAGGACACGGTCCCTTTTGGAAAAGCATCTTGTGATCAGACGAGTACACCTGGATCTGAGGAGGCAGCCGAGCTTCAGTGTTACGCAACATGTCCTCTCCCCAGAATGGATTAACACTCTAAAGCCATTTGCACTAAGCACATTTGGTGAGACCATTTTAATGCAATGGAGAGGTCATGTACTCTGCAAACCTGAGAAGGGCTTCTCATGTCAAGGGTCAGATAAGGAGAAAGCAGAAGACGGGAGACGTGTAAAGATAAGGTGACTTCCCTCAAACTTTGCAGGAAGAATGATGATGCATTCTGTCTGTCTTGCAATCCACTATTATGGCCCCATTTAGTGTGAACAGATTCATCATCTAAAAACACATGGCACAAGTGAAAAATAAGAAGCAGAGAGGAAAACGTGGTGGTGTTTTTTTTGCCTGATGAAATGATTCTCACTCTCTGAGATTTAACCACACCAATTTATTTAACGCAAACAGAATCTTACTGTTTCGTCCATTCTCTTTGTTCATGTGCTAATTTAATTGCCACCTAGAATAATCGCTGTGAACCACTTGTATTAGGGCATGAAACATCTGATCAGACACAAATCGTTGTCTAAGATGAGCATGTAGGCCACAGAAGCTGCACACTGAGTTCATCCTACATGGTGAGGTGGTAAACACAAGCTGGTGCCCTGGGGTCACCTGTCTCTCTTGCATTAGGGGCTTAGATACCTGGGCTTGCCCTCTCAGGAGAAACCCAACAGGTTAATCCACCCATAAGACTCATGGGAATGGTTGTGTTGTGCGTTTGACTCTTTTGTTTTTAACAACAATGTGTGTACGACTATTTCAGCAATCACACATAATTTCTCCCTCCATCACTATAAGAGTTTTTCTGTCATAACAATTCACGAACACAACGACATTGTGCTGAGGACTTTATCATGGCGCATATTTTTAGCATCCAAAGTAAATATGTCCTCTCCTGAGACTTTCGCTTAAAGTTCTACTTTCTAGAAGAACTAGGAGTCTAAATGCATTTTGACTGCAAGCAGATAGTTCTTACTGTAGCAAACACGACAGGAGCCAATGATGTAACCACAATAAGGAGGTTAATGTTGGGATCACACTGCATACAGGATGTACTGCATTTATTTTAGTTGTTTAAAAAAAAAAAAAATCGTCCTTTTACAATAGAGTAACAATATTCAACACTGACACCAACATTTTCAGATTTACCTAAACATTAAATTAGGAAAATAGCAAAACAAGCATTAACATATGACTCTACCTCTAGACAACAGCAGAGCTGACTACAGGATACTGCAGACAATCTGCTGCAGCCAAAATGTCGTTGTCAACATGGTGACGGTCATTGTCAAGTCTGTCTCAGATATTAAGCTCTGAGGGAGAACTCCTAGTGACTAGCTGTTCGCTCTGTTCAGCATCTCAATGAAAAGTAATGGGTGGAAAAAAAAAACACACTGGATTGTCAATAGAGGGTTTGATCTATTCTGAAGCACATCCCAGAGGGACAATTCAGCAGCATCAGAAGCATAGTGACATAAAAGGACGTAAAACGTACAGCTTTCATCTATTTTCTATTTGATTTAAGTCTGTTGTGACACATCTGCAAGCTAAAGGTCAGAATATCTGTTTAAATAAATACTATAAAAATAGTATCAGGACATTTCAGGCTAACTATTCTCTCAATATAACTTCTTTATTTCATCTGGTTGTTTTTTTTAGTCTAAAAGAAACAAAAGGAAGCTTTAACTGCTTTACTGTGAGACAAAGAAATGTTATTCTATAGAAGAGCCAAGTAACTTATTTAAGAACAAAATACAGCTGATCAATCATCCTGAAAGGGCACGTTGGATGCAATTTTTGACATTTTAAACACAGATTAATAAAGGAAAATGGAAATGGTTGCACAGAAGTCTTATGACATAGTTTATCTATGACTTGACAATTGCACTGCATGTTTCCACCACCCTTCAGTTAACAATTAAGACATAATCTAAGATCTAAGAGACAAAAATCTATGATATAACTTAAATAGGAAATATGATAACAGTAATATGCTGACAGTGTCATATAGATCTGAGTATTTCTTCAAAGCGACAGAGCTCCATGTAAAACGTAAAGCATAGATTTCTAAGAACTGTGACACCCACAAAGATGGCAGCAGGAGACTGAACAAAGGGAGCATGGCACCACACACACACACACACACACACACACACACACTTCAGCTCCCTTTGAAGCCATTACCTTGTAATTATCTCACACCCTGGCTGAAGGAGAATTAAATACAGAGAGGAGGACAAACCTTCATCAGAGATGTACCACAGGCTTTGACAAACCTTTTCATTACCTGAAGAAGACCGTGAGAGCTTTCAAAAGAGATGCTACGGCAGGACAACAGCTGAGTTTCAATACACATAAAATGCTTTTATCCAAAAGTGCTACCTTGTGTCACAAGTGCCAACCTTTTTATTATGGGATGAACTCAAGTGTTAATCAAACTCCTGATACAGGAGGGGACAGCGGCACACTATACAAGAATACAGACCTCTATCCATTTGCCCTGTTTTTAACAGATGTCTGACAGCTTAAGATCCACCCTCTACTTTACTACATTGCCCACATTGGGTCAAATCCAAAAGACACATCCATTCAGACGTTTGCTTACATTAGAACGATCACGGGACATTCTGGTCCATACATCAACAGGAATAATGGCTAAACTTAAGGATGCTGGCATGGGTATTGATCTTGGCAGGAGTGGACTTCAACAGGAGGAGTTCAAGTTGCATTTTTTTGTGCGTGTGCTCATTCATAACATCACTTGAGCTAATTTATAAGAAAGGACACTTGTCATAAGCAACGACAAGTGTACAGTGACAGCGCTGACATTCAAAGGACAGGACTAACAGGGGACGCAACTACTTTTACTGCTGAGCGAGCAGCTTTGGAGGACAAGGAAATGTTACTCAAATGTATTAACGTATAAAACAAAATGAAAACAATGACAGCTGGCCTGATGAGGGTTTTCTCCAAGGGTAATATGGCTTACAGACAGCAATCTGTAATCTTTATGAAAAATGAATAAAATTGATAATCATTCAATATATTAACACCTTTATGTCAGTGTCACTAATACTAGGCTGTCTTCATGGGATGGCCAAATCTTTGACTTTAAGACTGGAGTTGGGATCCCTTTTTTCTTTGAGTCAAGTCTTTAAGAACTAAGAGGTGGAGATGTTTCTGTACGCCAGAAGAAACTTAACATTTTTCTTGTCAGTTGTTACATCTTATTCCTTAGAGCGTGCACATAATAGAGGGCAGGGATATGCACAGCTGTTGTCTCCATAGTCTTGGATGCACTCCGCCCTTCCTTCCCCTCTTCCTCATCATCAGTCCTGGTTTTTGTAAATTATACTCCTTACTTCAAGATAACTAGTAGTGTAACACTGCTTGGTTGTGATGCCACAATGCAAGAATTTACAGCATTAAATGAGAAACCATTTGCTGTACATGAGTCATACTCCTGAAGGCCAAATATGGGCATAAGAAAAAATAAATAAAAACAGGAAGACAAAGGCTTGCGACCTCCATGGCAGTAAGTGACAACGTGTCAGACACCAAGACAATAAAATCCCTTTCTCCAGACAGGGAGTTAAAACAAACAGACTGAAACACAACAAAGCACATAATTAACAAGAGAGACAACGAAAGACTGCTGATGCAGGTTACCACAGGTTGAGCTGCCTCTGACTTTAATTACAAGACGGGAGAGTATATAAGAAAACATTTTCTTTGGTGCTGGACTGTGTGCAGCCGTACACTCCCCTCATCTCATCACAACTGGGATGGAAAATGACTTGAGTGAGTGGACAGATCTATCATAACTGTGCAGTGTGATTTCCACTACGGTCAAAAAGCCCAAATTATGCATTGGCTGGACAAGTAATGAAATTCACATTTCTCATAACACTTATTTATTGCTTTACATCAAATCTAGGGTGGAAGTGGAGAGTACATACGTCTTTTATTGCTGGTGCTAGGATAAGAGCAGAGGAAAGTTGGCAAATCGCATCTGAATTAAATATGAAAAGTGTCTTGATAGGTCATATATGTAATAATATATAATAATCAAAATGCGACTGAATGGTACAGCAACTAACAGCGAAGTGTATCTCTCCTTGAATAAATCTCATCATGCTTTGGTCAAAAGTCTTCGCATGAAGGAAAGATTTTCCCCACAGTTGAATGGCAACCAGGTATAAAATATTTTTGCGTCTCTAGAAAACTTAATTATGTGTGAATGAAAGGACAGCTGCTACATCTGTAAAACCCCTTAGGGACGCAATTAAAAACATGTTCAGCAAAGACAAATACTATATAAATCACAGTAAAAAACAGTCATTTTAAACACAAAAGTAAACATTTTTTGCTGGTAGAAGTAAAATAGACACATGTAAAAGGCAAAAATTACATTTGTGTGGGTTTTAACCTCTTCCACACTGCATTCACTAGACCAACAAAAGGGAAATTTCGGTACTTGGATCACATTCAAGTGGGCAGAGTTAAATGACATTTCTGCTGCGCTTCAGTCACTCTCTGTAGGGATTCATCCACCCTCCGTTCAGCTGCCGTATGGAATGCTGAGACAGCACCTTGCTCCATCTGACCAAGAGCTACGCCCACTAAAAGAAATAATGCAACCTGTGTGCAGCCTACACTTGTGCCAGCCCTGATATATACTGACTGGAATAATCATACACATGAAGGGCAAAATATATAGACATTACTCACCCGCTGAACTTTCCAATATCAAAATAAACAGCCTCTGTGTGCTAGTGGTGAGAAATTTTAGGAGGGTATGACCATGGTGAGAGATAAGACTAAAGCCAAGGAGTGGAGCACTGTAATGTTTAGACTGAAGAGTAACAGGAAGATCTAATGCACGGCTGTCAAAATACAAGTAATCACATCTTATTTTCAAACAAGTTCTTCAGAAGTTGATTTCACTGATTACAGTGATTTCACCAGAACAAGAGTAGTAATCACCTATTGTAGAAAACTCAAAACTTCAGGGTAACATCTTTGTGATACACAACCCAAAGCAAGATATAGCTCGGCTTCAATGACATTATTCTGCACCCGAGCCGACACTCGTCTAGAAAATCTTACACGATGCTCACAAAATAAGGTTGAGTACCACTGGTTATAACAAATAATAATTTGCAGACATGCTCCCAGCATTCTTGTGTATAGAAGAAGGAGAAGATTTTAGAGGCTCTTTCTGAGAGAATCAATAATCTATCATCTAAGGCCGGGTGGAAAAAACCATCATCTTTTCAACACTATATCACGGTTCACGATCTGAGCTGTGATCTGTGATTTTCAAACCTGCCTAAGAACCATTTAAAACAAAATACTGCACTAAAGACAGCGCTTGCTTTGATATAATGAGGATTTACTTAAGCAAAGGTAACTGTTTACATTGTGGGACCATATGAAATACAGATCACAAAGTGTTGTTTATGTAGCTGTAGCCTTTTTTTCAGCAATGCCAACTTTTTTTTTGAGAAATATCTAATGCACAGCTCAACTACCTATCAACACAGCTTCCTGGTAAGCACAATATTAAGGTAGAGTCAAGATGGTAAAAATGTCACAATCTCTACAAAGTACATGAAAAATAGATTGTGGATATTCTCAAGACTCATCACAATATAAAATAATCAGATTCCTCCTCCAGAACTGAAGTAGTGTCACATGCAAAGAAACTAAGTGCACCTCTATTGCAATATTAACAAACTTATTTATGTATTTATATCAAGTTTTTATTTATATCAGTTCTTATCTTTAATACATACTTCTAGACTACTTATCGGGAATAACAGAGTAAAAATGATGGCACGTAATGGAGAGGATATTCTATTTTAGTTTGCTTTGTGCCTCTTTTTTCGCAACAATCTCATCAGGATCACACAAGAGCATCACTGACATGAACTGCTAGTTGGAGTGCATATTTATATTGATATAAATAACTCTCACACTAACTATTTGACTCTTTGGTTTGGTATCAAACTTCTCTTACCTCGCTGTTGTGTCCTCTGAGGTTGAAGTTTACTCTCTGTGGAGTGGGTCGATCTCGTCTACAGTGGCTGGATGTGAATGTGACCCCGACAACTCCTCGACCGTTCCCGGTAGCCAACCAGCCCTCCTCGTAGTAGCGCTTCCTGCACACCGGCTTCTCCTTCTCACTCTTGGGCACCCGGCCCTTCCATGACAGGCACAGGATGTTTGAGTCGCTGCAGAGGACCGGGCCATGCTCCACGGCAGCGAACATCCCTGCAGCTCTCTACACCCCCGTGGATAAAAACAGTACCAGGATGGAGGATGGGGGTTCTTCGGAGGTGTCGGTAGCGTTATGAGCGCCTGTCCTCCAATGAGGTTACTGGTTCGGTGTCGGATGTGAGACAGCGACAACGGTGCATAATACTTGCGCTTTCTCTCAGCTGTCTCCTTGATTTGTAACACAAGGTGATCAAGTGAAAACTTTTCCAAAAGCACAAATGAGGTTATCAAACTGGGGATTGCAGGATTGGAGACATGTACCCGAATGGGCTGCATACACAACTAAAGGCACTCATTCAAGTCATGTTGATGTGTTTGATCAGTGAGCTGCCTTGCTGATTATATTTCAGTAACAAGGCAACAGATGAGAGTATCAGAAAAAAAAATATTTAAAAAATTTCTGTGGTAGCTTCCAGACTCATGTCAGCTGATCAAAAACAAACATCCACAAAAAAGCTGTAGCTTGTAAACTCACAGACGGACAATGCATCCAATCCATTCAATGTGTCCCAGTGCTTCCAGTTAATGTGAGTAAAGTTTTTGTCCAGTTCAGCATATCATTTCTAGACGCCGTTTCCTCTTCATAAGATCCCAGCTGTGTGTGAGAGAGAAGAGGAAGAGGTGGTGGTGGAGGAGGAGGAGGAGGAGGAGCAGGGACTCCTCTCCATCAGCTGTCAGTCCGCAGGAGAGCCGCTTCCCCCGGCATCACGTCTTTTCAACCCGCCTCGGGGATCCCATGGAGGACTGCTGGATAACACAAGAAACAAATAACGACTGTTGTCAAAACATAGAAATGATCGCTACAAAGCAAACAAATGTGTGATATACAAACGATGGTATCGTTTTTAACGATCAGATATAATGGTAAAGAGCTGAAAGCTTTCACCTGCCGCCTACAACCGTCAATTTAAATATTAATGCACGTGCCTAAAATTACCCCTCACGTACGGTTACTTCTGTCTCCTCGTGCAACCACTTTAGTTCGAGGATTATCCTGCTCAACGGAAGGATATTAAACTGATTGATGAATTATTTAAACGATCATGTATCATTTTAGCTCTTCTTTTATTAAACAACACTACCAAGGGCGTGTTTGCTGTCGGTTAAATTGCAAAAAAAAAAAAAAAGGAGGAAAACAGACGATATAGAGAAGAGAGGAAATACAATGTGGACAGTGACAATAATAAATGAAAATTATCGATTTTCGACAAAAAAAAAAAAAAAACACACACACACACACAGAGGGTCTGTAACGGATGGCTCCTGACTAGTCAGACGATAAAATGACAGGCTACGGACAGCTGTTGTATAAGAAGACAACTGACATTTGGATTAAGTCAGTTGTCATCATGATAAAAGATGTCCACAGAAATCCCAGTGCGACTACAAAGATAAGAGTACCAAGCAATTAATATACAACCAGGGAAAGAAAACAAACAAAACAATAACAAGTGCGTTGTAACGGCAACGTAAAGGAAAAAGCCTATAATAGAAGTGTTATTAACTGACAAACAAATACAGATAAAGCCCATGAGATGATGCCCAAACACCTATCATCACCGAGAGCTGCCTCCTAGCCTCAGCTAGCTAGATTCTGGATATTGGATGCAGACAGAGAGCTCCGCAGATCAAAACACGTCTGCAGCGGGATAAAATGTTCCCGACTTAATTAATCTTCTTTGTGTAATAACGCTAACCTAACTGAGGTGCTCCGTGAGTTCAACCAACGTCGACTGCCTGTGTTGTCCCCTCTACAAAAGAGCAGACAGTGGTAGCTAGCAGGCTAACCGACCAACTAGCTAGCTGAGCCCGAACCACCATCAGCGGTGAGACTGGCTCCGTCCACCCGCCGCTGGCAATAGTCGCTAACAGGCTACGGCTAGCACATTAGCCCACTGTTTATCCTATCGTTTTTTTTTTATATCAGCACACGGCTATTCAAAAGAACTCCAAGTCAGTATTGTTATAGACAAAGTAGTAAAAATGAGCAGACCTGTCGTCAATAAAACCGGAGGAACATCAACAGCCAGTGGAGCGCTTCCTACTGCGGTGAGCTGCTTCGTCTGCTGCTGTTGCTGCCGCTGCTGCTTCCTCTGCCCGCTGCCTGCTACTGTACACTGCCAGGGCCCCGACAGCTGCGTCACGTGATAGACACGTGATTTAGCCCAATTAAATTATCACAGCAAGCATCAATAAGTGCAGTGTTTTAACTTTAATGTAATCTTCTCACACATGTTGATGAAAAAGCAAAACCAGAACCACAAGAATTCCCTCCGAGATCAATAAAGTTCTTTATTATCTTATCTCAAAACTGGAAACAATTTAGTCATTTAACTCTGCCTACAAACAAACTGTAGCATAGTCGAGAGAAATACCCAGACCCTTTACTCGAATAAAGTCCGGTCCATTCTTATTTATAAATTAATCATATTTTGTTTGTTTTGTATGTAAATTCTTAATTTAAAGAGCAACTACGGTCATATGTACTTCAAAATCCTGCATTCAACGTCACACTATAGTATATTCACTTAATACACAACTTAGATGCAATTTTGAATTACTTTAGCACTATTCACTAATGTAAATCAAATGTTATTACTGTACATTTCTTCTACATATTGGAGAAATATGTTGTTTTCAGCTCACTTCACTATTTTCCCTCAGCTTT
Organism: Polydactylus sextarius; assembly: GCA_016801845.1. Classification (NCBI taxonomy): domain Eukaryota; kingdom Metazoa; phylum Chordata; class Actinopteri; family Polynemidae; genus Polydactylus; species Polydactylus sextarius. The sequence goes on from CM028918.1 coordinate 9,775,919, forward strand.
AGTTATTTTTCATAGACCAGAAGAAAAAAAAAATATATATATATATATATATATATATATATTCAAAACAATATAAAATATTAATCTAGCCAGTAATATATAGCCCCAGCAGGAACATTAAAGTAATGCTTAAATATGAATTCATCTATAGATACAGTTCCTTCTGAATTGGTACATTCTGTATGATAAGTAGGTTTATGTACTTTGATTGTAATTAAAAAAAAAAAAAACTGAAACACTAATCCACCATAAGTGTTAAAGAATGTTCTCTAAATAGCTGAATGACTCCTAATAGTGTCTATTGATATTTATAATTATTACTCATAGACTGGTTGTCATAGATGCATCAGGGTAAGTTTTTAAAGGTTGATACAGGGTCCAGATGGGAGTTTATTCAACCGATTTTAGAGTTATTTTATTCTATAACATGCCATCATGTTTCATATGGTTGATTGCAAGTGACCAGTAACTAAATATGTTAAATAAATGTAGTGAATATGTTTTTTTTTTGTAATTATTTAACAGCTACATTAAAAATGTATAATGGAACAAAGAAAGACATAAAAGTATAACATCAACTAAGATTGGTTCTGTATTTATTTTTCTTTAATGTAGTCATGTGTAAAAGGGTTTTACAGGCACATATTTTCATATTACTTTGAATTTATTCTAACAAATGAGTATTACTGGGTATAACAGTGGCTGAAGCAACACGTGTAGTACTCAAGTGCAAGGTACAAACATAAAATTATTTTTATAAACGTATATTACTTTATCCTATTACTTTTCAACACATTAAATATGTCATATAAAACATTTAAGAACCTTTATCTGTTAATACGGATGCCAGCTGCCACAGTAGTCGTTTATCCTCCGGTCCTCCAGGGGCAGTGTTGTGTTCAGGGGTTTCCGTTTGTCTCTTCCTTCAGAAACATGGCTGCCCCCGTTGTTCTCAGGCGAGAATTATTTTCACTGGCAAGGATACTCAGCAGAATCCCTCATTCGGTACAGTAACTAACATGTTTTTATTTTGCACAATATCTGCAAACAATTAACTAACTTTGTGGTCGTTTAGAATAAGAAACGTGGACGGAGACGGTCTGCAAATCTAACAAATTCGTCTCTGACCGCAGTTGTAGCATGGTGGTTACACAGTAAATGTCATCTCTAAATGTCCACTAATGTCAGTGTATAACTTTCCAGGGACCGAGAGCTTTGGCCGCATGTTCGAGTCACAAGAAATATAATACAGTCAGGTTGGTAATAACAGTGAATATCAGCTGAAAATGGTTTTGTTTGTTTGCTCCAAAAGACCACCATCACCACCCTATGACCCTTTAATGTGAAGCCAAAAAGTAAAATCAACCAGAAGCTGTTCTCTCAAAATTACAGAAACATTTATACTAAACTGTGTATGTCAACATTGTCTCTCTGCAGGTCCCGTCTCCCACTGACATTCAGCACCTCCTTCCACACAGCAACAGTGCTCTCATCAGCATCTCCATCTGTAAGTTAGACTGTTCAAGAGCTAAATATAATAGTTTTGATAATAATGATGATGAGACTTTATTACATTTATGTTTCCTTGCAGATAACTGTCACAGAAGAGCCTGACACGCTGTTTCAGAGGGTGTCAGTTTTGGTTAAGGGTCATGACAAAGCAGTGCTGGACAGCTATGAGTTTTTTGCCACCATGGCAGCTAACGAGCTTGGCCTCACCATCAGTAAAGTGTGAGTATTATTATACTGAATCTGCATTACACTGAAACTAGTGACTTCTCCTGATACTACTGTATTATTTATGCCTTCATTTTCATGATGCTTTTCCTTTGCTGCAGTTATGAACCTGCCAAGGACATAGACAGGCTAACACTCCTGAAGTCAATACACATCTTCAAAAAACACAGGGTCCAGTATGAGATGAGGACACATTACCGCTGCATTGAGGTGAGGAGCTTCAATCCAGTTTAATTTTTTATTATTAAAAGCCCACTAGCTTAGGTTCCCTCAAAACAAACAGGCATTATTTTATCTTCATTATTTGTCTTTTTTTGGGTGTGTTTATACAGAAATGACTCACCCTACACACCCAAAGTTTTTCACTTATTGTATCTGATGACTCCTCTTTTAAGACTGTGTGGACATGCTGTTTTTTTCCGCTCTCTTCTCTATCACGCCTGCTATGACATGACTACTTACAGTCATGACAAACTCCTGTAATTTAACTCTTTCACTTTTAAATAAGTGAAAAGTGAAAACCATTGTTTAAGTTCCTTTAATCAACCCTCTAGATATGCCATTTTTGTCAAAAAAAAACCCTATAAAATGTATTATTCAGTCTTGCCATTGATTCATGATGATGAGGTTACCAGTATATGTCCTTTCTTGTGTTTTGTAGTTGTCTCATTTGACGGGCAGCACAGCCCAAGTGTATCTTGAATACATCCAGAGGAACCTCCCTGAAGGTGTCGCCATGGAGGTGACAAAGGTGAGACACGGCTTCCTACTTCATTTAATTCTGCATCAGATTATTTATACCAGGCTTGTGGATGGTGAATAAAAAAAATCAATTAATTTATTCCCCTCCTCTTGTTCTGTTCATGTGGTCAGGTTGCCATGGAGAAGGTTCCAGATCACATACTTAAACCCATGTGGGACGACCACCCGGTTGACGAGAAGCAGTGAAGCGGAGCAGTGATGAGCAACAGATGCAGATTAGATCTTATAAATACAACAGTTGTACACTTAACGATAACTGATGGTGGTGCTCATTATAAGTCTACACATAAAAGAAAAACGTCTACTTCAGCTACAAAAATTGTGTTTAATTATGGCGCCATGCAACAGTGTCTTTGTGCACTGAAAGTTGTTTATTGTGTAAAAAAAAACAAAAAAAAACAATGTGGAGTCAATTGTATGTTTCACTCTTCAATAAATTACATATTCTGAATTTAGTGAACTCAAAGTTACATTTTGATCAATTATTTAGTCAGTATTGTTCTTTTAATATTTCCTCCCAGAACATAAGACCAGCACTCATGATATTTGTTTTTAGTCATTTATTGAATCATTTGTATACAAGAGTTTATCATGGAAAAACAGAGAATTCACACTGAGTTTGACAAGTATTTTCAGGAAGAGCAACATGGCTTATTCTGAGCAACTAATTACTCATCCTTCCCGTCACATCCTGTAACTTTCCAAAAAGTCCCCATATTTATCATCACGGACACTTTGCTATTTCCACAGCTCTATTTAAAGACAGTTGAGGCCTGCCCCATCTTCTCTCTTCCTGTATTAAAAGAAGCTGTCATACATGGATGGCACTTGGACATTAATCATACAGTGCGCCATGTCCACAAAGGAAGTAGTGGTGGGAGACTTTAATCTTTTTTCTTCCTGTCAACATTTCCAGCTGTACAGCGCAATTTCTACCTCTTTTCATCATTTCTAGCTCTTACTCATTTATCTGTAGTCATGGTTCAACTACACTCCCTGAGATGAGCTCACATAGTAATTTTTTTAATTCAGAATTAGTATTAGTAAAACATAAATATACCATGAGCATCTTAATACTTATATATCTTGAGTAAAACTCAACTCACAGTGCAACAAAATTCTTTATTTCATCATTGATGGTAAATTGAAGAATCTGTTTAAATACAAATATATCATGAGTTTGGTTTGTAAACTGGTATAACTGTGGTTTTACATTTAAACTTTATGTTCACCAGCATCAATACACTGATCTATAGATCTGTCTTTGCAGAGGTAATACTTACTAAGACTTCACAGTACTTCACGGAAATCAAGTAAAAATCTTTCCTAATCACGATCTCATTTGCAGTAATTAAAGACAAAGAAAGACAAAGTACTTGCCTGTGTGTCTCACCTAGTTTGGTGCGAGCGCAGCCGTTTCATCCATCCTGAAACAGAGAATCTCCAGGCATCAGAGAAACAGCGGTTTAGGGATTAAGACACAAGAGGAGGCTCACCTTTTCCAGTGAAGTGGCGAACCTCAGATGTCGCACCGCTGTTGAAGGAGGGGGAGAGATGTGAGGGAGGGCCTGGGTTCCTGCGGCCTGGGAGCTTTACTGTACTGTGTGCCCCCCTTCAGGAGACAACAACAGTCAGTCTGTTATAATCAACCAAAGGGAGAAACAAGAAGGGACTGCAGAGACTGAAGAGGCAGCAAAATGTACTGAAAGTGCTGAAGAGATGGAAAAAGACAGACAGAGGAGGGGAAAGCGCAGCACCTGTCTGTACCTCATTTAAGAAATGGACTGAGTTTAAAGTCTGTGGTCATATTTGACTATTCTGCAGAATCTCAGTGACGTAGTAAATAAAATGTTTGTTTTTTTTTCTTCCAGAAACAGGGTAAAATTCATGTTCATGTCCCAAAACAAAGAATATTAATATTAAATGTATTTTCTTTGTATAACAGTCACATGCATTTACACATCTGGTAAAACTTGATAAACTAAAACATTCTGATTTTTGTTACTGTATCATGGATTCAAAAGCTAATATAATATTATTCAGAACAATATAACAACTGTTACTCCAAATACAGGTATGGCAAGAAAACTGAATTTTTGTGAAGATTATAAATATATCAGAGTATAGGAGAAATGTTCTAAAAAAACTCTAAGAAACTTAAATGATAAGACACTGTAGTGAAACTCTCCAAACCTCTAGGTCACCTATGAAGTCAAACTGTAATTACTGACAATTCTATAATATAACAAGAAAGAAAATATGACAGAACTCGGTCATATCAGAGTGCTTATCCTTTGCAGATGATGTCCTCCTTTTAGACATGCTACCACTGAATTTGAATGACATGATAATGAGTCATGAGAATTTCAGTAGCTTGCAAGTGGAGCGGTTCTGAGTCCTCCAGTCACATTTACATGGAAAGATACATGGTAACACACTTGTTGAAGTAAATAAAATCCATAATTTAGATTTAGATTCGTAGCACTGAAAGATTTTTTTTTCTGGTCCCCAATAAATTTCAGCCCTCAGCGAGTCTATAGAAAAAATACAGTAAAATTCTACTTTTATAACACGTATTTCAAATGAAGTGTTATGTTTATTAAAAGTTCTCGGTCCTCCAAACTCATCTAAGGAGTTGTGTATAATTTGCAGCAGTCTTTACATGGATCAAATATTCACTTCTCAATAGGAAACAGTTACTGTGTCACTGTACAATACTGGTTCTGACAGTTGGTTCTGTTTCAAAAATGTTGTAAACTGTAATGACAACTCTCAGACTTGTTTGTGAGAAAACAAAAAAAAAGAGAAGTTGAGTTTATTTTTTTGTTTGTTTGTTTTATTATTTCTTTTCTTCACGACTAGGTCATATGTCTCGACGGTTCTCATAAAACACATTCACAGGTTCACAAAAGTTATATTAATGACAGTGAAAGGTATTTATAACACTTCAGAAAAACTAAACACAGGAAAGAGTCACTTCTTATCCTTAACGGAAGCAAATACTAATGGAATTTGCTTTCATTTATAAAAGCTATTAGATATATATTTCAATATACTATTCATTTATAATGCCTTTTTTTCTTTTTGTCAGTACACAATAGACTGCTGGAGACAAACATGAATGTTCCAAACAGCAAAACTCATAACTTAAAATAGCTGCACATTAACGATATAAAATATAAAATATAAAATTAAATATTCATGAATACTTGACAAGTGGAATATTGTCTTATCACTTGAAAAATGTGTAAGTGTTAAACAATATTTGCTGCGCTGCTGTGTGAGGTTTTAATACATAACTACAGCATTTCCATGTTATTTCCATGTAACAAAAGGAAAGGTTTGGGAGATCCACGGTGTATTAAACTAGTTAACAGTGGTGCTTGAGGGCTGCTGTGCACTCATACACTAATTTTCACACCTCCCCCCACCTTCAAACATACACCGTCACCCATTTTTATTCTTAATTAAGAATCAGGAAATTTTCTTAAGGCTCACAGGGTGACTGTAACAAAAAACACAGAATACTTGATTAACTTTGACAAGAATTTTCCTCCCTTTGAGAACAGCTTTTTTCTCAACAATATCAACTAGTTCCCACAGTACCAACAGTATTTAAATGTAACAGAACTTGAGACTGCCTTTACACTGTTAAGTTTTGAGGCATTTTATGTGTCCTCAGTTGTCATTAGTCATTTCACATTATTTCTTTCTTCCTATGCCAGCAGACAGTATCAATAACCAAACATCTGGCCACAGAGTATTCATAAAGATACTCAGAGTCTTTGTGTAACACATATTTCAGGGGTGTTTCATTCACACCGCACCACTCTAAGCCCCATTACAAATGCTTGGTTATCGTTTTTTAGGGCAGGCTGTGTTAAAAGCGTCGGCCACCAGGGGGCCCTGGCCACCTCTGGCCTCTGCCAGGTGGGGGATGAGGCGGAGGAGAGACCGGTCCATTGTGGTAGCTGTATAAAAGGATAAGATCACACATTGGATTCTTGGCTTTGGCCAATAGGGGGCACACTCTGATAAGAGCAGCCATGTGAATTATTCCTGTCAGGGATGTAACTACTTATCTTTGAAAGGCAAAGTACAGTGAAATGTCTTTTCCAGTTCTATTATTTCATGCACTATTTAAGAGTCTGAGTAAGTATAATTGTTATTTACAAACGAACGGAATAATCTTTGACTAATTTGGTAGACAAAATGACACAGAAATGTGATAATTAGAGGGCAAGTTGAAGTAAAGAAAATCAAATCATAATGAGGCCTAAGAGGAAGGGACAGAGAGGACTTTGTGTTTATGTCACAACCCTCAGTCTTTTTGCTTGCAGTTTACAACATGTTTGCATCACAGACTTAAAGGAGCACAACAGGTGTAAACAAATCTTAAATGATCCCCAGATCTATTTAAAATCCAATTGCGATGTTTTAAAAGTGTGCAAGCAAAGTGCAGAGAATTGTGACTTGCAAAGCTTAAGCGTGATATTAATATTTAAAATGCTCTTACCCTCTTGGGCCGCGGGGATGGAAGTGGTGTGGCGGTCCAGGGGGCGGCATGCCACGACCTCGGGGATGAGGCGGGCGCCCTCTGAAACCTGGATGACCTGGAGGAGGAGGAGGTGGAGGGGGTCCGTGCCTGGAGACAGGTACAAACAAGTTACATCAGTCCTGTCAACATCTATTTTGTAGAACTTCATAGAATCATTTTCTTCTGTGTCAGGTCCATTCTTTGCTTCCGAAGTAGCTCCATGAGCATCTCCACATGTGACTGTGTGTTTGTGTGAGGTGATAACCTGGGCATGGGTGGGAAGGGGCCTCTGAGGTGCATGGGATGTGGAGGATGTGGAGGAGGAGGAGGAGGAGGAGGAGGAGGGCCCATACCCATTGGTCCACCCCTACCTCTATGACCCCTAAGGTCTGGATAAGGTCGCATCCTCCCCATTCCCCTGCAAGAGAAAGGCCGTAATGTAATTTGTCCTAACTGATAATTTTAATGAAACACTTGTTAAATTTTGTTAGTAAATCTAAAAGAAAAAACAAGGAAAAGTATTTTCCTCCTTTTTATTACCACAAATTTTAATTAAATACAAGTTCATTATTTAAGACAAAACTTTGACATACACATCAAAAACCCAGTATAGATATGAAGTACCTCATAGGTGGAAATCCATTCATTGCTCCATCCTTCATTCGACCCCTCCCATGTCCAGGTGGACCAAATCCCTTCATCATGCCTCGTCCACCACGCATGCCACCACGACCCATTCGACCCCCTCGTCCACGACCTTTGAACCCACGACCCCTGAGGTAATAAATCAGAATCAGGAAATCATATACAAACAATGTATTCAAATAACTATACAAAGCACTGTTGTGCTCACAAATTCATATAGAAAAATATCAGTAAGATGAGACAGCAGTAAGATCTATTTACAATACGAAGCCAAACAAGATAAGAAACCAGACCTGGATTTGTTTTCGGTTACAGGCATCTCAGATTCATCCTTGGAAGGCTCTGAATTTTCTATCATCTTCTCTTCTGTGTCTGCATCCATCTGAAATGTTTCAGGTCAGTAACTTTATTGATTTTTTTTTGAAGCATCAAACATAACAGACACTGAGATACACTCGACTTTGGAGCATGTGCTTATGAACAAGACTTCAATTTACAAATATGCTCCATTTACATGTGCAAGATGTATTATTCAAACTCTGCAGAAAAGACAAATAGGACATTTTTACTATTTGAAAAATGAATTTGTGCAGGCATAAATGTGTGAACTAATCCAAGCGTGTACAAAAAAAAAAACAATTTACAAATAGATTCTCTGATAAAAAGCTTCAGTCTTAGCAACATCGTTTGATGTTTTATACTGGTGTTACATTGATAATCCAGTTATTGTTACCTCTTTTCTGCTTGTTTTATGATGTTTGATAAGAAATCTATTGAAATCTTCAAGTATTTCAGTAACAGCAACTTCCAGCACAAAAACGCAACAACTACAATTCAATGAAAGGCTGAATTAAAGTGAATTATCAACTACTTTCCTGCATCATTTTAGTGTTGTATGAAGTCACGACTCATAATACTATCTACTAATGTACAAAATATTTTGACATGTGGTTTCATGATGTGAAGCAAGGTTGTCACACGATCTTGGAAATGTGAAACCTTGACACTGTATTGTTCTACAACTGGATGTGACACACTGTGAATGCCACTGAAACAGGTGACAAATTTGTCAGTTAAGCACTAGAGATCTTTGGAGCATGGAGAAATTATTAATAACTCAAAAGCCCTGGCTAATATTGTAAAAATGCAGCATGCGGTGCATATGGTGTGGAGGGAGGGTTGAGGTTTCAATATGAGACTGACACTTAACATATTTGAAGAATTAGCTTTTTTTTTATCTGGAACATGTTTGATTTCCAGGTTGAAAAAATACTGAGCTAAAAAATATAGCAATTCTCATAAGCTAAGAGATTCACACGTTTCAACACCTATATTCTTAGATAAATTCAGACAGGACAACTGTTGAGTAGGAAGAACTAATCCCTTTCATCACCACAATCTTACTATTTAGTGTTACTCCTGCAGAATGGTGTATATAAGGGACTGGTTTTCATTCACTGCAGTGATATTGACATTTGGACACTCAGTCAACACTTTAATAATTACAACTGGCTAAAGTTCATGAAGTCTAATATAACAGTCCTGCGGTTAATCTTACCTTCATGGAGGTTAAATAGGTCAGGTTTCCTAATGGTCATTTAGGAAACTTGTGCTATTGAACTGTATTGAAAAATACTGAGAGAGGAGTTGCTAATATTTCATATTTCCCAGTCATAACAGTGGCAGTAAACTGTCTGATTACCTGTAGGTTATTATCTGTGTGCATTTAGATATAGTGTAAATATTAGATATTGCCAACAATTTCATATTATAAAGTAGGTAGGTGTGCTGCCTCTAATGCGCATGATAATGACAATAAAGTTTATAAATAAGGGGATTACAACCATCCCATAGAGGACATTCACATACGCAAGAATTATTTACTGTTGTTTTAAAGTTAATAAGCTTGCAAAGCCAAAGGCACGATTAGCGTCATGGAAACATTTTTATCCTGATCCCGGGAGGCAGCCAGAGCTCTGATATATTAAGCTGGGACCAACAGAGGGCCCTGTGTGCAACAAATACACTTTTACAAATCTCTATTAATACTATGTAATACTGTTCGACATAGGAGAGCCAATGTTGGACACAGCAGACGAAATCCTATTGCAAAGCAATTAACGGGCTCTGTCTAATTCCTGGAACTAAATCGAAGAGCAGACGTAACACTGATTCCAAAACAGTAACTTCGTTATAAATTGCTTTTTAGTAAGCATTTAACGTTTGAATTACAACTTTAACGATTAAAAATGTTATATACATAAACCTAATAACAACTATACTGGTAAATACAAAGAAGGTTAGTCATGTAGAAAGGGGCGTTCCTGTGATATTCAAACGCGTTGGTGAAACGTAAATGAGAAATAACTTACTTCAGTTGGTGGCGCAGGCGAGGTAGATTTATGTATCAATATATTTTCCCGCTTGCTAATAAAAATAAAAATATATTAGAAAAATAAAAATGTACAAAAACTAGTTTCTGTAGCCTCTTTTTGGCGTTTGAAATGGCGGCTTGGTCAGACTACCGACACATCCCAGGTCGGTATTTCTTTGTGAAAAACACATTATGTGATAGTCACCACCCATCAGGAAGAATCTGTGTGTCTGATTGGCTGTTCGTTGCTGTCATTCAAGATATTCCAGCATTCTGATTGGTTGAACGGGGATGACGTAGGTGCCAAACGTATTCAACCCGGAAAACAATTTATTAAGTAATTGGGCCACAAGTTCAACACAAATCACACATTTATTGATCTTATATCGTTCAGTCGAAAACATGGTTGTGGAAATAATCTGCGTCTAACACACGGTTAATTGTAAAGTGTTTTTTTTTTTTTTTAAAAAAAAAAAAAAAAAAAAAAAAAAAAAAAAAATAGTTATAGCAAATATGAAATTCTTCACATATTTTGCTATTTAACCCGATGTATTTTACAATCGAGAAAATATGTGAATAATTCAATATTTTACTTTTTAGTTAAAAAACAAAACAGTTCCAAGTTTTTTAATAGCTTTTAGACACATCAAAACTTCAAAAGATCACACTTAAAGCTACCTAAACTCTAAAATATACCAGTAACAAACTATTATATGTGTTTTCTCTAATTACTAGCAGGAAAATAAATGAGGATAATGGAAATAGTCTTCATACCAATCACCACAAACACTTAAACACTGAATTCATAATTCAAATATAGGCAGCCCCATATACAAAAATAATTGCCAAGTGCCCATTAAACAATATTTACACCATTGGAAGGGCAAAAAGAAACGAAAAAATATTAAAAGAAATTATCTGATTAAGTTATCATAATAAGATGTGGCACTATTCATCAGAGCTATTGAAAGAAATCCATCAAATACCCAGATGACGATAAACCAGATGTGTAAAAGTGGTCCATTTTCTGTATGTTACGCGTGACTCAGGATGTCTGAGAGCTTGTTGATGTATTCAATGGTGTATTTGAGGGTTTGTATCTTGGTCAGGGGTTGGCCTCTTTTGCTGTAATCCGGAGGCAGGTAGTCTCGGAGCTGGTGGAGAGCTTCTGCAAGACTCCTCATCCGCATCTTCTCCCTCTCACTGGCCTTCATGCGTCTTTTGGTGGACATCTTGGTCTTCGTCTGCCTTTGCGCACCCGGAGCTGTCCTTCGTCCACTGAAGTCAAAAGACAGATCATTGATCTCTTGATGGCTGCTGTTGTAGCACATCTCCGGTGAGGAGCACATTGAGTCTATGGAGGAATCCGATGAGGTGGACTGAAGCAAATCCTGGTCTTCTCCAAAAGTCCTCTCATTCTTCCAATCAGACAGGAATTTGTCAGTAATAACGTCCAGGTCCATGTTAGAAATCTCCCGAGACTTCGAGGTGTCCATGCAGCGAGGGTGACATTCAGCTTTCGATGACAGGCAGCAGATTGTGTGAAGGTGATTTTGCCAAAGCGTTTTTATATAGAAGCAGATCTCCGGAGGTTTATGGGTTCACAGCTCAGGCGAAAAAAAGTTCAAAGAAAATCTCAAGTGCCAAAATGCAACCTTCCCGAAAGGACGTCGTTCGTTATCACTGGGGTGTGAATAAGGCTAAATAGACGGATAATGTGATAGAAAGAAAAATAATTAGATTCCTTTTGAGGGAAATTACTCTTTAAAGTCTGCACGACGACAATTGTCAGTTTGATGCGATCTGTCTAATGAAGAAATGGGAGGATGCGGTTTAACCTGAAGTCTTCACACCTCTCTGGTAAGTCAGACCTGCGTGTGTCTTCAGTCTGGAAAATATATGACCGAAAACCACTGGCACAAATACATTTTAACTTAACAAAGTAATGAGACAAACAATTTATTTAAAAACAAATGCAATGAACGTCTGAAACTCAAGGTTTGAAATTGATTGAGAAATGCTACTTATTTCCTGTGCTGTTTTACTTATCTGAGAATTTTTCTTCCAAATGTAAAATTACTAGGTTCTATATTGACTTTAATTCTCACCAGGAAATAACTAAATTCTTCAGACAAACCAATTCTTAAAGAAAAAATATAAATTAAGAGTCGGTGCTAAGGTTGGAGTTGTTATTTGGGCAGCTGTCACCAAGCTCCTGCCAGACCTTTCATGTCTGAAAAGGTGAGTAAGGCCTCACTCATGATCAAGGGGACCATCACTAGTGGGTTGTAAAACCAATGGCTCTGTGTCTTTTAGGTGTCCACCTCAGCTGCAGTGACTTCTCTCTCTGACTCTGCAAAGTGACATGTAACTTGTCAAAGAACACAAACATGGAGAGAAAACGAAGCTTCTTCTGTGTCATTAACTTATTACTCACTAACTTATTTGCATAAACTGTTAAATTCAAGATCAGAAGAGGCTTTGATAGAATTAATTCTAGTATAACAAACTATTCTCACACCTTTGAATAAACCAATGACCAGTTTTTTTCTCACTAATAATTAATATTTAATACTTGAAATAGAGACTTTAATTCATTATATTAAATGAGTTACAAGGAGGCTTATGCATTATACAATGTTAACAAAGTAATACAGTAAATAATTTGCTTTGAAAACTGCAAGAAATTCCCTTATTGAGAAACTGGAGCAATCAAAAGTTTCATATATTTGCTTTAAAAAAAAAAACAATCAAACCATTATTGATTTATTTAAAAAGTTGCTGATTAATTTCCTGACTATTCGTAATTGCAGCTTTACAGTCAAAAAGCTGAAGAGGGGGATTTAAATCAAGGATAATTTTGTCTAACTACTATTTTTTAAAATGGCAAATAATTGGTAACAATCAACATAACATAGTTTACATGCTCTTGCTGCTCATTTGAGGAATTTCAGTCTCAGTCTCTCTGCCAGTGGCAGTGGACTGTCACTACAAATCACAGAGTCATCACTGTCTAACATAATGACAGGTGAAGATGGAGTCTGACAGAGCGTGTCACTGCCCACAATAGCTGGTGGGGCATCCTGGCATTTACTTGTAGTCGATACAGCTGTTTCGTTTGTCACAGCATCTGGACTTTCTCTCCGAGATCTTTGTCCTGTTGGCTTAAGACGATAAGTTGGTTTGATTTCTTTTGTTGTTTTAGGTCCAAAAACCGGTTTCAGGGGGAAATCAGTTATGGAGCCGCCCCTGACCTTGTTAACAGACTTAATCTTATTCTTTCTTTGAAATCCATACTGCTGGTTCTCTGCGTCACTGTCCTCGCTGGATGAACACACGTTCAGACACACACTCCTGGTCTGTGACACGTTCCTGCATTTGTCACTTTGACTTGGCTCAGATTGCAACACCTGCGCCTGCACAGCAGATGATATATTCGCTGTCTTGACAAATTTATATTTCTGAGGAGGCTTCTGGGAAACACTACATTTGTCTTTTGCTTTATCTTGTACCGTTGGCAGTAATGCTTTCTTGGAACTGTGAGTTTCTGTTTCTGCCTTATTCTTCCCACACTGGACTTTATCAGTGCATGCCTCTTTTGTGTTTACACCAGATTTCGTCCCTGACAAACAACTGTCACTGCCACCTTTTCTGGAGAATTGCCCGTCTGGTTTTGAGTCAGAGCTCGGAGGAGAAATATGTTCAACAGAGGCTGACTCATAATTTAGCTGTTTTGAGACCACATCATTGATTGCCTCCCTCTGGTTTGTGACTGTGTTCCTCATGAGCACCCTTTCCCTCAGAGGACACTCTGTGTAACACATTTCTGGAGCAGATCTGGAGTCTGCTTCTTTGTCATCATTTGAGGTTTTCTGCTTGGTGTTTTCCATTTCCTTGACATCTCCATCTGCTGCTTCATTTGTCTTGAGCTCAGTGGTGTGGCTTGTAGTGGCTTGTGGAGTTGGAGAGGATGTGAAGGACAAAGCATCCCAGTCGATATCACTCAGGTGAAGAGCATCAATAACAACAGAGACAGACAGAGAAGTAGCAGCCTGCGACTCTACATAAGACAGAGGAGTGTTGGGGCAGTCACCCACATTGATGTGGTCATCTTTTGAGTTACTACGCTGTTTGTGAATCACTGGAGTGTCCACAACAATCACTTCTGTTTTTTCTGTGGTTGAAATAGTAGGGGGCAATGTTTGTGGTTGAGTGGTAGGATTTGATGAGGAGGAACCCTGAAGACTCATCTGAGCCAAGAGGTCTGAAATACCATCAGAGAGATCAGATGGCTTCTCCTTTTTCTTCCTTGATTTCTTTTCTATAAGGGAAATTGAGACAGAAAGTCGAAAGTTTAACATCTTTAGAGTCTTTAGAAAACATTGTCTGAATGATTTTGCAGCTACTCTGAATATATTCATTTTGGTATCAGTCTCACAGCGACTAGTTGCAGGTCTACAGCAGTGATCAGCAGGAGGAGCAAAGTACAACATGCATAAAGTGACAGCAGGGCCTGTGAGACAGACACCTCTCAGCAGCATCAAAGCCTTTGGTGTGAACTAGCTGAGCTGCCAAACTCTACATTTTCAGGTGTCAGAGTGCCTGTAATAGACAGTCTTGAAAAACAAGTCAAAGCTGCAGATTCCTTTGATCAGAACATCTTTGTCAGCTCAGTGTGGGAAGTCTTCTAGCCTGTCACGTCTGTGTGCTGGGGGGTCTCTCATTTTTGATGTGAAAAATGGTTGATCTTTATCGACTGACGTGTATTTCTTTAATATATATATATAATTTTAAAAAGTATCGTCTTACTTTGGTTCTTATTTTCTTCGGCCAGAGCTTTGTCTCTCAGGTAGCGCTCTACCACCTCAGGGAAGGCAACACGGAAGAGAGATTCCTCCTCTACTGTCCTCACCTCATGTTGACCCTCAGGTTGATCCTCGGGAAATACGTAATGTTCTGCAAACAACAAACTTCAAGGTCAGGTCAAATTTGCATGAGGTCAATGGCTGTTTGTCTTTTTTGTCTTTACTGATCCTACTGATCCTTACTGATACAGAAGAAAATTGAAAACTACTATGAAGTTCAGGCCCGAAAATCAACACCAGCCCTGCGAGGCACTAACAGTTCAAATTAAATATATCTCCTGGATTTATTCTGAGGAATCCTAATTTTCTTGATTGGATGATTTGATTTTAATTCACATGGCAGTGCATGCAGACAAGCTGGCAATTCATATATTTACAACACATTTTCGAACAAACACACATTTCAGTACTTTAAATCACAGCTTTACACAGGCTTGATGCAGTTTAGACATGAAAACACAAGATCTATGTCATAAGAAAATATAATTCTTAGGAAATTTGATGTTTAAACATCAATATTTACCAGAAATCAATCACAACTGCCAACCTACTCAACGATATTTGCCTCTAAATGTAGACATACGAGAGAAAGAGGACTTCTAGAAACACTGTTTTCATTATAAAATCATGCATTTGTGATCAGTGATGCCTCCACAGCACTAAGTAACTACCACACCCATGATCTAAAGCTTTCCTATTGTTTTTCCATGATGTAACACAAGTAATGTGGGACCACATTAGTTATTAGCTGATTGAGACTTTCTCAGGTCAGTGGTGTCAAACGAGCTTGTTAGTGAAGTGGACTTTGATTTGACAGTTTTCCCAGCCCAGGGAGGAAGCCGGTTTAGCACCTAGTGGCTGTTGTGACTGATCATCACCTCTGAACCCCACCTCACAGCCAGTCACTAACAGACAACCCGGTGACGAGCACCCCGCACCCCAGCCTCCGCTTAATGCAGCAGTCATGTCACTCAGCTCTGAGGATATAATTTTCTCTCGTCTTCTAACATGAAATATAGTAGACTACGGAAAAACAGAAAATTAATAACTGAGTTAATTAAATACTTAAATAAGTAAATGAAAAAATTCCCACAAGATTTAAACTGACCTGGTGTGCTCCAGATGACTTCAAAGCAAGCAACAGCATTCCTCACTCTTGGTTTCAATATTCTTTTATAGAAAAACAATAATAATAGAATTTCATTACATAAGTGTCATAAAATAGACAGTTTTTAGTATTGAAAGTTTAACTTGAACTTGTGGGAATACCTCAGGGGCTTAATTTGGGAAGATGTTTCTCTTCCATATTTCTTGTTCATCAACTCTGTGTAGGTCATCAAGACTAAAACCTTTTCACTGGTGTAGTGCTTCGGCCACTCCATCTTGT
Organism: Polydactylus sextarius; assembly: GCA_016801845.1. Lineage (NCBI taxonomy): Eukaryota > Metazoa > Chordata > Actinopteri > Polynemidae > Polydactylus > Polydactylus sextarius. The sequence continues at coordinate 9,792,226 of CM028918.1, forward strand.
CATTGGCAAATTTCTGAAAGACACATTTTTTTTTTGTTACATTTCACTAAAGAAAAACAAACATCTAACCGATCAAGTATCTTAAATAAAACAATTACCTGCATCAACAGCATATTTGGCTGCCTCCTCTTGAAATGTGACACAGGCTTATCTTTGGAAATCAGAAACTCGTGAATGATCTGCAAAAAACAAAACAACAACAACACATTTTAGATTGTAAAGTATTAAACGTATGCAACATATTAAACAATAACATATAAACCGCAGTATAGTGTACTGAAGCAGCTGTACCTCTGTGAAAGGAAACTGTTGACTTGCCAGTGTTTTCCTGAAAAAAAGACACTTATCAGTTGAACAAGTCCTGCTTTGTAACATGTTTTACCTGTTAAAGATATTTTACCAAGAACAAGTCTGCAGAAGTCAGAAAATAGTGTAAAATGCCCTTTTGAAGTTGCCAGTGAAGATCAATGATAAATGTATTTTAATAGCATTAGTGTGGATCTTTTAATATGCTGCCTCATTCTCCACATTTTGTTTTCATCAGTTTGATTAGCAAGAGTTACTTATCTATCACATACTTTTTGATGTTTGCCTCAAAAGACAAAGCCTGGCGAGTCCGTTCATAGCGGTGCCAGTCACACTGACACTGGTAATCAAAATCCTGGGGTTGACAGAAATGTTTACTGTCGCAAAGCACACAGCCGCCACGCTCATGCGCCTTTGCTGAGCCTGAAAATGAAAACAGATTAAATTTTTAATGGAACAGGAGATGCAGGAGGAAGAGACAAGAGAAACAAACACTGAAAATCAAACGCACATCTACAACTTGTATCACATCAGTGACGTGTTCAGATTATGGTCGCAGGGTATTAGAAAAATATTGCGATGACTATGACGTGCAATATATAAACAAATACACAAAGTATTAAGTGTACAGGATTCGGGTATTGATATGCAAAGCAAGAAGAGCATGAATAGTACATTGAAATTTATCAGTCACTGTGGTTTAAACATTCTTTTTCAACATGTATATTGAATTTTATTTCAATATATTGTGCAGCCACAGTTCAGAGATCTCATACTAATATATGTTTTAATATGACATGTTAAGCTGTGTTCAGTTCAGTTTTACATGCGATGTAGAACACCTACATTTTGCTCCCCACCTCTTATCACTTTCAGAAACTTGGGTCAGAGTTCAAAGCACGGCACGACTCACCAGGATGTCGACACACTTGGCAGTGAGGAACTTTTTTCACAACTCCCTCAGATACACTGGTGTTATCCTCCTTCCACTGGTTGAACCTGAAGTGAGAAGTTACAAGTTCACAAAAGCAATATATGCCATATCCAAGTTGTAGGTATCAAAATATCAGTCAATCAATAGATTATGTCTTTTTTTTTTACCTGTGCAGAAGTGTTTGTCCCTTCAGTGTCTGGATAAGTTTAAGAGCTTGCTCTTTACCAACACCTGGAATACCCTTAAGGAAGCATGAAAACATTCAGGTCATGCAAGCCATTCCTGTCAGTGAGTTTGATGCGTCTAATTTTAAAGGATCCCCCCTACCTTAGGAATGTAATCACAGCCCAGAAAGATGGCCAGACCCACTAGGTTCTCTCTGGATAGATGTAACTCTGTTTGCACTCGAGAGGTCCGATAACAGTCCACCTGAGGGTCCTGGAGGGAAAAGTAAAGAAAAATATAGATAAGTGAACTGCTGGCAACTTATAAATGGTACAATAAATACCAATTAAACTAACAATTCAATAAGCAATGGTGTAGGTTCAGTTTTGATTTAGATTGAGTACACTGGGTGGGTGATTGAGATTAACTTTCACACACTTTACTGTTCATGTTGAAGTTCCTGTAGACGGTTCTGGCTCCATACAGGAACGCATCTCCATCGTTGGTGATGCACCCATCCACCAGACCCTGTGAATCCAGGTAAGCACACATGGCCTCAGCCTCCCCAGCAGCAGTCACCCATGGCACTCCTAGGTAGTCCAACATTTCTGCACACTACAAAGGCAGAAAAAAGACAAGACTGTCGTTAGACACAGGAGTCTGTTATGATTAGAGCTACAGGATAGAGAGAGATCCTCCAACCTCTCTTAGTACAGCGTTGAAGCGCCCCCTGCTGGTATTTGTTGAAGCTTTAGTTGCAGAAGCCTTTTTGAATTTCCCATATCTTGCTTGTTGTCTTTTATTCATGGTTTCTGCCTTAAGTTTGGGGGCTTCTCCCTCCATGACAAAGACGAGCTTAATCCCCATGAGAGTGAGGGAGGACACTCTGAAAAATAAGTTCCTACACGAAAAAGAGGGGTGACTGATGATCACATGACGTATTAAAAACAAGGTTTAAAATGTTAGCATTGCAGCTAGTACAGTAAAGAATTAATTCTAGTAGCATATATGTGCACATTACCTCAGGTGAGGTTTGTTGACTCTCCCCATCATCGCTTGAACATGCTGAGCTTCGCAAACCCACAAACTCAGATCAACTGCCAGCGTCTTTCCGCTCAAACTGTACAGAGGCACCGATTCACGAACCGGCTCCACGATAGACCACAGATCTTGAACACCCATTACTCCCTCAAAATGCGTTTACGTTCATTTAAACGTCGAGAAACACGCGGAAAACGTGACAACTAAACAAATCGAATACGATAATCGATTTCGAGTTTTCAAATAGTGGCGCCGTTGGGCCGCGTTCCACTTCGTTGACGGCCCCTGTTCTATGCTACCTTGTTGCTAAATAAATTGATACAGCGTAAAAAAAATCTTACTTATAGCTATATGATAATATTATAGAAACAATATAATTTTAACATACTAGAATACAGCGTTTATTATTTCAATAACATGCTCAGTGGACAATAAGTTCAAAAGAAAGGAACTACTTTAACGAAACTGAGCACGGCCGGATATGTAATCACGAACGTCATATTAAAGCGACTTTAAATGCTTGTTGCCATGGATACGCGACTCTCTTTTCCAGACTGGGTGCTGTTTTTCTTTCTCTGTTTTTCTTCTTCTTTTTTTTTGGCTTTTTCACTTTGTTGTTTGTTTTTCTTTATAGCCATGGATGCAAAAGTTCATGTAGAAATTGTCGGCTTGATTAAAGACCGTAATTTCCATGTTGCCAAATGTGTTGCTGAGGTAAATCGTTAGTTTTCACCATAAATTTGTAGTTTTTTGATGTGATTTAGCTGAAAAGTCAACAACAACACAAGTATCTTTTAACTATGTGTAACAGGGGCTAAAGCAGAAGTTTCCCAAGGCATTTCTGGACCCAACAATTCAACCATTATTGGAAATGGACTGGCACACATATCTGTGCAACAAGAAAAAGGTAAGTCCTCTAGTTGTAATTTTTTAATATGTCCATGAAATTGCTTATAAAGAGCAAATATAATTTACATTTAGGGCTGGAGAAGTGTGGTGTGTGCTGTGGGTGTAGTTAGTCCACATCACGCGTAAAAGACATATTTTGATATGGTGCTTAGGTGTGGCAATGCCAGTCAATCTAATGGATATCAAGTCAATATTATTCATTTCGCAATGTACATTAAGATCCTATTCTACACACCCAGACAGGTGTTTTCAGTCACTGTGGCTGATAAGATGTCTTTATGTACACATAAAACAAAAGATATAACTTGTTTTGTCCCACCCACTCAAGTTCAATAAACTTAAAATTAAAGTTAGCCTGAGGTCAATTAATCACAGTCTAATCAATTGAAATAAAGTGAAAACACCTGTGCATATACTAGTGCATAGCAGCTTTAAGCAAAACTAAAGAAGTTTAGGTCTCAGTTAAAATTAAGCAGCAGAATACTGACAACACTATTTTTGTGTTATGTTATCACTAGATTAAAGCAACCATCAAATAAAGCGCTCGAATAAATGTGCTGGAGTTAGAAATATCATATAGCAGAAATAAGAAGTATTACAAAATGGAAACACTTAGCAATTCAGCAATTACGCCACATCAGTGACTTCATCTGAAATGAGTGATAGCACTGTTATAAATAATGAAGGTGACTCTTTGAAGTGCACTTTTCTCAGCACTGTGATGCTGTAATTTGCAGCTAAACCCACCTACAAAACAACATACTGCTGCAGTTTGACTCTATGGTTATTCTGAAATGCTGAATCACAGCACATGCATTGTTCAACACTTGTGATTCAAGGAGCTGCGTGGTGAAGTGTGGCACTACTCCAGCAGTCTGATGTGCTTTCTGAACGGCCTTCTCCTCGGAAATGAGACAGATCTTGCCAGCTGGGCTAAGAATGAGTGGGATTTCACTTTTGCTCGGCCACAGGCTTTTTATATGGCTCTCGCTGAGGACCAATACACCATACACCTTAAGGAAACAGGGGCAAGTCAACACTACAGTCACATAAATAACATTTGAGGTTCATTTTCTTCCTATTATGGGTAACAGGACACATATCTTTGACTGTTTTTGATTATATTACATTATACCCATAATTATATAATCCTTGAAATTGATTACTCATTAATAATATTCCCTGTGAACATAAATTATCAATTATATTTGTGGATTTCAACTCAGACAACAACAAATAAAAATTAACATGAATGAACATATGTCTGTCCTTTTGTTATAGCATCAATTTGTCTTCATGGACATTGAGATAGCAGGAGAATCAGTGGGCAGGTTGTTGTTTGAGGTGAGTAGCACATATCATCATCCATGTATTTTCACATACCACCAGGGACATCCCTGCCATCATGTTTAGAGATGACTGAAGACACATTGTCTTCCCTCCTCCTCAGCTGTTCACAGATGTTTGTCCAAAAACATCAAAGAACTTTGAGGCTTTGTGCACAGGAGAACAAGGACAGTCACAGAGTGGCCTCACACTCTGCTACAAGGGCTCTCTGTTTCATCGGGTAGTACCCAACGGATGGGTGCAAGGTGGAGGTAATGTGTAGTTCATGTATAGTCCTGGAACAATATTACTTGTTTTCATACATTTAATATAGTTGTAACAGAAATACAGTTTATTGGATGCTAGTATGAGTGGGTTTAATTTGATATTTCTGTATATACAGTACAAGATCACACAAACCAACTGTTGTTATGTATCATTAACACACCTAAAGTCATCCACAAAGCATGTTACTTAAGAGATGTGTCAAAAATGCCTTGATGTTTGTGTTGTGCTGCATCACTGTGTGACTAAGACCACAGTGACACTGCAAAAAAAAGAAAAAAAAAAAAAGAAAAACAAGAAGAAAAGGAGAACTGTTTCTATCATTTTTCAGATATTTCTCCAGAAAGGAAAGGCAACGGTGGTGAATCAATCTATGGACCAACTTTTGAAGGTAAAAGCAATCAACAATATTAACATGTAAATGTGATATTCACATGATAGTTTGTGGATTTATTCATAATACCCATAAATTCAATTTAGTGTGTGTTTTTTCTAATTTTAGATGAGAGTTTTGCCGTTTCACACTCAAAGAGGGGCGTTCTAGGCATGGCCAATAAAGGTCCCCACAGCAACGGATCCCAGTTTTACATCACCATGCAACCAACTCTCTGGATGGACAGGACCTATGTTGCATTTGGGTTTGTACAACACATAAAGTAATTAATTTTCCAATTATAAATACTCTTGTATTTGTCTTACAGTTTCACTCGAGTCTAATATCTCTGTTATAATTTTTTTTTTCATAGACAAGTAGTTGAAGGTGTTGATGTGCTCAGGAGATTGGAGGAGGCCAAAACTTGCAATGAGAGACCAAAGTATGACTGCAAAGTTAGAGATTGTGGAGTCCTTAAGTTATAGCTCTTAAACATTCATTACTGATGCTTTTAAATGTTTTTTTTTTGTTTAGTGTTTTTGATGTATTAGAATAAATATAAGGTTCATCTAACCTCATGTAACCTATTCTTATGTTCTGAGTCCACATGTAAGTTTGTTTCCTGTCTATAACTCATAGAGTGTTGTCTTTATATCAAATTATACATTTATGTGAGAGATATACTCATAAAAGTTTATTGGTATTTTTTACAAGTTACATTTGCTGTATTTATTTACAAAATATTAACAGAGGACAGACAATATAACTGTTATTTTAAATAAATAATAAAAAAAAAAGTCCAGGTATTTAGATGCAAGCACAATGCAGGAAAAAAAGTTGAGTCACACAAAATATTTATCATAAATATGTAATACATTGGTGGGCAATGCAGATTTAGTATTTTCTATCTTGCCAATAAGTACATTCAAACATAAAAAAACAGGAAGCACTTGTATTATTATTATGTCCCAAATTTGTTGTTGACTTTTATCAAATGCAAACAAAAGTAATATCAATAAAAAAAAGTTTAATCACATACAAACATGCACAATTAATGAAGCAAAGTACACCAAAATCGAGTCTTTTAAGTTTTTATTTGTGCACATGTGCAAAAGAAATATCCTTTATTTCAGTATTTTCTAAAACCATTTTGATCTTGTTAACTGTTTGAGGGGTTTAGAGGAAGATGGTGCTCAAAATCAAGTCAGATAATCTGCTCTATGGTGGAGCATGTACGAAGTTTCCGTTATTTATCAGTTTATCAGTCACACACGTGTCAACACGAGACATTTAGTGTCACACACCATGAGACAAGACACAAGTATGACACAGCTGCTGCTCACAGTCATGTCAATAAATGCACAATTAAATTCGGGTGTGTGATAATAACTAAATGTGCTTAAATATAGCGTTTTTCGTCCAACTAACTCAGAGTTTAAACACCGTCTGAAATGTTTGACGTGTTAGTGTCGTTTCTCACCCCTCCCAGTAAAAAGTGCCACATGACCTGTCAAGTAGGAAGTGCGGAGCTAGCGAGCGGTAGCAACAGCAGCGACCACAGACGCAAGAAGACGGAGAGGAAGCCGTGAAAAAAAATCTCTGAAGTCTTATTCTCGACGTTTCTACACAGTTATTTCTTGTTTTTACCTCCAGTTGAACATTGAGAGCAAAAAGCCGACCGCAGTCATGTACATGAAGCTGGTGTTTTTCGCCGTAGTCGTGGCTCTCATTGGCGCATCAGCAGCCGCACTAGACTCAGGTAAGTTTGCGACCTCCCAGCGCCGAGCTAGCGGCTAGCTACAGCCGACCGTGTCCCTCCTTAGCTCGGGTAAAACACCCCCGAAGCTAACCGGTTTTAATCAATGTGTTCTGCATGACTCCATTTTTTTCTCCCTCAGTCACCACAGGGGCTCGTTAAAAGTCTTATCTCTTTGTTTGACACTTGTCACTACATCTTTTTTTTTATTAATTTTATTTGAATTTTTAAGGTTTACAAACAAAAAAACAATATATTCCCTTTGGCAACTTGTCAGTTTCATTTCCACGCTGGCCACCGGCTCTTAAGTTGTGAAAGGCAGCTAACGCTTTTAGCCACCTAGCTAAAACACTGTGTCCTGAGATTACATTATAATTGTGTAACTGCAATATTTGAGTCATTGTGTAGATTGTGAAAACAGGAATAACACTGGAGTACATCCAGCTGTCAGGTCCAGTTGATCAGGCTCCAGAGACCGGATCAGCTTGTTATGCAACAACCCTGCATGACAAATCATTTGCCCCCCTGTTGTACCACATTTTAAAATTCAGTACATTGTTATGTCCTGCTGTGTTTATTCTATGTTAGAATAACCTCAAACAACATAGTTAAGATCACCTTTTCTCAGCAACATCTGGAAATCTTGAGTTTCATTTTCTACATTATTCAGGAAGTTTCCTTTATTTATAACAACCACAACTAAATCTGTTTGATTTCTCTCTTTGCAGATGACTGTAGCAGCCTGACATGTGACAAATGTGCGACCACTGCTCAATGCGCGTGGCTCAACTGCACAAGTGAGTATATGTGTGGCAAGTTGTGGAGTGAGAAACACAGGTTGGTCATTGTGTGTTTTAAATTGTCAGAGCAGCTGAGCTGATTGAACACATGACACTGAGTATGGAGGGAATGTATGGCAATGGATGCTGACATTCAAATGATGTCATCCAAATTGTCTCTCTAAGGCCTGAGTCGTACCGTAATCGTCTGGCAACACTGGCTGGCTTTGTGCATCTGGACAAACTGGTTTGGGAGTAAATTACTGGCACAAGTCTCCATGGGGTGAGGCATCTAGGTTGGGTTCAAGTCGCAGGGTGATTGTATCGACTCAGTGATAAATGTGTTGTAGGCAATAAAAAGGGCAGAAGGCGCTAAGCTAGTTGTTTGTCTTTTTTGATTATTTAAGCCTCACCTTTGTTTTGGTTGTGCTTTCGCTGCTTCTTATTCTACATTTCTGTAGTTGCATTATGGTAATAGTAATATCTGTTTAAAAATGAGCGGTCTGAATATGAAAAAACTCAGCAACTATAGTAGTGATGTGGTGAAATATGCTGCTGTGGTATTTTTCCTCTATTTCTTTTCAAGTCAGCTGATTTTGATCAGAAATAGGCATCATTTAGTAAGATTTAGATGCTTTAACAAAACTACGTGACAGATTGTTTCCTTAGTAAACAGCTCATACCATTAATTTCATGTTACTTTTATAAACTGTTTTTTTTTTTTTTTTTTAAGTAGGTCATGATATGAGCAGGTTATTTTCAAGTTGTTCTCAGTGTCTGCAAATGAGGTAACAAGTTTGTGGGCAAAGCAGATGTAACTCAAAATGATCTTATCTTAAAATTTAAAGTTTATGTAACAGTTTAATTCAAGCAGGTATGTATAAAACTCAATGATCAACGTCTGTGATTGTTGCCTTAAACATACATGTGTTAGGCTAAAATGTGAAGAAAATCATTAGGGTTGTAAATCTGAACATATTGCCTTAGGAGGTTTTACTCCAATGTTTATATGAGTCTGTGTTTGTCTATTGAGACACACATGGGGTCTCTAGTGATTTTTAGGAAGCATGGGGATATTTAGCAGGAAGCCTGCGATATCCTCGTGTTAGGGAACAGAAGGAAGGAGAGGAAAGAGTGTGCAGATAGGATAGAAGATTAGTTTCATGTGCCTTGTTATTCACATAATTTATGCCTCGGGTGCAGTTCAAGAGGAGAGGATACTGTGATCCTGTTGTAAATTTCAAATGTCATTATGCGTAGAGAGTGGAAGACAATGTAACTCATGTGGCGTTAACTGTGTCACAAGTTGAGTTGTGAATTGTGTTTAAAAAGTGTTTTAAAAAAATCAGTCAGCTAAGCTGCTACATCAGTGTATTTTAGTGTTGCAGGCACAGGTACTTTACCTGTTTTTTCTTGGGTGTTGACCAGTTTGACAGCTTCTCCTTTTGAAAAGCTCTAATTCCCTTGAGGGGCGATTGTCTTGAGATTCGGTGATCCACACCCTCTCATTGCTTTGTCTCTGAATGTTTAATCGCCCTAAGATGATACATTACTTAATGATTTTATAAAGTAGATGAACTGGACAAGCACGATGACAAATATGTACATCTTCTTTGAGCCAAGGGAGTTCATTTCTTAAGGGAGAAAGCTGTCCAAGGTTGCAATTATGCGATTTGCTGAGGAGGAAATAATACACCACCCACAGCGACAGAAATCTATATTTAACAACAAATATATCGAGATCTGTTTTCTTACTGAGATCATAATCCAATCATTCGATACACTTATAGTCTATGTTTTATTGTACAAAATATTTGATCAGCTTTTTTTCTCCTTGTTTATTTAAATGTAATTATTTTAAGTTTTTTTTTTTTTGGTCTTGTGAAATAGGCTTTTTTTGACTGTACATGTGATAACAAACCACACAAAATACAGGCAGTGGCTACAATAAACCTACAACAGAGGCCTCAAAAATGCGAGCTCAAAAATGGGTCACCAATTTGATATGAACAAAACCAGAAAAGTCAGCTCTGGCCATTTGAGACGGCTGTTCAGAAGCACAGCGTAACCATGCTGCTGCAGCGAGCTAACGCCTACCACATTGTCATTACCAGATTTATCTTTGGTCAAGGCATTTTGTGTAAACAAGCCTCTGGCGTCAGAGGCAAATTTCCCTGCAGCCGGGATGTTTGGATGCTCAAAAAAATGTTACACGTGTACACGCAAGTTCTTGTAGTGCTTCTAAGTACAGGATGTCGTCTGTGACAAAGCTTGCTGAGTCCTCTTAACCCACAAGCTGTTTTCTGTGGTAAGAGGAGCTCTGGCTCGAAGCTGTGGACGTACCTCGTGGTAATGATGATGTCACCATCTTGGAAAAGAGTGAGCGCCAGTCCTGCTTTTCACAGCTGCCTGTAAGATAACAGACCTCTGACCTAGTGGAGAGTGAAAAAAATCTTCTCACGTGGTTCGATGGGCAAAGATGGCAGAGTGAAAATAAGGCCCGATACACTTTAAGTAACTTAATGACAGGCAGAGAGACAGCAAGTCTTTACTTTTCTAGCTATAAAAAGTTTTACTTATCGAGGTCAAATGTGTGCAGCACTTGTTTGTTATTTGTGCTCCTTTCCTTTTCTGGTAACTTGCAACAATACTCAGTAACTGCAACAGACACCTGTCAAACACCACAAACTCGTGACCTCAACAATAACCACAATTCAACCAACAGCTGCCTTAACTAAAACATTGCACCACTAGTTCCACAAACTAATAAATATATATTAGTTTCAGCTGTCTGGTCAATAAATATGACCGGACGGCCGACTGGTAGTTGTTTATTTCTAAGGCCAGTTCACAACGATGAATAATGTGATACAAGGACTATCAAAGATGAGCCCCGTGAGCTATGGAAAATGTAACACAAGCTGCTGAGTGATTTTTTTTTTTTTTTTTTTACACCCTATTTGGAGACGAATGAACAGTGTTTTCAACAATGGCTGCGACCTCACTTACTATTAAAGTTGGTGAATCTGTAATTTATGGGCAGCCATCTGTTGGAAGTCATTAGGTGTGGAGCTGGATTATCATCCAATAGGCAAAAAAAAAAGTGTAGTGATGCTTTTTATAGCACCACGTGCTCCATTACTTGGACTCAGGTTTCCATTATGACGTTCCCGTATTTCAGATGACGATGCCTCCAATATGCTCATTTAAACAAACAAGAAGGAATTTTATCAGCAAAAGAAGGGGTCAAAGGCCTTTAATGGCCTCCTCTGTTGAGACATTATTATTATGGGAAATCTATCTTACACTTGTGTATGACTGCAGATGTTTATTTTAAAGACTTGTAAAGTAGCATTCCAGAGAAGTCTAAGACAAGTGAAGACAAACTGCTGCCATACAGGATGTTTGCAATACTGCCTGTTTTCTCATTAATGTGTATATTGATGCTGGATTCTGATGAGTTTATCTGCGATTATGTCCTGGAATAAGTGTCTACAAGTAATGATATTTTCAAACTGGAAAAACTCTTTTTTTTAGATGGCATTTTTCCACGAATGAAGATGGAAACAGATATGTCCTATAGAGTATCTGGGCAGTGTATCTGTAGCTGTCGGTGCTAAATATTGCAGTAAAATCAGTTGATAGCTAAGCCTGCATAATGGCGGTAAAGCTATAAACCTTATAACTGGGTGTGAAAAGAATCTATAGTCACAAGGTGCTGTCAGTTATGACTCATGAGTTCCTCAGTGACGCAGGACGTGTTGTTGAGATAACTGACACAAATGGATTAACAATTCATCTCGCAATTCTCAGTCGTGTCTTACTGTAACTGATTAAAATTGTGTTAAAAATTAATTGTTTATATGTGGGTATTTTGACTTCCTGTCAAAGTATTTGGGACAATCAAGACTGGTGGGGCAAAGTCCGTTCCTCTCAAGGTTAATTAGTAATCAGGTTACACAATAAAACAGAATACACACAAACTGAACGTACATAAAAGTAGAAAATGTCATTAGTGTAAAGCAGGATAATGCAAATTTTTATCAAAGTATATTTGAGTTGTAGTATTTTCATTTTATATTACTGTATATGGAGAGAGTTCTTCTAAGGATGAATAAATAAATGTATTTGACATATAAACATGAATACTACAGTGCATATAAATGAGGCCAAAATATTTAATTAATTCTTATAATTAATTCTTAAAGTTGAGTGAGTTGATTAAATTAACCCCAGACAGCTGCAGCATTAAAAAGCCATGCACATTAATTGCCCTATAGTAATGCTTTGCTATCTCATGCTTCTATTGCATTTTGCTGATGAAATTTTATTTGAATAATATTTTGAATGTGTGTTTTTTTTTTTTTTGTAATGGTTTAATTTTAGTTTCTCTTGCCCCCCCCCCCTCCATTGTCAATATTTGTTGAGTCATGATCTCAATTACCGGACACTGTGCTGATGGTTTCATGCTTTGCCCAACTTAAATATAACCTGGCGATATGATTGGGCAGCAGGAAGAATGAGCTGCCGTCCTCTCAGCTGCAGAATGTGGACCGTGTGTGAGCACCGGCTCTGATCTTCTTTAACAGGAGAAAAGAAAAGAGAATCACTTCACTGTTATAAACTACTGCATATGTTTCTCAACTGTGTGTAAACACAAACTATGTACGAGATATTTTGGAACGGTGACATTTGCTCATTATTTGTTTATTTGGCTTCTTTATGAGCTTTATTATTTATTATGATTTTTGAGTGAGATTGACCTGATGACCAACAGGGTCAGGTTTATTTGGAAGTGCTTTAGCTTTTGCTATGGCTGTAAGGCGTTGAAATCTGCTTTAAAGCTCGAATCTGATACTTAATTCATGAAACCTTTGTCTGTTTCAGCTGTTGGCTGTCAAAACATCACTGCACTACAGGAAGCTAATCAGACCTGCTCCAACGCCACCTGTTCAAGTAAGTCTAACGGTGTAATAGTCCCAAATATCGATGTCACATTAACATACTAACATGCTCTTTGAGGCTCTAAGAGAATCAGCAGACTCCACTTGTTTTCTTTTGAAATTTAGGAGTTAATTTTTTTCTGCAGATTCTGTTTGAGTCTAGCTTTGCCTTAACTAAGGTGTAAGTTAATGGTCAATCCCAGCACTTTGGGTCCATCTCTTGTCTACCTCCTTTGTTTGTGTCCAAAAAACTTGGCAAGGTGTCACATTATTGTCACCTAAGAAAAGATGAAGGGGTGTTGTGTAGTTTCCGCACATAACGTTGTTGTTTGGGTTGGTGTCTTTTGTTTTCTTTCTTACACTTTATCTTGGTGTTGGTTGGTTCCCTGTCCAGCTGCTTCAACACCCACGATTGCACCTGTCAGTACGTCTACGGCTTCCCCTTCCCCTGTTGTTACCACCACCGTGTCTAACACGAGCAGCTCTCAGCCCACCACAGGTAACCAGTCCCAAGAAACTCTCGTCAGTCCCTGCTGGAGTCTGTGTTGTCTAGTGTGCAACGTCTCAAGTGGTTTTGAGATCTTTTTAAGTTACGACCATGAACAGTTTTCATGAAATCATACTTCAAACAATCCAGAAATAAAGTCTTAAGGATTATAACTTGGTCAAAGTTAGATACACTCACTGGTACGAAGGCTAATTTTTGCTTTCTTACTGTGACCATACTACAGCAAATGTAAATGCAACCACAGCTGCCCCTACTCATAGTAGTAGCACCAGCACCAGTACCACAGTCACTACTTCAGGTAAGTCTGACATTGTGAAAGAGTGCATAAGTTTTTCAATCACTCCTGTATTGTGCATTTGACAGAGTAACTCATCTTGGTTCTTGTTCTCTTTTGTCTTTTATCACAGCTGCAACAAACACAAGTACCACACCTATTTCTCCGACAACTGCCCCTCACAAGAACTCAACCTTCGATGCTGCAAGCTTCATCGGTGGAATAGTGCTGGTCCTGGGCCTGCAGGCTGTGATCTTCTTCCTGTACAAATTCTGCAAGTCCAAGGACCGCAACTACCACACCCTTTGAAGCTCTGTCGGATCCACATCACTCAACCCGTCCCCCACCAACTTAAACCTTCCAGAGAAGACTCCCCACTCAACACGCACTCACGACAAAAAACTCAAACAGTGTTTTCAAGAACCCCCCCGCCCCCTTTCTTTTAAATAATGGTGCCATGTGTGGTTTCAGCTTGCATTAGTGCTGCCGTTGTTCTCCATATTAAGGGCCCTGTGCATGCCTAGATATATGATTATTCGCATTTCACCCACTTGTACAACTAAACAGATCTTTGGTGATATGGCATTTAGGCCTTGAGCATTTGGATTACATCATCTGGTAGCTACTCCCACCTCCGTCATGCTGTTAGTCATCTCACGAAAGACAGTTTTTCCAACGAATTGAGGGGGTTGGTGTTATTTACAGCCCTGCTCCTCACCACATGAAAGTCAACGAATTTGTCCTTTTTACAGAGTAGCTAAACGGCTGATGTTGGAAGTAGTGCAGCTGGGAAGTGGTAGCATTGACAGCAATTTTTTTTTTTTTTTTTAAAATCTTGATTTGGAAAACACTGTTTGAGTTCACAGCTACTCTCAAATGTGACAACTGTGATGACTCAGTATCGTTTTTAGCCTGTCGAATTGTGGGCAGGTATCCTCTCCCCATTCAGCTGTGTCGTACACATGTATTCATAGATGGCATAAAAGAGGTGGGGTTACATAGGAGGGAATAAAAGCAACACCCAATCATTTAACGTCAGACTGAAAAAATTGCAATCCTTCCAGTCTTATTGTGTTGGGTGTCTCCTTTAGCATTTAGGAGTACTGTGTGTTTACTGCTGTTGAATCCCAGGAGGAAATCTTTCACCCAATCCGAGTTAAAAAAAAATGTCAAACACCAACTGCCAATTGAGCAGCTCAATGCAATAAATCATGTATTAAGTTTATATTCCAACAATTAATCCCCCAGCTGTTGCTTCTGGTCTTAACTAACATCAGATCTTACCCACACAGATTGCTAAAGTGGAGCTGTCCCTTCCTTTCTGTGTCTTAGTCAAAAAAGGGGAAAAATAAATGATTGTAGAATAGTTCCAAAATATGAATAATTAAATAATGTATAATATAGAGAATGGGGGAGATGAAGAAAATGGCATGCACCTTCTTTGATGTGGACAGTGATAGCAGTGAAGTGCCTTTAATGTCCAGAATGACTTAAAGAGAAAAATAGAAGTGGAGTCTTTTCTTTCTGGTTGAGGCCCTGAGTGTTTTCAGTAGTTAAGTTTGTGAAAGAGAAACGGTATCGCGGTGCTGATATTGCTGAACAGTGAGATCCACAGTGTTCCAGCTGGACTGAAGAGCCTTTTATTGTTGAAGAATTTCAGTAGATAGTTGTGACTTGAGGGCCTTGATTAGTCAAGATTGAAATTTTTTCCCCCTATGAGTAGAGGATTATGTTCAGTGCATAAAACCTGTGGTCTTCTCACTGGTGACATTAAATAAGTAAATCATTTAAAGGTACTCTCCTTTTATGTAGTTCCCAATACTTGCTTCCAAATGTCCTCCCATCTCACTATTTATGTTTCAGTTGTAAATTGTGTTGAATTACAAAACATGAACGATGAGCTGGTAGGAAATTGCAGCCAGTTGTTAGATGCTATAAATGCAGGAGTGTACCTTCAAAGAAATATTTGGCTTAGGTTAAAAATTACTTGAGTACTGGAGAGTGCATTGAGGTAAAAATATATTTGACTGTCTGAACGCTGGTTTGGTCAAATAAGTATTGCACCTCTAATTTGTGACTTAGCCACGAAAGCGAGAAGATTGCGAATGGAGTGCAGACGACGCAACGACGAAGTGGCCATGCTAGAGCTCATGTCAACTTCTCTAATTAGCTTGCTGCTAACTGTGTGATTTGTTTTATTTTATTTTATTTTCATTTCGTCTCTCCTGTACATAGCCATGTCCGGTTTTTTTGTTTATCTTCTAGGTTTCAACTTGAGGAAAGGCTACATGAAGGAGTGCTAACCAGAATATTTTTGCTTGTAGCAGCTTGTCAGTGTCAAGAATGTTTCATTTAAATGCCTTTTTTTTTTTTTTTTTTTTAATTATTGCATGCTGGATGCTTGAAGTTGTGATTTTTTTCCTTCCATTGCGTATGCTCTTAAGAGTTTGGACACACTTAAAAACCACTTGATTATTTATGATTAGCCCATATGCTAGTTGAAAGAATGCCTTGATACAGTGTGCATTTAAGCCAAAGTCCTCAGTTCTGGCATGGAGATTGAGCATCGCACTTTGTTTTGTAACTTTGTCTTTGTAAATGTTTTCATGGTTCAGCCAAAAAAAAAAAAAAATCTGATGCTTGTATAAATACTCAGTCTTGAATATTAACTAGGTAATGGATGAATAATCACCTTGTTTTATAAGATCACAAACTATTAAGAAATTCATGAGTGCAGGTGTTTGGTTGTTTTTTTTCTTTTCTTCTTCTTCCCGTTTGTTTTTTGCTTACGTAATTTATGGTTACATGTTTTCTGCTGCTCACCATTAACACGCCTTTTAACCTACAGTCTCCTGGTGGCATTAGGCTACAGCCCAAAGACCCAAGTATGGCGAGTAGGCTACAGAGTTTTTGCCTTAGCTGCACCCATTTTGTTCGTTCTCTGCATGAGGAGTCCCTTCACCCCCCCCACACACACCCCCGCCATATTTTGAGGACACATTTGCATTGTATTCACAGCTGCTGAGTGGTACACTGTTTACCCTGCTCAATCCAGTCAGAGTACTCTCTGCTTTCAACATGGTAGCTGCATTCCTTAATAACACAGCATCACATGTTGGCATCACGGTGTGTCAAAACACCTCTGGTGTCCATAGATACCAATAGATGTCCATTGTGTTGCCTCTTCACGGCTTCTCCTATAAGTTACTCAAATCCCTGCACCTCTTAAGGAAAAGTGCCTTATTCAGTTAATATCCATATATAGTATAGTTGTAGTTTGTGAGACGATATGTCACACCTATTAAATATCATATACCTGGGACTCAGCACTTTCAGACCCCTGTGAAGTGGTTTTTCCATGTTGTATTCTGCTTAAATGTCTGTTTTGTCACACTCAGCCTTAACTTCTTGATCAAATCCATTGAGCATTAGCTAGTGACGAGCTGTCTGGCAGATATCAGGCTGCTTCTGTTTGTTAGACGCACTTGCAACACTCGCGACTGGTATTTTGACCAGCCATACAACAGAATTATAGGAATTACGTGACAAGTGTTAATGTGTTAATGCTCCTAAATTGTTTCAACCAACCATTGTTCGGCATAGCTCTGTGACTAGATCTGGCCTGTTTGTAGCTGCGACAACTCGTCACTAGTTCCTCGTGATAAAATAAGTCATTGGTAATGTTGAAACCACAGCCAGCTCTAGTATTCTTTCACTGCAACATTTCATCCATAATGCAAACAATCACGTTATAACTTGAAATCCACTTCGATTGTAATTTTCATGACTTTCATGTTTTCCAGCAGGATTTTAAACTCAAAATCCAAATTTGCTTGGTCATGGAGGGCTCTCCTATTGGTTTTCAGCCTTGCAGTGTTCAGTTCCAAGAGAGATGAGTTCAAAGCTTTTTGATTCCCTCCTTTGCCTTGTGGCTTTATTGATATGCACATACTGTAGTGCCATACTTTTTTTTTTTTTTTTGTTTTTTTTTTTTTTAATTTTATTTTCCTGGTTGATTTACAGGCCACCAGTCTTGTAGGTACGAGTTTTTGGCTTTGCTTCCACCTCACTTTAACACACACAAACACTCTTAGCCATGAGTAGACACTTTGCAGGTGCCACAATGCCTCCTGAAATGTTTGTGCTTATTTTGTGACTCCTACTTTTTTTTTTTTTTTTCCAAAATGTTTTTCTTTCTTCTTCTTTTTTTTTTTTTTTTTTTTTTTCTTTTGCCTTGTTTTCTAGTGTTGCCTTTAGTTTCACAATGTTAAAACCAATAAAGTTTGAATATTGTTAAACAAATCAATGTATTTACTTTCTATTCAACAAACAACGTCAAACTTTCTTGGAGCCGGTGATTTACATGACAAATCAGAAGTCGGCCAAAGAGACACAGCCAGGTCTCGTGTAAGGCTCCATCTCCATGGTTACATTTGAAACGCTGGAGTTGCCTGGACAACAGAGGGTATCAAGTTCAGACTTTACTTTGTCTTGCCCAGTTTGTGTGTGTGTGTGTGTAGCTAATGCTAGGTCAACAAGTTCTCTTGTCAAAGAAGAAACTAACAATCAAATCACATTCATTGCAATATTTAGACATTTAAATATCTCCCACATACTTACTTTTGCCTTGGACAACTTGGTTTAGATATAAACATATTTAATTTATAAAACAGATATAAACTAGATCCATTTTGTTTTGCTCCCTTTGGACAGAACCAGACTACATGTTTACAGACCTAATGCTAAGCTAAGTACTCAGTGTAGAGGAGTGGTCTGTGTAGCCTGTGTAGTTCATGATTACATTACCGTTATGTAATAATTTGTCAGCATTATTTGGTTGAGCTCTCTTTTATACAAGGTAACCAGTGATTTTTTTTTTTTTATTTTTTTTTTATTATGGAATAATCCCTATTTTTTTTTCTTGATCAAAGAAAAAAAGACATTCAAATGAAATTGAACCAGAAACAAAAGTGACACTGTCAAATGTCTTTTAGTCTACAATTTAAACAAAAATAAAACAATATATATAGTTTAATATTTTATCTAATTTAATCAAATATTTAATGTTCTCCCTAATCTAATCCAAAATATCCTGTTTTATACGTTTTTCCTAAATTTTGTGCCTGAAGGCTTAAAGAAACTAGTAAATGTAGCAGTCAAATCAATGTAGTGGAGTAAAAAGTATAATATTCCACATGTTGAGTTAAAGTGTAAATAAAAATGGAAAAAAAAAACAAGTAAAAGCCAATCAAATCTAATTTGTACATAAAAGTGCAGTACTTGAGTAAAAGGCTGCTGGTATTAGATGCATATTTACCTTAAATACATTAACAAAAGTGGTATCTCAACTTTTTTTTTTTTTTTTTTTAACATCATCTGTCTCTCACACTCTCAGTTTTACCTTTGGGCCTTCAGCCTCTCATGCTCCTGTGTCTGGCTGTATTGTTCAATTTGCTCAGAGTCTCCTGAGAGAGGCTGTAATACAATTTACAGGCATAATCAGATTCCTATTGACATACTTTTCCGACTTTGTACTTGCAGGGTTCACCTCACTCCATCAATTCTCTCCATCTCTGTAATCCTCCTTGAAAATCTAGTGTAATGTTGCGCAGTAGTTCTTGACCTTAGACTGAGGACCTTACAAAGATAAATCTAAGGTTGTCGTTAAGGTTGTAATTATTATATATGTGTTTCGCAAATACTTGACAACTTCACTTAAATGAAACAGTCCCAGAAGGAACTGCTCCCGGCTCATTCTCACAAGGCCACAACCTCTGAAGTGATCACAAATAAACACGGCTTCATTTTAATGTGTCACAAACCACAGCTTTACTGGTTAAATGTTGATAGTAAATTTTATGATGTTAGTCAGATAAATAACTCCATAGATACTTGTGTTCTCTATGTAAATAAAGTTGGTGACCTACACAAATAATTTATAGCATTACCACAATATTTGTAGTTTTCTGTGTAAAAACAGATAAGATGTTTATTGCAGCCATGTTCGATCACTAATGACAACATTGTCATTTACTGTCATGTACCATTTGTAGATGAATTAGTCAATAACTGACAAAACCACAGATAACGACCTCTTTTTTTTCACACTGTGTGGTGTTTTCACTGACAGGAAGCACAGTCAGTTTCCTAAGACACAGGAATGAGATTTTGCTTATGTAGCAAGTAGGAACAGCTCCAAAGGAAACGTTAGCGAGCGCATGTATCTGCGTTCGCTCGCTGAAGAATCATAGTCTGCTCTGTTGGCCACATTCTTGATGAGGTGTGTGTGTGTGTACAGTGTGTGTTTGTGCTGAGCAGATTGTTATTGTTCCAGTGGCTCTGAGTTCCCAGCTGGCACCGTTTCCCTGAACCGTAGAGAGTTTCAGGAGAGAATGTTTTCAGGACGACCACATGGTTTTCTCTCTTGTGCGTCCATTAAAAACAAACTGCAACTCTGCACTTACTCTTTACTTTTAATGGACAGAGATGACAAACCCTGTATGATGCTCTATCTCTCGCTGAACCTTTCACCACGAAACGGAAAATACCGCAGTCAGCCAACTTTTCAGTGAATAATAAACTTGTATTCACTCACTGGGGATATTACCTTTTTGGTGTAAATGTGTAACACCACAATAAAAGATGTTGTGGACAAATGTTGTGCTGATTGTTCTCAATGTTCCACTGTACACTCTTTATCTCTATATGATGATGGATCAGGAGTTGTTTATAGATAAACCTTTCACACACCCACAGCAAAATAACCAGCAATAACCACTGACCAAGCCTCCCAGAAGACACCGCTGCTATTCAATACCAAACAAAAAGAGGGGTATGTAGTCACAAGGTATCAGAGTTGCAGGAGAGTGGATGGGAGGGGCAGGCCATGTAGTATATGTGGGTATGGAGGGGTCATAACTTGCCTTAGCTAACCTGATTGCTGTGTCCAGTCTTGCTCTGTAATCTAATATGAGAGCACAGAGCAAAAATTGTATTAGGTTTAGTCTCTCATAAACCATCCCATCTAACCACCCAGTGAACTCTGGGTCATGCCAAGAATACCAGAACCAAGCAATGTTGGCTAGATAATGACCAGAAGAGGCTGAATTGAGAGAGAAACAATAGCAATCAGATGTTTTCTTCTCCCATGACCCAGAACCTTGGACAGAGCAGAAAGGAATATGTTTTAATTTTAGGTTTTTACACTGACAATTTGTGACAAAACAGCCCTCGGCTGTGTGGTTTCTTTTAGTTTAGGGAGTGACCGAGATAACATTTACAGTCAAAAATGCTCCTGGTGTATTAAAAATGTGACATGACGACACAATAACAAAAAAAAAAAAAAAAAGTTGGCTCAGGCCTGATAATGAGTAGATAATGCAGCAATGTTAAGAGGGAGATTCACATGTGGTTATTCATCCTATAAAAAGGTGGCTGACTCAGATAAACAAGAGAGCAAATATAAAAACCTCATCCACACCAGAGATGCATCAACCTGTCACCTGTCAACAGCTAATACCTAACATAGTTGAATTTAAGTGAATTAAGCTGTTTGGCTGTGTGAAATGGGGAAATCCTGTAGCTAATGACAATTCCTCCAACTTTTGCACAGCGATAAAACCCACATCCGTCAGTCCAGTGGTTAGAGCTACATTTACTCAGCTGTCCCTCCAGCTGCTGCCACCGAGGTCACAGAGCATTTGGTCCATCTCTATTATAGAGCGCTTAAAACAGAAGCAGCTCGATGCTGCATGCAGTATTATAAAGTTATATGTTATTATTGTCCATGCAGCTGTATGGTGTCAGGGCTTTAGTTCCTCACTTTTGTTAAATAGATATATGCAGAGCACTGCCACCTAGTGGTTTTTAGTTTTATATCCAAACAATGGTGCAGCAGTATTAGAAGGAAAACTACTTTTTTACATAAGTAAAATTGGAACAAGATGTATTTTCTTAATTTATAGAGAGAACTTTATTACAAATAATAATAAAAAAATACATTATTCCAGTTTCATTTGAGATGACCAATACTTGATGAAACAAATAATGTTTAGGCTACTTTAAGGCACGGTTCATAACCTACACCTCTACCTAGGTACAGCCTTCTATGTGCACACTTGTTAATTTAAATAAATCACCCACTGCTCAATAGGTTTTATGATAAAGACATTATTAAATCCACTTTATTCCCTCTTTTTGTTTGTTGCTAAAAATGGCCAAGAGGTTGTCTGAAGAGAGGGGAAAACAAACTGAAAGGAACCACGGGGGGGGTCTTGTGTTTTCATCCAGCTGTAGGATCAAAGCCTGGTCCCGCGGAGAACTTCATGTTTCCCAGAAGAGGTCGTCTTGTTTGAGGCTGGTTCTGAACTTCTGGGTTTCTCGGAGAAGCTGCAGGTTATTGTGAGCAGTCCCACCTTTCTTTCCCTTCTGTTTATCCTTAACGAGAGAAGGAACAGGTGACTTGATCTCATTTAACTTCTTGGCTGCGTGGTCCTTGGCACATTGTTGGCTCTGGGTTAATTTATGAACCTGCACAGGAGCAGTAGATGGAAAATTGAAGAGAAAAGAAAAAAATTAATCCAGACACATACAGCAATAAACAGAAATCAGCAACACCACAAACACAAGACATACTGTGATTACTTTAGGTCATCCAGGGTAGTAGTTCACTTACTGTCTGCTGGTGTCTGCGGAGTTTAGTGATCTGAGCCCCCTTTTCCTCCATCCTGGCCACGAGCCTCTCCAGTTCTCTCTGCAGGTCCTGCTTCTGGTCTCGATGTTGGGTTGCATCGATTTGACGAACCAACTCCTGATGCTCACTGAGGGAAAACCAGCAAAATCAGACACCGATTATTTAATGTAAACAGAAAAAAAATGATAGTAAGTGGGAAAAAAATAGCTCACTCACAAGCTCATCTGTCCTAGCTCGTCCTGCAGAGCCAAGAGTAAGTCTGACAATGAGCTCAGTGACTGATCTGATTGCTTGGGTGAGCTGCCAGGCTTCTTAAAGGAAGCAGATGATGGACTAAAATTCTTCTGGAGGCTTTTCTTGGCTCCACAGCCAGACCTGTGCAGAGCACTCACTCGTTCACACAGCTGGGGCTGGTGGTGCTTCATCATGTGTAGGATACTCTGTACGTTGGCGTGGACTGAATGGCTTGGGCTTAATGACTGTGACGAGAAAGGAAGAATCGAAAACAATAAGAAAAAAATTAAAACAGTGAAAAGATGGAGTAAGTGACTCTGAAGCAGCTGATAACTCAACAGCAAAACAAATACACCCCTCCCTTCAGCAGCTCCACCACTGACACGGCAACTTACAAGGTCTCATAGCTACAACAAAACAAATCTTATGATAAATAACATCAAACATTTGATATGATCACAAACAAAATGTCCAGAGTAGAGAATACTGTTTGTTGGTTAAATTGTTTTCACAAATTACTAAACAGACAATTCAACTGGTCTTGCAAACGGTTTCTGTGTGTTCACATCAATAAAACCATTTGCATGTTGTACTATTTCCACCATAAAGAACAAACATAGAGACAGAAAACTGTCGACACTGCAAAACTTATATACAAAGAGAATGAGTCAGTTTTCCTGTGTCAGCACACCAGCTGCAGCTGCTCATGAGTCTCTAACCACAGTAGCTAATACCATACCAACGGCACATCTTGGCAAACTAAGAAGTTGTTCTTGCTATTTAACCAGCTGGGATTAACAATCATAAACATTAACAAACGGGACAAAACCATCCTGACTCATTGGTTCTGTCAAAGAGAGCGAAAGTAATGTTGCCCAGCTGTCGAACAAAAACAGAACCTCTGGCTCCACTTTCATGCCTCTCAACTCTAAATGATGACGTCCCAGTCTCAAGCCTCAACAGTGATAACGCAGCTCTTTGCCCTCGACTGATCGTAGCACTTTTTTTTCATGGCAGTGTATTGGATTCTAATCGCTTTCTCCACCTTTAATAATTCATGGTTTTTAAAGTTGGCACGGACAACTAGGAATGACAAGAAATGACTTACTGTTCCTGCAACAAAGGGCATTTTTTTGCACCCTGGGCCACTTGGTGATGCCAGCTCATTGTGCTTCGAGATTTTCTGAGGGAAAAGACAATAGTTAGCATGACTACATTAATATGTGTTATAGTATTTTTAATCCCCAAATAAAAACAGGAAGGTAATCTGCTTTTTTCAGATAAGAAAAACACCTTGCTGGTCTTTTTTGTTCTTTTCTTTGGCTTTGTCTCTTCAGTAGTTGGCATAGACAATTGAAGGCTGATGTTCAGCTCCCTCTGCAGCTATGGATATAGAAAAAAACATGTTAAAGTAAGGAAAAACTTAATTGCCCTTTTTGCAAATGATTGCTGACATTTTATTTTGTATTTATTGTAAAACGTGGATAAGGAGAATTAGAAACTAAATCACAAATGTAGTTTGTGTCACTGTGACCAACCTCATCTGCTTTCTCCTGCACAAGTTTACGCTCATGTTCCTCTTCTAGTAGTTTCTGCTCCAGAATAGCAAGCTTCATCTGGAAGTGAGATTGCACCAAAAATAATGATCGCATCAATCAGTTTGTGACTATTAATGTTTGTTGTAATCAGCTGGAAAACTTTAATATTACCTGTGCCACAGTTTGGGTTCGACTCAACTTGAGATACTCCGATTCAAGTTTCTCCAGCTTCTCCTGCTGAATTTGGATGTTTGAGCTACTTGGCTGCTGGCTTTGCTGTGAAACCTAATGAGAAGGGAAACATCAGTACATCCTGACATGGTGAGTGGTATTGGAAAACAGATGATCAAAGGGTTAGGATAAAAATATCTTCCACTGAGGATCTACTTAGTTTTGTTCAGTGTGTAACTTTCTGATTTACCTGATTCTCTATGACAGCATTCCTCTCCTTCTTTGCATTTTCAACCAATTTGCTCATGTAGTCCAGCTGCTTCTCAAGAACCTTACAGCGAGCCTCTGCCGACTGTAGCTTTGAATCCAGCTCTGGTATCATGAACAAAGACACAATGATTAAACAAAAGCATCTAATAAAAATATTTGCCTTTTTATAGCTTCTGAGAAGTTATTTTTGCCAAGATTACATCTTCCATCTACCTTTTCCATTACCTCTCTTGCAAGATTTACTGGTCTCAGGCAGATTGACTGCAGGTTGACTGGACATCATGTAAGATGTTGTGACCTGCTGATGCTTCTGCGCATCACGGGAGAACTGCTGGTAGCTTTTCTCTGCTTGCTTCCTTTCCAGCTCCAATCGCCTAATTTTCTCCTGGAGAGTCTTCAGTGCATCGACAACAGCTGGAGAGGAGTTAACGAGAACAGAACAGATAATGGGAACAGAAGTTTGCCACAAAAATGTGAAACACTGTATGAGACAGAAAAAACTAAATGCAATGGGGTTGCCATACCTTTGCTGTCAACACTAGCTTTGGTCTGAGACTTTGGGGATCTGGTCTGTGGCTCCATGCTGAAGGATGAGGGTCCAGAGAACTCTAGCTGTCTCTGTAATGGTAGTACCCTGTCTGGAGGCTGGTAATAGCTCCCAATATAACTGTCTTTGGATGGTGAGTCTAAAATCTACAGGCAAAATGAAGTTGCTTTAGAAACCGGACCCGTAAGTTAACTTAATTCATCCGTTAAGTGGTTATGATTATTAAATATTTATTTTAGAATTCAAATACAAAATATGTCCACAAATGTCACAATGTAAGTCCAATTTAAAAGCATATAAAAGTAATAAAGACAAACAGAAAATCCTTAAATTTATGAAGCTGGAAGCAGAAATAAATTTGCTGCTGGTAAAATTGTTTAATGGTTAATCAACTAATCGTTTCACCTCACTCCTGTTCATCAGCTTTCAGCAAAGTTGTTGTTTACAAACAAACGTGAAACCTAAAAGCAGCACGGATCACAACACTGCTAACGCTTCATTCGCAACGGATTTATTTACGAATATCATGAAAAATTAGTTTGTAAAATGAGCATAAATTAAATCAAACTACCTCACTTTTAAAGCCGCCCTCGCTTAAGTTAAGTTAGATAAACGTAACAAAAGCAGCAACGACAACTTCGCAAACGTAAACAACGCCGAAGCTAACCTGTTAGCCACAGTCGAAGCTAACGGCCGTAGCTAACTGATGATGATTAATGAACTTTACCTTTTCGTTATAAGTCTCCATTGTGTTTCACAGATGATTATACTCGTCTGTAAACTAATTATATGTTTATATCCAGTGTTTTCCGGTTGTTTGGGTAAGCTGTAAATTGTTTAAGCGAAGCTAACGAGCTCCTCCAGGCGACGCCATTCGCCCTGTCAGCGCTCATCAGTCCGGACTTTTTAAATTTCCCTCCTCTTCACCGCCTCGTCTCTGTGGTTCCGCAGGCGCCGAGTCCTCCACCTCCTCCTCCCTCACACATGGTTCCTCACCGTTCACTGTGGTCTAAAACACACATCTGATAAAGGATTTATTATAACAACTTTAACTGATCATTTAATATGACTTAATTAAAAGGAAAAAAAAGTGAATAATAAACTAATTTCACCTGCTCAGTTTCAATTATATATTGGCCATAACCACTGTATACTGAAAAAAAGTAGCTATATATCATTGATAACTCATTGATCAATCTAAATGACATATTCATAAGTATTTACAAATAAACAATATCATATTTATTAATTAGAAAACATTCCATGCATATTTTTGAAAATAAATTAGTTTATATATATAATATTTAGATTATATATTACAAAAATGATTAGAAATCACATCTATTAGAATTAATTTGATGATTATACACGTGTTAGTTTTATTTGACTAATCAAATGTTATTTTTAATGAAATAACATCAATGCGAAATTTTGCAAAACCTGCCAAATCGTTTCAAGACCTTAGTGCCCTCAGTGATGGCCAAGTATGGGCTTAAATGATGTGTGAAATATTAGAAGGTATCACCTAACATGCTGATTGGCCTAGTTTGCATTAGGAATGAAATCACCATGTGGTGTGCAAAGTGGTAAGTTGACATACATCATATAATAGAGAATTGTTTTCCTTCCAATGTGCTGCTTTTTCTGATAATTTGGGCTATTGACGGTTAGTAAGGTGTGTTTAGCCAATCAATCAATCGATCAGCGGGTAAATATTTGCACAGCATTATGCAAATAGCCTGCAGCAGCAGCAGGCAGTGTGTTTGTGTGAGTGCAGTGTGGCAGGTGTGCTCAAGGATGTATTTTTATAAATTTTTTAAATCTGTGAAGCGTTTGTTTTCTTATATGTATTAATGTATCCTAATAATATGTTTGCTCTATTGCACATTTTCTGAAATGCACCTCACAGTCATTTTTTTTTTTTTTTTTTTTTTTTACATTTTTTACAGACATATTTTAGATAACTTTATATGTTAACAGTAAAATTCCTGTAGGGATATAGTTTAACTGGCATCGATCTTTTCAGTATTTAGTTTGGCAGTTTGCCTTGGTACAGATGAGGTGAAATAAAAAACACGTCGAGTGGAAATATACAACATCTACCTCTGTCACTCTGTTTTTCTGCTCATTTCTGATAAACAAGAAAAGGGAGGGGGCTGCTGGCAGCGCAGTGCATCGTGGGAGATGTTGTTCTAAAGCGACTCGTTTTAGAACAATTACTGTGGGAGAGAGAATCCAAGTCCCATAAACCCATCCCCCGCGAGCTGTGGAACTCCACTCCAGCCAATCACTGATCAGAACTCGAGAGGCACCGCCCTATAACGGCCAGGAAGACCGCTCATTGGTCAATATCGTTTGCCAATCAGATGTTTCGCCTCAAGTTGTTGCCTCCTGTCGCTTGTACCCAGGGACTAACATTACTGGTCAGTGCTGTGGTAAGGCGTCCCGTAGCTGAAGACCTGCAGCGAAGAATGTGGATAAAGTGAGTATTTCAGACTGACACTAGTTATTTTTGGTCCACGGTGACAGTTTAGCGTATGGGAATGTTGTTTGCACCGAGGTACTGTTGTAGTTTACAGGTGGCTTTGTGAACGGGCAGCTTGAAAGCCTTGACACTCAAGGAAGGCAGGGGCAGATTGAATGGACCTCACAATCTGACAAGCTGCGTATTTGCGCATTTTTAATCATGGTTGTCCAAAATTTGAATAAAAAGTAATTAGACATACCGTTACATTACTTAGTTAACGATTGCAAAAGCAATAAATGTTAGTACAACCTGAACTGACAGATTACTGTGACTGGTAACATCAATAAATACTTTAACAAGGTTTTCTTTCTTAGAAGTTGGTAACAGACAAGTGATAAATTACCAGTAAGCAACGTTCCCTAAAATGCTTTAAAATGTATTCTGTGAAGAAAGAAGTAGGACTAGATTAACAAATTGTACATTAAATAACATGCATTTTGTATTTAAAAATGTTTGGCGTGGATGAAGAAAGTGTGATTATATAATAAAACCACGTGACAATGAAGATTGGCATCTGCACCTCGACATGTATACAACCTAGCTTTTTCTATAAATGTGTTATCAGATTTAAGTGTGCTGTATTGCAAATCAATGATCAGTGAGTTTACTAGAGCTCTGTTACCTGAGATCAGGTAATTGCATATAGAAGTATAAAATGCCCAAATTAGTTTGAGGTAACAGGAAACAGCGTGACTATTACAAGAGAGACTTATTCATTAGAAATAGGCAAGTTGATTGTTTTTAATAGTAATGACAAATTTTGTTTATACAAATCTACCTGTGATGAATAATACTGGCTGGATGAAAACATTTCTAAAACCTGTTGAATGCTGATTTACATTAGCACACACCCACCCACTATGATGCTCAAATGTTGCTTGCTACACACACTGTGCTCTTTTGACATAAACGTGGACTTTACTGTGTTATTTGTTATGTAGCTTGTTGTAAGACAGCACAAACATTAGTCCAACGTGAAAAGATGGAAGTGCAGGACCAGGATTCTCTGAGGAGATGGGACGGGCTGGGCAGCCGGGATGCCGCCTCTAGAAGTGAAGCCATGGAGATCATCTGGCAGGAGGTCATAAGGAAAGTGGAAGCTATTGGGCCCATATCAGCATCGTCCCCGGCCCCTGGAAGCCCCGCCAGCAGCGATCTGAATGACATCCTTGCTCATCTGCTCATGCTTTCCAAACGTTGTCCCTTTGAAGATGTCAAGAAGCGATGCATTCGACTCCTGCAGACTGTCCAGGTAAGAGATTCATCTGATCTATTTTTACTCAGACTCCAGTGTACTTTTTGCTTTATCAAGCTGTCATACATCGTCCAGTTTAGTACTTACGGTACTGTTCAATTGCCATCTGTTCCTCTCTTCACCTCTTCATCAGCATTACAAACATTGTGGCTGAGTCAGAACCTCACTGAGAGTGATGCGTGTTTTGTCAAGTGGATTAGAGTCAGTGACACGATGAGACAACACGAACTCATTAACAGTTAAACAGTGCCTCAAGAGCCACGGATTTACAAACAGTTCAACCACATGCTTGCATGCTCAAAAAAGTCAAATTTGTATATCATACCAGTATTCTGAATTAAATATATTCTAGTGTTTAAAGAAACTACACTACACTAAGTCCTACAAAATAGGCCTTCATTTGTTGGAATAAAGAAAAGTAAAAGTTACTGTCACATGAGTGCATTGGGGCTGAAAAACCTGTCTACGAACAGAACATTTTACCTTTTAAAAATAACTGCAGTAGTTGTTTGATAATAAGTCATTTAAAATCATAACATGCTTTTAAAAGGCAAGAGAGACAAAATAGATTCAAATGCATTTACAATGTGACACTAGTCTCACACCTTGCCTCATTTTACAATTACATTTTGAATTTTAATGTTTTAACTGTTGATATAAAAGTATTAGAACTGATATAAGATTAGAATAAACAAAAATTCTTTAAATTAATTGCAAGCAGTCAATACTAAAGATTATAGATGCTTGTACAATATGTGACTCGTATTTGTAGATTAGGAACAGCTGGAACTGTTATAAATGTCACCCGGTATGAACCATTAATCAAATGCACAGTAATGGATATTTTCTACTACAAAATAAGATGAAAAAGGCAAAGAAAAAAAAAACAAAAAACAAACACACCCTCACCTTGGAACATTTAATGACTTTATTTAATTTGCACAGGGGATTTTCTGCACAACTTCACAATGATTTCCACCAACGGAAACACTGATTCCTCTCTATGTGGGTATTTGCAGAGACGTAGGATGTGTTTACTGAAAATACTCATCAATGACCTCTGTTATCAACATCATACCGATATTACACCAAATATTTTCAACAACATTGCAATTCCAACTTTCTCAACACAGTCACAACACTCTGTTAGTTAAATCAGCAATTTTGTTGGTGATGTGATCAGTTTGCCATGAGACACAAGAGTAATAGTCCACATGTCACTTATTTATTAATGCTGGAGTGTAATATTACAGGGGAGGGGGTTGGATGAAGGGGAGAATTATAATCAACCATCTGCTAAGACAAACATCATATCAGTTAAAATCAATGCCAGCGCCATCAGTGTACCATGCAGTTTGTTGTTATTGGAGATGTGGTGATTTGTAATTTGGATTCAGTTCATATGGGCATGAAATTGATTTCTTATTAATGCTATGAGCATTTCTTTCCTGAAGGTCCTGAAGAAGTGTTATTTGATGCTTAATATTGGCGTGAAAACATGTTGTATTCATTGTCTCCACTGAATTTTTCATTATTCACCTGTAGACATCCAAATTGGGGATTTGTCCAAAGCTTTACTGTGGAGTTAGCTGCGGGCTGGTCCACTTAATAAGTCCTCTAATAAAAAACAAACACTAAGTCTGGCAACTTCTTATGGCCTGACATGTTGTTACTCTGAGGAAATAGACTGTTTGGCTGTGGCATTAATTCCTGTTTGTGCAGAAGTGCTTTTGGAAGATGGAGGAAGGGGGAAGAGAGAGATGAGAGAGGGAGAAAGCTGCTTTGTGGGTTTAGTCGAGCACCATAGTACACACCGTCTGGTATTTTTGAATTATGCTAAGCTGCATTTGCCGAGGGCTTGCCAAAGGGTGCATTTATGAGCCCACTGTAGCTGCTCATGTCTCTCTGGTCTCACGGTTGAAGCCCCCTCCTCTCTTACCAACAGGCACACACACACACACACACACCTTTCTCACATTGTCAGAGATGGAAGGGCTATAAGGGCGGGGGGCTCAGGCTCAGACAGACCTCTAATTCCAGCAGATCCGCTGATTAAAGGAAAAATCTTTGAAAGCACAGACAGTCCTTTCCTCATGGCATCCCCCCTACTCTAGAAGAGGAAGGGTTCCTGCTTGGTGAGAATAATGTCCCATAATACCCTTGTGCATCATAAAAATTTGGCCTGGAACAATCTTCTGCTGGTTTTGTGGCTCAGTTTATATATCTATTGTGTATATTGTCTGTATTTTATTAGCTGTAAAAGTAAAAATAAATCTGCCTCTTCCATTGGACTTTCTGATGTGCACTTAAAGTATCAAACTACAGCCAGTTAGTTTACCAGCATAGCTAACCATCAACCCCTCTAAAGCAAACAAATTAAACTGTTTGTTCAAATTTAAGTATTTACCAAAATGTTATACTACTCCTTTAAAACAAGTGCACTAATATGTGGTGGATATTTATGTTGGAACGTTACTTTTACTTCTTTTTAGCGATTCAGTAACATCTCTCCTTTAAAGTCTGTACAATTGCCTCACTTGCCTTTTTTATGCAATCTGAGTCGTTGTTTGTTTTTCAAGGCACCCTGCAAATATGCAGCACAAGCTGTGAGCACAGTCAGGGGATAGGGCTTACAAGCTCGATTGTTTGCGGTGTTGTGCTGCCCCAACACTGGTGAGCACCAGGGGGTTAAAGGTTACAGGGTCACAGCCGAAAATAAGATTCTGTGTACAGGGAGGGGTCAAGTTCCCATTAGGCGTCCTTGTCTATGGCTCTGTCAGGGTGAACGTAGTCAGAATAGAAATCGCTTACCCATGCAACATGGTAGACATAAGCAGACGATGTCAGAGGGTCATCCTGGGGCTTGTGAAGACGGTTGACCTCGCTGAGCTTTATTGATCGGATGCACATAGGAACACAGGACAACGATGGCTGCAGACAAATGCAAACACGCACATATAAATATGCACACGAATCAAGAGAAACAATAGTAAGTGTTTGTTCTGAGTCTATGAAAGGGGTGGGCAGACTCCATCGGTCGACTCTTTCTCCGGTCACCATGTTCCCTCACTGGATGAAAGGAGCTCAGTCTTTGGAGGTTGGGCAGAAACAGAAAGGGGTTTCTTTGTGTTATGTAATTACACCATTGTGTTAGCCCTCTACCCTAACTTGAATTAAGAGCTACTCTCACAAGATCAACCTGTTCTTGTGATGCAGGCTGGTGCCACTTCAACTCCAGAGTTTTTGCCCACATCTCCAACCTCCGGGGATGAACTGATGTGATAAAGAACATACAGTAAATACCAAATGGACTTAGTGTCTCTGTGAATTTCATCCAGTTCAGATCACAGCATGAGATCAACTCACTATGTAGTCTAACCCATTTGAGCGCTGACATTTTTTTTTGTGACTAAGGCTTGGTGTCTGTTGAAAATTGCTTGATACAATGTGAAGTTATAACCATCACAGGAATTCATTATCCTGCTTGGTTGGTGTTACATTGTCTCGTCTTTTCAGCACTGTGCAAAGCCTCTGTTTTTGTCTCTCAGTCACTAACTTTACATTTAATTCACACAACTAAGCTTCTGCTTTCTGCAAGATAAAACAAAAGTCATGGTTGTACCTACCTAAGGCTCTTTAAAATCTATTGAATCCTCAAAGATTCCTTTAAAAACTCAATTTGTTTAGTAATAAAGAGATTATCTTATGTCATGACTGTGTTTCCTAATATAAAGAATATAACTTAGTTATTCGAACTAAAATCTAAAAAGGTTTTTATCATGAGGTATACTTTTATTTCACATTATTTTCTACTATATTGTATTTTTCTAGTGTGGTACAAAATAAACAAGCATAACTGTTTATTCTTGTTTAAACTGTTTAAGTGACTGGAGCCATCTTTGTTTTCTCCTGAGCCTTCGTTTCTCTGATGATGGTGAAGGCAGTGGTTGTTTCAAGCTTATGCTGCTCCTCATTTTTTACACATACTTATTTAGCTAATTGTGGATGTATGATGACTTGGCAGCTCCTGTAATAAACACTTATGTGTGATTAATTAAGTGAAATGTGTTCCCGGATCTGGTCTCTTCCCAGAATAACCCAGAACATTTCCACATTTATATGGAAAGCTTAGGAGTGTCTCCAAGCCCCCAGAGATGACATTAGATGTTGATCTTATTGTTTTTATTCTGATTCATTTGTTCATGGAAAGTGAATATTATATCTGTCACGCATATATGCATTGCCTGTAAATCTGTGGGGTCAAGACTGAAATATAAATGGCTGCACAATTACTGTCACTAGCAGCTACTGCATGGGAATCCTCTTCTGGTTTGAGATTGCGTTGATGTAATTTGTGATTGATTAAGATTAGGTTTGCTCTCGGAGGGCTTGTTGTCTGTATAATCCTGTCTCGATGGTGGCATGCTTGTGGTGAGGCTATATAAACAAACTTGACTTGTGAACCTTGTGTGGACAGATGCAATATTGTTTTTTCTGAGAAGGCAGAGTCAAAGTCAAAGTCCACTTGTAAAGCTTGGTATTAATTCAAAGAAAGATTTTGCTGAGAGTGAGGAAGTTCATATCTTGTTCTTTTTTAAGAGTTTGTGCATTTGTGCACGGATGTGTTTGTGTGTAATCTTTTTTTTTTTTCTTTGAGTGGACTATATGTGTGTGAGTGCATACCTTCAGTTCTTTTCCGGCTCTCTCTGCTTATTGTGTAAACAGACTGAGGACCCATCGAGAGAGAGACAGAGAACCTTGTGGTCTGAGCAGATCTGCTGGATTATGGGGAATCTCTAGTTGAACCAGGTCAGACAAATTGCATGGTGAAGGGGGGAGAGAAAGCAGCAGCAGCAGGCAATGACCTTTGGCACAGTAACTGTACAGTGAAATGCTCCGTTGATACGGTGGACGTGATAGAGAAATAAAGCTGTGGATTTACAGCTGCCATCCAGCTGGACACAGTGATGGGATGGTGCCGATATAGGCTGTGAGAGTGGGTGTGTGTCCACTGGCAGTGTGTGCCTGTGTGCAGTCTGTGGGATGTTCAATCTCCCTAAGCTACATGAAGCTTTTTGTTGCAGTTGGATCATGGCCACTTAAGGGTTTTCTAAACACATTCGAGCCTCTCACAATGCGATTGTTTTTGGCCTACGTGATGCTGATATTGCCTGCACAATGATGCAGCTCATCTTTTTCTTCTAGCTCATTTTCTGTCACTTCTTCAAGTTGTGGTACAAATGCATTGCCTTTTTTAAACAATACATACAATTTTGTGAGGTTTCAGTGCAAAATAAGGGACATTACAATAAATAATAATGAATGCAATTAGTCGTAAATTGGCTCCTATTTATAAAGAGTGCTGTGCAAACAGGAACCCCAAACTTGTTTTGCATCTGTTTTATCTATATAAAGTAATATTTTATTTAGCCTACTGGATCTAGCTTAGTAAACTAAACAAAATAGAATGGATTTTTAAGAATTTCTTGGCTTTCCGTCCAAATATTTTTCCAGCACATTAACAAGCATTTCTAACAAGCTAGGAAAGCATGCAAACACAAGCTCCTGCTTTGATCCTACAACATAGATAGACCCCCATCTTCCAGCCCAGTGCAGCACTCTGGCAGCTGCAGACTTGGGAAGACTAGAGAGGAAGGGGGCACGTGTGAAGTGTGCAACTAGGTCACTGTCAATCCTGCTGTAAGTCTGAATAAATGATTAAAACACACACACACACAATCTCCTTTTTTTAGTACACATAATAAAAAATGCAACAATCTTTTTTATGCAAAAACAAAAACAAAAAAACACTTTTTCAATCGAAGAACAATTGAACACAACAGAATTGTTTCAGTTTTTCCCTGTAAGAATCACAACGGTTTATTGTAAGGACTACTCTAATAAGACGTGTTTAAAGATGTATTATTCAGGCACAGAAGGAGGAATGGGACAGTGTTAGGTATAGGCTTTTGCACAGCATAAGCAGTCGTCATGGTACCAGTGGCATGAGGTGCAAAGATGGGGTGGGTTGGTTGGCACTGTTAGTTGGGGGTGGGGGTGCTGGCTTGTCTGCGATTATTTCTGGCTGTGCTATTCAAGAACTGAGAGGGAGAAAGAGAGGGTGGGAGGCGGACGAGTGGGAAAGAAACTAGAAAAGAGAAATGTGGCAAAACATGACGGCTATGCACTGAAGGTCGAACAAGAGATGGAGGAAAGTAACAGTGAAAGAAGTGAATGTGTAGTGTTAACGCCGGGAGTAAAGAGGGGAAGGGGTGAAAACGATGGAGGAGGTGGAACAAACACTGTCTTTCTCTGTATTCAGTCAGCAGCCTCCAGTGGAAAACTACTAGCACCCCACAACTATGAGTCCTGCTCTCCTGTGCCTGAGCCCAGCTTGGCCCAAAACCTGAATATTTTTTCTACCATCCAGAATCAAACACAACATGGAAAAAGCTTTAAATTGCTCCCAAAACTGCTCTAGATATATGATAATTTCCCAGGTAATAAATAGATAATTGCATTATGTTTTTTGCAATAACAATGTCATCAGAGCTTAGATATGTACAGTACACCCTGGCAGCCATACATTGCAAGGCTCAGCTTGTCTCACCCACACACCCGAAGACTGTGAAAGAAGGAAGAGGGGGGTGTGTGTGTGTGAGGCGAAGCGGCGGACAGCAGTAACAAAGTGCTGCAGCAGGAGGTGGGAAAAGAATAACAAACTCTTTGAAGGAGACAAAAACACACAGAAAAGACGGATGAATAAAAGGACGACATGCCACAGTTCAGTGGGTGAAAATAATAACAGTCACGTTCTCCTGCTCTAAATTCATGTTTCAACCCCAGGCAGAGCAGGAGATCAGTAGATTGAGGAATAGAGAGAAAGATACAGAGAGAGAGAGATCACATGAAGCTGTTGAATAAACAAGTTGTACTTTCTCTCTCTCCCTCTATTTCTCTGTCATTGCCATAATGAGATATTTATAACTTGCATTTGGAATTAAACTTCACATAATATTCATAAAGTATTGCATTCTGCTGCTTCTTTAGCAACTATTTTTTATTTCTTTTCAAAGCATGTCCCTCATAAGAATGTATTTGTCTCTTTTTTTAGTGCAGCTATGTCCAAGCTGTACCACAAAGGGCCGTATAGCTGATTTTATTTGTTCCAACCAGTCAAGAGCACACAGTTTGACCAGTCAACTGTCTGAAGACCACGATCAGTTAATTAAATGAGTCACGTCTGATGTGATGCTGCTTGGGTGGAATAAAAACCTGCAGCCACACGGCTCTTTGTGAAATAGTTTGGACGCCTCTAGTTTAATGTTACAAGTAAAACCTGAAGCTTGTGAACTGTTGCAACCATAAGTCATTCTAAGATTCATTCTAACAGCTGAAACAACACCGTTTATTTTGACTTTAAGTCAAAGAAACTGTGTTGTTGAAGCTGTTAAAAGTTGCCTCTGTGGATGAAGCGGTTAATGTTTTTTCGCCGCTATACGTGCAGCGTCAGCATTTACATGTTTTACAATGTTATTTTCAGTGACGAGAAAACACATTGCATGTGTCAGACTTGTTTCTATACATTACCGTTACTATTTAGAAGATGGCAGTATCATCTTACATATTTGTACAGCTTTTACAGTAATCTACAAATAATCATTAAATTGATGGCGTGTTGTATATTGTATATTATGGCCCTGCTGAAAATGGTCTGGAGAGGAAGTGAATCTTTTCTAGTTTCAGTTTTATTTCTTTTTTTTGACGCAATCTTTCTGACCAATGTCCCCTTTAGTGTCCAGATCACAGAAGAAACAAGTTGATAAAAATGTACATATGTAATCTGAGAAATAAGGTTCACATTGAAAGTATTTGATATCTGTGTGCAAGCAGAAGAGCTGATAAGATTGTCAAACAGCATCTGAAACTCTCTTTCTCCTTCTGGGGGGAGCTACATCCAACAATTACTGTGACTTTTCTAAAAACAGTTCACTTTCACATCACTGTCTGGAGGCGAGAAAGCAAGCTGGGTATGAGCTTAAAATTTACATACACCTGCAACACTATTGGTGTTTTCCTGTAGAGATTTTCTGAAAATGTGCACCGTTATATTAGTCATTGTGTTTCACGCTTCTTTGTCACAGCTGACTTTTCTTCCCACTTTTAAACCAACTATATTGTTCCCATCTCTTGTTATTGGGCAACACAAGATATAAAATAGTCCTTTGGCCATTTAAAGCAGCAGAGAGATGCTTTATATATTTGTATATTTGCAAATAACCTCCCTACCTTGTTGGTGGAGGTTATTGTGGTTGTATCCAACCTTAGGCCTCAACTGTGAACAGCTGTGGACAACAGATATGTAGTTGTTATTATTAAACAGCTTTCATGTCCTCTTGGAGTTTGCTTCAAGGAGTGTAAATGTTGTTTGCTAGTAGCATAGTGGCAACAAACTAATTGGATGGTACATTTATGGACACATTTATCCCACATGGACCCTTAGAAAGTCATATGGAAAGTATAACATTAGCATTAGTTGAAGACTGAAAACACTGTTCAGAGATTAAAAAGTAACCATATTATCTGCAAAGATGTCCATTGAGTGGTTGTAGTGGCCTGTGAGGAGTTTGTAGAGGTCCTCTAGGAGTTTAGAGGAGTCTCTCTGAGGTTTAGTGGTCATCTCAGAGGTTCTTGTAGTCCTTCAGGAGGTTTCTAGAGAGCTTTTACAGGATTTAGGGACCCTCTTGGTGGTTTAGCACCTATGAGAGGTATTGTGGTGATTTGTTTATGACAAAAGGAACTGAAGTGATGCTTGAAACTTGTGGTGGAACATTAATTTAACATTAATTTCTGACACTTCACAGTCTTCACTTCAATTTGTATATATAGTACAAACAACAAACCACCCCCTTGTTTGTTTACGAGGGAGGAAATATATATATATATATATATATATATATATATATATATATATATATATATATATATATACACACACATTGGGAGTATTCAAACAGTGGCACACAAAACAAATAGATCTCGCTGATATAGAAGTTGCTGGTTATCGGTCCACTTGACTCACACGCCGACACTTTCATCTATCGACCTGAATGCCATCTGCTCAGGATTAATTTGATTGAATTCATAAATGAATCATGAAGGTTATTGTCCAGTGTCTGCAGTATTTGAACAAATCAATATGTGCCTTTTATCATCCACCCTCTTACTCTTTAATGCTCCGCCTTTTACTTGATGAAACAGAATGAGCCAGTGGTTTCAATATTGAGACTGGGGGAGCTGCAGTTCATGTGTTAGGGCACAGGAGGGTGCTCTTCACTTGTCTTTGGTCAACCTTTGGTCTCATCTCAAGTTGCTAGATGGGAATTTTCCATGCGCTGAGCTGAATGCATGCAATGCTCCACATGATTTTAATTTTTCCTTTTGCCCTGGTCACTGGGCATTCATCCAATGTGTGTGTGTGTGAGGGACGTTTTCTCTGTTGATGTCTGTATGTGTGATGATCTGTTCCTTTTGAATATGAGTGTGTGTTTACATGTTCTGGGAGATTTATAGCAGTGAGCATGCAGGGTTTAGAGGCATCTGTGGATCAGGTCACAAAGCATGAATAGCCTTGTGGCTGCGGTCCAGGCCTCAGTCTGAGGTAACCCCCTATTAGGGTACAAACCACACCGGCTCAACACCAGGCTCAACCAGCTGGAATACACAAACAACATATTATTGACTCTTGCTCCTGCTCTGATCATGAAACGCTGTGTTACCATTAAAATGGATTTGGACATGAATCCAAGTAGAAGCTGCAGTTCTTTATTTATTTAACTTATCATTTTATTATTATTGTTATTTTACCTTTGAGTTCAGTACTGAAGAATACTAGCTGCCTGATTGATTAGTTAATAAAGTGATTTTACAGCAATAAAGATGGAAGATAAGGAATTTCTTTGGGTAAAACAAGTACAAAACAAGTGATTGGCTAATGTTATCTTGTGTCTTTATTGACATTTTATGGATCACCCAACTGTTGATTCATCACAAAAAATGGCCCAATTTTTGTTATTTGCTTTCCAAATTACCACACAGATTTAAGGTCAGTATTTTGGATGCCAAGACAACCAATCAGTGTCAGTTGATTTATGCAATGCTAGTATATTTTTGTGAGTGGACACGTACACACACGTACTGGTTACGAGATCTCGTGCACCTCATCCAGTGCTGTGAAGACCCCACACTTTGAGACTTGAACTTCGCTGTGTCAGCATCTGATAGATCGTTTCCCTCACATGCGCCGTGTGATGCTGCTCAGTGAATGGTGTTGCTCCGAGCTTTGCCCAGTGCCATGTTGGCTTAGTCCTGGCTATGATGTTGTTTCAGCGTGTGTGGTATTGTTTCAGGCTCAGTGTGAAGTGGTGGAGGGCATTGTACTCTCTTCTCATGGGGTATTGTCCCAGGCTGATGTATGTGTGCTTGTTTATGTTACAGGCCAGTTTGTCAGGACGGTGACAGTTTCACGCTACGGGACCTCTGCGTTCCCACAGTCGTTCATCTTTGACCTTAGCTCTTTCGCACCGAAGACAGACTGAAGTGTGTGTGTGTGTGTGTGTGTGTGTGTGTGTGGTAGTGAAATGGAGAGTGAGATTGTGTGTCTTTGTGTCTGATTGACAGGCAGTGTTTTTAAAAACTGCAAAAGTGGGTTTGCGTCTCAGTTTACTTAGACTAGAAAAACAGACTCATTTACATTGACCAGAGTGTAGGTCCCAAATCTGGACATACTTATTTTTCACATTTTTAAAAGACCATGATGATGATGGTCTACTGGTGTCTACTGGTGTTTCAGGGGACTTTTTGCTTTAAAACTGATCTTAAAGCCAGCGAAACACATTCTAAAAATTAAGATTTGAGTTGCTTTGTTTCATATTCAGTTCAGTGTGTGTCATACATGTAAACAAGACAACAGTTTGCCACACTTCTGCTTTATTCTAAAACTGGAAAGGGGGAATCACCACAAATATGTTTATGATCAATAATTCAAATTACATATTATTTTTGTGGTACTCCCACAATATTATATCTGCTGTAAAGTGGCTGTAATGTACATACCGTGCTCACCTAAAAGTATTTGTGGTTAAAGGTGGTTTGCAAGTGTAATCACGTGCTGTGGCTTCCTATGTTATTGATAGATTTAATTTTTTATAGAGTGAACAGAAAGTGGTTGATTATCACCAAGTTTTTAACAAATATCATGGAATACAGTGATGCAATGATAATTAAAATTAGGAATCATGGCATCACTAGACATGTCTGTGCCGGACGAAGTGGTGGACTGTCTGAAGTGCAAACAGAATCAGTTCACACTTTATCTAAAAATATGCCTGCATGTTAAAGATAAAAATCTATATTTGGGGGGATGAATGTGTCCTTTCAGTCTGT
The DNA here is from genome assembly GCA_016801845.1 of Polydactylus sextarius. NCBI lineage: Eukaryota > Metazoa > Chordata > Actinopteri > Polynemidae > Polydactylus > Polydactylus sextarius. The sequence continues at coordinate 9,832,504 of CM028918.1, forward strand.
TTTTTTTTCACGTTCTGCCCTGTCTTTCTGTAGGTGTTTGTTTCACTTGTCTATGTTTTTGTGGCCATGGTGTGTGAGGCTCAAAGGTGTTTGTATGTGCGTGAGACCTAAGTGTTTGGTCTATGTTTTGGTCACTTCAGATGTCTTGTGTCTTCACTAAAAGAACACTCACGTGTCAAAGAGGAAATGCTGATGTTCCCTTTTTTTTTTTTTTTTTAAAAACAGCTCAACGGTTTTAAAGTTCATCACTGAATAAAGAACGGAAACTTCAGCTCAAAGGTGCAAAGCAAGTGCACAAAAAAACTCTCACACACTTGTACAACATGTACCAGAACATTTATTAAAAGAGGTACCATCACACTATGTTGTCATGCATCACACTCTATGGTTTTATGAGACCCTCAGACATGAATGCCATTAGACATTCATCTTACACTACCTTTTGCACTTTCATAGCAGTGTAGTTAAATATATAGTTTACTGACTTGTTTTGCAGGAATCACTGATGTAATATTCTGGACACTGGTCACTGAACACATCATGTGATTGGCAGAACTACTGGGTAGGTATCTCTGAAAGATGAACTCCTGACTTTTAAACCTTGTAGGAAAAAGCTAGTGTCTTTTTGTTGGCACCAGTACTCAAGGTAATCAACCTAATTTAAATTGTTGTAGGTGCTGGCGTTTGTCACATGGATATGTAATAGACTTAATAGGCTAGATACTTCTAGTTTCAACAGAAAGTTTGGGGAGAAGTTTCAGTAAGTAGCATTACTGAAATATCATTTTCACAAACTAAAATATTTTTACTACCTAATTTTGCAAGATCCATAAGGTGTGGCAAAAGACCTTTTTGGGCTTGTATCTTCTCTAGCTTTAGATATATTTAAACATATTTAATTTCTCACAATTCCGAACATTATATTGCACCATGGAGCTCCCTAAATCCTACACACTAGGTATTTTAATATCAAATGTTATTACACATTGATGTAATCCTTTTTGACTTCTGAACAGATCATTTTCTAACACAACAGATTGGTCTGTTCCCAGAAAATGGAGGAGTCATGAAACCTAATGGGGGTGGCAGAGTGCTGCAGAGGGTCTGCAGCAAAACACTCCTATTCTAGAACAGGATGATTAACAATAACAGTTTGACTAATAGGTTTACATCAGTGAAAATTACCGCATATGAGCCTACGACTAAATATAATTATAGATATGTATAGAAACTTTGTGGTTTTGTAGTTACTAATACATCAGATAATGTGTAACGAGGCACAAATCCCACACCAGAGCATTTTAACCAGTGCATGTAGACGTATTATGCTCTAACTGTATGTCACTGCTGATGGTGATTAAAACTACGAGAGGCCCTGGTTGAAAATACCAAGTATAATCTATGAGGCCAAAGAGCGCATTAGACAGAGATCTAAACAAGTAGAAATATTCGGAATCAATGAAGTCCATTGTTTCGCGAGCAGGAGAGAGAAAACGAGGGGGTGGATGAAGGTAGGTGCATGAGCGGACACAGTGAAGTAAAGCAAAAAACATGCTTAAAACTAAATGAAGAGGAGGGATAAAAGCAACTTTGACAAAACAAAACAATATCACACACATTAGTCAGTCTGGTAGTGGGATATGTTGAGCAGAAAAGACCAGTAGTCACTGTATTAAAAGATTTTCTCTGACTTTTATGGAGCCTAGAGCACCAGAATAGTAAGAATAAAGCTCGCTGAAACTCTTGAGAGAACAGAGGAATCTAGGCCACAGGGAGATCGATGGTTAGAGAGACAAAAACAACTTCTCCATCTGGTTCCTGAATGGTCTGTGCTGGCAGGTTGCCACACCTTGTCTGTTCCTCTGTAGGTTTCTAGGCATCTAGTTGTGTTGCGCTAAACACTCTTGAGGCCCTTAGGAAACCAGGCATGTAAAGGTTGGCAGCCAACCAACACAAAATGTACACAAACCCCTTGAGTCACTCAGTCAGCTCCTTTTTTTTTTTTTTTCTTCCCCCTTTTTCACCGCTGAGGATAACGTCCTAGTAAATATATGTAGGGCCTGAACTAACATCAGCTTTCACCAACACCAAACCTTCATCTCAGAAATGGAGAGATGGAATTTATCTTAGTAGAATATATCTACGCCAGGAACAGATCTCCTCGTGACCTACATGAGCTTATGTGGACATGAACCCCCAACCCCCCCTCGCCACTTAGGACATCAATCAGCAACATAGTCTCAGCCTGTTCATTGGCTTGTTTGAAGGGAGTGTCAGTGGCCTTTTGGATCACTTCTCGTCACTTGACGTCAGGAAAGGAGGAGGGGAAGGAAGGAACTCTATAAGGACCCTTTGTCATAAATTTTACACAGCGCAGGGCATGATGTGATGTCAGGAGAGAAAGCAAACAACTGATGTTTGGTAGCTTATGTAACACACTTTCTTTGTGCTGATGTCCACCCAGTGTGGAAGAAGCGGTGTTACGACTCACGGCGTTGTCACGTTAGTTTGAAGCAGCAGGTGATTTTAATTGTAAAACCAGTTTTAAATTTCATTGAGGTTAAATGCTGATTTTGCGTTCTGTCATAGTAGGTCTCAACTATAGGTAGATTAAGCTGAGCAGGCAGATTCATTAGTGTAAAGATATCCCGATTCTCCCTATTGTCGTGGTGCATTTATCAAGTAATCAAAAAAAACAAACAAAAAAAAAACAGTGTCCTTCTCCCATTTGCTGTATTGCCCATCTGTCAGTTTGCTTATCTTTGTCTAGACTCTTATTTTTTCTCTGAGGTGTTAAACAGAAAAACCTGGTTGGCTGTTATTAAAATATCAGCAAATGTGTCTTCAGACAAAAACAGTAATGCTTGTTGCTCGCTGTTTTGTATTGCCAATGCTTTAAGGAAAGAATCTAGATTAAAAATGTGCCAATAATGATACTGTAATAGAATACGAGGCTGCACAGATTATTTTGACGATGTGCCACATCTTTCCTGCTTTGATGATTGAAGCCAAAGGCATGGTGGTGGTTATGCTGACACACTTTCGCAAGAGAGAGAGAGAGGGAGAGAGAGAAAGCACCGGCATTTGTTTATTTTCTCACTCATTTAATTTCTTCATGCATAACCACATTTAAGAAACCCAAATGAAAACATATCAGCTAATCTGGTGTTGAAATGTCATTATCTTTTGCCCAGTAGGTATCAGGTATCGGTCCAGCTTTAGTTATTCTGCAAATTAAAGAGAAACCCATTGTATGAAATGGTTGAAAACATCATTAAACGTAATTTTTTGTGGTTCAAAGCTTGTTCTGTTAGTCATGTTGACTAACAGACTTAACTTGTCTTTCCGCACTAAGGAATATGGGTCAGCAGGGCTCGGTTATATGTAGGTATATGTAAGAAAAAAGGAACAGTAGGTGTTATTTAACCAGTAGACCTGTGAAATACCACGAGTGTCCGTGCACTACTGAACATAGGTATGTGAAGGTGACCATCCAGCCCAGATGTCATCACGCCTTCTCTCAGAACTTTTTCCTCCTCATGCACATGAACAAAACATAAAATAAAATAAAGAAAACAAAGTGACTTGTTCATGCCATATCTTTAACCACACAAGCTTGTTTTCGAATCTGATTTGATGTGGTCACTGCAGCGCGATAGTTTTTTGCCAAGTGGACGCGCTTTTTTATCACCAGCTGATATCACATGGGGTCCGAGCGGTTGAACTCCTCTTGATAAAGCCAGTGTTTGCTCAAGATATTTCTTTTGAGACGTTACAGGTTAGCAGTTGCAAACAACAGTCTAGTTGGTTTATTGTGCAATACTACCACGTTGCATAAATTTGGCTATAAGAGGGAAGAGTGAGAAAAACAAGTCATGAATGTTTTCTTTGTCTGTATTGTTTTAGATTTCTGCGTAAAGCCTGCTGAACATATTTTTACCATTTGTGCTTTTGAAAAGAAAACTTTCCAAACTCAAACACTACTTGCACATTTTTTTACACAAATGTTATATATATAAAAAGGGGCTACTCGTCGGTTAGGTTATTTTAAACTTCTATTTTGTGCTGATTTTGATATGGGAAGTGCAGATTCATCTGTGTTTGCACTATGTTGTTGACTGGTTTGACAGGTGTCCTGTTTTCACTGGGCAGAAAGTCTTTCCCCTATTGCCAGCTCTACACACCCTCCTGACCTGATATAACCAGTAAATGTGGGCCGTGTGTTTGTGTGTGTGTGTGTGTGTGTAAGGGGGAGAGAGGATGTGAAAGATGTTTATGTACAAGAAACAAAGTCTGGTCTGTGTGCTATATGGAGAGAGAGAGAGGGTGGGCAGGAGAGAGATAGAGATAAGTGAATGCTGTGTATGTTCTCGAATGAAACAAAGTGAGAGTGTGTGTGTGTGTGTGTGTGTGTGCGTGTGTGCGTGTGTACACTATACACACACACTCATGCTCTTGCGAATTTGAGATTAGCCCCCACCTAATTGTGGGCAGGCACTCGGAGCCTATTAATGCTCGGCCTGACCTCCTCTTTATTCCCCCCATCCATCACTCTGACGACTTGCAGAAAACAGAGCAGCAAAACAACAACTGCCGTTAACAGAAGGAGAGACGGCTGCTCCCACTCGCCGCTCTTATTGGCTGAGATGCGCAACCTGAAAAGGCTGCTATTGGCTGAGAGCAGACACACCTCTAGTATCTGTTTATGTGGAGCCAGAAAGAGACGGAGGGGGTGGAAGGAAGGGGATATTGGGGTGGGGTGTGATTGCGCAGGGGTTGGCAGGGGGTAGAGCTTGATTGTGCAGAAGGGAAGAGATTTGGGAGGAGGGGTGGTGTACATGAAATCTCTGGAAAACGTCCACTGGAACTTGTTCAAAAACTTCTAGGAAACTGGGATGTTTGTTTGCACTTGTCTGTGTGTGTGTGTGTGTGTGTGTGTGTGTGTGTGTGTGTGTGTGTGTGTGTGTGTGTGTGTGTTTGTGGGTTTGTGCCGAACCCCCTTAGAATCACAACCAGGCTGTACTAATTTAGTCAGCACCATTTAAGAGCCAGCAGCCCTTCCCAGAAAGTTGACCAACAACTGCATGTTAAACCTTGTTGTGATAGAGGCAAAATCGAATTTTTTTTTATCTTTAGTAATCACATCAACAAGTTTCTGTGGCCTGGCCTGTCCCTGCACGCTGTGCTACAGAGATGATAGTTTATCATCATCATCAGCTGCTCAGTCACTTACAGTTTTCATAGTTGACATGCATAAGTGATGTTTGGCAAGTATAGCATGCTCGTCATTCGTCACATGTGACAATCTGTATGTGTCACTGTCAGTCAGGAGTGTATAGTATGACTGTTGTTACAGTAGGTTTGTGGATACATGTTGTTTTCTAGTCACATATGGTGAGGAGGTAGGAGGAACTTATGATGTTTTCATCACAGTTATGGACACACTGTTCCCCTCAGGCTGTAGAGGAAAAGGTCAATCACTCTGACTTCAAAACACTGACATCAACAGACAATATGTAGCTTATGTACTGTACAATGTAAGGTATGTCATCTTCTGAAAGCTGTATTAGCAATGGTTAAGAAAACAATCATCAGAAAATGGTAGCTCTACAACACGGTGTGGGTGGATATTGTTGAGCTCACATATTCAACAGCTTGAGTTTAATATAAAATGGGATGATGTAATGCCAACAAATCAATGATTACATAATTGTGTGGTAGAATTTGTTGTCCTGATACAGAAAATACTTAGCTGGATGGATGTGTGACATCGTGGACTTTTGTGTTTACATATTTAATCTAAAGTGTTGAGCAGACAAAAATGGGATTAACAAAACTAAATCAAAGTCTAGTTTACAGCTGGACCATGTTTGGTCAGTGAGAAGATGTTGGTGAAAACTGAGATCAAAGGTTTTGTAGATGTTAGAATTTCTATGCAGGTTGATTTGAAGAGTTCTTGCTGAAGTCTGCATTAAGTCATTAGGTCTGGGTGTGTGTGTATATATACGCTTTGTATAGATTGTGCTTATTCACAAGGTCAAGGTCAGGGAATTGTACAAGTTATGAAAGCAGAGAGCATTGCACCGTCATCCACTCCTTGTTTACAACCTCTCTGTAAATGTGTGTGTGTGTTTGAGGAAGAGAGTCTGGAAGTGTTCAGAGGCATTAGCGACCCCTGGGTTAGTCTGAGGAAAAGGTTAGGGTTACTTTAGTACATATACTCTCCTGAGCCTCATGTGACAAAAGCAGGGACTAGTCCAGGAACCAGCACTGATATAATGCGTGTTATTTTATTACCAGACCTGTCCTTTATGCCGGCGTCGCCTTCTTCTGATGTTACATCTGTTTGTCTTCCACACTCAGGTTGATTTAATTCTTTAATCTTCTTTTGTTGATGTGCAGACTGCTGCACAAACAAGAGAAGAGTTAGACAGAAAGTAACTTTGAGGTAAAGAGAGAAATAAGTATCCACCCGTTTAAGCTTGAGCCACAGTAACAGGCGTTACTTGTCATATGTATTTGAGCTATTTGATTGTCTAAACGTGTGGTACGTCAGTGTGTTGGAATACTTGAAATGCTGTCATATATTCTAAAGAGCGACAAAAGCTTTGCACGTGGAATGTACTGCAGAGATAGCGAAGACATGTATTCAGAAAAATGCACCACCAGTGTTTGTCTTAGCCGATAAAAGACATGATCAAGACACAAAACATGCTTGAGCAGGCAACGCAGATGAGATTTTAACTTTGCTTTTTGTATTTTGAAACAAAATATTTCACTTTTGAGACAAAAAAAGCTTTCATAATTTTGGCAAATGACTCATGGGTGAACTTCCCTATAGCTCCAAAAACAACCCAACACTTTGAACCCTCATAGAGTTTTTTGTGGGATTGTCTTTTATTTAGTGTACATTAGTAAACATCGTAATCAGTTCTGGAAGCAACTTAAGGTTAATGGTGTCAGTATGCATTTAAATTAGAGCAGATAGACAAACTGTTTATGTTTAATTCAGCCTTACACAAGTAGTCTTGTCTTTTTGTTTTTTTGTCAAAACCAAAAAAAAAAAAATATGACTCCACCTTCCAAACTTGTTGTTTACTGTGAGGTAGTGTTTCTCAATGTACATTGCTGCTGTTCTTGTGTTTTAGGTACATGGGCCAGACGTGGCCATCGAACAGGCCTGGTGGGTCTGGCACCGTGTAGTTCCTAGAGCTGAGCTGAGAGAAATTCCTGAGCTCGACAGACCTGCAGTGTCTGGTTACTGTTGCAAAATTGTGATTGGAAAACTGTTTTTCATGTGGTGAGATTTGGTGAACCAAGTAAATGAAATTAAAATGTATTTAATTCAATCTCAGGGTTTCTCTATATACTCTGATATCACCAAAATGTGAGGTGTTATTGTAGTAGTTTGGCATCTAAGATGCCTTATTTTACCAGTTTCATTAATATATTGATATATTAAACATGTGTGTGTGTGTGTGTGTGTGTGTGTGTGTTTTTTCATACATGTGGGGACCAGTTTACACACTCACATTGTGGGGACCTGTCTCCCTTCTGGGGCCAAAAAGCTGGTCCCCGTGATGTAAAAAACAAAAAATGAAGGTGAAGTCATTACTTAAAGTTTGGTTAAGGTTAGAGTCGGGTTTAGATAAAAGTTAGACAAGTGGTACCAACAAATGGGATCTCTAGGGTTTCCAGGAAAGTCTCCATAAAATTATTGGAAGTCAATAAAATGTCCCCATAAGGAAATGTGTGTGCATAACGAAAATGTGTGTGTGTGTGTAGTTGAATGGCAGCACACATGTTAATTCACCTGTTGTTCAACCCTGATGAAGTTCCTCAAAGCTGTTTTTGCTCAGAGCTACATGCTCAGACATGTTGTGATAGATATTGTAGCTCAATATGTCTCACTTTTCATTCACATGGCAACAAAGTCAGTATTAACGGATACTTACAAAGGCATATAAATGTTTAGTATTGTTTTTCTGTGTACAGAGGTATCACTTGATCAGATCTGTCTGTCCCTGTCATAAAGCTACTTTTACAGCCCCCAGGCACCTGTTGAGACATATACATAAATCATCTGCTCAACTCATACCACCCTGTGTGTTTTTTTTTTTTTTATATAACATTGAACATACACAGTCTTGGCTTTTATGTGGGTACAGAAAATATGAGAACATTGCTGCTCTCTGTACTGGATGTTCTCCCTGTGTCCCGGGTCAGTTTACTCTAAGTTTAAAGGTTGCAGCACTTAACAGGCCTTTGGATACATAAGTCAAGAGTTATACATGCATAAAAATGTGTATGCAAACAGTCACAGAGCCATACAACTTGTATAAACTAACTGGTAAGTCATTCATGAAGCTGTCACGCAGCAAACTTGTACAAAATGTTCGGTCGTTCGGCCAAATTGCTCCCATATGTGTGTGAATGTGCAACTGTCTCTGCAATGGAAAAAGTTATTCGCATCACAGCAACAGCAATGATATCTGCATGTGCACAACATGGGGTACATGATAGATAGTACATCAGTACAATTGGACTTGTTTTTCATATGCATGCGTGTGTGCATGGTTATATATCAGGTCTACAGTGTTGGTGTATATGTGGTGTCTATTGGCTGGAGCCCACAGTCCTCACTGGTTCAAACTAGTTTATGTGTCATTGTGGATGATGTGGCTGTGGCCTCGCCACACAATACCACTTGTAATAACAGAGGGGTATTGCTCTTCGTGAAAAGTGGTGGCTGATGAAGTGAGGTGCTGTGATTTGCACAAACCAGACTGTTGCCAAGCTCACCACCGCTGTACTTTCCAATGTCGCTACTTCACAGAGCACACAGAGGCTGAGGGTGAGGCATGGGGGGGGCAGGACAGAGCTGTGAACAAGTGTTTCAACAGTTAGATAAATAAACAGTTGTTATAGCTGTAAGAGTGGGAGAGAAGATACATTGGTATAAAGAGGAAGATTGATACAGAAAAGGTTGCGAGGGAAAGTTTGTGTGTGTTTCACAGGAAATAAGGCTTACAGTGTGCTGCCCCACACAGGAAGTAAAAGAGTGGGTAAGAGGTCGTCTGAGCCCACAGGGGGAAGTTTCTCCAAGGTCTCAACAGCTGCGTGTGATATCTACTGTAGCCTACATTTACATGTTTGACTTTTAGCTGAGTGGAATTTTACTTCTTGTACAGACATGCAGCAAATAAGAAGTTACAGAATAACAGAATATAGTTAATTTAGTTTTATGGGAAGAATAAAAACAATCGTACAAGCATGAAGGAGCACTGCACCAATTCTACTTGTCAGAATCAACTTTTTCACACAGAAAGAACAGCTGTGTGATGTCGGCTGCAGCTGTGAAGAGAAATTCTTCAAGTTATTTAATAGTAATCATGTGACATCACTGTGGTATTTTGGCTTGGTTTGGAAGATTACACACTATTAACATAAAACCTGTGATACAAATTGGTGATGCAAACTATTTACCACACAGAGAATGTCCATTAAAAGATGGGATCAAGTTGCATTATGGGAATTACAGTGTTCTTGATCTTGTTCTTGATCTTGTTCTTGATCTTGAAGTCATCAGGCATCAGTTTTGACCATCCCAAAATTGATATACAATTTGTATTATATTGAGTTGTTTTGGGTGTAACTGCCTAAAATAGTGAACCAACTCTAGATTAATCTACTCTGAAATAGGGGCCAGCCAGGTTGAAAAATCAAACATGACATGTTTTTATTTTATCCATTAAATTCAGGTTCACAGCGCCTGCGGAAATCTACGGGGGCGTATTTACTTGTATAACTGGAAAATTGGGCCCAAATAAACAACATGCAGCAATCCATCAAATGTTTGTTTTTTTTTACTATAGATTGGACTAAAGAAAACTAAATGTAACTATTATTCACTGTATGATCGTCCCACACATATAATCAATATGTGACAATTCATGTTCATACGTCAGCTCTGCTGTATCACTTTCACTCTTGCTTGTATCTGTCTCACACTCAACTCGTTTTCTCACAGATACTTTTTTTTCTCATATACACATTTTCAGAACCACACACACACACACACACACTGACAGTGACTAAGGTCGGCTTGTTATTGTATGCAGCTGGCGGAGGGCTTTCCTGTCCAAACAGTCCAAACGCTGAGGTGGCAGAGTTGTGAGGGACATTGAGATACACACAGGGGAGAGAGAATAGGCAGCGTGGGGTGACCACCAGCTAATCCTCAGGCAGGGGGGTGGGATGGTGTTGGGGGGTCAGGAAACATAGGGCATGGGAGATGGGCGAGGGCCAACAAGTTCTTCCTCTCTCTCATATGGCTGAAACAACTTGATGTGTACGTTCACAGACGTACGCGAGTGTGGGATGAGAGGCGGGTGCAGTGTCACAAACACATAAATACACACTTGCCAGGATTATTTTACCTCAAGTAGGAAAAGCTAAACCTGATCTGCTCCACCACCCACTGGGTTTGTCAGATGAGAGTTATGCTTCCTCTCTTACTGACAAGTGACAGGCACTGAAGACTTATCAGCCTGCCTAACATTCACTGAATGTGTCTTGTCTGAGAAGATCCCGACGTATAAACTAATTTAAAGTAATGAATTAAAGTTAAGTGAATTTAGTCATTCTGTGTAGTTATTTTTGTATAAAGCAAAACCAATACACTGAATCATAACACACCACAATTACCTAAACTGCAGTTTCAATCAAACCACAGTAAATAACAGAAAATGAGTCATGGTGTTTAATAAGACCTGCTTCTCACCAGCAGGTGCAGGTACCATGTGAATTTTTTGGAAGTGTTAGTGGTAAAATGTCCAAATTGTACTCTGGACTTTTCTGTCCTAATGATGCAAAGTGTTAATGTGCTTGCAAGGAAAAGTCACCCAGGAAATGACTTTTATTATTCTACAACCATTTTTTAGACCAATCTATTAATTAATTAGCTCAGAAAATAGTTGGCAGATAAACCAATATTGAAAGTAATCAGATGCAGCTCGACTGCAGTTACTTAAATTGCACGCTTTGGGGCACTTTCCAGAGAGGAGTTGTTTGAAAAGCCAGAAATCATCAGGGTTTGATGCATGTTTATCTTCCTGTGGTTTTTAATATTTGGCATCGAGATTGCACTGTAAAAATGATTGGCTACCATTGGAATAAATAAAATTTTGAAAATTGGAACAATCAGTCTATTTAAAGGTCCACAGTTTTGTTGTCACACATAAAAACCTGATGTTTCAGTATGAAGATGCCAAACCAGTTCTTCCTCTTCGCTATGAAATAGAACAAATGTCCCATTATTTTCTTGTAAAAACACGACTGTCGTGACATTTGGCTTTAAACACCAAAGAACAAAAACTTATCAAAGTTTAGTCCAAGAATCTTTTCATTCGATGGATCAAGTATTGAATAGAAAAATGTCTTTATTTATGACCTTGGTATGTGTTGTTTCAGTGCACTGAACAAATACGGTTGCATTTATAGTTATATGCTTCAGTCAGATAGAGTTGACTTATAGCTGTGACATCAAAACTTTTGTTAATGTTTAACACAGATTACAACAAGATGTTTTGAACATCTAAATATTATCTCAGCACTATAGCTACAGTTGTTATCATACATTATAAGCAGCATTCGTTGGGTCAACTTGGGCTGCGGCCTGCTAGGGATCATGTGACCCTCCACCTCAACTCTTCAGTGTTATGTAACCCTGGGGTAACAGTGACGGCTGTGGGGGGGTTATTTTCATACTCTGACGCTCCTGTGTGGCATTCTGCACCGGCCTACGCCGATTCACCCTCAAGTTTATGTTGTTGCATTTCCTCTTAAAATATACAGTGAGGTCAAGAAAATACACAAATGCACAGTGAAACATCTTGAGCAATGAAAACACACTGGATACTGATATTGCAATGGGAACTGCCAAAATACATGGAGAAAGGAAAAGGGAAGGACCAAACAAAGAGTGGAGCCGCCTAAAAGAAGCACTGGGAACAGTGTGCCTGCGCGACTGCGTGTTTTTTGTTGGTATTAACGGTCTGCTTCGCTGAAGGTTTTCCCTCCTTATTGATGTCAATGACTTTACTTTCTGGAGTCTCCATAAGGAAGAGAAGTGGAAGGGAGGAAGAGATAATCTGAGGGACAGAAGACAAATGGGCATATGGGGAGTTTGGGAGATGACTGAGGTGAGATAATACTGGGAATTAGAGGAGAAAAGAAACATGAGCGGATTTGGAGATGCTGAATAGACAATGAAAAGACAGAGCGAGAGAGGATAGAGTGGGAGTGGTTATTTTGGCAGATAGCCTGTGCAGCTGCTTTAGACAAGGCCCCTACGCAGCAAAGATCAGGAAAATATTAGTAACAGAGACACACGGACACACTTTCTCTCTGAAACAAACAAACATGTGGATAAACATTTTAAAGACTTTCACAGTTTAACACTAGGTGTTTTCTCTTTGTGCTCCCAAAAAGGTTTTTTTTTACATATTCATAGTGAAAGTGTAACAAAGTCCAGGTGGAATCTTTTACATTGTTCTCCAACTATAAACAGACTCATAATAATTTTGTTTTTTCAGTTTTTGTTTCACTTCAAGCACATAAAAGACATTGATGGCTTGAAATTACAGATTGGGAAGGAGGAGGGTTTCACTGACAGGCCGACCATTGAAAAACAATTTGATGAATCATACTGCTATTAGTGCTGCTAAAGTCATAAAGTCTTATCATGACTGCTTTGAATACACATACACAAATACAGTTATGAACAAAAAAATAGTTAGATTCTTCACTCTCCTTTAAAGGAAGGAAAGAATTCAACACATAAAGCACAATAATCACAATCGCCATTCAGTAGTGACGTTGGAGATATAGTCAGTTTTTTCTCCTTAAACGTGAGTAAGTTGACCCTGTGTTGACGATATTGTCGAGATATTTTTTTATAGGATATTTTACAAAGGATGAACTTTGCTGCACACCTCATTTCTTGGAGCAACAGCCACTACAATTATGGCAACGCAGTAAAAAGATTGACGTGCCCTTTATTAAAGTTGCTGAAAACTCAGCAAAGCAGTCTGTACTTCACGTTCTCATGATATAATAGGCAATCACACCGTTCATAAACAAGGGTTCTTTCAGTCTCGGTGTTACATAACCACGATCATTCACACCGTGTCCATCAGACTGACACCTCCAGCTTTGCTCAGCAACTTCAGTACATTTGACATGAAGGTGCCAAACAGTCCCCGCTGCGGTCCAGAATTAATGAGCCACATTTTTGGGTGTTTGTTTGTGTCTGTCTGGAAGAAAAGAAACAAGCTCATTATTACTGACTGCAGGGACTCCAGGTGACATTAAGGTGACACAAACACATTTGCTCTCATAGTCTGGGGACACAATGTTCTGTTGACCCTGCAGTCAGAGGACAGCACAGGGAATATTGGGAACCGTTATGGTGACATGTCTATTAACATGTCTATGAGAAACAGCACCCCACCTAGACCCCAGGCAACCTTCTCTGACTTGTGTAACTGTGCGTTTGCATATGTGCACTCTCTGTCAATATTGTATGTTCGTTGTTGATGAACATGCACATGATACAGTTGCATGTGTGTGTTCTGTGACTCCTCAGGCTTTAAGGTCTGTAGATTTATTTTTTACTAAAATGTGTACATACAGAACAAAACAGGAAAAAGTTGACAATAAATATAATACATTCTTTTTTTTTTTTTTTTTTTTTAGATAATTTTGCATTACTTTTACATCTTTATTGCCTGTTTTTTGGATCAATTCTATTGGAAAGACATAATTCAAAGCATCAAACACGTCCATTTGGAAACTGATGACAAAGCTGTACTGTAAGTTCACCTGCTCCCTTTCTATTAATATGCTCCATAAATTTATGTAACGGTCAGTACGAAGCTCATAACTGGAGCTCATGTTGCTCAGCTCTCTCACACACCGTGAGGTTGTGTGTGTGTGTGTGTCGTTAGAGTCCTCTTTTCCTGGCTGCTTCCTGTTCAGATCCAGGGGTGTGTTCCCACTTCCTTCCTGCACTGCCACAATCTTGGTCAGGCTTCCTTCATGTCTCCCAGCTTTATGAAATCTGCTGTGTGTGACTGTGTGTTTTAGCTTGTGTCTCTACTTTACACAAGGCTTTAAACACATACGCGTTCAGGTGCTGATGAGACTTTACATGAAAAATGGGACAGAAGGCTTTTCTGTAGTGTTTTCCTGGGTTTTGATGTAATCCACCGCCTGACACCTATGAGGTCAGAGACTGATAAGAGAGGACATGGAGTAACTTTCCCACACTTTGATGACAGCACTTGTGAAAATCCACTCACAAACCAGCCTGTTAGCATTCACTTTGATTTTTTTTTTTTTTTTTTACTGTTTATCTTTTCCCCTTGGTTTCAGTGTCTTTCTTACTTTCGTCGATCCCATCACTGATACCTGCGGAGAGGTTACAGGGTCAACTCTGCTGGCTCAGACAAATAAATAAATAAATAAATAAATAAATAAAGCAAACACAAAAAGAAAAAACTTGAGTCTTGTTTTTGTGGTTAGTACTTCTCCATCACTGATGAAATGTCAATTTTCTTGCAACACATAGGAATGCTTCTGCTTCCCATCTGAGTGCTGTTGTTTTGACCCTTAAAATCGTACCATTGGCTGCTTGTTTTGCCGGCAGTCAAAGCCTATTTTGCTGTTTTGTAATGAGGATAAAGGAAGAATGTGTTTTCCCTGGATATTACCCACTAATGCTGTGAAATGGGCAATGTTTAAAAAAACAAGAATAAATATTTATCAATATATTTATCCTGCAATATTTATTTCAGCATTTACTTTCATGCACTTTTGTTTCTTGAACACGAATCTATATATGGGCATCACATATTTGTTTCCTAGCTCTTACAGTGTATGTTACCTACATTTTTTGTATCTATCTTGATTTACCTACATGTTTATTAAGATTTCTCTAAATTGTGTTTCAGTATATTTAAAGCTACTGACACCTGGAGATAAATTCAAAGACTCACTTGGGCTCATGTGGTTTTTACCAGCACCTGAGGGAAATGTGTCTATAGCTGCTAAATGCTCTTCATTTTTGTTCACTGTCCATTGCTGCTGCTTAAAATGACACAACGAACAATGAGAGTGAACCAGAACATTTTGATAAAAGAGGCTATAATGCTCTAAACACCAGGGCCACGGTGTCGGACATCGGACTGATTATAAATGTCAGTGTAACAGTATCTGTGGAAGGAACTTTTTTTTTAATTAGGGTGGATGCTGGACAGTGAGGTGTAGTATATGGAGAGACAGGCTCAGATTTTTAAAGATCTGGTCAGTGTCACTTTATCTTCATCCTCTGGAAGCTTCTCTGGCCCATGGCCTGTCTGAAGTCATGGGACTGTTTCCATTTGCGTATGTCTCTAACATAGAAACCACACGGCTGTCTGATAGGAGAACCTGTCCCCTATCTGTGGTAGACTCCACTTCTAAACTCTTGTGAAGCACTTTAGGAAATATGCACTTCATTACACTGCCAACGCGGGCAATCAACAGATAGCTGGTAAATTTAGGACACAGTTGATGCTCTTACTACAGTTCGTGTCAGAGCTGACTGAGAAGCACAACTAAAGTTCATTATCTGTCTCAAAATGGAAAATCCAAACCAGACAGAGGCAAAATAAAACAGGAAGAAAACAGCAGCATTCCTAAATGTGGACACTGTGAAAGCAACCAGGAGACAAAAACAGAAATACCGTTGTCATGTGCCCTGTAAGATGCAGACGAACTATGCCACTCTTGGCTGTTGCTTATATTTTTCAAACATTTTTAAATAACCTTCTTTCTATTTAAGAACCTGGCTTTGTCCATGGAAAGTCTGACTTGTGGACAGATTATGAGATGATGGGCACCTGCATCCATCACCTAATATCACGTGAAAGAAGTGTCACTGGCATCAACACTCTGATTCAAACACCTCTTCTGCACGTTGCAGCCCAAATTTTTAGCCCTAAATATCTCAACCGCCGTCTGTCTCTTTCATTTACTTTCAAAACAACTTGCACAACCGCACTTCAGAGCAAACGTTCTCCTACAGAAGCCACAAAACACCAAACAATCCCTCAAAGAATGGCCTCTGTCTGGCTTTGAAGAGAAAACACAATTTGTCTTAAGATGGAAAAGCATTTTTCAAGATGCCAGCGATCACAGAAAACAGCATGGAAAACATATTTGCCTCCTCCCTTTACAGTTGTTTCCATGCTGCATTATCATTTTAGCTGTAGGAGTGTCGGTATGGGGGAGATGCTTGGATGTCTCTGGGGAATGTTTTTAAGTCAATTGAAATAATTGAGGTGTCAAACCACAGTTATGAGGAAGAGAAATTAATGCAAAAAGTCTTAGTATTGACAAGAAAGCAGGGGGTGCATTTACCTTCCTCAGCGAGGGGGAAGGAGTCACTGTTTCAAAGTGCCTCTCTGGAGAGATCTGGGGACCTGAACCTCTATTAGAACTGGGTTGTCGTAACCGTGGGGGGCTGCAGAGCCCTATAGAGAGGGCCCTGTTTTCCATGTGTGCTGTTCATACTCGTGGTGTTCCTCTGCAGGCAAGCTGTCAGTATGTGGAACAGCCGTGTAGGACCTTGGCTCAGAGCTTTCTGTTTTTATTTTCACAGGGCTGGCGAATTTGCTGGGGTTTGAGCTGTAGCATCTGTTGCTTTGAGGGGGACTGCTATTTATCAAACTGAAGCCGAGTCTGCTGGGAGCCCAAAGGGAAAGAAACATGACTTACTATATAGGTTAACCCCCCCGCCATCCTACTCCCTGTCTTTCTTTTTGTGTTTTTTTACCCCCCAGCCCTCTGTTGCTTTACTCTCTTGATCTGAGGACATGTTATTGAGAGCTGTATTGTGTAAAGAGAGTAACAAGGGGGGCATGGGGGATAATAAAAGAGGGGGAGTGAGGAGGGAGAATGAGAACGATATGATGTGGAGTACAGTATGTTTAGAGGCATAGCTAAATGTATGAAAAAAACCCCAACTTCTTTATGTAAGCTATTGGCACCCAAAGTTGTTTTTCAAAACTCGGCTGAAATAGCTGAGCACTGAAATACAGATGGGCCCCTGACTTTTCAAGAATCCACCCATAAGTTCTTAGAAAGGCAGTATTAAAGGGGTTGGGGGTGTTTACAGTTTGTTTTTACCCCAAGCACCTTGGAGCAATCAGATCCAGTAGTGTTATTGTGTTTTCTGCATACTTAAGTAGATGTTCAGAAGCACAGTTGCGTAATGACGTGACAAGTTAAGCACCTACTACAACAATTTCTCACCTTTTTAACAAATCCACTATCTGCTCGCAATACGTACAAAACACATGCGTGACCAGAGCTGCTTCTCGGCAAGATGACTAATGCGTCAGCTGGCCCCTGAGGCGTGCTGCAGATCCTGCTTCAACTACATTCTTCTTAACTGTCCCACTGACAACAACACCCATCAGGGAGAGTTGCTTCACATCACAGATGAAAGGCACCGGTAAAACAAATTAACAGGAAGAGAGGAAGAACAAGGGGAAGGTGGGTCGAAGAGAAGGGATGGAGAACAAGGAGTATTGATTGACAGGAGTGAAGTAAACAACTTGACTGCAAAGACAATGAAATAAACAGTGAAGGGGGTAGCAGGTGAAAAAAAAAAGATGAATTTCAGTCCATGATTGTACAATATTTCCTCCATGTCTAATGACCCACTTATTCTACCAGTGGTCACCTTTATCTGCTTCTCCTTCTATATTCTCCTTGTCCCACTTTCCCTGTTTGCTCTATCACCCTCTCCACCCCCCTGTGCTTTCTTTGACCTCTCTCCTGCTCCCTCCCTCTTTCTCGCTGACTCTTCCCTCTTTCATACCTCCACTGTGATGTAACTCTCTCTAACAAACATGTTTTCTTGAAGGAGGCACTCACAGAGACTCCATTCATGCAAACTTGTTTTCTGTGCTTTACATCGTTTTATACAAGAGCACAAGTAGCTCACATGCCTCTTCTGCATCTGCCAGTCTGCCGCAGCCAATAAGTCCTTTATTTATGTAAGATGACTCTTGTTATGGGTTGAGCCGCCCCAAAACATGCCTCTTGACACGCTAGAGACAAAAAAAGAAAAAGAAAAAAAGGGGGACGGAAAAATGCAGGGTTGTTGTTTTTTCCTCCATTAACATAGGCTGAAATGAGCAAAGAACATAAACAATTCTTTAAAGGGCGCACGTTGCATGCTAGAAACTGTTCCTCCTATTTATTACTCTCTATCTGTAACTCATGCACACTCTTCATTCTGCATACAGATGCACCAAGGTCAATCACAACTTTTCATGCTGAGGCAACAACTGGTCAACAGGATATGAAACTTTCCTTTCTGTTCTTTTTTTTTTTTTTCTTCTTCACGTTAGAGTCGACCTTTCCCCTACTTTGCCTTTTATTTTTTTTCCCTATAACTCACTCTCTGCTTCTTGCATGCTTTTTCTTCTGCTGTGTTTGTGGCTTGCCCAAGATTTTGGAGCCTGTGGCATTTATTTCAAACACTACTCTAAGCAATATTCTCTCTTGTGCAAACTCAATACGTTCATCTGGGTCTAGTAACCTTTCCATTTCTGCTCTGTAACTCCACACACAGACTTGCAGATAATCAATGTCCAGCTCATTTGCTTTATGGGTTATGGCTGAGTCATCCCCATGTACTTGGTGAAAGGTGTTCGCTCGGGAGACAGAGGCCACTCTGCTGAGCCTCACCCCTCACCCCCTCCCCTCTCTCCCCTCCTGACGGGTGTTAGTGGAAGGGAGGATGACCATCTGCTGCCCCAGTTGCCCAGTGACTGGACAACAGCCTTCTCTTATGGCACAGTTCCACTGTCCATTGTCTGTTGAGACGATGTGTGTGTGTGTCCATTTCAGTGTGTTTAACATGTGTAAGAGGGATTGTGTGCTCGCCCTTTATGTGTGTGTGTGTGTGTGTGTGTGTGTTGAAATTTGTCTTGATCCGTCACCGTGAGTGTGTGTGCGCTCAGTTGCCTTTATACAGCTTATATGTGGCACTGTGTGCATGTGTGTGTGTGTGTGTGTGTCTACTGCCTCAAGGAGAGGCAAGTATTGTGTGAAGCTTTCCTGTGGGAGTCCTGTAGAGAACGCACCCTCACCCAGCAGGACAGTCCCCGGTGCAGCGTGAACAGACTCTGCTTTACAGGCAGGTTAGTAGAGGGTCAGAGATTTACAGGCAACAGGCCAAAACTTCGCTCTGGTGCATTAAGAGAATAGATTTCCTCTCCAGACATGTGTGCATGCTCACACACATGCAGACACAAACATCCATGTATACTATTGTTATGGATCAAACCGGCTCATCATCAGACATCATATAGAAGTTGAAAAAACAAACATATAGAAGGTGGGGGACGTGGAAATGGATCATAAAAACAAACAAATGTTCATTTTGACTATTCATGAGATTTAACTCGACACTATAATATCAGGACGTGCCTATTTCCAGTGGTTTGTCTTTTACTGTAGAGTTTTGTGCCAAACAGATGTAGTTATGATATGTAAATAAATACCTATTACTGAGATAATTACCAAACCAGACGAATTAGACAGAGAGTGTGTTTGTTATCGATTCCTTCTGATACACCTACCACTCTTTAAGGGTTGAAACTTATCCTTAACATAAAAAAGTAAAACCTTAAGATTGTTAGGTTTGCATAAAGACATAGAAACATGAAGACTCCAAGCAAGAAAAAGCAGTCACAGTGGTGTGTTTGTCCAAAAGAAGGTGTTTTACATGTCTGTTTGAGTTCAGATTCAACAACAAGATAAAACCCATTAGCAAGATTTGCAGGTGCCGGTAGGCAGGTTTTGTTACCTTTGGACAGGGCTAGACTTGCAGTTTGCTCCTGCTTCCAGCATGTGTGCTAAAAATAATCACTGCCTTATTCTCCCTTCACACTTGTCTCACAAATACAACATACAAACATAGTGGTGTCACTGTTCCCAGCGGACTCTCACCGAGACACTTGATTTTATCTTTAGATTTAGAGTATTTTGCCACTACTTAACTCTGATTAACTCTGCTAATTATGGTTTTAATTCTGGATTGACCAAAGTTTTATTAGTATTATTTTATAGTTTAAATGACGCTGTTGTTGTTGTTGTTGAGTGTAGCAAAAAAAAGTCAAAGCAAGGAGTAGTTACTAACCTGGTTCTGTCTGAAGGCAAAAAAATCCGAACGCTCACTAAAGCTTCATGTTGTTTGTTTAATCTGTGCAAACTAACAACCAAAGCTAATTTAACTAACTTGTTGCTGTAGCTTCATAGTTAACAGACAGAGAGTAATATAAACCAAGACCTTTATGTATTATGTGTTTTACTACAGTAACATAGGTTCAGGCTACAAAGTGTGATTGGTATCAGCAAATCAGCAGATTATTTTATTATTATTACAGAGTTGAATTTATTAGCAAATGTCAAAAAGAAGAAAAGTTTTCCTCCATTTTAATTAAATATCTCATTAGCTGATTAGTGACTGTCTTTACCGATGAGCCGATCTTGGCCGTGCTGTAATAACACAGCATTTGGAGTCTCGGCAGGACGTGAACAGACAGACAGACGGCGCCCCAGGTGAGTGCACACTGTGAAGATGAGAGGAGGTCGTCACGCTCACCGTTCGTGTTTCGTTATACCTGTCCAAAAACCAGTACTGAAAGATCAGTTTGTTCTCAAAAAGAGAAATATCCAGCGTGTGATAATGAAACCCAGTCCAGTCTGTTGAGGAAAAAAAATCCACCCACTCAGCAAATGTATCTTTATCTTAGTCACCTCAGAAAGTTAACATGCTGTGCTTAGTTTTTTTTTTTTTTTTTTTTTTTTTTTTTCTGTGTAAGAGTCGGTTCTTCACTTCTCTGTTCACACCTTTATATCAGACAGTATTTACTTTGTGATTTAAAACAGCAGTAGTGTTGTTTGTAACTACATCACCATCTGTTTCCATTTCTGTCTTGTCACTTATTCCATCTCCTTCGTGTTCATCCGTCACTTTCTCTCTCACACACACACACATACAGTTACAGGTGATGGGAGAATTGTTCTGAGCTGTTATTCATTACCCCTCATCCAGTCCCGTCACTCAGCTGCCTGCTCTTCCACCGCTCGCCTTGGCAGAGCAACAGCAGCAATCTGAGAGCTATGCTCGTGACGCTGAACTTTTCCTCCCAGACATTTAGAGACGAAAACAAGCTGGGAACGATGCATTTTTTCCTGTTTGGCTGAAAGAATGTTGTGAGCATATCCAGCTAAAGCGCACACCACATACCAGACACTCTGAGTTTATGAGTGACAAAAATTTACAAGGAGCTCTTTGAGTGATGTCAAATTGTTGCGTTGTTTAAAATGTTTTAAAGGCTTCAATTATTCATTTTTATTACCCTTTTTAATTCTGAAATCTATAAATCAGCCTTTATTGAAAAATAATATACTGTAAATTTAACCAAAACTTGACACCGAGAGAACAGAGGTTGACAAATTCTCCTGAGGAAAACAGGGAGATCTGGGAGATTTGTGGACTGAGCCTGAGCCATGCTGCTTTGGGTTTTTAGGTATGTGTACGTGTATGTTTGTGCAGGAAACCTGATGGAAATCTGATTTGGCAGAGCCATTATCCAGTTTAGACTTCAACAGTAGGTCTACACTATGCTGCGGCTGCTGCTAATCCCATAATGGGCTGACTCTGCACTGAAGCCGCACAAATACTGTACCCCCTTGGTGAAAACTGTGACAGTGGGTTTGTTTCGGTTAATGCTTTGTGTGTATGTGCTCTGCATTACAGTGTGTGCATTAGTTGACTGTGTGTGTGTATGTGTGTGCCTGCTCAGGTGAGTGGGCACAGATAGGTAATCTGGTGTACGGAGTCATCGATTTTTCCCGCTGCACAGGAAGTGCCTGGTTATTGATTCGTGGGGACAATGATGTCACTCCAGACGGTGAGGGGTGTTTACTTATCCATGATAAGGTGCGAGGTGCTTTCTCTTTGCACACTGGTCAAATAATCCTCTCCCTATGTCCTCTTACCTTCTATCACTCTTCTCTCATCACTCTTTCCACCCCCATCTTTTCATTCTTTGTCAATGCCCTCTTTAACCCCCAACACCCATTATGTGTGACATAATCACTGATGAGAGATGATACTTTGTACTCTTTCGATTTAAATAAGCCTGTCTTTATGACATTTGCACATTGTATTTACTCAAACAGAATAAAAAAAATGCATTAAACTTTTATCACAAACTGATAGTTTTGATAAGATCGCGTTATTTCTTTTTAGTGTTCTTGTCTTCTTACTTCAAATTAACTAAACCACATACCACAGCCGCTTATCAGGTTACTTTATCATAGATTTGTTAATTTTTATCCATATTGACACCATTGTATTATTGTATTACACAATAGTGTCTGTCTATTTAGGTTACGTAAGGCCAATTATTACACACCAGTGGCCTCCCGGCATGCTGGAGGTTACCTGTACACTTGTATGTTAAAATACAGAGAATAAATATCATGGAAGTTTTATTTAAAAAAAAAAAAAAAACAGTGATTTCATAAGAAGACATTCACTCGCCGTGTGAATTATCAAAGTGACTAATGTTTCTCGTCTTCTTAGTAATATAATCAGCTTCCGCTGCACTGGACTAAAGCCACCGTATCTCTTAATTATATCTGACACATGAAAGTTAGTGAGATACAGTTTTTAAATCAGTCTGGAGTCCACAGGGGGAATGATATGAAAGATTTTTAGCTGTTGGTTTGTTCTTTTCTCGGTCCCACAGGCTTGTAATTGATTAACCACAGAGCAAATATGTCTAACACTACCTGTGGCATGAAACAGAGGAACACACACACACAAATCAGGCACACTTCTGTCAGGGTTATGAAGTCCATCGATAGTTTGGAGTCAGAAACTAGCCTGCACACAAACCTCACACATTAACGCCCTGCATTTTTAAATAGGGTTGAAAAGTTGTAACTAGATTCATTCTTTAAATAAACAACACAAAACACTTATAATTCATTCTAATAATGTATGTATATATATATATATATATATATATATATATATGTATCCTTGTTTTTCACAGCTTTTCACCAGAAATAAGAGAGTTTCTCACTTACACTTTCGCACTGCAGCTTTTGTTTACACATTAAATTTTTAATTTTTATTTGGGTGAATATTTGGGTGCTATTTTATCCCCAAAATGATCCCCATTTCGCAACGTTACTTTTTGCAGGTTTGTTTATCGTAATTTTATTATTTCACATATTTTGAATAGACCATAAAACTTATGAATGACCAGCATACTGAGGTTGCGTAAGCAGTAGGGTTTAAGGGCATATTTTAGAAGACAATGTGCCAAGGTAAGCATTTTCTTTTTCCACTGTTGCTTTGGACAGTGCAAACACATGATCTCATGTCATGTGCTTGTGTTTTCATATTTGAGGAACTTGCCTGGTATCGTCTCAGAAGGACAACATGCATGCACATGTGCTTTGTGTATGTTGGTACTTGTCCCTCCTATATTTGTTCATATTGAGTTGACTGACTGTCGCAGTGTATAGTTTCTGTACTGCTATTTTCATTAACCCTTTCACTGGTTTTAGTTCCTGATTCTTGCTGTACATATTTCAAAACAAATAATAATAAATAAAAGAAAGAAACCTGGAGGAAAAAACAAAGTATATTGCCTCGCATGTTCGCATACAGTAAAAAAGCTGCATTTTATTCTTGTGGGACAGACTCATCATGTTTTTGAAACCAACCACTAACTGAACTCAATTACACACAAACATACTTACTTATGGTTTTCATATGAGATTGTTTATCCAATTGATGATTTCACTAAACCCCGCCTCTGAACAATATTAGTAGCAGCTGTTTCCTGTCCTTCATTGGATTTGGGGGGAAAATCTCTGCTAAAACAAACCCCAGCTAAAGTTATTATCTGGTTTTACACTCTGCCAAACACGTTGATTAGTTAGTTTGGTAGTTCCCTGGTTACAATAAAAGCAGAAAGTATCAAAAAATACAAACAATAAATCGAAAATAACTTTACACATGGATGACCTGTAATTTCAGCCTCTGTCTTTTAGCCTCATGTAATGTATTTAAGACACATTTACGTGATTTAAAATAACTTACAGCAAATACAGTAGTTGAAATTTACCAACAGTCAGCTGCTGAATTGTTGATCAAATCAAATTGCAGCCTAGAGACGGGAAGTCTGCTCTGGGCTAATCCTGTCTGAAGTTGAGGACTCACTGTTGCAAAAAATTCAAAGATCTTCTAGCAGCATTATCACTGTAAACTGCATATGTGCTGTGCAAGGATGGAAAGTGTACAAAGTAATAGGTACAGCAACAATAACTAATTCAGACAGGTCTCAGTGACAGGTCTCCTTTATATTATATTGAATTTTGGGGGAAGATTTAAGTCACTCTGGAGAAATTGAACAAAATTTAATACCATTTTACTTGTAGTGTGAATTTCAATCAAGATTTTCACCTTTTACTTTTCATTTCTTGTGTCTTTGGTGTTCAGTGTCACACAAAAGCATCGGCTGCCGAAAATGAATGGAAACGTTGATGGGTGGAGGGAACAGAGGCCGAGGTGATCGAGTTTCTACCTAATCAAACAGATATTTCATAAACGATTAAACATTAATAGGGCAGTTGCCGTGACGTCGCACTCAAATGAGGTTCTGCCAGACATTTTGTTCTACCATTCAGTACCAGGGTTCATTGCCTATTAATGAAGTAATAGGACACGGCCAAAATGGTTCTGAGGGCAACGATTAGGCCGTATCACTTCCCCCCCCCCTCAAAGTACAGCGGTATCACATCTCCTCTTCAGCTCAGCAATCAAAATACATCCTGGTGAAGGTTAGAGATTGAGAGAATAGATAATGGAAACAGAGAAGGGCAGAAGTGAAACTGGCGTCAGGAACAGACAAACGAAGAGATTAATGCAGAGAGCAATAGTTTCTAATCTTTGCTTTAGCGTTTGTGATGTATTACATCAGAGTTTATCTGCGCTTGTGTTTGTCTCTGTCTTCTTCGTCTTCTGTCTAAGATGGTGTAGCTCGCATTGGGTCATCGCTCATAACTGTCACCCCTTTTTGTCCTGTCATATAAATAGAGGTTATGGACTTGTTTTTTTTGTGTGTGTGAACGGCTTCAAGGAAATGACTAAACTGTTTGTCAGGCTCAACATTTCATCAGGCTTTTATTGCCTCTGATTTAGAGGCGTACATTTGATTACTAGTTACAGTCGCCTGCTATAAGCTGTGTTGTGATGATCTTGTTTCTCTGTAGGTATGGGAGTGAATCGTCATCTTCCTCTGTTCTTAGAGAAACAGGTGAAGGGTTGGCGTCTTTGTATAGGGTTTACAGTGCCTATTAAGAATTATAGGGTGATGAAGAAAAAAAAAAAAGTTTTGGCCATGTTCCCAGTGAGATGAGTCATTTTTTTTTGCTCAGTCAGCAGAGCTGAGGCCGTGTCATAGAGAGACAGAAAAAAACAGCTGTGCATGCCGGGACATACACACACCAGTCGGGCCAGTGGAGCTGTTTTCTTTAGGACTGTGTTAGCGTCGCTGTACTGATATGAGGTCAGTTCGTCAGCCCCGTGTTTTTTCGATAACATGGGTAGTAGAGATAAGCTTGCCCTAGATTTCACAGTACTTGTCTCCAGCATCTGAAACAATCGTGCCGGATTTTGCCCCTCCTGTTTCCCATCGGTAAACTTTATGATGAAGTGGGAGTCGGAGCACAGCTGAGGTTGTTATTATTGAATCAGAAGAGGTTACAGAGAAGGGAAAGAGGACGAGGCAAAACAAATTGAAGAGTTTTTCATTGATTTGTGGTGCCTGTGTCTCATCAGGCTAAAGATAGCAGGGGAGGGTTTGGTATTTTCTGTTTTTCTATGGGATCTTTTCTCTTGAAGCCTGTTGTATTGTGACAGCTGCCCTCTCCCTGTTAGAATAACATCCCCGGGAACTCACTCTTCCTCACGTGTTCACAGGGGTTGCAAGCCAACGCCTTTCCCCCCCGGATTGTCGTCCACATTAAGCTTATTTAGTGAATTGTGTAAATCCATGTTTACGCCTGGCAGTGTGAAGTCATGAAAGAGAGTTTATCTTTTGTCCCCTCGATCTGTAGTTATTTTCCGTATTCTCCCTGAGGTCTCTATAGTTCCTCTGCGTTTCATGGAATCCAGGGAACGTTGCTTCCTCCCAGTGTTGGTGTGCGCTGGTCCAGGACCCAATGGTTCAGGGGGGCACGCCTCTGCTCTCAGGAAAGCCGGCGCTTGGTGAGACCACTCCACTGTGATAGCCTGCCAGAGTACACACAGATCAGAGAAGAGGCGACTGGGGAAAAAAAAAAGAAAAGAAAAGAGGCCAAAAGTCAGTCAAAGAGGTCCAAAAGTTAACTCTCGACAAGTGTTTTCCCACACTGATCGTTCTTTGGCTCATAAGTCTTAACAAAAAAAAAAAAGTTATGGTTAAAATGACATCACATCAAGCTTCATATCTGACTTCATATACGCTACAATCAACAGGTTCTGACAATTTAGTGCCAGTTTAAAAGGCTCTATAAAAGTCTGCAGGTTGTGGCCTGCAGGACAGGTAAGGGTTAATCCTCACCTGTCCATTCACTTAAATGCCAAGTGATAGATGAACAGGCTCGGACCAGGGCTGTGTTTGAAGAGCTGGTTATAGTGGTGGGGGGTGGTGGGGTTACCCTCTAGTTTAAAACTCAACTCATAGCTGCAGCGTTTGAAAAAAGAAGTGATACACTTGTGCACTCTTCACCACAGCTTTCAGAGTAGTCTGTTTACATGGAAAATGTTCTCTAGCGAGTCGCTGTTGTGAGCCTCTGGGCTAAGTTGAACCATGTGGTTTTGTGTTTGCTGTAAAGTTAGGACACATTTGTTTTGACACATTTGTCACAGAAAGTCAAACAAACAAAAACTTACAACGGAGCTATTATATCTGTAAACTGATGGAAACTGAATAACTTTCTATGAAACTGAACAGATTAGAGTTGTTCACCAAACTTCATACTTTCTGAAGAACTTTTTTTTTTTTTTTTTTTTTTTTTTTTTTTTTTTTTTCTCAGAGAAACAAGAGAGGCAGAGAGAGAGAGCAGAGAAGATTGGTTCCTGTAACTGTTGTTCTGCCCCGTGATTGGTTGAAGCCTGTTGCTAGGCTTATGTCAGTGTTTGAGAGTTTTCTGCTTCCTCTCTTCTGTGCACTGATAGGTCAGGTTTGAACTGGTCTGGTGGACTTCTGCCACTTGTTGAACATCACCACAGTTTCTGCGGTTCCCTGCCTTACTGCATGAAAAAACACAGCAGCCGCAGCACTGACACAGACACATATGTGCAGAGTTTACGCCTGCCGTCGCTTCCTCTCTTGTTTTTTAATCTTATTAACTTTTATCATCCTTTTTTTATTGCTCAAAGGCTGCAGTTAATTCTGCTTCACACTCGTAAATGAAAAACAACTGCCTCAGCGGGTATTTCACACAGTGGTTACCATACTAGTTTACTTCTAGAAAGTTAAGTGAACTAATTTGTGGCAGCAGGCAAATCATAATGAAACAGTTACAGTATTTATTTTATTATATATTATCCACCTTTACATTGTATTCTACAGATATATAATAGAGATATATATTCTGCTCTCATAACTTGAAAACAACATGCTAACTGTTGCCCACACAGTATGTTTACTCATGTGTTAAAACTCTCCGTAGCACTTTTTTTTTTCTTTTTTCTTTTTCTTTTTCCTGCAGCAGGTTTCACACACTGATACTACTTTCAGAGTCAGAAACACTCACACTCTGCAGGCCTACACCGTAAACAAGTCTATTTTGTAGTTTTATGGAGCAGAAAGGAGGTGGCCTGCTTTGATTTTAATGTAGACGCGATGGATTTCAGTTATGAAAAAGTATTAAAAGTTTTTTCTGAAAAAAAAAAAAAAAACATCAAATAACTTCATATAAACCGGTCGAACCACTCGGCACTCTTTCTTTATGCTGCTTCGGTGAGTTTTTTTTTCTCTAAGAGAAAAACATCACCACTGGAGAAGCACAGTACTTCTATACTATTCTATACCCCTGCTTCCTCTCGACCTATGCAACATTATTTTTCTCAACAACATCCTCTGTGACCACAGTGGTTTGATAACAGCAAATTCAAAAATCAGAAAAAGTTTGCTAAAATCAGCGACTGATGATAAACAACTGGTCATGCCAGTCGCTTGTGAAATCAAACCAAACCAGTTAGAGTTATTGTGCTGAATTGAGCAACTGTGGATTTTATTTATTTTAATGTAAAATTTCAGTCTTACTGCTGCACTCACTGTCTGATGTTCTCCATGTTTTGGATATGTCTGGTTTCATGTTGCTTCATTGCAGTTGTTCGTTTCTCACCCACGTAGCTTGTTAATGTTTAAAATATAAAATATTAACAGCTTCAGTCCGGTGGAAACTGTTACAGTCGCCGTGTATGAGCAAAAGACCGTTCTTATATCACAGCCATGGATGAGAATATGTGAAACGCGTTTAATCTTTCTATTTTTTCGTAATGTGAATATTTTTATTACCATTAGTGTAATAAAGGGGGAAATGTGCCCATTGTTCAGGCCTTTCCTCCAACAGATGACTATCAGATGATATACACACTGTTAAAACAAATCTGAGATGATTCCTGTTGTTTCCAGGAGCCTAACTTATCTTCCCAATGTTGTCCTAACCTCTGTACTCCAAACGCCCATCACACACACTCCTCACACACACATACGTGTATAAATTCACGCAGTCACATCTCCAGAATAGAATGGAGGCTTAATGGCAACCTAAAGTAGCTAAGAGGTCCAGGTTTTTGGCCCATAAAGGAACTCGATGAGACACTCAGCAGCTGAATTGTCTCTTAGATTTAAAAGAGCAGATAACAAGATTATTTTATTTTAAAACAACTTCCTGGGTTTCATCACTTTAGTTTCGTAGCTTGGTTTAGCAGTTAGCTGTATTGAAGTGACGCTACTCAAACTCACTTCAGTCGATATCAGATAACTGACACGCCTAAAAGACGTAGTTCCTCAGACTCCCCTGAGACACCTGTGGTGTCTCTTTTTTTTCATGTCACGCTCTTCTCAACAAACTTCAGAAGACACTATAACACAGTGGTTTCCAACATGGGTTTCAGGACTCCTGCAGAAGCTACAGCAGAGGTGTCATGAGATGATTATCAGAACAAGCATTGTGAAAAAACGTATTTCTGGTGAAGGCAGTGTGTACGGTGTTTCAGACTTTTCATCAACCTTGTCCTTTTTCTAGTGAAAAGAGAAAAAAAAAAACATCCTTTGGTTAAAATTGCCACAACTAGTAAACAAGCAGGAAGAATGAGATTGTAGTTTACAGTACTTTTTTTTTTTTTTTTTTTGAAAGACCACGAAAAAGAGAGAAATGTCGTAGATCCGGTGAGGATGGCAGAAGCTGTTTGAAGTTAATTTTTCATATTTGCTAAATAAATTCCAAATAAAGTTTCCAAATGCACAAACAAGTTCAAGCACACAAAGATACAGAGATTGGAAAGTTGATGTGCGTTTGGGATAAAAATAACTTTACATAAAATTAAGTCACTAGTTTTTTCTGGAGCTTTCTGAATTTTACCAGACCTGTATGAACTGTATGATATGTACAGTGTTTTCTCTAATATCCAAGATACTTAAGTCCGAAGACATTTTAAAATAAATCAGCAGATAACAACTTTGAATTGGACCAAAGAAAATGACCTGGAGGTATAAGTGTAGCAGCTGTGAATCTGTGAAGCCGTGTAAACTGCGCCTGAAACACATACAAACACAGACACCCCTGATGTGAGAGCGAACAGTAAAAAGCCTCACAGAGCAGTCGGTGCGTGCGCCCTGACAATAGTGTTTGGCTCTGCCCACAAGGCCGGACCCCCTGAGCCTAAGCGCTTTTTATGTGAAAGGGCTCGGTGTGTCGTAAGCCCTAACGCTGACCAGCCTCTTCTGCAGCTTTGCTGAGCCATGGGGCTCCAGGCAGCCGTGGGAGTGCTGACTCCAGCCCTGGGAACATGTTTACCGCTGCCCCGCACCCCAGCCTGTGGCATCAGGAGAGGGTCTGGGTGGGTGGATGGATGAGTAGGGTGGGGTAGGGTGGGGGGGACGATGGACACACAATGAACTTGCTGAATACTGTGCTATCAGCCATCGATGTTAAGGACAACGCTCGGTAACGCTCTTGATTGAAGTACGCTGGCCCTTCCTTCGCTCCCCCTCTCTCAACTCGTCATTACCAAGTTTAGCTCCTCTGGTTTTTATTGTGTCCCTTCACAGTTCATCCGTATCCGAGGATGTTGCAGTGAGCATGTTGTTGTACAGATGGTCAAACTCTTGTGTAGTTCTCTCCTCATAAAACGAGTCTTTGTGGAGTCTTTGCTAGAGAAACATGTTATTTAGGAATTTCACAGAGAAACATGATGCACAGATGTACGTCTGAGTGTGTGTGTGTGTGTGTGTGTAATGTGGTTTCTATAAATCCACAGAGGAACCAACACTTGACTTGTACTTTTACATGAAAATACAACTTCTGTATCTGCTGTTTACCAGGAATTTTAAAGACAAGTGCAGTGCACCGTGTTTTGGTACAAATAAAAACTTGCCTGTATGGAATAAAGGTGGATACGATATAGTAATATAACATTTCGCAGTTCATTGGGTTGTTATTGTCCAGGCTTATCTGATATAACTCTTAGTAATTATTGACTTTCCAACAACTGCGACATGATAAACCAGTTACACACCATCCCAGTGAACGTGTTATTGTCAGTCTGGGATAAACAAAGCCATAAGAGCTGCCTTCCTTATCTCTGCTTCCTCTTGGCTTTTTAAAGGACTCCTTCAAGCCCGGGCTGATTGGTGGAGCAATGGCATTATCTGTGGTCTGATAGGCTGTGGTGCAAAACCACTAACTGAAGGGCTGTTGTTGTTGCAGCAGGTCCTGCAGCCATCCATCTGGCTGCTGCGCTGATGCTGATCTTTTGCTCAGCGGTTCTCAACCACCACCTCTTCTTCTTCATCATCTCCTTCTTCTTCTTCTACTGCTACTACTCCTGCTGCTGCTGAGGAGCTGGGGCTCAGTTTAGGGGGGGACTTGCTGCTGCATGCTACAGCTACAGCTTCACTTTGGATTGTTGTTTTTCACCAAACGCAGTGATAAACACACAGATAACACACACTCGCACGCATGCACACAAACCCGGTTACTTTTTGTTTTTTGTTTTTTTCTTAGCTGTGTTTGGCAACGTTTCAGAAAACTCTACTGTCTCTCACATTTGAGATGATTGGTTTAATTTTTATTGATCAGAGTGATTGTATAGTAAAAAAAAAAAAAATCAAGCAGCAGCCACCTTTGAGTCATTGTTACCTCTATTTAGCATACAGAGAGCAATGCACAGCAATCAATTCAATCATGATCAGTGGCAGAGGGGAACAAAAGAAGGAGAGAGAAGTGATGATGTTTTCTTAAAGGAGGGGGATTGTTCTCTCTGCTCACGTGTAGACCCCCCTTCCCTTCTCCTCTCCTCTCTCCTCCTCTCTCTGTCTTTCCTCACACTTAGTACCACCTCCCCTCCTTTGCCTGCTCCTCCCCTCCACCATTGGCTGCCAGTTTCTTATTCCCGCTCTCTGATTGGCCGCTGCGCGCGTCAATCACACGAGCCTCGACTTATTTACCGAATGTATGAGCGAGAGAGGACGGTATTCTGCTGTAGGGGCTGCAACAGCTGACTACCGAGCACTTTACCAGTGCCTCAAGGAACAAAGAGAGAAGGAAACAGCCATCCAAGAGAGCTTTTGTTTTTTGTTTTTTAATCTATAAATTTAATAACCTTTAAAGGCGAAGACACGAGATGAGGCACGCAGTCGCACCGACAGAAAACGTGGAAAATAATTCTTTTGCGGTGACAGGCTTGTTAAAGATATGTACCCATTGTGAACGGCTCAGCAAAAAGGTAAGAGAAAGAAAAGGCTTTTGAGACAAAACATAAAACAACGCTTCTTTTTTAAAAATGCGTGTAAAATGTCATTCTGCTGTTGGGGTATTTTTTTGAGAAAATTCATCACATTATTGATGTTTTTAAGCGACAGTTTTTTTTTTCTTTTTCTTTTTGTCTTTGCCTTTGAACAAACAAGCTGCAGTGCAGTCTTTTGTCCAGGCTTGTTTACCAGTCAAGAGGAGTTTGTGGTCATCGGGCAAAGAAATCGACTTTAGGTTTTAATAATTTCACAATTTCTCCAAAACAACAACCAGAATCCGAGTCGACGCATTTAAATCGACGTTTTAAATCAGGTGTCATTTGCGATTTCTGAACATTTTCGTGCTCATTCATTCATCTCCTGCGCTTCATTGTGCGCTGAAGTGTCCGCTAGCGAGAGACATGCCTCGACAAGCAGCGGAAAGTTACAGGACACAATAGAAACGATGCTAAATGTTTCTATTGTGACTTTATTTTTATGTCACTTTGCGTGTTTATCTGTGTCATTAATGATGAGACGTCGAGATTTATTCTGCTTTTGTGCTTCACTTGACTTATTGTGACACTGCAACGATGTGCGCGTCTCTTTTGCAGTGGACAAAAAACAAAAAAAACTTAATTGACAGTTTTATTGTCATTTTCTCTGAAAATCGATTTGAATTTTCCACTTAAACAAAGAGATTTCTTTCAACTCAAATGAAATGCAGAGCTGCTTCAGTACAAACGAGAAGTGATGATCGCAGTATAACGGAGCTTGAAGCGTCTGGTATTTAAAGAGCATGTTTTCTTGTGTGTGTGTATTTTTGCAGGACTTGGGAGTAAGGATCCCAAGGCCGTTAGGTAACGGACCAAGCAGATTTATCCCAGAAAAAGAGGTACGGACATGTCTTCCTATTACAAAGAATGAATTAGGGGGAAAAATAACATTAATCATACGAAAGATGTAAGGATTTCCTGACTATTAAATTGTGAATTTGCTATTTGTTTTGTCAGATTCTTCAAGTCAGTAAAGTGGACACCAGGACGCAGTCGATATTTGAGGATGCGTTTGCAGCCCTGGGTCGCCTGGACAACATTTCTCTGGTGATGGGCTTCCACCCACAGTACCTGGAGAGCTTTCTCCGCACGCAGCACTACCTGCTGCAGATGGACGGGCCCCTATCTTTGCACTACCGACACTACATCGGCATCATGGTACGGCCGTGTGCAAATTCATCGGTGAATTCTGTGGTTTTCACACAAAGCAGTTAAATATCTGGTGGTTAACCCTCTCGTTTCCTCTGCTCCCGCAGGCGGCAGCTAGACACCAGTGTTCGTATTTGGTTAACCTGCACGTGAATGACTTCATCCAGGTCGGAGGCGATCAGAAGTGGCTGAACGGTTTGGACGAGGCACCGCAGAAGCTACAGCAGCTCGGAGAGCTCAACAAAATCCTGGCCCACCGACCATGGCTTCTCACTAAAGAACATATCGAGGTGAGAAAACGGGCCGGAGGGTGGAAGTGAACATGAAACGTGTGATGTAACGGGCTGAGATCATGGGTGGAGGCGAGGGTATAGCTCCAGCTGTATAACTTGGACGCACTTGAGTTAAAGCAAGAGAGGTGTAGCGACATAAAGAGAGGGGGGGGGGGGGTACGAAGAGACAATAAATGAGATTTGAAGGGTGAAAACATTTTTTCCCACTTCCTAAAAGGTCAGTGATATTGAAGTCATTATTTGGCTGCAGCAAACGTTGCTCACAAGTTTTTCCTTTGTTTTTTCCAGGGCCTTCTGAAGGCCGAGGAACACAGCTGGTCCCTGGCGGAGCTGATCCACGCCGTGGTCCTCCTCACACACTACCACTCCCTGGCCTCGTTCACGTTCGGCTGCGGCATCACACCCGAGATTCACTGCGAAGGTGGACACACATTCAGACCCCCCTCTCTCAGCCAGTACTGCATGTGTGACATTGCCAACGGCAATGGGCATGCAAATCACCATGACGATCTGCTTGGCAATCAGGTGAGTGGTGATGAAGTGTGTGTGTGTGTGTGTGTACAGTGAGGTAGAGAGATAAAAGTGAGAGCATTTGAAGATTTTTCTTACTGGTGTGTGAAACCACACCGTTTAAGTTCAAGATGCTAAGAAGTTGCGCAGACTCTCTGTCCTGACCGCAGATGTTGATCTTTGTTTCCGCAGGAGGTGTGTGGTGAGGTGGAGGTGCTGATGGAGCGCATGAAGCAGCTGCAGGAGTGCCGCGACGATGAGGAGGCCAGCCAGGAGGAAATGGCGACTCGTTTCGAAAGGGAGAAGACCGAGAGCATGCTTGTAGTCACGGCGGAGGACGAGGAGTGTGTCCCCTCCAGAGACATCTCCCGACACTTTGAAGACCCCAGTTACGGCTACAAGGATTTCTCCAGGAGGGGGGAGCACGTGCCGACATTCAGAGTGCAGGTAGAGATGAAAAACAGGTTAAACATGGATGTATCACTATGTAAAAAAGATCTGTTATTAATTTTATATGTCTCTCTTCTGTAGGATTACAGCTGGGAGGATCACGGTTTCT
Source organism: Polydactylus sextarius (assembly GCA_016801845.1). Taxonomy (NCBI): domain Eukaryota; kingdom Metazoa; phylum Chordata; class Actinopteri; family Polynemidae; genus Polydactylus; species Polydactylus sextarius. The sequence continues at coordinate 9,867,227 of CM028918.1, forward strand.
CTCTGGTCAACCGGCTGTATCCCGATGTCGGTCAGATGCTGGACGAGAAGTTCCAGATGGCCTACAACCTGACCTACAACACCATGGCAACACACAAGGACGTGGACACCAGTATGCTGCGTAGAGCCATCTGGAACTACATTCACTGCATGTTTGGCATCAGGTCAGTTGTCGGACCCAACTTTTATTTTGCAAGAAGTGCTCGACGATTACAGTTGCAACTGTGTTTTGACATCATTTTTCTCTGCGATCCTCAGGTATGATGATTACGATTATGGAGAGATAAACCAACTTTTGGACCGTAGCTTTAAGATCTATATCAAGACCATGGTGTGTAGTCCTGAGAAGACCACCAAACGAATGTATGAGAGTTTCTGGAGGCAGTTTCAGCACTCCGAGAAGGTGAGAGGAAATCCTGAGTGATCTGTCCTAATCTAAAAATTGGATGCAGCTATTTCAGTTAGTTAGACATAGCACAGTGTTTAAAAAAAAATCTCTTTTCTTTTTTTTGTCCTCTGCAGGTCCATGTTAATCTGCTTCTTATGGAAGCGCGAATGCAAGCAGAACTGTTATACGCTCTGAGAGCGATCACCCGCTACATGACATGAAGTGCTTTTGGCGTTTTTGTCGTTTTGTCTTTTTACTGTCATTGTTGTTGCTCATTACGGGACACTTCAAGAGAAAAAAAAAAAAAATCAAAGTGTGAGGGGGGGGGGGGGGATTCAACAAAAACAAAAAAAAAAAAAAAGATGTTTGGAAGAGAGTTCTGGGTTGTGACGATGCTTGTTGGTTGGATGTTGAGAAGAGGATCAGAACAAATGGAAAGAGATGAGAAGAAAAAAGGAAAAAAAAAAAGAGAACTGCTGAAGAAAAGTCATCTCAAACTACAAGTGAACACACACTCAGTTCGTGTTTCCTGCAGTGCCAAAAGTGACCAAGAGAGGGCAGCCTGGAGCAAACTCCCACTCAGCTGGGGGTTTGTACCAGGCCGGAGCACTGACGAGCAGGAGCATCCAGGACGACGTTTCAGTATTCCAGCATGCAGCATGTTGGTCGTCAATCTCTTCTGTGTCCTGGTAGAGTGAAGACTCACATAGGAACCCCCCCCCCCAGAAAGCTGTGCAGCCACAAAAAGAGTCTGCACTTTGAATCTGTTGTCACTGTTATATTTGTTTAGTTTCTTCAATATCTTTTTATTTCATTTTTTGTATTAAGAGAAGTGGATGTTGTCGACGTGGTTGCTGTTTAGCGGAGATGGAAGCATTAACTTTTGGGCGGTGTATTTTTTACGTGTGCCTGAACTTATCCAGCACAGTGTGCATAGGTGCTGATGCTGCTGCTCCCATGTTATATTCAGTGGGGTCATATTGATCCCAAAATCACCCCCTCCCCCAACCCTATTATACCCCTATCCATTAGAAATCCACTGCATTACCTCCCTCTTGTCCTCTACCCCTATCCCAACTCTCAAATGTCAATGTAAGCTAATCCAAGGAGTGTGTGAAAACCAGAGAGGTCTGGAGAGAAACTCAAAAGAACACTGTCTGAGCCCCTTTTTGAGTTTGACTGTACATGTGTGGATGAGTTCTGTGTTCATGATGACTGAGATGTGGATGTTTGTGAGTGTTTCACACAAATGACAGTGAAAAAAAAAAAGTACGTCTTTGAAATTTCATGTGTCAAAAAAAAAAAAAAAAGCGAGGCACTTTGAAGGAAAGACTTCTTGCTTCTGCTGTAGCTCTGTTATTGTGAGATAACTGTTTGTCATTTGTTGATGATAATGATGATGATGATGTCGTTATTTTTTTCTGGTAATGGGAAAAAAAAAAGAAAAAGAAATGAAAAACAACAAAAAAAGAAAAGCTAATCAAAAAGAAAGTTAGAAACCAGGTTTTCCAGGAGGGATTTGCTTCCGGTTGCCCTAACCACACCTTATCTGTCTTCCGCTTATCCCAGCTGCCTGGTTGCCCTAACACTTTCAAAAGCTTTGGATTGTGAATTTTACCAGTAAATGAATACCTCTTCTGTTTTTCTCTAAAAAAAAAAACATATAAGAAGTGCTCTTCAGTGAGCAGAGACTCTTTCCGGGCTTCCGCGTCCCCATTTCTCGGGGACCCGGTCGCCCCAACACCCGCAGGGCCTGCTGCGCTCGATAGCTGTTGAACGCAAAAGGTTGTATCCGTGCTTATTTCCCTGCCGGGGGAAGTCTAACCAGTGCAAAAGCAGCTTCTCCTTTTTTTTTTTTTTTTTTTTTTTTTTTGAACCGAGGTGTGAAACCTCAGGTTTTTGTTTACTAAAACCATTAAAGTACTGCATTCTCCTGAGGTTGGATTGAGAAACCGAGTGAGTTAAGGAGCAGCAGCAGGAGGACGATGATGATCATAAAGGAATGGTACCTTTGAAAGTTATTTGAGAGAAAGTTAGAAGGTTTTTTTTTTTTTTTTTTTTTCAAACTTCTGACTGATGTCAGTTACTGACACTTTTTATATGAAATTATATGAAAAATTCTGGAAAAAAAAAAAAAAAAAAAAAAACCATGATATTAAATTGTTGTGTATCATTCGTAATTTTACTCCTTAAAACAAATTTGTTCAGCGAAGAGATTGTGCGTCGGGAGACGTTGACGCAATTCAGGAATCAAAAACAGTCATAGCACAATCGTCACCGTCAGCTCACTTCCACTGCTCAGTTGCACAAGTTAAAGGAAATTAGATCATTTGCGGCAATTAGGAAGCATATTCGAGTGCTTTTATGCAAAAAGATGACTCATGGAAAGACATGGAGGGTTATTCCCACACCTTTTGTTCCAAAGTACATATTGATAACGGAGCTGACTTCATTAACACAGTTTGCTGAACTCAGGGGAATAGTTCAGTTTGTCATCAGTGCAGTCCAGGGACTTTCATGTGACTTTCATTTTACTGTATAAGCTTGAGAGGTCAAAGTTTGGTCAAGGTCAAAGTTTCTCTTTGCTCCTGACCGATATTCGGATCGAGATAAGGGGGAATTCCTTCACAGGATACCTTTGCTCTCTTTCCCTGCTTGTCTCAATGTTATACCTCACTGGGAAAGAATTAAAAGAAAAAAAAAAGTCCTTAACTTTCCCTGTGAGGCCGGTCGTCTGTCTGAACTTCAGGGTGTTTCCCATCGAGGCCACAGAGGCCTGTCACAATCACCAGCAGAAACTCACTGTTACCCCCACGGACCAAACTGCCTTCACATTTTGTTATGGCTTTCCCAGATGATATGCGGCATAGGAAGCATTTTTTTTTTTCCCGGAGCAACCTTGATATCAGCCGGCCGACTTGTCTTTCATATCAACCTGAGAAATTCTGTGTAGAGAACAATGTTTGTTATTAGCTCTTGCTAATGAGTTGTGAAAAGGATTTTTGAAACATTGTCTTGTGGTTGTTTTAAGGTGACTGTTGTGTGAGATCTGGGGGAACCGACACCGGGTTGTTTTTTTTTGTTTTTTTTGCATTTAAGTGCCGTTTCTGATTTGTCTCGATGTAATAACAATGTGATTTTGAAATGCTGTACTTTAGCCTACTTGGTGTAACTTGTAAGCACTGCCTGGCCCCATATCTGTGTAATAATAAAGGCTTGGAGGAAAACTTCTCCCACTTTCTTCTGCTTTATTATGAACAAGTTCACACAATAATCCACAGACAGAAAAATGCTAATGAGGTAAATTCAAGGTTAATTATCTGATGCACGAGACTACATTATTAACACAAAATAGATCAAATCTGTTACATACATGTGCAAACAACTTGTATTAAAATATCCCTGTAAATGTTCAGCGAGCTTTATGTAACAGTGCATAAAATATTAACAATAAAAAAGCTGCTGATGTCCTGAAGACGAGGATGTTTGGAAAAAGTGCAGATATTTGTCTACAGACAAGAAACGGGGAAAAAAAAATAATCTAATAACTTTCATGTCTATTTTTTTTACAGTTTCATTCATTTTTTTTTTTTTGTGTAATTGTGCATAATTATCTTCATGAGCCTTTATTATAAAGCTTTTCAACCAATAATCTATTGCCCTGAGTATGAAACACTGACCATCTGTAGGTCTTAAAACTGGCTGTAAAAACAAAAAGGGTCTTACAGAACTTGACAACCATGGCGACCAAACTCGAGCACATCACTGGATAATGAAGTGAACTGTGCAGCAGCAGTCCGTCGCTGATGTTGCTGATATTTTTTCTGCCTAAAAAATTTCTTAAGTGTTTAAATTCACAATTCAAACTGACCCTCTCTGTTGTCTGTATGATGATTGTAACTAATTCTCTTTTACAGCCACTTTTCAAACTTACAAATAGTAAATGTTTGATACTAACAACATGAACCAAATGCTAAATCTTCTGCTATTCTTGTAGAGGATTAAGGATTTACTATGGCAACATGACTCTAAGTCTGTCTCCCTGCGTTTCAGGTTGTCAGTGTCTTCATCAGCTTTTGAGCTACAGGTAGAAACTCAGTCTCCCAACACGTCCTGTAAAAATCCTTCATTTCTTCATTTTCTATCCACTTCAGAGCTTCTTCTTCATCTAAAGGAACAAGTTAAAAGTAATGAACAGAGGATGAGAGGGGGCAGTGTAGGTTTCACTTCATTTCAGTACTTTCCAGTGACATTTTTTTTTCATTCAAGCAGCACAGATGTGACCATCGAGGTATTACATTTGAGATGTGTGACTGTGTGTGTTCCTCCCTTTCCCCCCTGAGGGCCACTGATGTTCACTTCACCACATCTCCCTCCCTTGTTATTTAAGGATTAGTAACAACACCAACCTAAGTATGCAGTGAGGACGTCCAGCAGAGATTCTCTCTCTTGCGTATCCAGCAGCTTTTCTGAACTGCCCCCGATCAGGTTCCACAACGCCTGACAAATCTGTCCGGCCAGCTGCCAGTCACCTGGTCCGAAGTCTCTCAGACAGTCCACCAGCCTGGACACACAAACACACACACACACACACACATCATATGACTCAAGGGAGCAGGATTCACATGACCGGCAGGTTTGTGGGCATTAGCTCCACTTCATTGGACTTCACATCTGAAAGAGGGCTGTGTGCGTGTATATGTGTGTGTATGTGTGTGTGTGTGTGTGTGTGTGTGTGTGTGTGTGTAAAGGGGAAATAAGAACTTAATTGTTCAAGCAAAGCTCCCTTTTGGAAGTGATAAACTTGCACTACAGAAATGAGACAATTTCACAGAATCTGTTCCTCTTAATCTAACTTGACAAATCAATAATTATAAAACAACTACTGTGAACAAATAACATCAAGGCTGATGCACGGAGATGATTAGCAGCATCTTGTTCATATCAGTGGAGTTTTTGTGCTCGTGTTTGTCAGAATGAAGACCACATTTCCCCTAAAGGCTTGTTTACTCTCTTTGCAAAAAAAAAAAAAAAAAAGCTGCGGCTCAAAAAAGGGACATTTTGGCATTTTTGGAAAATAAGCTCAGTTATTTGAGAGTTATTCTTGTTCTTGCCAATTCGTAGATGATATGATCTTAACTTAGCTTTGCTCCAAGACTTTGAACAGAGAGATGCTATCCTGGCTCTGTCAAAAGGTAATAGTGTGGAACCAATGTGAAACCACAACACATCATATTTATGCTTTTTTTTTTGTTTAAATGAAACAAGACAAAGCATGTTAGTGAGCTTTAGAGGTGCTGTAGTGTGGATTTTGTTACCTTCAGGCAGCGCTAAGCTAAGTGACCTCTGATTCAAGCTATTGTACAGATATATGCGCAGAAGGTGCAGCCTGGTGAATGCACACCAGAGCCTAGAAGCTGGTTATGGTAATGACATGTATGAAAATAAAGATGACTGCACATTAAGCCCGTGTCCTGGTCTTTTTCTAGGCCCTGTGGAAAAGGCAGGACCAGGTGTGGTCAAAACTTCAGTCACATAATAAAAACACTGAGAGCTTTGTGTGTGGTTACCTTCATTTTCATGCGCTGGTATAAATCTTCTCATTTGACTTGTGGGCCTGTGACAAACAGGATCTCTCTCCCTCTTGTTTTTCTAAAAGCTGCTAAATCTAAAAGATTTCCAGTAATTCTTCTGACACAGCTGGTAAATCTGCCACTGGCACAGACTGTGATCACCAAGATGCTCTTAACTATATAGTCATAAACTTAACAATATAGTCATCATCATATGTTCATCTCAATCAATTCAGCCAGACACAGTAGATCTGTTTTTTCAGGACATTTTTATACTTGATGGAAAGTCTGTACACACACACACACACACACACATATAAAAAGAATAAACTCTTAATCTCTAAGTGCATTTGTCCTTACTTGGCAGGCGCCCCCTCTAGTAAGAGACTGACCCGGTTGGGAGGGTCCAGTGCTAGGTTGGTGAGGACACCGCAGGCTGAAAAACACATCTCAGTACTTTTCGAGTCGAGCAGCATCACCACAAACTGGTGCACTGACAAGAGTGAAAAAGAGAGAGTGGAGAAAGATGATGGAGCGATTGAGCAGACGAGGACAAAGCAGAGCACAGATAAGAGAGCTGCTATCACCAGAGTCAGCGGGCATGTTTATACTGACTGGAGCTGGCCTTGTAGATAAGTCCAGCCCAAACATGACACAACAGTACTCATAGATGCGTACTGCACTGTACTAGAGTGACGTGACTGAGTACTTAACTTTCTGTAAAGTCAAGGACATAGAAGATATGATTTATATATCTCTACATGTGTTTATTTATTTATTTTCTTTAATATCAAGCTTTGTATAGATAGTAATTTGTCATCAAGAGTAAAATGATAAATAGCTTAAAAATTATGACACAAGTGCAGACCCTTGAGTTCTCTTTTGTGTGTGTCAGTTTGTGTGTGTGTACACAATATACCTTTGTTTTGCATAATAAAGTCCCGCACATCCTTGGACTGTGACAGGTTTCCATATACACGGGTGGCCTCCAGCATGGCGTCCATACTGGAGCTGAGCATCAACTTTAACAGGACTGATGTAAAAATACACAGAAAGCAGAAAACAGAGGACAATTCAAAAAATGTAAAAAGGGAACAAATGATTATTTCTACATTAAAATCTGCCACTCCTTCAGTCTTACACTTTGAGATGGTGAGTTGACCGTGTGTGACTGCGGAGTTTTCTTCCCGGTAGTAGGACATGTTGTTGATGGTGGCGGCCACATTCACCAACAGCTCCTCGCTCTCCTGCACAGACCTCAACTCTGCGTTAGCCGCAGCCACACACACAAACACACACACCCAACAACAAACACACAAAAGAAAACCAAGAAAGAAAATAATCATGAGTAAGAGCAACATTTAACTAACCCCACTTTTTTTTCTTCAAAACTCTAAAAACAAATGTTTATGTTTTTCCCTAAAAATCCTCCTCTCCTATAAAATGCAGTCGACAGGGAACATCCATACACCACCACCAACAGGAACAGGCCTTAATTCTCTTGAAATATTCTGGCTTCCTACTCATTTATGCTCTATGACGTTCTGAAGAGTAGTCTCAATGTGATGCCGTTTTTTTTTATTGCCCTAGAAATGCATAAAGTAGGTTGCACACACACTATAATAACTATTAAGATGTTTCGTATGTGTTGTGATGTTGTGATGTTTTCATATTTTCAGACATAAATAGATACATCTGACTATTTACGGTGGGATAGAGGAATCATAAAAAAACCTAATTGAGATGAATATATGCAGAATTCTAGTAAGCCCCCTGGGTTTTCAGCCTTTTTGCATATTACAGCTCTGCCACACTGATGTGACTGTGACATTATCATAAAAGCAGCTGTTATCTGTGGTTAATTTTGGCATGATATGGTTGGTTTGATCATGAGTTGCGTACAAAGGTCAATGTGACCCAATCCAAGCAGCCATGACACTGTAAGCAGCTTGGAAACCAAGTCTGTTCCTGATATAGCAGCAGATGTCGTGTGCTAAGTCATAAATCGCGGATATTGTGGTTGCACTGTCAACCGGCGCCTGTGTCACACAGAATTTTGTTTCTGGGTCTGACTGGAAATGCCTCTTTGTTGTACCCACCCCTCCCCTCCTGCCTTCAAAGCTCTATAATGTAAAGCAGTGCAGCACGTCATGCACTTGATCAAAACAGTTCATCGATCAGCCAAGTCTGCTCTTTTATCCTCTACTGAGAGTTTGTTTTTCAGTTTGCAGCTGTAACACCAGCTCTCTACTCCTTCTGCAACTTCTTATTTTATGTTTGTCTTCAGTTACTTAATTTACTTCCCATCTTACTCCTTGGCTTCAATCATACACCCCTCTCTGTTTTAAAATTTACTTTTTTATACTTTGACCTTTGGTTTGTTTATTTAATCTCCTCTAACTGCCATATCGCATGTGTAGGAGGTACAAAGCAGAGAAATTGAGAGTTTCACTCCCACCTGCGTATCAGTTCAACCTGTCCTGAAACCATCTAAAACCACATGGGAGAATTTCACACATACAAACCAAAAAGCAAGTCGGCTGTGAGATGTGACAGAACATCCTGCTCATGCAGTGCAATGCTTCGCTCAGTCAGACTTAAAAAAAAACAGGTAAACCAGAAGAGGATGTGCTGCGTATTGAACAGAGAACACTTAGAGGAAAGAGCGCGATGGAATGAAGAGACGAATGAAGAGTATGTTTTCGACCAAATCATGTCTTGTTCCTAGCACAAGGGAAGTGGTTGGCTCACAGATACTGACTGTACTTACAATGAACTAAACAGCTATTTTTAAATGTATCAGAGCTCCAGATTGTCACACACTACATCCTTTGTGTAAGATACACGGCAAAAAGAGCTAATCTAAGAATATTACAGCTTTAAATCCACTACAGACTGTCCTTTGCATTTAAAGAAATACAGTGAATGACTTAAAGAGGATGCTGATGAGGCCTTCCTGCTTTGTGCTCACCAAGTGTCTCCATCATGAGCTGGATGCAGGTCGTGTTGGTTGCCAGCACCGGACCAACATCCGGGTGGATGCACATGTTGGCCAGCACTCTGACCAACTTCACCAGAATGTCGTCATCCTCCTGCGTGGTGGCAGGAGGAGCAGGAGGTTTGTTGGGTGAAACGGCACCTGCCTCTGAGGGTGTGTATGGTGGTACATTTCTTCGTTGGTAGCTGTTGTACAGGTGGAGCAGCGTGTCCATGCAGTCGTCGCACTGGAATAGCTGCTGTCGAGCCTCATCGCTTTTGGCTGTGAGGTTCCCGAGGGTGAAAAGAAGGCGCACGACGAGGTCCTATGGGAGAGCAGTCGTCAATTTGCATCTGTGAAATATTTTTCATGTTTCTGAATGAAGCTAACCAACCAAGATTTTGTTTGGATGTTTCTTTCTGTTGCACATCTGGTTGAAAGACCACAATGCCTGGCTGTGTGTCACAGCTAAAATTACTTCATGGCTTCAAACAGCACTCAACTGGTCATGTTTTCTCTTTCAGCATTTTCATTTTGTCAGTGCAAGATGTAGTTTGTTGATACTGGTATTGAATGGTACTGTTGGTACTGAATAGCTTTCGTACTGAGCTTTTATTGTTCTGGTTCCTAGCTTCATATTAATCAACATAATGTATATAGCATTTTCAACAAGCACAATCTGTAAATTTAGAATCATATGAAACTTTTCTAACTTTCGAGACACTGACAATGAGAAATGTTTAGTGTAATTATTCAATAAACAATGTAACCATGAGTTATTTTTATGCAGATCAACATCACGGTTGACTAAAAACATCCTTAGAGGCTGTGGTTAAACATTGAAGATGAAAAACAACTTCACATTCAGAACAGTGAACCTGCCCTGTCAGGTAGAAGCTAGTGTCAATGTCAGTCATTTTCCCCCTGGAGCAGTATAAACGTGTTTGAGTGAGGCTACACCCTATCTTTTCAATGAGATATCAAACTCTTTCTGAGAAAAAAAATGTGACAAATAACAACCTGTATTCTGACACCACTGAGTAGAAGACATGAAGAGCAGGTGAGCCAGGAACAAATTCATTTCTCCCATAAATGCTCAGTGACGTTACTATGCGGACAGGACACGCTGTCCCAGGTCTCACTGCTCATCACATGTCTTACTGTCCGGTGTGTGTGTGAGTGTTTGAAAGCCTGAGTATGTGTTTACTCCCACTAAGATTAGGAACACATGTCAGTCAAGCCCCCCCCACCCCACCATCCTATCTCTCCTCTCCTCCACCTCTGCCTCACCTCTACTCATGCTCACCTCCTTTAATTTTCTGTTTCTCCTCCCTCTCCTCCCCTTTCCTTGACTTACTCAACCCCTCTTGGGATGATTAAATGTCACACAGACACATGCACGCACACGCACGCACGCACACACTCACTCACACACACACACACACACACACACACACACACAAAACCGCAGAGCAGAGATAGAAACATGAACTCTACAGACAGATGGACACAATGTCCCGTAAACGTACTTGAACTTGACGTTCATAAACAACTTGCTCTGAAGGTAAACATCCTTAGTGGAGTTACATCATGGTCACTGGGGGAAAAAACTCAGTCTTCACTTCACTCTCTCATAGAAACATACTCACACACACGGACACAGACATAGACACTGACATGGGGCTCGTGGACTCACCTTTTTTTGATGATGCTTTCTCAGCAGCTCTAAAAACAGATGGTAGCAGCCAGGATTCTGGGCCAGAGTGAGGCAGCACTCCGAGTAAGAGGAGAGTTTACTGAGGGTGAGAGGGAACAACAAATGCCAGTGACCATGAAACTCACTGCTTAGCTATGCTAACTAAATATGGAAATATTAAATCAACATTATTATTGGATAGGCCTGGGCTGGGAACTAATCATCATCTAACCATCACTTGTGGCACTAACCTGAGTCACTTGCAGCTAAAGAGGGTTTATCGGAACTTGGTTAACTTTGGTGCCAGGTTTTATTGAGCACTGTCCCATACACAACTGACTATAAAAGGTCAAGACTGAAGCTTTTGCACAGTATTTATTCTTCAGTAAGTAAGTATCCTTCATCAGTTGAGTAATCTTTGTAATAAGGGTGGATACAGCTGAGCTCAATTGAGACAACCATCTGCTTCAGTTACAGCACAAAATTCTCCTGATAAGAAATCATCTGTTTTTGCAGTGGTGAAGCTGTAAATACAGATGTAAGACCACATCCTTTCTGAAAAATGCTTCGTGACTCTTGTTTTGTGAGAAATAAAAGGGACGTTACTGTAGGAGGAGAGTAATTTCTGGATAAAGAAAAAAAAAACAGAAAACAGAGTGAGAAGTGAGTGATGGTCTGTTTTGATTCAGCTCATTACAGGTTGTGATGGTTTACATTAGTGAGCTGTGGAGATGTAGAAACAAGTAAGGGAGAAATTATCCATGACACCATAGACAATTTTGACTCCAAACCACAGCTGTGGTTTGGAGACAATGAGTCAAATTATTATTACCACATGGAAGTGAATTTGTGATACCTGTATATTCTTGAAATGTTGGTGCAGATGTCCTGGTCTTTGCAGTGGTGACGCAGCACAATACAAAGCTCTGACAGCACAGAGAAAGACACAAAGAGTGGACGGGAATCAGGGTGATCGGCGAGATTCCTGAGGGTCGCTGTCAGCTACAGGGGTCAGAGGTCAGACAGAGAGTGAGAGAGAGAGGTGAAAGTGGGTGTTAGTTAGTAGACATTTGTGCACATGTCATTGTAAAGGTCTGTATTTAGGCCAGTTTTGCGTGCACACAGTGTTGGTCATAGGCTCATTAAGGCTGGCCGCTGAACTGTACAGGACGCCATGCAGCACAGCGACCGGAAACTATTCAGAATGGGCATTAATCATTCTATCACAAGACGGAAACACAAACTTCCAGCACACGGCAGCACTAAAAGTTCTGGAAAGTCATGGTCTACTTATTTCCCTCCTCTAACAGCATAATGAGTTGTGTTAAATATCAAATGAGGAGTTGGCTCAGGAAGTTTGCTTGGGCCAACTTGTGTGGTTAACGGCAATCATTTTTGGAAGACAGAGGCAGGGTATATTTTGGACTGAAATGTCCAAACCAGCAAAGAACATTATGCTTTTGTAACAGCTTATATACCAGACAAAAACATTTTTGTCTAATAGCAGGAAAACCTACATCAGCCAACAAACACATAAAAAAGAACAATTAACATTTTGTTCCTTTTTATTGATTTATCGAGTAATTTTTTTCTTTTTCTGCCAACCGAATATCAAATGATTCACAAGTCTGTCACACCTGTACAAGCATGTGTCCTGCTATAGTGAAGTGTGTCTCTTCCACCGTGTGGAGCTGCTGGATGAGTTTCTGAGCCACACCGATGCAGTTCTTGTCCAGCAAGAGTCTTAGGATTGCACTATTTCCTGAGAGAAATTTCAGAGTACCAACGCAGTACAAGAGAGCTTCTCCAGATGTGGCCACATTCTCATTGCTCAGTACAGCCAGCAACGAGTCTAGACACAGATAAAAAAATCTATTGTTACCATCCAATAACTCACCCACTGGATCCACTGAATGGGATATTAGCCATATGTAATGACAGGGTTCAAGGCCAAACAAAAACGGTCCCAAACAGAACCAGATTGCTAAATAATTAACCCACAGAGAATTATAAATGAAAACAAAGGATTTGGTTCAGATCAGGAAAGCAAAGAGATCAGTCTGACCTATAATTGAGTTGTTTTGGAAGAGGATGTCGTTGCTTTCACTGCGGCTGATCTTGAAGATGAGCTTGCAGATGTTGAGCAGGTTGTTTCCACTGACACACAGCTGGATAGAGTGCAAACACAAACAACCATTCACATAACTTTTGTACAAAGCACTTAGTTGCCCTGGATGCCTTTGTGATAGAGACTTTGTAGAAGATGCTGACACACACACACACACACAGACGACTCACAGCGAGGCAGAGTTTGGCGATGTGCAGGTTGAGCTGGGCAGAGTTGAGGTCGATGAGGCGGAACAGTGTTCGAAGAATCCCTGACCTCTTCTTACAGCGTCGACCGAGCATGTCTGCCTCTGCCAAAGTGCCATGGAGACGGTCACACAAATCACATGCCCACTCCACCGAGCTCTCAGAGCTGCCTGGCATCGCAAGAAAGCAAATATTGCAAAGAGTAAATAAATAAATGAAATAGGTTAACTTCAGGGCAACATGTTAAGCATCCAAAGAGAAAAGCAATTGACTCAAACTGACAACTTCCACTTTTGTGTGTTGACAGAAGTGTACATCCATATAAAGAGACAGTTGTGTGCTGTAGTGTGTCTGTGTAATGCATTTGGCCTCTACTCTGTGGTGTAAATGTATTATTTGCATGAGGAACTTGAGGTTAAACTCTTATCATCAATAATACATTGGTCAGCAGTGAAATAACATTCTCCTTCCTTTTCTAAGAAGCAGCTTTGAGTTTCAATGGACAAATGCAGGGAAACAATTCTGCGACAGGCAGCTACAATCTTGACGCAAAGGAAGAGAGAGGGTGGAGTCTTTCCCTTGTTTTTGAGGTAAAATAAATGTTTTCCTTGCATAAATAACAGGGTTTGGCCTTTTCTAAAAAAGGTTGGCTGCAGTCTCACACTCAACACTTCCCTGCAATTTCCCACTGAATCTGAAAGGTGTTTTATGCATGAGCTAGAAGGCACTTGGCACAATAAATATTTAATATTTATCTTTCAAATGAATTTTCCATTAAATTTGTCGAGTGTTAAAATATTTAGAGCCATAGATTTCATTTTATGGGTGCCAGACTGCAGTTTCAAGCTAAGACAATTCCGCGTGGATGCCAAATATATCACTTTGTGTTTTATTTGCTTTTCTTCAATGGTTGAAAGGACAGTGCTTTTTTATTTTGACTTTGTGTATGATGTGCTTGTGCCAAAAATAATCTATTCCTGCTGGTCAAAAATGAAATCTAACAAGGAAACATAGAAATGAGACACTAATAAGAGCATAGGGCTTATAAAAAAAATGACCAGAGCCTGAAAGGAATGTTGTAATGCTGGGAGTGGAGTGTATGACAAAACGTTATATTCTTTGGATCAAATGCATGAATGTGGTCAGTGATGATGTATGACATGACATGACATGTGTTTACACATTGTTGAGGTTCCTCATTGTACTGGCCACACTACCTGCAGCTACAGTCTCCAGTTGTTGAAGAAGAGGACCAATCGTTTTATTCCACATCAGTGACTCCGCATCTTCGTCTGTGCTTGTGGTGTTTTCTTTGCTCTTTGGCTCTGAAAAATGCAGAAAAAACTACAGTTAGCCATTTACCACCACCATACACAGGTGGTGAACACAAGCGACAAGCATGGTTCACAAGTTCAGTGTCTTAAAATAACACAGCAGGAAGTCTGATGCCACAATGAAAGGTCACTATGCACAGCTAAACTTCCTCTGATTTGTTTCTGTGCTAATGTGCAATAGTCTGCAGTCATGCACGATGTATTAGTGCACACAAAAGTCTGCATTTTCTCACACACCATGTACCTTTTTTTGCCGAACATTTGCATACCCCCTTGCTTGGTGTGATGCAGGAAACTGTGGTTGCCCAAACCAACAGCTCTCTCAGCTATTGGCTGGCTGCCTCTCATGGTGGAAATTAGGCCCTTAGCAACAACACCCCAATCACGTTTTGACAAAGTCTTGTTCAGTTACCTTAAGAGAAGTCTGTCTATGTTTTTGGGAGACATAACATTTGTAGTTCCAGGACTACACTGGATGGTCTATATTTTGGCATATTCATTTTGGCATAGGTACCTTGATAATACCAATGAAGTAAAATCCTTGAGTTGATGAATGGTGTATTACATATAATTAAATTACAACTATATTTTTTTACTTACATATTGTACAAAATGTATATTTTCTGTTACCTGTGCAAAAACTGCAATGAGGTTCATTTAGAGTATTTGGACAAACCTGTTCTCGGCCCCATTGTGCAGTCTGTGGGTCTAACTCCTGCGTCAACACCAGACTGTTTTACTCTACTGTTGGAACAAAGAAGCACAAAAACACGTGGTTACATCAGATACATGTGACATTAATATTCAGTTCAATTTCTTATTTTGGACAATAAAACTATAGTAAAAACCTAATCTATAAATATGTCAGTGATGAATTGTTGTGTCCAGAATAACTTTCCCTGAAAAGCGCATTAAAAGTACTGACTTGATTAAGCCAGTAGGTGTATGTTCACCAAATGCCACTAGGTGTCCCTGTTGCAGCAGACTTTTCTAAGACTTTGGGACAAGCACTGTTAACTGTAAAGTGGGTGTCCATGTATATACATATGTACTCACATACATATACATAATACACATATGTGTAGAATTTGTATGGCTGTTTGTTTGTGTGTGAACGCTGTATATACATATCTACATATCAATCTTTGTGTCAGTGCTTGTGTGTCATTGTGCATCTCAAACTGCAATCCCCAACAGACAGGAACTAAGATCTTGGCTTTGTGGGTAGTCTGGTTAAAGCTGTTCATAGCTTGTCCATGTGAGCTGTCTCTACAGTCTTACTGCCATAAATTGCACTCAAAACACGAGCTGTGTCATGCTGTGCTATGTGTTGTGGCTTGCCCTCTGCATATGACTGTTGAATCTTAATCTCTATGTGTTGCTGTCAAGTCTCCACTATTGGGCTCACACACAAAGAGAAAGGCTCAACGCCAGAGTAAATCAATGAAACCTGACAGGTAGTGCGCTTGTGAGTAATTACTATGCTGAGACCAGCTGAGAAAACAATTATTAATAAACACAAGCAGCATGTTACATCATCACAAGAACCTGTATAACTGGAACATTGAATTCACAAGCCTCACTAACATGTATGACTCAATCGTTAAAAAAAAAAGAGAGAATAAAATTATTCTCACTATTGTATTATCAGGAGTGTCTGAAGTTCCTAGAGTGACATTAGTATGAAGGCTAACTGTCAAGAGGAAATATTTCTTAGAGCGCTTACACTCAAATACCTTTTTCATGATCTTGCTGACAGGCATGAGACAAAAAATGACCCCAGTTATTGTAGGAATGTGTCCTTTTCATTCTACTGGATGATTGTCAGAAGATGTTGTTCGATGACACTAGCATTAGTGTACAGCACATGGTTGTTAGTAAAGAGTGTATGTTTGCTCTGGAGGCAATTTAGTGATTGGTGAACTGGCACAGAGGACATATGCACCAGAGAGTGCTGGCTGAGGCATGTTGCAGTGAATGTCAGAGAGGGGGCTTTGGCTCTGTATGATAGGATTAAGAGTCTGATAATAAGGCCTCTTTGTGTGATACTGCATTCTCTGAGACATGACCTCATCCCTGTCTTAGGCCTGGCCAGTGCACTGCAGTCACAACACACACTGCTGCCAGCCTTGCCCAGATGGGTACCCAAATCTAATAGAGAGCCATTTGGAGCTATGAAGCTCCAGCTTATTGGAGAAAAAGAACCTAGTGGATGTCTAATCTCCTCTATCTTTATATCTCATCCAATCATATCAATCTGTCATACTGCGTCTATTTCCACTTTCAGTTCTGGTTTGACTATCTCTGTGATTTTCACTCTGTTTATCTCTGACTAATACATTGCTTGTTATGCTCATTGCAACACCAAAGAACAGTTTTTCGTAAACGCTGACCTCACACTAATCAAGAACGGGGAGCCTTTAAACTATCCTCTTTAATCATAACTTGACCACAGGCAGATCTCTTGGGACCTCTCTTAGTCAGCAACAAGTTGTACAAACATTGCATGTTAACTTGGCTTGTGAGGGAGGAGGATGTGCTGTGGGCTATAGCCCCGGTTTCCTGTAAAAGTGTTTTATGGTCTGCTCCCCTCTCTATAGCCCCAGCTGCCCCACCCAATCAATAGGCGGATGGATTGTAACGACAGCCCCCAACCTCGCGCCCAGAGTTATGCCCCTCGCGCTGACACACAGCTGATGAGGTCGGCAGAAAAAAGTAGAGCTTTTAGCCTCTCTGCACTGTGAAGGTGTAAAGGCTGACACATGATAGTAATGACAGATAGAGGCAGTTTCATTGCGAAGGAAGCTTTCCAAGAATCTGGATTTAACTGTGACCAAGAGGTTGTGTACAGTAAAGTATGTGAGGAGTTAAAATGGGGTTGAGTGTCTCAAGTTGAAGAATTTCTTCTATCTATTAGTTAGTGGCAACACTTGTGGCCTGACTTCACTTTTCAGCTGTGAACACTGTAGCTGAATATATCTTACTTGTCGTTAAGTAAAAGAGTGGTTTGAAAACGTTTTAATATTCTGTACTTGTAATTAAAAGAACAACCATATTTAGAGAATCCACAATATGAATTAATGCTTTTACCAATATTAGAGATCTAAACAACCATTTCATAAGATTGCACTGACTTGATTGTTGAATGTCAATAAATTTGAGTGATAGCTGATTGTAGGTAAATCTTTCAATTTTTAATCTTTTTCTTAATATTTGGATCACTTTTTCTATTGGTCTGGCTATGTACCTACTAAAACAAGAACGCAAAAAGACTATAAATTTTGTTTGACTGGTCAAACTCTATGAATGTGATGTACTGGGTCTTGCAAAGAGAGAGGCAAGAAACCAATAAGGAGGCAGAGGAGGATTTAATGAAAAGCAAAAATGGGAGGCACAAATTCCATCTAGTAATGGCAACCACTGCAACCTTTGTGTACCAATAAATCTTCAATTCATTGTCTGACTGTCACTTTGGTCAAAAGGAGGGAGCAGTAGAGGGTGTGTGTGTGTGTGTGGGGGGAATGAGCGAGAATGACCGATCTTGCAAGTCAAACAGAAGGACAGAAAACATACCTTTCACTTGCTGTTCTGTGCGGGCCAGGTTTGTGCGCACCACTGGTGTGGTCTGTGTTGGAGAGTCGTGTAGCTGACTGCTGCTTTTGTCCCGAGCCTGAGTTCAATCTCTCTGTCACCAAACATGCATAAAGGATGTGGCAAGAAGTTATTTACAGACAACTGCAGTAACATTTCTATGTCTTTCACAGGACAAAGGTACAAGCATCCATTCAAGCACAATCACACTCTGAACACATGACAGATTTGCGTGTAGGTAAAAGAATTCATTCAAACTCCATCATCTGTTTATATTGTTGTAACTAGCAGAACAGTTTCACAGTGAAAGGTTTTAGAAAGAGAGAGAGAGAAAGACTAGTCATTTTCCACTCAAACCAGTAGCAGTAAATTACATTTTTTTCACCCAGCTCAACCACAGGGAATGTAAATCAGGTATAATGTCAGCATGTGAATGGCTCTATTCATTTCCTTTTGAGAAAACTGCTTTAGCACTAGTGTCTGCACTGAAGATTTAGAACAATGCAACAACTGAAATAAAGGGTGTGCTGTTTTTTTTTTTTTTACCCATTTAACAAATGTCCATTCTCTTATTAGCATTTTATTGTAAGCACAAAATCTTTACCTAAATTTAACATTTAAACATGTTAAATCTCTATCTCTATCTATCGTATTCTATCATTTTTTCCATCTACCCAGCCTTACATCAGTGTTTTTTTCCTGACTTACCATCTGTGTGTCCCTCTACAGGAGGCAATGTGGTGAGAGATCCAGTCCTGAAGAGGCGTGCCCGTGCCCCTGCCAGCCCCCTCTTCACTTCCAGTGGGTCAGCGGGGGGTTTGGGAAAAGCTTTGAATGCTTCCTCAGCATCACAGGAGACTGGAAACTTTGGCCTCTGATACAACACAAACATTTGAGTGGTGTGATGGTGAGAACAATGAGCCAGTGCTCTCATTCACTGATGAAAATAGTTGCCTCCACAAAGAGATCCTATTGCTCTTGTTACTCATTTATTCTTATCTTTTATTCCATACATTAACATTATAATCCAATTTACTGAAAAAAATAAGCTTTCATCTTGGTGATAAACACAGTAATGCTGATGCTAAGCTAACCTTATCCTTTCTACTGCTTTTTCAGTGAAGTTGACATCAGCTTTAATGGCAAAACTCAGAATTTTAAATGTACAAACATATCCCAGTATACTGACATCTTAATCAGATTATAAATTATTACATATACACGGAGTACATACATGTGTGAGGGAACTTACATGGTTGAGTGGTGAGAGACGAGTCCCTGAACCAGGCCTTGAATCAGGAGCATCAAAATTTTGAGCATGGAGACTGTAACATGAAAAACATGAACGATTATTTTTACATCTTAGTCAATGTGAGAACCTCAAAAAATGCAAAAGGATTTAAGTTGAGGTTGTGACTAACCTAAAGGTAGATGGAGGTCTGTTGTCATGATGTGCACGAACAGAGCTCTTTCCGAAAAGCTGCCTCGGTCCATCTCTGGGTGTGAAAGGCCGCTGGGTGGATTGAACACGCAGAGATTGTCTGGCTTCACTGACAATTTCTGCACTGGTTTTCCTCAGAGGATTACGGCGTGGCATGAAGGGGCTGCAAATCTCATGTTTCTTCTCCGTAGAGGCCATTTAAACCCATGCAACATTTGCCAAACAGACTTGATATGACGTCAGTGGTTTGACTTCATTATGCCAGTGGTTACATGGTGCATCACTAATAGGAAACAATTAAAAAAAATCTGGAAAATAATGCCAAATAATGATAATGCTAAAACATAAAATGAGCGGTTGGTATGAAATTACTCTGACGTCATTGTGAAAAACATCCAGTCTTGAAAAAAACAACACAACAACACAAAAATATGGTGTTGTCAAATAAATGTACCTGACTCATTAACTGGCAAAATGATCCTGATCTGTAATCATTGTAATATACATTACATGATTAGTTTTTATTCTAATGTATATTACAAAACTGTGCACGGTGTTACAATTAAGTTCATGTTAACACATTTAAAGCATTTAGAGACAGTAATATAAAGCAGAAAAAAAAGTTTAAAAAAAATCCCATTTTAAGTGCTGTAAAATTATTTTTAGTTTTTTACAAAAGCAAAACTCCTACAGGCAGACTGATTTATTATCAAAACAATTGAAAATTAATTTTACGTTCATCAGCAAAAAGATTAACTCAGCAATCATCTGAGTTGAAGGTTTGGGCAGCACTTTTAAGTTGTAGCCAATAAAGGTATAATTTATTAAACTACTTTCTATATTATTGCATATGCATCATGTTTTACAGGACCCTGGTGTTGTTTGATCCCAATCTATGAAGTATCAAGTGACTATAATTGTCTTTATTACTTGAGTTATTGTGATTATGAATTCATAATTTTAGTTATTTGCAAAACAGAGTTGACAGACAGTTACTGGGTACTACCTCCTGAATGCAGGTGATTTGATGTTTTATCCTGTTATATGTGCTCTTTAGTTGCAGCCCTAACTGACTGTAAAGAGTAAGTACTTTATTTCTACTTGAACAGTAGTAGAGTAGAGGTATAAAGTAACATAACCTGAAAGTTAGAAAAAGGACTCAAGTAAAGTAAGTGATAAATAATTGCACTTTAGTGTTAATGCACCCAGTTAACCGCCTCTGATCGTTAAATAATATTTATTTTTTCACCAATTGGTCACACGTTTCAAAGACTGACATGTAATATTATTTAAATAATAATTATGTTAGTTTATGCGGTTTAAGAATGGACATAATTGTACAACTTCTACTTTTTAAATGAATAAATTAGGAGGATTTTACGACTTAAAAAGTGAATGAAAAAGAAGCCTCTGCGCGTTCACGCTCCGTCTCCATGGTGACGAAATGCCGCGATGGTTGCTTGGACAACAAACCCAAGAAACTAAATAAGCAAATAAAAAAAACCAAACGTAAGTGTTTATTATTTAAGGTTTGTACTAATAGTTTACTGTTTTAGTTCTGCTGTAATCACAGCAAACGTTTACGTGACCAGATAGAGAAAAGTAGACAAACATAAAGTGTTTTGAATGAAAGCCTACTCTCTAGAGTTCAACCGTTGGTGAAATAAACAAGAAAACTTACCGTTAAACCACTTAAAACCCTCTGCAGGAAACAGATTGGGAAAGTTAAAACTCCAAACACTGATGTCTGCTTCCACGGGCGACATAGAAAAAAAAGGCGACGGCTGAAATTTGCTTAAAATAGTGAAGTTTACGAGCCTGCGTCCAAAACCTGAGGGGTACACGTGCACGAGCATTGGCAGTCTCGCGTGAGACCATGACGCGCGTTTACCGGTTGTGGAGGAAATGCCAGGATGCAAACTTTCAACAATGGAGCCTGCGACCATTTCCAGAAATAATAATGATTTAACATGTGTTTAACATTTAACATGTGTTAATAATGACCCCGATACACGCAGGAGCTGTATATAATGGAGTTAAATGTATGTGTTTTTGTGGAGGTCACTGACAGACTAATATAACACATAAATCTACATGGATACAAGTCCTGGGCCTGGATTGAAGTACACTGACTGGAAAAGGTATTTTCAGTTTTGTTTTGTTTATTTCACATTTATACAAATAAATCACTGAAACACATGAGACTACACAGCGTAATTGACCAAGTTTACATCGTGACCTTTGATGTAAAGATAACAAAGATTTATGCAGTATTAAAATCACTAAAAGTTAAACAAACAAATCTAATATATAGATGTATCATTTATTAAGGAAAATTTTTTTTATATATATATCTTTGCCTAATCCTGGGCACAAAAACATGGTAAAAATTACAATTGCATTAATGTGACAAATACATTTTATGTCTAAATGTTACTTTTCAGCAAACTATGAAGGTAAAATGTGGCTCTCACACAAAACAAAATCAGAAAAAGTACAAAATCCATCAAAAGTAAAACAAATGCACATTGATGAGAATCATTTTCCAACATGCACAAGGTCACTTTTTTCATGGGAAGTGTTGTTTTTTATTAGATTATATGAATTTGTCTTACAAAACTGAGAATCCAGAGAAAGTTTCCTGTCATAATTAGAAAATTTACATAAATATCATGAGTGATTTTTTTTCATAACATTATTTTTTGTAGAAAATATATATAATTTCCTGTAATTTGCTGAGTATAGTTATCTGAAAAACTGACAGAAAAAAATACGTTGTTTTTTATCATTTTTGCAACAATATCCTGCCGTACAATTTATTTAAATTTTTTTCCATAACTTGATAAAGCTCACAAGCAAAAGCAACAAATTAGTGCCACACCTAAGGGTAAAAAATACACGTCTTGAAGAAAAGATTAAAAAATTTAGCTCATAATATTGATGTTCAGTAGCAGTTGTAATGTTCAAAATTGTAATGTCCCAATTGTAACCAGCAGCAAGGGTCATCAGTGTTGTGATTTGAAGAAAATGTCACACACTGAGACACATTGACATAGAGATTACAAATGATTTCACAGAGAAACCATGAAATTTATCATGTGAAGACCTAATGTTTATGAATTATTGTAGTAACCCTAGACCTCAAGGTGTAGTAAGCTCTGAGTTCTCTTTTGCTCCGGCTACTTTCCCATTGCTGCTTAGAAACCCTCAGTCAGTGTAGCTGTGTTGTTTTCATAGCTACACTGTAGTTACGGGCAGCAGTCATATCTCCTCTCATTTATGAAAGTTAAAGACACATAATCCAGAAAACTAGGTCTTGATAATCCACTATAACACAGATCAGGTTAAAGCAATATATTATATAAACTTAATTTCACTTTTATTGAACATTATACATTTATTTAGACCTAATATTGTCTGAAAATGTTCATCAATTCATCATCAAAGACATAGAAAAAAAATGTATTGATCACTAAAGATAATCTCTCTCATATCAGCAGTATACAAAAAAAAAACCTGATCAGTTGCAATATGACAATTTTCAGTAAAATTGTTTGAATTCGGTCATTGAAAGATGTCTTTTTTTGTCAGCTCGGCGTTCGTATTTATCCGCCATTTCGCAGTTACACAAAGTATGACGTGGCTAAAAACGAGTGGGCACAAAATGGCGGCAGACTTACACTGTGTTCGTCAGCGAGTTCCACCCTGTGGAGGTGGGCACTGCAAGTTGGTTGTTGATGCAATACTCGTAGTCCACATGAAAAACCAGATTCCTGGCGTACACTGTAGTTGTAAAGGAGAACCGACGGCATCCAGTTTTTACTTCCTCTGTCCATGCGGTTTAACCAAACCATCCCTGCTCTCTTCAAGCTTCATATATTGCAACTCAAGCGTCAATGCAGCAAGTAGTACCTAAGCTTTGATCAACATTTATGGATAAACTGAGAGTTCAGGAGGAGTACATGATGCAGAAGTTCATTCATTCAACTGTCATGCTCTGCTCTGGGTCTCTAAAACCCATCTAGATGGGCTGACAACTTTATACACCAATCAGGTCTGTCTGGATTAGCACATTCGTCCACTCGTAAACCTTTTCCCCATGGCTTTTTATTTTTTACACTGTGAAATATACGTCTGAACCATCTTGTGAGTCTCTGGTTGGATTTAAATAGCCTTACATGCTTCAGTCTCTTGGATACAGTGAACCTGATTGGCCGGGAGTGCATGCTGGGCATGCCCAATCACAGGGCATCACCATGGAGCTTGCCAGCCAATGGGAGGAGGAAGATGGTTCCTGTGATTTCATTGTCACTAAGGGAGGGGGGGGAGAAACATACTGCCAGGACAGTTGGCACTAACGTGCTAAGCAGTGGACTCTATTATAACCAGAGTGTTTGAGATAACCTGTAGAGCCAGATCAAGAGCGTTGCCGAGAAGAGAAAAGCACAAGGCGGGTCTTAAGATGAAGCTGCTCTCACCAGTAGCTATACAGTCCCGTGCACACAAGCTCATTGTACGCCCACGTCACTGTTATCGCTGCTGCTCACGTCACAGGAATGAATGGGTTGATTTGTGAGAGCCATCGTCCTGCTTGAAGGTGGCGTGTCTCCTTGGCAACCAGCTCCATCTCTGGCCAGAAGCTTAGGCTGACACAGAGCACTCAGCTCACAGGACAGAGACTTCTTTACTTTCTCTTAATTGCCATTCAGTCCCGTTTTGACCCTTACCCTGCTTCTGTCCTTCTGTCCGTCTGTCTTCATCCTTTCCTTCAACCTATTTTATCCCCAGGGTAGCATTTTCTGTCCTTCCTGTTCTTTATATTTCTGTTTTATAACACTTATTTTGTTCAACCTTAAGAGCATGGTACATTGCATTTCATTGTACGTGTTATTTCTATATACACAAGATAAACCTTTGAGTATTTGAATCCGTAATCTCTCTGCTTAAGACTGCAATTCATAATAATTTTCATTATAGATTATTTTCTCAATTTATTGCATAATTGTTACGTTTATATAATGAAAGTGGCAGGCAAAGCGCATTACATCACATTACTTTTCACACTAATGTACTATAAAATGTAAGACTGTCCATTCAAAATGTGGGAAAATAAATTCATCCTCTGAAGATTTTTGTGTTTATATCTTAAAGTTTTATATACCTATTTTTTTAAAACATGAATATAGCAGTTTACAAAAAATATAATAACATAATTTCCACTTATTGTTTTTTTTTCCAGATCTCCATGACAACTGTGACCAGTGATGAGGAAACCACTGATGAAAACCAATAAGACCAAAAACTGACTGAATACGCCACAGAATTTCCAGTAAGTGACTCTTGTACTGATGATTTTGTGTCAAAACAAGATGATATTGGTTTTTCGTCAGTCCCAAAAAAAAAAAAAAAAACCCTTAAAAAAACTCACTGTTAAGGAAAGCAGAAATATCTTGAATTTCCAGAATGAGTAAGAGTTTAGAGAGACTAAGAGTTTTCCTTTCCTTAAAAATGACACAGTAGCTACCGTATCTACAGTAGCCTGAAACCGAAAAACCAAATCTCCAGAGAGGGCTGTTCACATTTTTTACATAAGCTGAAGGCCCCTGAAGATACTCCTTCATGTTTAGGAAGGAAGTCAGGGTAGAGAAAGGAGAAGGGTATCTGTTGGTTGCAATCTGCAGTCTCACAGGTTCCTGTATTGCTCATAAAGCCATAGAGCTCCATATGGGTCAGGGGTTATTCTGCTGTGTTTCAGATGTGTCTTATCTCTTCCCTCTTTTTTTTTTTTAGTATGTAACGTTTTTACAACTCTTCTTAGTCAGTTTTTCCAGCAGTGACACAATAAACTGCTCAAGCAAAGTAGAGCAAAGTTTTTACGAGCCAGCTTGTTGACGCTGACAGAATGACACAAATCAGGAGTGAATAGCTCCCGGGGTTTGCTAGTCAGCAATCTGCTTGTTTTTGACGTGTGTGTCGTGCTACGTGCACTCTGACATGAAAAATCAACACACTAAATTTTCAGCACTGCCTCTTGTACAAGATTACAGATTCAGCTTTTGTACGTCATCAGAAAATCTACGATTAAATAGGTTGCTCAAAGGAAGTTTGTAATGAGAGTTGTCTAAAAGAGGAAGAACAGGAGAGAACAATGTGTATTCTGCACATTTTGTACAGATAAAAAGATGATACAGTAACTTCTTTTTTTTGACAGCAAGCACTTTTTTCACTTGATCAGTAGTGGTTGTCAGTTTAATTAGAGGAGGGAAGGCAAAAAGAAATATAGTCACTTGATATTGTGGAGTCAGTACATTTTATCTATGCAATCATTTCCCCTGGCACTAGGTTGTTTTAAATGTCAGGCAGTCCACATTTCTGTCATGATTTTGAAGCATCTCTCCACACTATTCAGTTAGAGACAGAAGTGGGCAGAAAGCCAGACTCTGCTGTCTGTAAAGACAGAGAGCAAACTGACACTGTACACAGACATTCAAATAAAGCAGACGTGCCAGTCAGACAGTCGCCGTCTTATCATCACTCTTTGTGTGCTTGGAAATAAAATATCTCACTCACACACACACACACACACATATTATGCATAGATGAAAAGAGACACACCCAGACATACACACATACATGAACAGATGTCCAAAATATGGGCACGCAGGTGGACAAGACAACAGGAAACATCACAAAATCACAAGAGTTGTAACCATCAACACCTATAAAATTGTACATTATCTTTATTTAAAATATGTGTAGATGACTGTGTGTCTACTCTGTTAGCTTTATGGTACAAATGGTGTCAGTCTACTTATTTAACTTTTTGAACATAAATAAAAAAAAAACATAGATTTAAAAAATGTTGTACTGCATCAAAATGCCTTCAAACATTTTAATTTGGCATTTTTATCTGGAATAGGTTCCACTGAGTAAAATTTGACAGAGGCGCTCAGAAAGACTGTTTTTTGTTTCTCCTGAGATTGCCATCACCCTGACAGATACCAGTGAGGCATATCCATCTCAGTTTGAATGCTAATCAAAATGCAGGCGACTCGGCCTTATCTTGATGGAGCTTATGACTGTTTCTATGAATAGATGCGTGGATGTGTGTCCTGACCTGTCTGTGTGTTTCACCCGAGTTCCTCCCCTGCACCAGTCCCCTCAGCACTTTCCACCAAGGCCATCTGACGATGCATGAACATCCTCAAACACACATATTCACTGAGTCACTCATAGCAGGCTTTAGATTTATCAGTGTTTCACAAACTGTGCAGAACAGACAGATGAAATCCTACTGCAGAGCATGTTCTGTCCCACACAGAGTAGTTACCTCCCACCTCCTACTGCCCTCATGTTGTTTTGCCTGGAAAAAAAAAAAAAGAAAGAAAAAAAGATTCAGTTTGAAAAGTGAATTTCAGCGTCTGTGCTCAGGGTTTTCACAATAGACCACTCTCAACAAGTACACATGGGGGCTTTTGAAGGGCGTCAGTTCCTGCCTCGCTCTTTTTCAGGCTTTGGTGTGTTTATCAGGGTCACACTTTTGCAAGTGCCTGTGAGTGTCTTATTTGCGTATGTACGACAATTACTAACCTTCTCATTTTATTTAAATGTCTTTTGCTCATTTCTGTTACACAACGAATGGTATAATCCTTTATGCTCCTGTATGAGGACTGAAAGATAGATAATGTTGTGTTAGCTTTCATAATCTCACGGCCAGTCAAGTTTATGATTTTCTGCTTTCAGCTTGGTCATTTGCCACATATACGTTGCTTAGATGATATTAGACAAAGATGAACTGTGTTTTTATGTGAACAGGTACTTTTTTTTTAAAAAAAATTAAAAATATCAGTTATTTATTATCAGTTATTTTGCTGATAATGTGTTTTATTTATTATTATTTTTTAACCAAGTCCAGAGCTATTTAGCTTATTATTATTATTATTATTATTATAAATTACACATAAAAGCAACAAATTATCAAAACCAAAAGGCTGAAGTTGGCATTTTTCTTTTTTTTCTTTTTTTTTTTTTTGTTGATCAGCTCATTGAGTAATTAAGTAATGGCCTCAGCTTTGAAGTTAATTTTTATTCCTTTGCGTGGATGACAGCCATTGCCTGAGGCATAAACATCAAACTTAAATAGATTTGTTTTAATCTGTCACATTCTTCTCTCTTTATGTTCAATTTTCATCAATGCAGTATCTCAATAACACCATGAATGAATCTGTTCACATTTGGTGAGGTCACTGTGAATGTGATAACTCAGGAAAACATTGAAGATTTGATTTGATTTTTTTTTCAAATTTTCTACAGAATTTTGCTTGGATAAAGGTCAAATATTGAAATAATAATTTAAAAAATAATTGATTCTTTTAAATTAATTTAAATTGATTGAGAATTTGTAAGCTTAGGGTCAAAAGTCAAGGTGACTATGACCTCATGCTCGTGTTATCTCAGGAACACTTCGACAGAATCAGACTCAAAAATGAACAAATTAGCATTTGATGGTCAAAGGTCAAAGTCACTGTGACCATTGAAAAATAGTTTACTTTAATTAACTGCAACAAGACTGAGTTGAACTATAATTAACAAGCAACTAAACTTTTGCTATAAATCTCATATGGAAAAATATTAGATACATAGGTACATCAGGCCCTTAGGGCAAGCGCTGAGACAAATGCCAATATAGAGTTGTCTTTCAAAGTGTGGTATATGCTGACATCAGTCTGGACTCTTCTTATAACATCCTCCTTGACCTTTGCTGTAATCACAGACATAAACAGAAAAGGTTGAGCCAAGTGGAACAAAAAAACAGGAAAAAAACATACAGCGCACAATAGTCTCTGGCTCACAGTGAGTGTTGCCATACAAACCGCAAGTGTTGAGCCCAAACCACATTTTTTAAACCAACACTAAACATCAGTAAACACTGTCAACAAATTCTAAAATAGTATGAAAACGAGTCTGATCCCAAATGGATGATCTGCTGAATCTGTTATGTTTCATTTCAGGGGACATTTTATGGACCTCTGTCGTAACCTGCACTATATTAATTGACGCCCGCACTCTATATTACCATCATTGGTAAGGTCCTCTTGTCCTGCTGTCCCCCCTCCCCCAGACCTCATCTCTTTGTTCCACTGTGAGGATCATCCATCCCTTTTGGGTGATATCTGTCAGTGAACGGCCACACCATCATAACTGTCCCTCTACTAGCTCAACAATAAAACCCTCTGTCTTTTGTTCTCTTGCCGTTTTCTGCTATATTCCTGTCTTCCCTACATCTTGTCATGATCTTTCAGTGATTGATGGTGATGTACTTCTCTATGTCTGCACTCACGTGAATGTTACACTCAACCGTACACCCGATAAACAAGAACAGAATCTCCAGATCAGATATTTAATTACTTAACATTCTGCTAAGATCTCTAAATGGGAGTCAACTTCAGCAGCATTCCCATTTGAGTAGAAATATTCACAAATGACAACAAAACATCACAGGTGTCTCTGACTGAGTTGTTCATATGCGCAAGTTTGTGTATTTTGCTCTAATGCAAGAGGTTCTGCAGTCTTAATAATCAAAATCAAAGAGCCACAGAGACATGAACACACAAACATATAGGCACAGCTGTACATGTCAAAGCCAAAGCACACACATATGTAACACAGATGGGAGAGAGGCCTTTAAGAGAAGGGTGGGGAAATGATTCACTGTCACACAAGTATAAACATGTAAACATGTGTAGACAAACACAAGCATGCTGTGACACATATGCTGAGGACAAAAACATGTTAGGGACAAAAGATGAATGGGACACAAAATGCAAATTTAAGTCATTAGGGGTCATTTCTCAAAGCGTCTTGTCCTCCCTCTTCCACATTTGACCGGACTGATAAGAACCAGGCAGCGTCTGGTCTGTGTAGGGGAGTGCTGGTCACATGTGGTATGTTAGTGACAGCCACATTGGTGTGGATTTATACTAAGATCCTTGCAGACTATTACTTCTTTAATCATTCAGACATGTTTTGGAAACTTCAAGGAAACATATTAACGATAAATAAGAATCCACAATATTAGATTGATGTCACACTGGACGCTGACTTCACCTCCCTAACGGCTCATTCTTTATGGTAGATTAGCTCTTCTTTGTCTCGCCAGCCAACACACCATCGCCACCATTACTTAACGCGTGGAGAAAACAGGGGACGGGTCGTTGGGAGATGGAGACAGGGAGTAATGAAGCTATGTATGTGCTTTCCCTGGTGGTTTTAATGGTGAGTGCAGGCCATAATTCACTGCAACACACATACACGCAAGCGCAAATGAATGCACACTCATACATATACGTGCATGTGCACACACATAGATACAGAGAGCAATACTTTTGGCTCTCTCTTTGAGTCTTTGTGTGTGTCCCTCCATTTAGGCCAGTACAAAGAAGATATATGGATGTGTGGAGCGGAGTGACCTTGACATTCTGTGTGTGTATGTGGAATGGGGGGTGGATGAGGGTCTTTTACTGACTGTGCACCAAATAGATTCCACTATGAATCATTGTAATAGTTGCTATGCATCAGTTAAAAAACAAAAAAAACAATTGAACAATAAAACAAAGCATTAGAATTCACCAACACATCTTCCCGTGTTGTATTATACATATAAAACATCTTGAAACATTGTGAAATCTACTTCATTTCAAACACTTTAAGTTTAATTCTTCAAAAAAAAAAGAAAAAAAAAAAAGAAAAGTTAAAGGGTTATTTGTGCATGATAAAAGAAACCTGTATGGACAAAATTTACAGCAATAAAGAAAGTAATTCCTGTCTTAGTTTTAGAAAAAAAAAAAGTAATTCAAATCAAAACAAGTCACCTAAAACCTTCTTACACTCAGTAAACATGTGGTTTGGGTGTCTTGAGGTCTGTGGGCTCAATGGGCAATTACATGCTTACCCCTACTGGTAATCTAGCCATGTGTATTCCTATCTGTTTTAAAAGATTTTGGGTTTAGTTTCACTCATAAAACACTGTATTTGACAGCAGTGCTATAATTTGACATTTCTACAAATAAACAACATACTTATTTGAAATATGTTATAATCTCATAACAGTTCCACATAGAGGGCCTTTAAGAACGGCGTTTCCAAAACGGCATGATTATAAGTTCTCCTGGCATCATGAGTTCTTTATATAAATCTGTGACCAGCGGCCAATACAGCTTAAAGCTCATCAACACAGTTCTGCTTCAGTCTGATCTGAGTATAAATTATATTTCCATAAAGGGGAACAAGAGCTCTGCTGTTTTAGCCAATACAGACAAACCAATGAGGAAGGGAAACAGCATGATAAATTGTTGCCTTACACACATACATACTCACTGATAGGACACGGTTAGTCATTAATCTAAAGTAATGAACACACTTTACAAGATAACACATTTCAATGTAGGTCAGTGGTGGATGTTCCCAGACCCAGTATAACACTTCTCATTGTGTCCCCATCTCCACACACTCAGTTCCTTCATGATGTGACTTCTAATGATAAGTCTCTCACCATAACGAAGGTAGCATGTGTAGAGTATAGTATATGCCCAATGACCCAATGCACATACATGTGAACGCAGTCACATGCAGCCACATGCTACAGTGAGAGGTAATGCTATCAAACCCCTGGAGGGCAATGGGGGATGGGAACAGGATAGGGGTTAGTGGGCTTATACTGCAAATGGATTGAGAGCAAGCTGCGCATGATGTCCATACAGTCTAGATATGTGTGTTAGTGAGAGCGTGAGAGATAAACTCTACATCTAATGACCTGATATAAAGGAGGAGATGAGGGTTGGACAGGCAGCATCTCCCTCTCTACGCCCAGCACCAACCTCTTTTCTTCTCTGTGTGGTTATTGGTGGTCTCTGTTATTGAAGAAAAGTGGAGATGACAGCAGAGAAATAGGAGAGAAAATATACCGAAAAATGATATAGGAGCCGTGTGAGGTGTAAGAATGAATAAAGGGAGGGTGAGAAAAAGAGAGCAGGAGATGGTGCAGAAGCTAAGCAAATAACTGTGATGAAAAAAAAGAATTTAACAAGATTTTATGGTGTAATGTGTTTTTGTTTTACATTTGTTCATATTACTGAATAAATCAACAGATACTATCAAATAAAATGTAGGTTTATCATATGTATCAAAGATTACATCACTCGCTCAAAGCTCTCACAAGTCCACAACAAATCAATGCGACAAATGAAAAGCATCAATCAACACAATGATTTCCTTCTCTTCTAACAGTCCACTTCTGAGTGTGTGAGGTTATTCAGTTCAATCCCATTAATGGTCAAACCTCCATTGATTGAGATGGAAAGAACAAAATCATTTAAGAGTCTGGTGATCCTTCACCAGGGTTGATAACAAGAAAGAACAAGAATATCCATCAACCCCCAACCTCTTCTTATAGCCTCTGTTCTTTGTCATCATCCCCAACGTCTTAGAGAATGGTTTCACTTGTTTTTTTGTTTGTTTTTTTGTTTTTGTTTTTTTTTTATTTATTTGTTTTCAAAACCTGTCTATGGATTGAAAGAGAGTGCATTTTATTTCTCCCCTACACCTTGAGATATTTGGATGTTTGATGTGGGATATAAGGTGGAAACTACAGAGAGATCAGGCAGGGATTCACCAAACAAGATAAAGAAAAAATGAAATATGAGGAGAGTAATGCATTGCATAGGAGTAAAGACATCATCCACTTACACTTAGGTGAAACAAGATAAAATACACCTTCACCTTAAATAACACTTCCTATGTGAAATGACAATAAAACTCAAGTTTAGTCATTTCAAGACTTCTACCTGTCAAAGGAAAATACAGTTAGACTGATTGTCAAGTCACTCAACAGTCAGGATGAGAAACACCAAAGTGTAAAGTTCTGTTCAGATGATGGCAACAGTGTAACTACAGAGTACAGTTCACTGTCAAACATTAACACATATGTCATTCAATTGCTTACTTTTATTCTTATTTTTTTGTTAACTATTTGAATGTAAGGACTTTAAACTGGGAAAACATCGGTAGAAATGATGATGGTCTCATGTGAACCACAAGCTTGATCTTCTGAACAGGTGACGCAATAAATCTCTAGACCACAAGCCAAGCCAGTCAAACACTAGCTTGGTTTTTGCTCGCTTAACTTGAAAATCCACCTAAGAACTTTTAACTGCAACTCACTCTTTAGCGGTGAAGTTTGAATGTGTCGTAACGTTTGTTTTTGTTCATCAGATATAATTGGGTACATCGACAAAATACAGTGTGTACTTTTACTGTGTCACTGTTAAGCAATATTCAGAAGGTTAGTTTAATTTAAAACTAGTACAACAGATTAAAAAAAACATAGTGAAGCCACAAGAACATTTAATTAATGTGGCAAAGCCCACAAACAATGAGATGAGCAATACGAAGAAAAATAGTGTAGACTTGATGCTTCCAGAGGAGCCAAACCAAAGGGTCCTGTATATGTGGTGCAACCACAGGAGACAAAGCTCAGCTGCTCCTTCGTACTAACGTTTTTTGTGTTTTACTGACGTAGATGATCATTTTAAAATGTGCCAGTTTCAACACCTTACCACCTCTGACTCTCTATCTCTCTGTTTATTAACCCAACCTCTTCTCACTTCCTCTGCCATCTCTATTTCTGTCATTTCATTGCACCTCACCTCTGTTCTGCCTATCACTTTTCACACTGATATTGAGGATCACATCCTCACACATTGCAACTTGTGATGTGCACATATAGATGTGGTTACTGTAAATCTCAAAGGAAAAGGAAGTGATGGTATTCAAAGACCTGTGATTTTATAGGTTTAAAACCTTTTGTAGATATTTTCCCCACATTACAGCAAGCTTTATGTGTAAATCAGCAATGATAATGATTGTTTTTTTATCTGTTGGTACATGTCTGTTGTGTTGTGTGTTTGTGTGTGTGTGTGAGAATCTGTAATTACAAAAGGGCTGTGAAACAATCTGTCGTCCCACCACAGGCTGTGATTCTGAGCTATAATCTGCCTTGATGACGCTGATCACAGTCTGTGAATGGAGGTGCTGCAGGACAATGCTCAACCACTCTGTGCCAGTGTGCCATTACAGCGATGACATCATTCCACTGCAGCACTTAGCGTGCATACACACACACACACACACACACACACACCCCCACACGCACACACACACACAGATTAGTATCATGCTCAGTTTTCACGTCTTTCCACTGTCATGGATCTGTCCTCATGCGGCCAGCATCAATTAGCATGTGTGTTAGTGCATGTTTGTGTAGATGTGTGTGTGCAGCATGAGTTCAGATAAGGTATAGAGATCAGAGGAGAGGGAAGCTATAGAGATTAAGATCCATCAGCGAGGGCCGTGTCAGGACTGGGGGGGACGAGAATCCCACTAATGGTCGTATCTCAACAGATCCATCACATCTCCATCTTGTTTACACTTTGAACCCCACACCACATATTGATGACTCACTTCTCATTAGCCAGCTCAGTCCGTCTGTGTGCATGGCATCAAGTGTCTCCATTTGTGTGTATGTGTGTTTGTGTGCGTGTGTGTGTGTCTGAATGTGGCGGGAAGAGAGATGGGAATAACAGGCATTGACAGATGGATAGAATGGAATAATACTGAGGGGTTTGACATACAAGACTTTACATGAGTGAGTGTACACATACATTGTGCATGTCACCGATTAGTCTGTATTTAGCTTGTTTTATCTTGTTGTCTAACTTGTTATCCAACCTGTCATTATGACTAATAGCACTGGAAGCCGGCGGCCACAGTGGCTCCTCACCCTCCAGTCTGGCCAGGCTTTTTGTTTGTTCAGCGGCAAAGTTATTGATGCTTAAGTGTTTGTTATGGTTCAAATAAAGGTTTGTGGATGTCCTCTCTGACAGCATTTAACAGTAACATTGGTCACAGGTTGGTCATACCTATTTTAGAAGGCTAAACACAAAGGTGTGGCACAGAAACTGTCCATCAGTGCATGGACTGGGATTAGAAGACAGAATTTAGTCATAGGTCATGAGGTGTGACAGAGGATTAGAGGTGGACATGTTACTAAGTAATGATTAATTCATTTTTCTCTTTCTTGAGGTTTTTCTTATTAACTGTTCATAAATGTTCTTATATTATTAAAGTATTTATACTGGTAGGTACCGTTTATGCTAAATGGCCAAAAGATGATGTGGATTTGTCTTCTGTGTACTCTTGTTCTAGAATATTCTATATTCTGTGATGAAGGTGCAAACATGTTGGGTCAAGACAATATGTATTTGTCATGCTGAATATTTGAGTTTTAATATGGATTTTTTGTTTTGTATTTTCACGTACTTATTAATAACATAACATTATTAACAAGATAATATCAGTCAATATGTATCACACAAGTAGTGTCAGAGTTTCAGAAAAGCAGAGTCATCTGGAAAATTACAGCTGATGTATACTGCGTTCCAGCTCTTGTCAGGTAATAAAACGTCTTTTGAGGCAGGTGTAGCTTTCACAATGCATGACACTATGACTCACAGTCACAAGGTTATAACAACAACATGTACAAATTACCTTGTGAGCTGTAGATCAGAATATCTTCGATATGATTCAGATCCCTGCCCACATCTTAAATTTGTACAGCAATTAAAATAAGTGTATTGTTGTGTCTGTTCAAACTTCATAGTCAGCATTACAAGTGGAGACTCATCCATGTTGCTGGCTTGTTACTTAGCTACAATCATGACAAATAGTAAAAGAAAATAGCTAGAAGTTTGACATCAACACAGCAGTATAAGTTGTTAAATCTGTAAACTTTAAATCGGCAACTGCTACAACAGCTTCTGTATCCACTGAAAACTAATGGATGGATGCATCGCCTCCTACTGATCTAGTGGTTGTAACAATTTGCAGAACCTTTCTAGTCCTCTTGACTGACATATTTAAGCTCTCAGAAGGTTTATGCTTTTTCTGCAAATTTGTCGTGTCTAGGTAGTGCTGACTCATGATATCACACACAGCAAGAACATAAATAAACACACATGCATAGATGGAAAGAGTCACAAGACACTGTACACACACCACTCCCTCTCTGGTAGATCTACATCCTAATTTGACCCTGAGAGTAATTTACAATGTTGTTAAAACACAACACCTTTAAACAACAGTGACTATCATCACAATCTGCATACTCACAGTAAAATAAGCCCATATGAAAACACATGTAGTCTTGTGCACACATGCACCAGTACTGTCATGAAAACTGGTGCTTCTGTTACTCACAGGTCAACAGTTTAGAGATTAACATTAACCACAAATACCTACACATCCCCAAACAGTATATCAGCACTCACTGTGCACCCACTCATTTGTTCACACGAAGAACATCGCTCAGTCATATCATGTGTGTTGGTGGTTGGGGTTGGTACAGTGCACTCTGAGGTTAATTGCTTTCTGTAATAAAACAAAGATGACATTTACAAAACAGGAGCCTACTGACATAGAACAAGTCTGGAGCACAAAAAAAACCCTGAAAATGTAGGCGGAGGTGAGGGCAAACAAAAAAGACACAGTCACTTA
Source organism: Polydactylus sextarius (assembly GCA_016801845.1). Lineage (NCBI taxonomy): Eukaryota > Metazoa > Chordata > Actinopteri > Polynemidae > Polydactylus > Polydactylus sextarius. Next base: position 9,903,147 of record CM028918.1, read on the forward strand.
TGACATGACATGAAACCAGCCAATGCAATAACCAACAGAAACAAGAAACAGATACAGACTGGTACTTATTTTGCTGCATATAAAGACATCACCACATAGCTTTGGAATGCTTGTTCTAATTTTAACTAACACATTTAGTTTTCTATCACTTTAAAAACTAAAAATAATGCCCGTCATCATTCTAGCATAAGAATGATGCATATAATTAACAAAAAAAAATGACTTTTTGAACCTGGATGCCTGCTCTAAAATAAGTTGAGCAAAAACCGGAAAAAGAAACAAGTGTAGAGGAGTTTCCAACCACTCGGTAACCTCGCTGACCTCGCACACACTGGAGTGCCTGCATCCAGGCCAGATATTTAGTCAGTCAGGTGACCAGCAGACCGGGGACGGCTATTGAAATGTGGCTTTGGTATTTGTAGTTGTGGTAAGCCTGCTCTCTCAGTCATAAAGCATGATTGAATATTTTGAGTTTGCAGTCAACCTAAAACTTGGCATTGCCTGAGCAGAGAAGCGCAGTTGACTTTTTTTTTCTCCCTCTTCCAATGATTTTAGAAAGGATGAAAGGTCTCTTCTTCATGAAAGAATACTTGAAGATGCCAAACAAACAGATGTGACTCTGTTTGTTTGAGGTTCTTTTGTATATTTGAGTGCAAATGAAAAGGCCACATTGGTGGACCGAAAGTACCCAATGCATGTCCCGGATTTGGTAACACTGACAAACAGTGTGGTCGTGAATGTACCATATTGTATATGTCGGCAAATATTTGGTTTCACAAATCATTCAGAGTGTTTTTACTTTGACAAATGGAAAAGACCTAGAAATGGAGGCATTTCTGAAGTGCTGTGAATATTCCTTGAAGATCTGAAGTGCTTCTGTAATTGTACATCCACATGAAGAAGCCACACACTGAATGTGGTGGTAGTGACTCTGACTGAATCTACATTATTATACAGTTTTGAAAAAGGCAAATCCATTCTTTGTGGTTTTGGATTTTTTAGGAAACACTGAGATCATGAGGTGCCCATGTGGCTTATGGGTTAATACCATGAAAGACATTGTCCCTGGTGTGAGTCCTTTGGCTTTGCATTTGTCTGTCATCACCTTTACTGTCATCTAACCACTCTGTAATAAAAGGTTCAAATGCCCAAAAATGTATTTAAAAAGAAATATTGGGTTATGGCTTTTAATTGCATCAGCACAACCACAGACATGTCTAGACTTTGGTTGGCAGCAAAACTTTTTTTTTCATATTCTATTTATGATTTTAACTAAAAACTAAAACCCTTGATTTTATTTGAACTTTTTACCTGCCAGTAATACGTAAAACTATACTGAATATAAAGAATATCAGGAAAAAAAGATCGTCATGTATAATTTGTCTGTAAAAGTGAAACATGAATTCTTGATAAAAGTCCTGGAAACAATTCTGATGACATGATCTGGTAGCTAAGTTTCTGTTGATTAGCATTACATTATCATAAACTTGTGAAAAACTAAAGTGATGCTATTAAATTATGTAAAATGACCTTGTGTCATTAAATCCCTTACTGATTGGAATTAATGAAACCAGAAACTGATTGAAACTGGAGTTAATTAACTGAAAAGCAGAGCCGTTCAGATTAGTGTATTTTCCCTCAGATGATAAAACGAGTGTTAATGCTCCATTACATTTTGCAGTCTGAAGATTTCTTTAAAGGTTCCCCATTTTTAGGGATGAGTCTCCTGTCATCTGACAATTTAGATACTTTTGCATCCACAGAAACACACACATATATTTGCAGTTTAACCTGGAATATGTTTTCAAAGATAGTAGACATGACCTCTGGGTAGAAAGGTCTGCTGGTTGTTTTGAACAAGAAGGACCGGACTGTCGGCAGAGCTGCCAGGGTCTGTATGACTATTTGGCGTGGAGGCCTGAGGGAGGTTTCAAACGTGCAAGTACAGACTTTGTAGAGAAACTTGACAACACCCCGTTTCTGAGTGTTCCCCCCTCTCTCCCTTTATATTTCGCAACAACCAAGGAAAAGTACCCAGCCCAGTGTCAGGTATCAGGGGCTTGCTCTATGTCTGCTCTCGTTTAATGCTGCCTTACACAAAACAAACATTGTGCAAGAGGACTTCCAGGAACTTGAGAGGAACATAGAGTTGTTTTGCTGTTTAGATCCCTCCAGACTGACACGAGAAAGAAATTCATCTGCTGTAGGGTGTGTGAGGTTAAATTTGTCCAAGCACAAGAATTTAGAAACTCACTTGTGGAAGACAGCTGGCAAGTAAAGTTGTGAATTAACAGCACATGTAAGGCAGGAGAGAGCTGTAACATTTTCCTTGCTGGGCTGATGACAATCCTCTAATGGCAATGTGAGCTGTTAACATTGGTCATGTGCTTCCACAGCACTTGTAAAATGTATAAACTTCTAATAGTTTCATATTTTTACAGCAATAAAATGAGTTAAGACACACGGACATAGAAAGGGTGTGGAGCCTCACCAAGCTTTATTTACATGCGCACCATTTCTTATACAAACTAGATTACAATTCAAAATGGAATACACAGGAAAAATACCCACTAACATCAAGTCGAGAAGAAGCAAGATTAATAAAGGGCAAAGTTCAAAGGGCAAAGTTCAGAGGGTGTATGGATGCGAGCTGGCCTGGGCCTCTAAACAAGGATGGAAAAGGTTCAAGAGAAGATAATGAAAAGGAAACGTCCAAGAAGTAATTAAGGTATCTAGTGGTATGTCTCTTCTAATTTTTTTTGCTTTTCTTCGCATTAAACTTGCACGTGTTGTGCTGCAGGTGTGTGTGTTGAGTACAAGAAGAAGTAATCTGTGACTGAATGAAGCAGTAGCACTGACTGACTGTGTGGAAGGCCTGCTCCACTATGACTAAGTGTAAACTATCTCCCCAAAAAAGCCAAGACATTTTAAACTGAATGTACAAAATGTTAACAACACTTTCCTGTGATTTAGATCCCCTTTGCAGTTTATCAGAGATCGATAACCCCCTCTTTAAATAGAAAGGATTACAGCATTCCCTGGATTCACCTTGTCAGTTGTCTTCACAGGAGGATTAAAGTAATATTCAGTACAGTCAGTGTAGATAAATTCAAATGCTTTGCAGTTCAGGTGATGGCTCAGGATTCTCCCTGCCAAAAGAAAAGTGATAATGCTCTAGAAATTTTATATGTGACAAGATATAGGGAATTCCAGCTCATTTTCAGATGATGCTTTAAACCACATTAAGGTCATAACTAACAGCTCACTGAGAGCACCAGGACGTGTGCCTATAGGGCTCCACGTGGAATAAAACAAGTGTGAAGCTGAGGAACGTCCGTTAAAGAGGCTTTCCCTGTGTCTCCGTTGATGTACACACACTTGTAATAACAAACCCATTACTGCAGGAGGATGGTTCAAGTGCTACTCTGTGAGCCCTGATTTTAGAAAATTGAAACAGAGTGTGCGTTTGAGCGCTAAAGACACAGGGTTACTCTCTGTGTTACAATTTCTGTTGAGGGACGGCACCATTGGCAGGATCAAGGGGAGGTGGGGTACAGCAATGTCATGCACTAAACCTCAGATAGCACAGAAGATCATTCTAGCCAACCATGCACACACACTTCTCTTGGCCTCAAAGTGTTATACACAGATCTGTACACTATTATACACAGCGGGGCATACACTTCATGTCACTACCCAAGACAGAGAAGGAGTACCAGGGTCTCCAGATGCTACAACAATGGTGTTTTCGAAATCTGGTTGAACAATTAAATGTCTGGTAACGGTGTTCCCTCCTACCTGGTGTACAACGTTGTTCATTATTTCTTCAACTTTACCTTCAGAGGTATCACAAAATTCCAAGGGTCAAGTACTACATGAGTATACAAAGACATATAGCAAGTATATATGCATTTCACACAATCCATAATGCATAAATACATACATGCATACAGTCGACTGTGCTGTATGCACCATGAGGGATAGTGAAGGATTACACATCCTTGTGAGATTAATTCAACAGAAATACACGCGACACAAACACATACATACACACACACACACACATACAGGAAGTCACCTGCAGGAGCACCAGGCGTGTCCATGAGGGGATGTGTGTACGTGTGTCACGAGTCGGACAAGAGGAGAAAATGCTATGACAGCAGAACAAAAAAAACAAAACAAAACAAAAAAAAAACAACAACAACGGACCGGCGTGAAAGTCTTAATCCTGACGTCTATCTGGTTTCCTCCTCTTCATCTCAATGGCCAAAAGTTCACAGGTTACAAGTTCACAAACACAAAGCATTACTGTTTTGATCAAGAAATGTTAAAATACCATTAGAATGTGACTTGATGTTACTTAAACGGGAAGCCTCCCTTTTCCCCCCTGAGTGATTCTATATATGCATAACAAGCCCCACAAGCTCATGACAAGAAAACAGCAGGAGCTTAACACAGATCCCTGGTATTATTTTTTCTATCTATATTTGTGAGATGTGTGTGCGTGTGTGTCAGTGTCAGTGTGTGTATCAATGTGTGTGTGAGCATGTGCGTGCTGTGATTTGGCTGCCAGCATATCCTACTGTTTGTTTCAAGTAATTTGGCAATATACAGAGATAGCTTATTGTTTTACTCGAGAAACAAATGGCTTCTAGAGGAATGAGCCTAAAACCCTGCTCCCCCTGCCGTCTACAGGTTCAACCTGGCCGTGCTACAAGTGGCTGCAGGTTTGGGCTTCTGCAGGTCATGGGTAAAAACAACAAACAAAAAAAACCAAAATGAACAAACTAAATGCACGGCTTACTCTCAGGACAGGATTCAACACTGTTTACATAGCACCTGTTAATGGTGTGGAAATATTCACAACCCTAGGACACAGGTATTCATTTTGGCTACATCATATGCTGTGATTAACAACCTCGACAGAACTCACCAGAAGCTAAGAAAACTGAGAAAAGACAGACGAATATCTCTTCCCCATCCTTCTTAAACTTTTCCACTGCCCTGCACTGTACAAATACAATAACATTGATTTTCTTCCTATAGTCTTTCTTCTTTTTTTCCTTTTTTTTTTACAGTTAGATATACACAAAAGAGAAAACATATTTTGAAGTATTCAGCTAATTGTAATACAACCCCTGTATGCTGCATTTCAGTTTAAACTCAAGCAATTTATAAAAACAAAACAGGAAGTGTGGCATTATATTATGAAATTTGTATTTCTAAGGTTCTGAAATCTTGCAAACTGGGGCTAAAGCGTAGTCTGTATGTGTGTTGTACTGTATGTATTGGATGCGTGACTGCTCAGTGAATAAGATACAGAAAATCCAGAAAACAAACACTGAACATTTAAAAATCACTAAGTGAGAAGAACAAAGGGGATTTTGTCAACATAACACATCTCAGGAAACCACTGGATCAGATTTATATCACACGATTTCTTGATTTTTTTTTTCACTTAACACTTTTGTCTCTTTTTTTTTTTTTTTTCTTCAGTGGTAACAACTGCGCCGTGCACTCCATCTATTCAGTCCTTGTATTACACCTGAAACCTCTTTCTGATAAGTAGAGTTTCTTTGATATCAATAGACTGGGTGTCAAAAGGAAAATTGCATAATTCTAAGATTTCTGAGTTTGTTGTGATTGTTTGACGTAGCTTTCTTTTTGTTGTTGTTGTTTCACAGGAGGCTTTGAGGGCTTATGTGCAGCATCTTTAGAGTTCGTTCATGGTTCACCAGTGTGGGAGCGAAGGTAAAGCTCTCGAGAGAAAGTCTTCTTCTGTAAACACAGGGTTTGTATTGTACGTTGTGCTGATGGCAGGTTTGGCAAAAAGGATGTTGTGTGTCTGATCTTCTCTTGCACTACATAGTTCAGACCTGGAGAGAAAAACAAAACAATAGTGGCTGAGTATTTGTGTTGCAATTTAAAAAAAATCACCAGTCATTTCCAGGGATATATCCATCAGCTCAGTCCTTATTAAATGTATCAGATATTTACAAAAGGTCATCAAACTACAGTAAATACAGTTCCACTCTGTACACTTACATCTTATGATACAGTTCATGAACCTCATAACTACAGATGCACTTTAACATACAAGGATGCTGCTCTCACAAACCTGTGTGTGTCTACATCTAATTATGGTCATGGACATGGTTGTTTACAATCATTTACCTGCTCTGCTCCTTCCTGGCCTGACCCTCTCAGCCAGGTACCCAGCTCTGAGAGGTCTGCTTGGTGCTAGTGAAGTTGCCAACTCCATTCATGTTGGCCAGAGAGTCAAAGTTAATGTCCAGGCCATCAGCGTCCATCAATTCACTCCGGATGATGGAGTCCATGTCACACTCCAGACTCGCATTAAATATGTCCAAGTCCAGATCTGTGGGGAAACGGTCCTGGCAGATCCCTCCACTGTTGGTAACTGTTCCATTCAGGAAGATTGAGGTGTCGATCTGCATGGAGGAAGACCCATTTCCTCCCAAGGGTGAGAGCAGGAGCTGCTGCTTGGCATTAGCCAGAGAGTTAGCCTCGTTGGCCAGGTTCAGGCCTCCGTTTAATGACCTCAGGGAGCTTTGGTTATGGTTGTTACTTTGCAGCATCTCCCCTTGGCTACCCTGAAGTCCTCCGGTGGTCCCAAAGGTCATTATGGGATCATTGCGGAGCATGTGGCTACGGCGGGGGTTCTGGGAAATGACAGCAGCGGCACTGGCTTGTGACATCAGTGGGTCAGACTGGGTCATCATGACATCACTGTGGCTGTGGCTGTCTGAATTGAGCAGGTCTTGTAGTGTCTGGCTACCAAAGCGAGACATGCTGATGCTGGAAAAGGAGGTTTGCTTGTTCTCCTGGATAGTCTGCATGGGGGACGGACGCAGAGAGGAACCTGTTGTATGGGGGCCAAAGATGGAGTTAGTATAACCATTACCACCACCATTAGAAGAAGAGTTGGAGGATGGAGAAGAGGTGGAAGAAGGTGAGTCTATCCCATTGGGTTTGGACCCAAAACTGAACCCTGAGGAACTATTTGGAGCGGTCTGACTGGAAGTGGTTGGCACCAGATTGATGTTATCCAGCAACTCATCCATCAGGTCATCTGTAAGTCCATCATTCAGGTTCATTGTACCTGCCAGGTCTGCCAAACGGGGCAGTTCAGTTGGTGCAGGTTTCCCATTGGTCACGACGTTGCCAGGAGACAGTGCCCTACCAGGACTGGAGTAGAACATAGGCGAAAGAGGGGGCTCATCATCTGGCACCTCATCTAGCTCAGGGTTGGCCAGAATGGGTGAAAGTCGGCCACTTACAGTGCTGGCATTGGAGTTTGTGCGAGAGCGGAAGTCTGTCCAGGCATCCAGCTCCTCACTGCTGCGTGATGTTGGGCTTCCAGGCCACTTAGAAAGACCTGAAGGACTGTCTCCGCCACCTTCACCAGCCGCAGCAGCTGCAGCCTGCAGGGCTGCCTTCTTCTTGGCAGCACGACCACGAGCAGATTTGGTGTACTTGTTGCTGTTGTCCATGGAAACTGCACGACGGCGAGGAGCCTTGCCGCCCTTCCCTCCCTCAGGATTGATCATCCACCAGGAACTCTTCCCTGTTCCTTCATTCTGGACTCGAATGAAACGGCTGTGGAGGGAAAGGTTGTGTCGGATGGAGTTCTGTAACACAAGAGAGAAAGGAGATAGTGGTGAGCAATGTGTGAAAAATCCTTTTGAAACAATTACTCAAACAATGACTGTCATCAATATTGATCTGCTGCATTTTTTCTTTCCTGTTGCCAATGAACAAGTCAATGAATATGTCTCATCAAGTCCAATAACACTGATCCATAAACCACCCATTACCACTTCTTCTGCAACAATGTAAGCAGTTGCTCTTGGTGAGTCGTAACACAAACAAAGCAAAAAGCCTATTGTTTCAATTGTTCTTCCACTAAATATAGACAAGAAGATATTAACACACAACACCACGTAGTGCTGATGTCTGCATTGTAACCACTGTAGCTTTTGTCTTGTTAGTATAAAAGTGAAAAGAGCGACAGCGGTCCATAATCAAGCGTCTCCTCGATGAATGACACATACAATGAGCCTGTGTTTCGTAAGAGGCACAGCTCATGTGTGTTTGTGCACGTCTGTGTGTCAGTCTTTGTTGCTGTGTATTGATCAATTCTCAGTTCCTTCCTTGTGTGAGTCCAACGGGCAGAAGTTTTACTCACATAGACAGAAATAAAAGCTCTGTGGAATCAGTTGTTGACTCACTGGTGATTTTCTTTTGGTACATAATTATCAGATGAACAATCTGTCACATTTAATGCCCATATTTAGCAATTTTATGAGGGATATTCTCATGTGATTCAGCTGTACTTTATTTTTAATGCTAATAAAAGAGTTGTCGTGCTAGCACACTAGTGTGTGATGGTGAACTTTAGGCTTCTTGAATTGTAATAAGCAAAAGATTTGCTAAATATGATTGAAGAGGATCATAAAATTAGTTATGTGAACATAGAGAAAGATTAGACAGCTACTGCACTGCATTCTGGTGCATGTGACTTTTACAACCTTTGTTGCATTTCAGTCCAACTGATAAATGAAGCATTTGTTCTGAATGTAACAGCTATGGGAGAACAAGAAGGCGTTGAAATCGGGGTCAGCTTCGACAATGAAGGGATCATTGGGGAACCACCAGAGATTTCAGTTTCATGTCACTAAATTGGGTTAAATTCAAATGGCAGGAAAAGCCACACAATCCAGGAAACCATACTATTGTTTCTTCAATCTGTGTTCATGATTCATGATTTAATCAAGGTACCAATCAAGATCTTGTAAGTTTTTCATTTTGTGTCATTAAGACTTTCCATTGACACAATATGAAACATTCATATAACATGTTTACACTGTAGAAATGTCACTTAATCTCAGTCAGAACTTCTCTCCACTAAATTGATTAGTACTGGCTAACTGAAGGATTGCATAATGTGAGCTCTGGTTTGACAGTTATTTAAATCTCAAAATTCACTCCATCTAACACCCATGCACACATCCATCTGGACAACCCCCTCTTCACACACAGACACACACTTGCAGCCATCTGGACACTTAAGAAGACACGATTCTCCTATGACAGCATTATGAAGACAAAAATGTTGAGACAAAAATGCACATACGCTCCGTTCTCAAATAACAACTCAATGTAATGGGACTTCACCATGAGCATTATATTCTGGATATTTAGTATAGCTGTGAACTTTTTGACTTGATTATTAGAGGTTCTCCATTCCTCTTCTTGTGCCCCACAACCCACTAAAGACCTTGTTGAGTTCATTATTTTTGCCTCAGTCTCCTTCTCTTTCCATATCCCCTCCCTCTTCCGCAGTTTCTGTTGTTTCACAAACACATAGCTCTTATGGGCCCTGAGGGACTCTGGGGCTATGCTATATCCTCCCATATAAACAACTCAACCGCCATCCACAACACGCACACATTTTTTCTCCTCTGTTTTCCTCCTATGTATATTTTTACTCTCTAAAACAGAACAGATTTCTGGGTTCAAACAAGCGAGGGCCAAAATTTTCTCGTTTTTGTGGGAATCACAATATTGTTTTCCATGAAGCAGCCCCGTCTTTCCTGGGCAACAGTTTACAGACAATTTGGTCTGGATTGTTATTCTGGTCAAAAGCAGTTCAATCAGAGAGGAGAAAAGAGCAAGCTTAAGTTACATTTCTGAACGCTACATTGGCAGAGTAAAAAAGTTTGATCTCTGGGGCCAAACTGATCCTCTGACCCTCTGGGTAATTTGTATATGAACATGTTTTGTGTGTTTTTAGGTTGTTCTACAGCAAAGGGATTTTTGCAATCGTAAATGCACAGATTGTTTCTGTAGTCCCGTGTGCTTTTTATGGCCTCTGCTGTACATTAGAAAAATCCATAAAAAAGTTGCATGTAATTGTGAATGGCGTATCTATGTGAATACAATTTCCCAAGTGTGTATGTGTGTGTGTGTGTGTGTGTGTGTGTTAGTGCACGCACGGGTGTGTATTCTGTGAAATGAGGTAAGATGAGAAGAGATACCACGGAGACCAATGTTTATCCTCTGCCAGCATCTCTTGAGGCATGACGTAATGCTGTTTTATTACAGAACATTTTACAAACACAGACACATACACACATATTCACACACATTCTAGCTAAACGTTTCCATCTGCCAGGAAAATGTAAATAATGGCAGAAGATGGACTTCATAAAGGAAAAAAAAGAGAACTTCTGGTGGGATGAATGAGAGCAGAATGAATGGAATGTGAGTTTCCTCCTCCTGCTGCTGTAAACATTTACCTGCCAGCACCTGACACTTCATCAATCCCTCTCCCTCGCTTATTCCTACTCTCTCCCATGCTCCCTGCTCCAACAAATCTACTTGTTTAATCTTCCTCTTCTTTTCCATGCCACTGCTTGTATCCTTCAAATTTCATGTGAGATAATTCTAACTGTGATGAAGCCATAATAAAAGGAAAAGGGACACGGCAAGTGAAGCACAAAGTAATAATAATAATAATACTAAAAAAACAGTCATGAGAGTGAGAAAGAGGATGATGAAAGGAAGAAAATGTGGGTGCTATATATCAGTATTATGTGTGAGGTGTGTATATAGGTGAACAGTTGAAGCTGCTTGGTTCTGATCATCCCTGATATTCTGGATAATTCAATATTTCAAAGATATATTTTATAGAAAAACTTTTTTTTGTTTTATGTCAAAACATCCCAGATTTTCGAGTTGTGTGTACATGGCACATCTTTGTGCGAGTGGGATACTGTACGATTACTACCGTAGCTCCTCTGGGGTATTCCCAAAGCCCATTAATAAAAACAGCTCACTGAGACAGCAGCTCTGATTCATAACTCCTACTATGCAGCCATGAGAGCTAAATAACACATACACCACTACAGCTTGCAGCAACAGCCTTCTAATGATGCTGTTGACACTGCCTGGCTATTTTAGGTTGTTTTTTCTTCCCTCTGAGTTCTCTTTATATTTCCATCCATTTCTTCCTGTTTGGTGCCCTCCTACTTCTTTTCTGTTTTACAATATAGACAAATATGTTCATGAGTCAACTTTGGATTCAATACTGTTTTTTTTTTCACCAACAAACTAAAAGGACAGGTTTGACATTTTGGGGAAAAGCTTATTTGCTGCCATGCTGAGCATTGAGAAGATTGTTTTCACCTTTACAGTCTGACTCACTCCTTAACTGTAGAAGACAACAACAACCTCTTGGCTGGCAACTTACATAAGGCAGGTCCACCTGCTATTATTTATCTCTTTCCACTATCTATTATATTATTTTCAGATTGTGCAGCATTTTCATTGTTTTTCATACTCCATCACTTAAAGTGTTTTTCTTCACTGTAATAGTTTGATTGCTACCATACACACTTTTAAGCTTGTAGAGGCTTGGGTTGTTTTGCTGCTCTAATGAAGCTGCCTATTTGTTGATATTATTTGTGACTTTTTGGATATTAACTCCACCACCAGAGTCAAGTGCTCATGAGACCGGTTATCCAGGTTCACCAGTGTTACATTTTTGAAGCCAACTAACTCAAAGTAGCTTGACAAAGCTGAACTTGCTTTGTGTGATAGGCCACAGCTGTGTGTGTGCGTGTGTGTGTGTGTGTGTGTGCGTGCGTGCGCACCAGCTGCAGCCAGAGCTCAGGAACACAGAGGCCTTTTTGTCCGTCAGCAACATGTGGGAACAATTAATCACTGTCAGGAACCACGCTAGGAATCTGTCTTTCTCTCTTTCTCTCTCCTTTCTCTCATTATTCTGATTTTTTGAAGGTGCGTAGGTGGGATATCATATGTTTGCATTCATGTAAATCTGAAAGAAGTGGGTGTATGTATAAATTTTTAAGGAGGTGAATTAAGGAAATTTTAAGTGTGCTCTGAGGGAATTAAATCAATTTATTACCACAGATGCATGTTGTTAAGATAGAGAAATTAACACCCACAAGGTCATTCAGAAGCAATTTCCTCTCATTGGTCCAGATGATTCTGAGAATGCTTTCTCATTGGCTGTAACTGTGCCAGTTCTCGCAGTAGTGATTGGTGGATAGAAATTGGTTTGCGTAGCCAGGCAGTGCAGGGAAGGGAGGGTCTACACTGTGTTGCAAGTGTATTTCATCAGCCAGCTACAGCACATATCTGAACTCAATGTATAAAAATGGCTCAGTCTCACTTTGACAGGTTCCTTCAGACTGTGTGTGCCTGAAAGAAATATTTTATTGGTCCAACCCAACCCCAACACAACCTTCCCTGCCTTTGGGAGCAAAAACACACACGCAAACACAAAACCAAGCACACTAACACAACCTCTGCTCCCCATGTGCTGCAGGAAAGCATTAGGTCAGAGGGTTAGAGTGTCATGGAGCCAGGAGACAGCACTGAGTCAAAGGTCAAAGTGCTTTAAGGTTGCAGATCTCACTTCACGCACCCTAACCCCTCCTCTTCTTAAACTGTGTATCCACTGCTGAAATTGGACAAACTCTGTGACCTGAGCCTCACACCTCTGGTGTATTTAACCACCCACTGACTGATTGTGTGTGTGTGTGTGTGTGTGTGTGTGTGTGTGTGTGTGTGTGTGTGTGTGTGTGTGTGTCCTGGCCAAACATAACCACACTTTATCAGCCATTATGTAAACCAGCACTAATTTGAGTCCAATGTCAACAGTGACCGCTGCTGGGTCAAGCAGACAACTTGCGTAACATTAGTTACCATTTAAAATGAGCGACTGACAATAGGCTGTGACAAAAGCACTGCTTGTCTTTCATTAAAGTGTTCCTTAGAGAATGCAAACAAGGTTAACTTTGTGCAAACAGGCGACAGGTAGCATCCTTGAAAATGAACGACTAACGTAAGTGATGACTATAAAATGTTCTGAAAGCAAACATAATAGACAGAAACAGAGTTGTTTTGTTCTGTCTTTTCTATGAAAGAAAAAGAACTGTGACCCATCGTCACACATACACACATCTTGTCAAACAAAGTTAGTGAGCTTAAACTCTTGTAGTTAAAAAATAACTAATTACTACAACAGAATGTATAATGTGTGTAAATTACTGCTAACAGGCTATATTACAGACATGCATTTTGAGTAATGTGGAGTTACTATTAAGCAGAAACTTTATGCTTATAGTGGAGTGAAAGATCAAAACAAATATTATGGTGCCTCATTGATTCACATCAGCCTCAAATATTAATCAGTCAATAAACAAAGACAGACAAAAAAGCTCATTGTATTGTATTGTATTTTTAGCTGCTGTTGTTAAACTCTTGTAAAATAATAAACAACTGTGAAATTTTAATACGCTTCCTTTTTGTGGTCTTTTAAATGAATAGGTATTATCAGTGTCACCCTCATTGACTGAGATAAAAATTGTGTCAACAGGTGTGTGTATGAAACATACATGCATGCAGAGATGAGCCCTCTCTCTCTGTGTTTTGCTGAGGTGAGCAGTGAAAGTGTTGTGAGGCGGCTGCGTAGACAACATGCAGGTCTTTGACACGTATAAGACCGTTTATAAATAAACAGCCCGGCTGGTCTATGCTAACACTGCAGAGAGGACGGTTATTTATACTGTGACCCTACATACACACACAGACACACACTTGGTCTGGGTCCCAGCGGCTCTGAGCTCTGGACTGTAGACAGAACATTCCATTCTCTTCAATCATATGTGCCTTTCCCGGCCAGCGGCTGGGTGTCTCTCCCAACTTGTGTGTGTTTAACTTGTATTTATGTGTGTGTGTGCGTGCGTGTGTCTGTGTGTGTGTGTACACTGGACGGGATCTGGAGCTTGGCAGAAGAAATCCTGTTACACCTCATTCTGCTTATATTTCTGCTATTTCTCCACTTCTACTCCTCTTTTTGTGAATAGATTAAGGTTTTCATGGGAATGCGTGTGTGCACACATGTACACACAGGGAAACACACTGATGCAGTTAAATGTCAAATCAATTCAGGAAATAGAGTTTCATTTTTTTGTCACCAAAGTGTCTCATATCCAGGCTATAATATCTTATTGAGACTGACAAATCCACCTTTATGGTGTGAACAGTAATATCAAGTTGCTCCTATGATTAAACTGCTGGTAAAGTGAACAAACACACACACTTGCACAAAAACACTCTGCTTTCCAAGAGCTGTGACCTTGTTAAATCATGAAAAAAGCCTGCTCTTGTCATTATCAGAATCTAACTACTGCAGTGGCAACTGCTCTCTCTCTTTCTCTCTTTTTTCTGTCTTTCCCATCTGTCCTCATCTCCCTCTCGTCTCTTGTTCTTTCCCTGGATCCAGTGTGTCCAGTGTTGTGTAAGGCCACATGCTCTAACAACTCCTTCTTCACTCTTTCATTTCCTCCAATCAGTCAGCCTGAGGTGGGGGAGTTGGCCGACCCATCCCATCTCAAAGAGCCAATCAGCGTGGACCGGTGCAAAGGCATGGTCAGTCACGTTATCCTGGTAAGGCTTCACTGGGTCAGTGTGTTTTGATCAGTGCTGGACTGTCACCTGAGTTTCTATAGAGCATGTGGTTCATAAAAAAAAAAAAAAATAGTGGGAAGGAGGATCGGAGAAAAGCAGAAAGCAGCCAGTGATAGTAAAATATAATCACCAGACAGTCTCATGATTTGGATCCAGAGAAAAGTACCAATAACAAATAAAATGTGTTTGTTCTGTGTAAAGAAGATATTATGAGCTTAAATGGCAAATGCAATAAGTGTATGTTCATGAACACACTGTTTGGATCAGCTCAGTGTGGGACGTTTATGCTTTGCTTTGGGATGACACAGGACATCCCTGCTGGGTTTTATCAACCCGAGTTCTAGGACACGGCGTCCTTAAGCTACGGAGCAACTGCGCCTGCCAAGAACAAACACACACACACACACACACGCATCCACGAGTACACTGACAACAGAAACATCTCTACAAAAACAAAGACGAGTTATTCAGACACATGCTGATCAAGAGCATTAAACTGGATCACTTAAATCATCTTGGAATTCAAAAAATAATAATATTCAAATATCTGTTTGTACACCTGCTTCAAATCTTGTGAGTTAAGTGAGTTAGTTTCTGAAAGTGGCTGAAACTATATTGTCATCACAATAAAATAAGTCCTCTACAATATCAATATAATGACCAACCTTAGATGTTCATCATACATAACTTAGCTTGAACTTCTTTTTAAATGTCATTTTAATCTGTCAAGCACTTTCACAATTATTCAGTTATAAAAAATTAATTATGCACTCAGGGCATTACTAAGAGAAACTATAACCCATCTGCTGGTCTGTAAGTACAGCCAGCTGGAATATATGTTTAATATACAGCGTTTGGTGATAAACTGCTGTTGGGTTTAAAATAATTCATCTGCTGTGTGGATATGAATGTTGTGTGGGTTTGTCTGTGGGGTTGGGTTGACAGATCTTCTGCCCCAGTATGATGTCGATGCCATGTTGTTGCAGCCTACCCTTTTTAAGAACTCAAACTATTTCAACATCTGATTTCTAAAAATAGAGAGAGACCATGGAGCAAGTCCGCCAACGTCGATTATCATATTTATCCTGGTGTGTGAGTGCGCTGATGACAGGCACACACTAACATACTGACCATGAAAGCACCGTGGTGTGTTGGTGCATTAAATACATGAGGATAAGGTGAAGGCGAGAGGGAAAAAGACAAGCCAGCCACCAAATGATCCCACTGGTATGCATTACAGAGCCTTGAACAGGTGATTAATGAGACCTTCAAACTACGTGTGAATGTGTCTGAGAGGGAGGGAGAGAGATTGAGAGACACTGAGAGAGATTAAGGGAGACAGAGCTAGATAAAGAATATAGAGAGAAGACAGATAGATAGAGGAAAAGAGGGCACCCTTAGTGTTAAGACTAGATGATTAATTATATCTCTGTGCGATACGAGCAGCGCCGAGGAGTAGAGGCATGGAGAGAGAGAAGGGGGAAGGGCAGAATCATTCATAATTATCAGGAAGGGGAATGTTGGTATTCCTTTGGGAAGATATGGTACAGGTGACGTGAAATACATTTGGTAAATGAGGCTGCCATCTACATCCCAACCCACAGGCCTATTCCAAGGGCGATGGTGTAGGTGAAATGGGAAGATTTATTTCTGGCATCCAGGATTTGAAAGTAAAAGTCCTGTTCGTTTTCTGCATAGACCGTGTCAGGTGACGTGGGTGGTGCACTCCGCTTGATTGAGTATAAAAATCTTCTGGTTAAACCAGTGAAGAAGAAAAACAAGGATATTAAACTCATGATTCTAACCTGATAATCATTGAATTTCAGTTAACTTAATTCATTCAGCCTGACGTGTTCATATTATCCAAATTTCTTACTGGAAGAAGGGTTATTTTTGTTTTGCCACAACCAACCAGTGGCAAATGACGCAACTGTCCTGACGATGTTGTTTTCAATTGGAAAGCGTTTGGTGGTAGCGTTTGCCAGGAGAAGTTAACTTACAAGTTTTTCCACAATCATCAAAGAAATTGACTTCAGACGTCATCTTCTTCTGTTTTTTCATGACTACCTACCGTAGGTACTTGGCTAGCTACGTAGGAAGATGACGTCTTTATTCTTACTCCTGCCTACAAAGATCTGATGGGCTGATTGTTACTCCAACCACTGGAAATAAGTAGCAGTGGAACTATTTGGCCACTGTGATTCACCATTTTGATTAACTTACTCTTTTGGATCAGCTATTATGTGGTTTTATTTTGATTTGGTTCTCAGCCTGTTCATGAAACCAGCAGTGACTAAGGCTCACGGGTGCTATATTATTACATGCAAAACTGGTGCCTAAAACAGAGGGTACTAGTCTTTAATAAAGCACAATTTGAAAGGTTGTATGAGGAATAAGTAATGGTTTTATTGATGATGAATAAATACGTTACTCTGTTTAATAAAACAACCTTGTGGAGGAATATTGAGAATATCTTCAAAAGGAAAACCTTTAAAGGTGACTTTCCTATTCAGCTTCCCCATGCGTGGAAAAGCAGAGAAAGAAAAAAAAATATGTGGAGAGTGAGATGATTTATTTCAGTAGTGGAAGGAAAAACAGCAGAAGATGAGAGGGCCAGGTCAGGGGAAAGAGAAGTGGTGTGACAGAGAGAAGAAGTGAGGGGGTGGGCATGCTGTTTTTATGTGCAAAGCTTGCATTTGGGGTTGACTGAGGTTTATCTCCCCTCTTAACACCACTCTGGCCAGTGCACATACTTGTATTTCCACTGAGGATCAGCCTGTCTGCTGCTCTGGACAGAACAAAATCGTAGCTTTTAGGTGAACTGAGGACACTGATTAGGTAATGAATTAAACTTGAAATCTGTAATAAATTTATTGAGATTACTAAAATACCGATATCAGGCTAAAAAACAAAGCAGAGTAATAACAGGGAATGTCTGTGCTCTAGCTGACATTACCTCCTCTTCCTTGGCTCCAGCTTATGTTCTGTCAACGCTCCAGCTAGTCAGTCTCCCTGGGCTCCAGAAATGATTTTTCTAAAATATTGCCTTGACAAGTTACTCATGAAGTCGTGCAGACACCCACTAATCCAGTGAGTATTGTAGGGATCTAACTAACCAACCAGACACCCAAACCATTCCCCTTCAAACAAGCACCAGGTGGAAAACAGAAAAGTCTGTTTAACTGTAGTTTATTACGTTTAACTTAAAACGTAAAAAATGCTTTGCTCTCAGGGTTGCCGTTGGACTATCAAAGGACTGAGTTAAGTGTTAAGCAAACTAACCATCACACTTTCTGTGTTTGGATTCCAAAACTAGAAAAATAAGTGTGTTCATCTTGGAAATGTGACAGCAGTAAATATCCCAGAGGCTTCAGCGTACTACAATGTTTATTTATTCCAACAACTTATTGTGTCCCAGCTTGATGCCCCGCTGAAAGTTAAACAACAGCACATACGCAAAAATGCCGGGGGCAATTTAACAACCTACATACTCACTTTCCAACAAGAAGGACAGTGAGCACAGTTGCAGTGAGATCTGCCCTTGACAATTACATTGTACCTTCCTCACTAATGACTGAATTAATGCAGAATCATACAGTGATGCCGGTAGCAAAGCTGGGGGAATTTTGGCAGACCTTGACAAATTCAGCACATTCTTTGGCGTGCACCTCGCACCGATGTGCTTTACTCCAACTGAACAGCTGTCGAGGGCCTTACGGACTGTCAACATATCATTATAAGATGCACAGAAGGCCATGGCTTTTACTCAAAACTTTATTCAGTGAAAGAAGAAAACATTATAGTCTTTGGTCTGTTAATAATGAGTCTTTACAATGTGTGTGTCATATTGTAACAATTATGGTGCCAGTATGTGTCTGTGTGGTTTTATGTGGTTGCATGTGTGTGTGTGTTTGTGGTGTGAGGATCCGAGTTAATATCTGGTATCTGGTCACTGGTTGTAAATCTTCTGTGCTCACAGGAAATCTGTTTCTTCCTGACTTTTAACCAACTTTTCGATCAGATCTTCTATGTTCAATCATATATTTCTGTTGAGCACAATATTATATCGACTTTTTCTAACTCTTTCAAAAAAAAAAAAAAAAAGTTTACTCTTTTGTAAAATACTGGATACTTTCCAGGGCCTCTAAAATTCAACTCATGTCCACAAAATTCAAAGTCAAAACTGGAGACGAGCAGTCCCACAGTAGACTTTGCTTCATTTTAAGAGGCCATAAGCCAGACACGTTGGGAATCACTGTCTTACATAATCTCTAGGGAGTCAAATTTAAAAGATAACCTTTTGCTGACGTACAAAACTGCCTATTGCAGTAACAGAGGTGTTAATATTAGATGTGATCTCAGGGTTAATGACAGTTGTAAGTAAATTAAAGCCAATAAAACGTCTGTTATGTAACACAAACATGTGCTCTTGTCCTGCAGTGTACACAACTGTCGTACTGTCTCTGCCTGCACGCTGCACAAAACGACTCACAAACAGACCAGCGTGACTGTATTTACTTGTTACTCTTGTCTATTTGAGGATTCATAACCTCTTCTGTTTTCTACTTTTTTTTTGAAGTACTTTTGCCTGTGTAGTTCAGTATGTCCATGTGACTTTTACAGTAACCCTGCCCTGCTTGATCTGCCTTTGCTCTGGCATGTATGTGTGTGACACTGAAGTGTGCAGCGTCTTTGATCTGCTGTTTCCACAACACAACCCGCTTAATGCCTCAGGGACGTATCCAGGTTACACCCACAGGGTGTAGTTTGGGTTGAAGAAGGGTCGAGTCATTTTCTATCTGTTGATGTATGCAGTTTAATAACCTCTCAAACCTTCAATTACCTCAGCTGAAGGTGAGCTATGATCTCATTGGGACAGATTATGGCGATAATAGTATTACACATAATCATGTTGGCTAACTAAACAGTAGGCTACAAATCTAGTTTGATCTCGATTGTTTGGAACCAGCGACATGCTGTTTCTTGCTTGTATGTTTGTATTTGTGTGTGTGTGTGTTTGTGTGTGTGTGTGTTTTAGTTAGTGAGTTTTAGTGTAGCAGTGGAGTTCACATCTGGTCTGGATTACTGTTGGGGCCCCTCTGGTGTTCATGGGGCTCTTCACTCTAATGGTGCTAAAAACAGATACAGATATACAGTACACACACACACACACACACACACACACACACACACACACACACACAGATGACAGGCCACTGATTTTTACCATATGTTGTACCATGACACACACTTAAAGGATAATTCTGGTTTATTACAACTTGGGTTTTATTTTCTTAGTTTTGGCTATCATTCCTCGCTGTCATGCACCCACCAAGTTAATTGGTGAAATGTGGGAACTTTGTGACATTGCTAAAAAAGACATCTGGCGTGGCAAGAAACATGAGCAGTCAGACAATCGGTTAGCCAAACTGACTTAAAAGAGAAAACAAAGGCAAATCATAACATTTTTATCCAAACGGTTCACTGTAAACATCCCATGTCAGTTTATAGACAGATAGAGACACAGACTGCTATAGCTGAGGCGTGAGGAATCAAGTATCTGTTTTCCCTCCAAATACAACAGTCAGAGCTGAATTTAGCTAATTATTCTTACTATGTCCTATCCCCTGACTTTACAGCAGCAGTGCCACAGGACAAATGGCTCAGACTAATTTGAAAAAAACCAGAATATGCCAGTTGCCGGTTGTTTTATCACTGAACTGAGAGTTTTTGGGTTCTATTGGTCAGTTTAACTCGTCTAAGTTGATCTGCCCAGCACCTCTGCACTACAGTGTTTCTGTTTGACCGTGTGAGTGTGTGTGTGTGTGTGACTATGCCTCATTCTCTGCTGATGTCAGCACTTCTAGGCCTGTCGGCTCTCTTCCTCCTACACACCAGCTGAGCAGCTGGAGAGGGGGGAAGAAGATGTGGTGGAGGTTTTTTTTTTTTTTTTTTTTTTTAACTCGCCTACACCGACCCAGTGTTTCTGTGTCCTGAGTGTGTATTTTATGTGTATGTTTTAGCATGGGGCGATCTTAACCTTTGCAAGGCAAACACCCAATGGCTGATGCAGACGCACTGTTAAAACACACACTAACTGCACAAACACACACACACCTTAGGAGAGTTTTCTCCCAGCAACAGCAAACCTCTTCCTCAGCCCCCCTTACACCCCGCCCCTCTGAGAAATCACATGACTTCCTGCACCGAGACAAAAGGAAATACAGCAGCAGTTTGCCTTCATCCTCTACTCCTCGTCTTGTATCTTGCAACGGGTTTGACCATTTATGCACTTGTGTTGTGTAGTTTCTCACAGGGCTGTCAGTAACTTTTACTCTGTCTCCAGTAACCAGTGGATGATTCCTGGAGACAGAGTTTATAGACACAAAGTAATTTATAAAATATGAAGGAAATCATTATTTAAATCTGTCCACATCAAGCATGCACGCTTGATCTCCACTGTCACCCCTTTAACCCCCCACCCCCTTTACTGTTCACTTCTTTTGTTGTTGCATCACTTCCTGTGCATGAGATCTTGAAGAGGAGCCTTTGAAATCCCGGTCTCTAGAGCAAAGCTGTTGTCTCGTGACCGCATAACCCAGTTCACTGGTCTGTCTTTGTGTGTGTGTGTTCAATATGATTATGCCTGATTACGTGCGTGCATCACTGCAGGGGAGCTTGTGCGTATGTTTGTGCATGAGTCAACTTGAGCATCCAAGCTTTTCTTCATACAGGTCTACTTGTGTGTGTGGACCACGTTTCTGTTAAGCTTATTAATCATTGCCAAAGGAGATGATGATGATGAGGAGGAAGATGACGATGATGATGATGTAGCTCTGGTGCCAAATTTGACTCTGCCTTGTCAGCTCAAATCTGCACGTACTCCTCGATTTGATTCGGCCATTGTGGTGTATGTCTGCGTGTGGTGTTTTAAGTGTATAGTGACAGTTGGGACTTTTCATCTTTTATCAACAATCAGTTCACTTTCACTATGAATTAAAGCTGCAGTTTAGCATTTATATGTGCTTTTTTCTGCACAACGTATTCATTTTTTTCACAGCAGACAATAAGAAACCTCCACAGTATTGAAAAATTAAATTTCTCCTGGATTCAATCAAATGGGGAATGACTTAAAACTAAACCCTGATTTCATCTGTGTGTGTGTGTGTGTGTGTGTGTGTGTGTGTGTGGTTGTTCGAGACAGGACATGAACTCTAAACAGAGACTTCAGACCACAAATGTGGGAGGGTGTGCTGCGCAGAACATAACACATCCCCATTTTCTTTTGTGCCTCTTGGCCGTTTTTCTACTTTCTCTTGTACATGTCCTGGACCGGCAATTGTATGTGTAATACTTTTAGATTTAGATAGACTCTTTGATTATTTAGCTCTTTTAGCTTATTTACTGCTGAAACCATAAATCCTGTATACTATCAGGCCCTCTTTTTTCTTGGTTTTTCTTTTCTGCAAAAAGAGACAAGGCAATAAGGTGACAGTGGTCCTCATAAGTCCCTATGTGCTGCCAGGATACGTAACTTTTCTCAGTTATGCCAGTCTTTTATGGCATTTTGTTTTTTATTAAAAGGTACACAGAGGGGAGTGACAGAAAGTCTGGGGGAGAGAGAGAGGACCTTGTGAAAAGGTTATGAGCCACACTGCAATGACTTTTCAAGTATGCATCTTTATCCAGAAGGGACCCACCACTCCTTCTGCACATGTTATTCACCCACTCGTCAGCTTTCTTTCTTTGCAAGACGTACAGCCAGTGAAATCTGCACCATTTGCAAGCTGCACTGTGTCTTCTACAAAACAAGCGATGAAGCAAATTAAAGTCATTATTTATCCTCATACACTGAAAGTTATTATTATTTTTAATCACCTGGTTAAAGTCCACACACCTCCTGTCCGTCTTCGCGGCTTGAGGTGAATTACTATACCATGGTGACTCTTTTGGAATTTCATTAGCGAGGTCCAAGTCGACTGTATATTGTTAACAGGTCTTAGTATTTATTTTTGAACCGAGTCTGGCATGAACTTAAATACCCCCATGCTATAGGGGTTATTTGGGGGTACCGGTATTGGCGTCAGGGCCCCTGTTTACTCAAAGTTGAGAGGGTTCATCAAGGACGTTAGAGGCCCTCTTCTCCTTTCCCGTCACCCTTCTCTTTGTCCCGGCTCTCTCAGGCGCTCACAGCTTAGTGCTCTGCTTCATACATGACAATACTCACACACACACAGACACACACTAACACACTTACTAATGTTCACGGGTCAGGCTTGTATTTCCTTACACTTACTAGCATGATGTACAAACCCATGAGGATACACACAGTCAGGTGAGCAGTAGCACCTAATGAATTGCAGTGTCCCCTCCCCGCCACGTTACTTCACTTCCTCCAGTCAAGCTCCTTTCCCCACATGCAGCACTGTATTTATATTACCTTGCTATTAATAGACTGCTGGCAACCACACAGCTACCCCTTCTGCCTCCTGTGTGTGTGGATATAGTGTGTATTTGTGCTTGTGTGGCCACCATAAGCACAATTTTCAGCCTCTGCTATATTTAAGTTTTTTTTTTTTAAATTATTTAAAGGTGCCTTATTTTGAGATGGACATGCGGGAATGTGTGTGTTGACACGATGGGCCTCACACAAGCAGGTTATCGCCATAATCTGTGCTGTGACTGGCAGCATTACACAGCTAGTGACACAATGACAGTGGTGCACTTCCTTTGACCTTACTTGTGAGAACTCCGCACAACTCCGTGCACATCTGCATGTAAATTGGTGATTCTTGGTGAACTTTTCCGGGATAAATTAAATTTTGGGGGATGGTTATGAAGGACAGACGGGTGTAGCTGAGGCATGATCTCTTTAATCTACAGTACAGACTCATGAATGGGTGTCTATTGTCTGGTCTAAATCCTCATCCCATCCCTAATTTTTCTCTTCTCTCATTTTTATCCGTCCTCTCTCTTATAGATCCTCTTTTGTGAATATTTTCCTCCTATTTTGTCCCTTTCCCTCTCTACTCTGACGTTCTCCCATTCACCCTTTCTGTATTTTTCTGTCATCTCCTACTCTTTTCTCTTCCCCTCTGAAAGGTCTTTTCTAAGTCAACTGTCCGCACAAAAGCTGTATGGTGGCACTAGCTGGCTGCAGGCCAAGACTCTGTTCTCTGGCTCTTTCTCCCTCTCTCTGTGTTGGTTAGCAACAGTCACTCAATCTGCCTCCCCCTCCAACTCTCATCTTACCACATCTCTTTTTGTTTTTCTCCCCCCTCTATTTTCTTCTCTCTGTAGCGGCAGAGTGGGTAGAGAGTGTGAGATCTCAAATGTTCAGATGCTCGCTTTCACACACTTCTGCACATTGTGAGGTGAGAGTGGAGCTGTAGGGCTCAGCGCTTCTGAAAAGGGGTGTGTCTGATAATCCTTTGGAGCTTGTGTGTGAAGGCCTTGTAAACCGGAGAGAAGAGAAGAAAAAAAAAAGGAAAGAAAAAAGGAAGAGTGGATGGAGAAAAAAAGAAGGGAGAAAAGCTTTTCAGATGAGTCGGCCTCTTTCTGATGGTAGTCTCGATGCTACGGCTTCTACATGCTTTTAAGAAGAAGCACACACATGCTCAAGCTGATCATGGAGTGTGTGAATCTTTCAGGGAGGACTCTTCTGAAAACCTCACCTCAAAGATGATTGACGGTGCTCTGACCCAAACACACACACAGAAGCACATAGTAATGAAAGACTGGCTCCTGAATGCTACTCACGCAGTAAGTTCACTTTTAAAATCACCAAGTGAATCTACAAGGAAGTAAAAGGACACAAGCATGGAAGACGTGATGTTATGACAAAAACTAATCAAAGAATAAGTGAAATGGCACAGATTATACCACAGCCAGGACACAAAAAAGTGGTGTACAAAGTGCAGCGTCAGGGCAAAATCCAACTTGTGACTTTTACTCCTCTGAACTCACATGCTGACCTCGCCCTAGTCACTATGGCATGGCACGTGCAGTCAGCACCCACAGGCCCCAATCTGACTAAAATAACCAGAGGATAGGGGAAGCTGTGGTGTTACATTAGTCGTTCAGTCTGTCGCTCGCTCATACGCTCGCCTGATCACGAGGTGGAGGAGGAAGAAAGAGCTAAAACTGGCAAAGGCTGTACACTTGTATTGTAAAGAACATAAAGAAACACTTTTAAAGTCATGCTGATGTGACCATGAAATTTAAAAAAAAATCTGTGCCATGTACATCTGTGCTGCATCACTTTCAGTGAAAGTCTTCCTTCTAATTTCTTATTGTGGTGTGTAATAATCAGACTGCGTGTTTTACTTTCATGGTGTGGTCACACTATATATACTGTATATTACATGCTTCATTGGGTGTGTGCATTTCTACGAACATTGCCACACTCTGCAGTACATCCTCAATGCTTTCAAAGAGAAGCTAAGTGAGTGGAGAAGCTACATATTAAAAGAATAAAACATTTTGAGGAAATTTTCCTAAAATTGTGCTTACTTGTAGGGAGTTACATGAAAAGACTATTAGTACTCTAATGTCTTTGTTCAGTGTAGAGCTGGAGACAGGAGATGGGTAACTTAGCTTAACATAAAGACTGGAAACAAGGAACTAAATTAACAAATGATGAATACATGTAAAATTCACCTATTCACAAGACATTTTACACTTTTTATACCACATTTTACAAATGAAATGAATTTGGTTAATTTTAAAGGTCCTTTCTGGTGGATCCAGTGTGATAGTTTTTCCTGCTTCTATTATATCTCATCTGACTATGTGTAAGAAAGCAAATGAGAACATTTCCCCAAATAATTCAATTATTTCTTATGGAACGTGCATAAACAAACACCAAAGACTTGATGATGTCAACTGATGACATTATAATGACCAATCATTACGGGACTACTTGGACTAAATCAAACTCTGGATAGGCTTGTTTACTATATCTGTGTGTGTGTGTATACATATGCATCTTTTGGTTGTTTATAATCTTAGTTTTCAAAAAGAGCCCTGGAGTAAAAAGCCTGTCGTCTGTCTGATGCATTATTCCACACTAAGTAGGTCAGTGGCTGGCTGAGTAAGAGGGTAAAGTCAGGCTAAAGTCACCCAGTGAATGAGTGAGTGAATGTGTGTGTGTGTGCGCGCGCACTTGTTTGATTGTGGGTGGGTGGGTGGAGAACAGTCGACTACATCCACCATAATAAGTTCAAAGCTGGGGCAGAGCGAGAAGAAGACGGAGACGAGAGAGATGAGATTTTTTGAAAAACTGAATAGAAAGAACTAGACAGACAGGAATGTACTTTAGCTCATGTGGGCAGGGCTTCATCTAAACTGCTCTGAGAGCTACTGTACGAAACGATGAGTTCCTAATAAAAGAAAACGCAGGCGGGTATAAAAGGTCGAGATGTGAAGATAGAAAGACAGAAAGATGTGGTGAGGGAGGGCTATAGAGAACACAAACTGCTGCGGGGTGCTTTTAATGTGAGGTATGCAGACAGACATGGGTGCAGAGGGACTAGTAAAGTGAAGTGTACAAGACTTTATTTTGTCTGCTTTTCACAGTCTGCTTGTCTGGGTTACACTACTACGGGCAACGCCTAGGGACCACCACTTACAGGGGGTGCTTGAGTGTGTGTGTATGTGGGAGCACTTAGGGGTAGGGTAAGCACTGTAGAAGAATTTGGGTTAGCGTGAATTATTCACCAGTGTATCTGAACACAGCAGCAGCAGCAGGGGCAAGCCAAGCCCAACGGGCCTCTCCTCCGGCAGCTCGCCTGCTCTCTCTTTAAAAAAAAATAAAATAAAACTGGAACTAGGAGGCGTGGGGAAGCTGAGGTGGGATTGCTGAGCATATCAATGGGTTTACTATGTCCACAAAGTCATAACCCAGCAGATTAGATTACCAAACGATCCTCTGTCTAAGTCGTTTGTGGTTCGCAGCTCTGTAATGACGCCCTGTGATCAGTGTCTGTGTGAAGAGCCAGCAGCTGGCGAACCTAACAAATGCAGGGTTTGAAATTGAAGAAAATGGAGCTAACCTCCCGATCTGTCTCCCTTGTTCCCTCTTCTGTTTCACCCTTTATTCACCATACTCTCTCTCTCTCTCTCTCCATATCTCCCCACATACAAACAGAGAGAAAATAAAGTCCCTGGGCTGCTATGTTTGCCAGCAGTTGTCTGTTTGGATGGTGTGTGATTGTGTGTATTTTTGACTCACTAACACACTGTACTATTGCACTGTTGAGTGCAACAGGGCACTCCGTGTTAAATCATTCCCTTCCCCCCACCTACACTCCTCTGCCCGCTTCCTTCTCCTCCCCCTAGCCTCCTCAACTTCCCTTCCTCTTTTAACCCCCTGTTTTATTCCCCCTTTCCTCTCTTGCCTCAAGTATCTCTGGGTTTGAAAGTTGGAACACAGCCAATTAACACAACAGCCGGTTCACCAAACCGAGGTAGTGGAGGAGGGGAACAGAGAGAGAGAGAAGGCTCATGTCGCTACACACTGACCTACATACACATCTACCCAGCTGATTGAATCCTACGTTGAGGCCTGCGGCCAATCACGAGTGGGGGTGGAGAGCCAGCCAACCAATGGCGTCGGCCGCTCTCCGCTGAGCTCTTGCACTGTCTCCATACAGTTTTCAGTAATCATACGGGGTCAGACAAAATGAGAGAGACAGTGAGAGAAAGGGTGAGCTTGACAGATGAGAGTCACAGAAAATAAGAGAAAAGAAAGAGCAGTGTGTGGAAAGCAAAATACGTCTCAGACAGACAAAAATAAGCGCTCTCCGCTTCCTTGTTTGCTCTTGTCCCCAGTGTCTTGTGGTGTTACAACTGCAGTCAAATGAAGGCTAATACTGACTAATGCTAAAGAGTGGATTAGTGCCCCATATTTGTCCTTGCTGCTTTCCCGGCCCATGGCCCAAGCTAACCTTTTCTGAGCCAAGCTTTAAAATAGTCACTTAATATCATTAGGACCTGCGGAAAAAAAATGTCAATGGATGATGAAAATTTATTGCTACAGCCCCTTGTGACTCTGGGTTTTGATGATTTTCACATTTTTACTTGGACTTGGTTTGATGACTTGTGTGAAAGTTGCTGAAACACTGTAATTAAAGTTTAAAAATGTCAAACTCTTCAACAGTCGACTCTTTTGAGGCTTCAATGGTTTCAAACACCAGTGACATGACCTGTTCTATAATTGTTCTAACAGTTACCCACCTCATGACCACGTCTATGGTGGCCTCTAAACCTCACAATCTCATTATAAAAAAAACAAACTGCATTCAAAGTTTATATCTGTTGTTATGTGAGTTGTTATTCTCCTGAAAATAAGAAAAGAAAGTACATGTGTGCGGTTTCTGGGCCAGATTAAACACACAACATAAAAGTGCGTAAGATTTACAGTGACTGACACTGACAGTAGCAATTCTGAGCTCATCTTAAGGCAGCCTGAAGAAAGAGACACCATGATAACTTTCAACCACAAAACACACACATACACACACCTTTGTCAGTGTGATGCGACCGCATGAGGGCATCCCTGGCAACAAGTGAAATGGAAAGTTGAACCCACAGCCAGCTAACCCCAGGCTCTGAGAGAAAAGCTTACATAAGCATTTATATTTATTTAAGGTATTTCTATTCTATTCTATTCCATTCTTTTCTATCCACATAACAACATGCCACCGTTTTGCTGCCATGGCAAGAAAAAAGGGTGGAAGGAAAAAACAAGACAATAAAATAGCCTAGAAAAGCAAACTAAAGGAAAAAGAGGGGGCAGTGGGGAGGTGGGGGAGCAGCGTGAGGCACACTAACCCATATTTAAAGAGATGGAGGCTTATAGTGCTCCCACAACAGAGCCAACGCTCTGGAAATGATGGATTATGGGAAGGAGAGAGAGAAAGCAAAAAGCAATGATATGGTACCCAGGGACAAGATGGGATTTGAATCATCTGGCGTGCACGGGCACATTTAAATGTTCACATATGCATACAGAAAAGTTACACTACAAGCCCAAATCACTGACAGTTTTTGCATCTGGTTCACGCGTGCATGTGCAAATACACACTGTACATTAATCAGAGTAAAAGCTTTTCAGCTACACAGTGACACAGTGATGTCACCGCACAGCGATACTCAACATCGTAGTCCCTGAGGACACAGTGGTCAGCGCAGGTCTGTCTCACAGCAACGGTTCATATACGCCGCCCGCCATCTTTTTCAGCGGTCAGCTAAGCCTATCAGGGGTGATGGGTCTTCATGAATAATTCACACACTGACTCAAGTGCTCATATGAAAATGGATTCCTGACCAATATTGACCCGTCTACTCGAAACAAAAAAAATAAAATAATAATAATAGTATGAGTAGCACTTCACCCTCTAAGCTCTCTCCAGAGTGAGGGGGTCTGGGATAATTATACTGTATTATGAAAGTGAGAAGGATGGAGGGGCTGGTGCGACCCTCCAGTCTGAACGAAATAGCACTACAAAGCACTCACAGTGAAACAAGTGGTGGGACCAAGCTAGAGTATGTTGTAGTGTGTTGGGTATCAGAAGTTGGATTGTATATCAACAGTTGTTTTTGTAAAACTTCTTTTTTTCCCCTTTAATTTTCCTAAGTTATGCAGCCTACATAGTGTAGAGTCTTTTGCATAGATAGTAACGGTGTAACAGGGTGGGACAGCACATATTGTCTCCTCGCATGACTCTCCAGCCAGATCACGAGCTCCAACACTGTACATACCCCTCCCCCACCCACAACCAATATGCTGAGGGAATGACAGAAGAAAAGGAGGGAAACTGAGGAGGAGGACAGAAAGCAGGAGGACGAGGGGCCCACTTCCAACTCTTCCTCTCTCTTGCCTTAAGTCTTCACATGTCATGTTGACCCCAAAGGTCTGCTCTAGAAAAAACAAAGTGTGTGTGCAGAGAAAGTGAGGATCTCTCTGGGGAAAAATGTACAACAGCTGAGGCCAGGGCTTTCCCCTGCATTACTAGCCCAGCCCCCTCTGCGTACAGTACTACACACACACGTGCCTGCATATTCACAATGAGCACAAAGCGTTCACTATATCAGGGCCCCTTCCATGTTCAAATGCCTGGAGCTGAGCTTGGAAATAAGAAATATGCACTAGAGAATGTAACTCTGACTGTGAGTTGTTTGCAGTGTGTAGTACTCCAGATTTATGTGTATATACTGCGAGCTTGTTTTCCTCTTTGCATGCACGTGTGTTTATGTGTGTGTTTGATATTCTGTCCTTGTTGTCAGGCCATTTTGAGACCCTCCAGGTCTTGAGGTCAATGTCTCTTGGTATCGGTTACTCACCTCAGGAGTACTGAGGGACTAAGTGATTGATGGACAGATGGCTCGCTGGTTGGGATGAAGGTCACTGTGGGAACAGAGGGATGAGCTACAAGTAGGGAGAGGAATTGCACATGCGTGCACCCATAATGCTTACAAACACACCACCACACAGGGTGAAGATGAAGGAAAGGCTAAAGGAGTGTGTGTGTGTGTGTGTGTGTGTGTGTGTGTGTAACAGAGAGGATGGCTTTGGGTAGAGCTGTGCCCAATGTTCCTTAGGGCATTGGAGCGATTTCATGCCCCCATAAGCAATGAAATGCACTGACACACACACACTACACTCTTACACATTGCTCGGCATTCTATCTGCCCAACTACCTACATCAGATAAAAAAAAAAAAAGGACGGCACGTGCTGTGAGACGCAGAAGGACAGAACAAAGATAAGCAATGAGAGAAATCTGTTACAACATGCACTAATGGTGGCAGTAGAGTCATCAAACTAGTCATAAAGAATCCTCCTTTCAATGTTATTGGTTTAACAATACACATTCCTAGCTTTCCTAGGTCAGTGTGGACAGTCTTCAGTTATTATTTCTGAGAAAAGTAGCTTATGCTTTTTTAACCTTTGCACAGAAATTACACATTTCCCAACGTCCAAGTGTCGGAGCACGTACAACACAAATAACTGACCACCACACTCATTTAGACACAACATAACAGTCACGTATTGCCATTTTTTCATATGAACTGTAGATAATTTCTAAACATGTAGACATGTTCTTGTCTTTCGCAGATAATAAGTTAAATTAGTAGAGGTGAGAGGTGGCGCCTGGGTAGTGTTCAGGAGGAAGGACATAACACAAAAAGTACCTTATGGAAATTGCCATCTTTTATTTACATTATAAACAAGTGAGCCTCTTGCCTACTTTGAATTTATTTGATGATTTTAGCGTCAGCCCTAACCAACACAATCTTAAATGTCGTTGTTTCTCTCATTTGACATTTCTGTTGGTGCCTTTTGCGTGGATACTCCTTGTTTTTCACTCATGGTAGATGATAAAGAACATCATCAGCACACCCACTCACCTGCTGTGAATTCTCCAGGAAATGACCTGCGGCTTCATTCACCCATGGGCTAAATTGGACATTGCTCAGTCTTTGTACTAAAGAGCTGACAGGGTAAAGTTTGTTTAATATGCAGTACAACAATTTGCATTCTCACATTTGCATGCTTTCGTAAATATCTGGATAGGTTTAGGCTGCAGTGCATGTGTGAAAGCATTTTATATAAGGGATTTCTTGTATTTTAGAACCTCCCATCACCAAGATCTGGAGGAGACGAAACTTTAACACAAGTGAATGTCTTACTTAAGGATATTTCCACAGCTTTTTAAATTTTCCCTTTTATATAGACCAAGCTGGTCCAGGTTATGACCTGGTAACCTTGGTTTCATATCCTTAGTGTACCATCAATGTTTTAGACCAGACCATCAAATGCAACACGCTCATGTTGAATTTCAGCAGAGCAGAATATGTGAAAGAAGGTGGAAGGGGTTCATTTCTTTCAGCTCAACAGCTGGTCATAGTCACACATAAGCTGTAGGTTTGTGGGTGAGAGGTCTTACAGAAACCTTTCTCTCTGGGTTACTGGGCCAGCAGTCAGATTCTGAACTTTCCCTTTGTCAGCTTAAGGTAGATATGGCTCAGCCCACAACCCTGGAGTCAGATTTCACCAACTCCACAGTCTCAAGCTCGCCATTAAAAGAGCTGAATTCAACTGCAAGATTCTTCTGTCAGCTCTTCAGTGCTCAAGTCTTTTTCCCAATCAAACAGACTTGTCCAAAAATGATTTGGCTAAATGTCGAGTCTGTTTGTGCAGTCAGCAAACATATAGGAACATGCTTATTAGATCAACTGGTATGTGCTGCTGTGCTCTGCAGACATATCTGCTGACCCTCATCACCCCCTCCCCCACTCTCTCTCTTATAAAATCCAGGTGTGCAAACACAAAGGTTTACCTGGGGCTCATAAACGATAACAGATAAGACGATAGGAGGGGAGAAATGAAAAGGAAGCACGGTGAGCTCCTCTGATCCACAGTGACCTGTTAATCTGGGTTATGACTTGGCCTAGTTTTTTCATCCCAAAATGACAAGAGGCACAAAACCTGGCAGCTCTAGCACAGATACGAGGTCATTTATTGCTTCATCCTCTCATAAATTGAAGATACGATTATGGTGATAAAACCAAAGTGGTGACTTGTGTGTGTGTGTGTGTGGTATCTGCTTTGCAATCAGAAGGTCACAGGCTCGGACAATGATATGAGGCATCTAAAGATCTGATGAGCTTAAAGCATCAGTCAGTTCTCGACAAGACTAGCTCACCATGAGTATCCGGAGCAATCCATCTGGTAGATGTTTACTTACGTCACTTACATTCACTTAAGTGCAGTGGTGTGTGGTGATTTTTATAGATTCAAATACATGATACATATAGATATAGATAGAATAGATGCGTGTAAATATAGATACAGATAGGAAGCAGAGCTAAAAGCCAGTGACAGACTGGTTTACATAGTGAAGTGAGAAGTATACGGTAAGATAGAATAGATCAAGTATCTATCAGTGTTTTCAACTCACAGAGTGCCCAGGACCAGATGGACTCCAGCTTTTTAATGACGACTTGAGAAAGAAAAATTGCTGAACTGAAATTCTATCCCCTGCGTGTTTTCTCTATGGTGTTGCAGTTAGTTTCTCATGCAAGCAGGTGGAGAAAACACTTAAAGACTAATTTTTTACATGTGAAAAGCGTAAATTACACAAGACAAACAAAGGGGATTTTTGTCATTTCATTGTAAAACATTTTTATCGCGTCCAGATGATGAGGATGCATACACAAACAGAAACACACACACAAATGCTTTGATGTAACTTCAGCTGCTTCCATCAGCCTCGTCTTTCTGTTTCAGTGTTCAGTGGCTAAAGCAGGCTTAACAATGGTTTGCCTTCATCCCGCAGTAACCCACGTCCCCACTCACACACACACACAACCTCTGAAGTCCAGGACCATAGTTGTGTAGTTGTGACTTCATGGAGAGTGGGATTAGTGCTAAGAGGCTGCTGTGTGTGGAACCTTGAGGCTGAGTAAAACAATGGACTCCGAATGGGCAGCTACACGCAAATGTCTGAGAAAGCCTTGAAAGGCCTCCACACACACACGAGAAGAAACCGTAGAAAAGAAAAATTGCTGCTGGTGATAATGGTAACTATTATTACAAACACAGAGAGAAATGAAAACATCATTGCCTCGTTATAACAATGCACGAAAAAGCCCAGCGTGAGTACAGAAACACATCTCAAGCTGTGTAATTCACACCAGAAACTGACACGCTTTGCGTGTGTGACTCTTATCTATAGTATTTCAGTTAAGAGAATCCTGCATCCATGCAGAAAGCCTGGTGGCTGAACAGGTGGCTGGCAGGCCACCTGTTTGATGGCACTCTCAGTCTTTGCTTATCAAATCTGGGAGTGCTGTCTTTGTGGTTTGGAACTTCCACCTGTAACCCTAAGCCCATACAGTATGTAAAGCAGGACGCCGGCTACACAAAATGTCTGAACACATCTTTTTCCACAGCAGTCTAGACTATAGGAATCAAGTCAAAAATATTTTCTACATTGAAATTGCTAATTCAGCAAAGTTTCCAGAAATATTATTTGATAATGTCCAGATGTCCTTGTGTCATTATTTTGGTGAAATCTTTGCTGCATAAGAGTCTTTTTTAGGTCACATTTCCTCAGCAGTCAGTCATTTCAGCAACATGTCCAGGTGAAGTGCTTTTTTCTCATCTGCTGTAATGACTACTTTTCCACATGTTGGATGGTTTCTGTCAGAAATAAAAATGCATCCATTCCTGTGTGCCACAGGATTTTTCCTGAGAGAGATCTACCTAAATCTATGGATTTACAACAGCCACATTAAAGCCTTTTACTATTTTGTGCCATGGGGAACTATCAGCTAAGGTGCTAACATGTTACTACAATGACATGAGTTAAATTCTGGCTAGGGCCTGTGTTTTTTTGGTTGTATGTCTACTTTTAACTAAGTATAAAATGACCAAATAAAACATGTATTGAAATTTGAATATAATAGTAAAATGATAATTATCATTTTATTGATTTGTAGATAAACAAAAATAAATGTTTTTGCTGTTGTGCCCTACATACACAATCGATTCAGTTCAGTGGCTTTTAAAAGGAAATGAACTGTTTCCACTTGTGGTTGAATGAAAATGGCAGCGCAGCCTTTAGTGGCTCAGACAGTGACACAATGTATCGTCAATGAGACGTGTCTAAATCTGTGAGTCACACATCTGCGAACACATGACACATGTTTGCATGTTTGTACACACACACACACACACACACACACACACACACACACACACACACACACACACACACACACACACACACACACACACAGGTGGGTTAGCTCAATTTAGCTGTGGCTATGGCTTCCAAAACACATAATCTAACATAATCCCTGTTTAATCTGCTGTCATCAATCTGGACTAACCCTGACTGAGAAGGAGGGGTATGAGTGGATCAAGGATGAGAGACGGGGGTGAACAGTTCAGGGAAAGCAGATAACCTTGGTTTTAAGAGTGAGTGAGAGCAACTCAGAAAGACTTGTGAAAGTGATTTTTCCTTCTCCATGATAGGTCTATGTCAGCAGCTCACCCCCACCCCCTCAATCCCTACCACTCTTCTTCATCTGTCTGCCTCCTGTGACACAGAAAGCTTTATTGGAGTCAATTAAATGTTAATCAGGAACAGTAGCTCAGCCCAGCCTTTGCAGCCTCAGTAATGCCAGATAGATGGAGTGGTGTAATTGAAAGAGACAGGCTCAGAAGAAAACAAATTAAAGTTTAAAAACCAAGAGTCACATTGGCGAGCCAAACTCAGAGCTGATAACTTGAAGAAATGACTGCTGACTGAGTTCAGATGATGACGAGGGAGGGAGGGGAGAGATACTGAGAGTTACACCTGCTCCTCCATTACCTCCCAAAATACTGCTCATAAGTTTCAACTCCTGCCTCAAACAATTTAAGCACAATATATCACATATCAAAACAAGCCCAGACAACACACACAGAGGGTGTGCATATGATATGTTAGTATGTGTGCCTGGTGGTAAAGGGAGAGGCAGAGGAGGTGGAGAGGCAAGAGGCCCACTTCAGCAATGTGGTTATCGGAGTACGTGTGTGTGTGCGTGTGTGTGTGTGTGTGTGTCCAGGGGGAGGGGAGCTGCGTTCAGTGGGTCACTCTGTTATCAGCTGTCACCCAAACTGTGAGTCCTTCCCCCACCTGCTTGACAAGTTATCAGTTGCTATGGAGACAAACATGTCACAACTCCTCCCCTCCTCTGCCTTTTCAACGCAAGTATGCATGCCTTTATGCATACACACATATATAAACATACACATATGTAACAAATGAGGTCACAGGGCTCATCATGATGGTCATTAACTGTTCTCTGAACTACCGTGAAAACTGTTTGTATAGCAAGAGAAAAAGGAGGAAGGTTAAGATGTTAAATGTAATGCTAACTAGTAGCCCGCTCGCTTATATTAGCATTAAACAGGGATAAACAGCTAGCTTATTTGTCCAAATGTGACAAAGTAATTGTAAATCAATGTAGTAACTAATTAACTAAACTAACTAATTAACTAAAATGTCTCTGTAAGTGTGTGAAAGCAGAATGGTCTTTAATAAATACTGTGTTTTTTTTTTTAATACAAATGATTAATATATACAGTAGCTCAGACAAAAATACATATGTGCAGACATTGTGTTTGAGTGTGCATGTTTTATTTGTCTTTCCAGTGACAGACATGTCTAAGAGCAACATATTCATAGCACAATTTTGCAGTCGAACTGGTTTTTCAGTACACCATCTCTCTAAACTGTAACATAGTTTATTGCCTGCACCAGAGAACGTTGCTTAACATTTCTCTAAGGAGGTCAAATGTGAGTCAGGGAATGTTGCTGTACTGAGCTGGTATGTTGTGTAGTTAGATATTAAAGATATTAAAAGACATCTTCATTACAGTGCACTTCACGCCTCCTATTGGCACTAGCTCTTGCATGAATTCTTGCTACTTCTTTGCCACAGTTATCTGACTGAAACACTACTTTCAAGCACCAACAGTTGGAGAAGATCAGAGTAATCTGATGTTGTATAAACTGCTGAGCAATTGTTTTGCAAAGTGAGGGTGTTTTCATAGCAGGATCAGAAATGTTGGTGATTCAACAGGCTCTGGAAAGATACTGAAACATGATAGTTCTTCATGCTCGGTGAACAGGTTAAAATGAATCTTATGGGAAAATTCCACTTAAGATTTGTTGTGATGCAGGCTTTGGAAAATGCAGCAGCAGCAAAAACAGACAGACTCACTATTGCTAATAAACTCAATATTATAAAATGTGATATTTTTCCATAGGGATTTTTTTGCTCACTACTGCAGTTTGAGCTGAATACTGGTAACTAATATTGCTCTTTACAAAACAGAAGAGCACAACAATATGTTAAGAGGAAACGGGCACCAGCATAATTAGCTTAGCTTAGCATTAGGGTTGGAAACAAACAAAGGGAAACAGCTGGCCCGTCTCTGACCTTTACTAAAAGGTGACTAGAAATCAGTAATTATTGTGTTATAGACTATACAAACTGTAAAGTTAAGTATAAAAGGCTTTGAACAGAGTCACGCTAACTGTTATCCCCTATTTCCAGTCTGTATTTTAAGCTAAGCTAACAGTTTGATGCTTGTACATGTATATTTACCATACAATTACTATGGTGGTATCAATGTTATGATCTAACTCTTGGCATGAAAAGACAATGAGCATTTTTCCCAGGACGTGACTGCAGGAAACAGTAATTGTACAAATGATGTCTTACAGCGATACAATTTATCGAGCTGACAGTTGCAGCACACATGCCAGTCTAAATCCAGCCCACATCTTTAGCATGTAATCAGTGCGTGAGACACTGTTTGTGTTTTAGATGTTATCAAGCACTGGACATGTGCAGGCAGCTGGTTTCTGTTTTGCTGCGTGTGTGTGTCAGTTTAACACATACAGACAGACATTAAAAAAAAAAAAAAAAAAACACAGCGTACAAATCCTGTGACCTGTCTGACCCCAACTATAATCATCATGTAGAGTAATTTTAAAGTTGCGTTTAAAATCGGCCTTCAACTATGAGATTCCTCCTTAGTGCAGCTGAGTTACATCGAGGTTTAAACACTATCCGTTTCATTTACAATCTGCATATTTTCATGACAACAACAACAATGTGGCCATAAAGTCTCAAGTGTCTCAAAAAATGCGGCAGAGTAACCGAGGTGGCCACAAAAAGACGAGAAGGAGTCAAGGGAGCATGGCGTATAACCACAACAGCCCCGAGATTTATCTCCATTCATTAGGGCCCACAGCTGATTTCAAGAGTTGTGCTTTGGATGAGCAGAAATTAGCTACAGGGAGATGAGATGGCTTGTTTTTGCTTGTGTTTTACATCCAGACAAATGAGGGTGCTGGCAGGAAAATATTGAGGGATGGCAGCATGTGAGATACACAAGAGTGTAGTGAAAGAGAGGAGTTGGAGTGATGAAAGAGAGAGAGAAACTGTGAAAGATGGTTAGCCCTTAGCCAAGAACAGGCTCTTAAAAATTAATACAGTGATCTGAATTCATCCCGAGTGCATTGAATAATTGAGAAGTGTCTTTGAGGAGAACAGATCGTGCCGGGTGTGACACGGTCGGGGTGGTGAGGATGCAGAAAATAATGGGAAAACTAGTGAAAAACAAAAATCTGCTTTTCTGTCTTTGTTGCCCCATCTTTTGAAGCCATTTGTAGAAAGGAGGAGATATTGTGTATAACCCAGGAGACTTCAGTTAGGTTACTGTGTGTCTCCATGTTTGAAAGACTGGACTAATTACTACAAAAATCTTAACGTGTCCATTTTCACATACAGATGGATGTATGGTGAGGTAGTGAAACAGAGACAGAAACAAAGGGGAGATGAACATACTGTTCCTGGTGAATTCACTAGATGGTCAAAAAATGTGGACACACCTGTTCACATACATCTATGAATTTTAGGCCTGAACTGGTAGAAATACATAGTGTGATATGTTGAAAATATGTACTTCTTTCTTGCCTTACAAAGAGTTAATTGAAAAGATTGATTCTACCAAATTGTATCATTACAACACACAATTGTGTACTTCCATGAATGCTGTAGCAGCATATTAATGCCCATGGCCTGAGTGCAAAATGTTTAAAATTCACATATGGCTGTAATATTCAGGCATATCCATATAGGGTAATTTTTTAGATCTAAAATCTAGATGCAACAAAGCTCTTGAGGCATCCAAAAAATGTGTCCATTGATTGGAAATGGAACTAGATCAGAGCCTGGGGGCTTTCGTCCATGCAGAGGTTGACTGCCCTGACACAGTACAGACTTGGAGGGGTGCCTAGAGCTGGTGGGTTCCCATAACCCATCGCCCCTTTACCCTCAAACACCCTCAAACCCCTCCATTGGGAATCACAGCCAGAGGGCAGTTGTAATACACCAATTTAGGGCAAAGCTTGTTAATTTACTCCCTCAGCTCCCCCCTCCCTTCTCCTTCTTCTACTGTCTTCACGCCCCCCTCGACCCCCTCCACTCCCCTTTTTATTGCCTTTTTGCTTCAGTTCCTTCAGCTTGGCACAGAGCCAACTCCATGTAAGAGGCCTCCTGATTGTGCTCTGAGTACCGAAGTGCACATTATGCATTTTAAGAATTTCCTCACCAACCACTCATATAATGTCAAGTCCAGATAATACGTACGGGTATACGGGTTTGAATTCCAACCGCCAGTAGACTGGCCCTGCTATAACAATATTCATGACTGACACTGGGATCTTATCACCCACATAAAGCCCATTTCACTCTGAATGATGGACAGCCAATGAAAAGACTAATGGTGTTTTCTTTTTTTCTGTCAACCCCTTTCCCTTTTGTCAGGCCCGTCCCGCTCTGATAGGAACAATAAATAATTTCAGTCCCACAGAATCAACACTTTCAGTCTGTGAGGCCATTAAAATGGTAATCATCATGCCTGGTGGGCTTATGAGGGACTGTTTTCCATACGCTTGCAGACAAAGTCAGATAGCCTGTGTGGGTTTTGTGTAGCGTGTAGAGTGATGGCCTCTGTGTGCGTGAAGTTTTGCATCATGTGTGAACATCTTACACTTCTGGACACGTTGTAGAGTGAGATGTTGTATTTAACTCTCTGTGGTCACTGATTTATGGTTTTGGGCTGAACAGTAACTACCTGTAAATAGCCATCAATTGTAAGAGGACATTAAGACTCATGTAAGTGTTATAAACAACAACCTCGAGTTGACAATAAACACTGCTCGCTGCAACTCTCTGGGTCTTAAAGATAAAGTAATCACATTAATCAGTTCTAATGAGTTAAACTAATTTCAGATATCTGTATAAATTAAGACCAGCAGCAGAGACTCAGCTAAACCTAAACCTTGGTAATAAGCCTGAACATGACCAGGAAAATGAGCTGAATATGTCTGTGCATGTCTGTGTCTGCGGGAATGTATGGCCGTTTTTTTTTTCTCTATCCTATAGGGTACTGTGTGTACATGACCAGCCAACTTTGTCTCTAGGACTGAGAACTGTATGTAGAGTGTATTTAAATATGTTTGGCTGTTAAAACCTCAGCCATAAACAAGAATATCAGACATGTCTCTGAGTGTGTATGTGTATTTATGTGTGTCACTGTGGCATACAGTAACTAGGGCTTGGGCTGTGATGGGCAGTTGCTGGGAACAGGGAGCCTGTTACAGCATGGTTAAGTAACACTAGAGCACAAGTTCAGTGCAGCCGGGAGTACTTGCGTGCGCACACACACACACTCAAGCATAGCAGACCATATATCCACCCACAAATACACACAGGTGCACCTAATCTTTCGATTATGTAAAGACATGGGGATGAAAGACGCACACACTCAGAGAGTTACAGGCATGTTTACAGGTACTATTTTGAGATGCTGCCCTCCCAGACCAAATCTT
The DNA here is from genome assembly GCA_016801845.1 of Polydactylus sextarius. Classification (NCBI taxonomy): domain Eukaryota; kingdom Metazoa; phylum Chordata; class Actinopteri; family Polynemidae; genus Polydactylus; species Polydactylus sextarius. The sequence continues at coordinate 9,943,135 of CM028918.1, forward strand.
CTCTTAGCACACATTTCACCAGCTATGAACCACTGCTGGAAAACTCACAACACATACTAGGACTGGTCCAACACATGATTCGCAACACTCAGGCTCACATAACCAAATTATGATTTTGTTAAGCGTAACATTTAAAACAATGAACTTTAAGAAGACATTCTTTTGATATTTTCCATAAAAGCACTGTAAAGCTTTCCCCGTGACAGAGTTTAGCTGAGGTCATAATACATCCATACAGTGAATTGTGTAGTTATTTTATCAGTTCAGTTAGTAGCTAAACAACAAACCGACTACTTGCTGTGTAATAACTCTGTTCTATTACCTACTATTATGATTCTATTTGTACAGAGCTATTACGTTTAGGCAAGGTGGCCAATATTAAGTCAGATTCTCATTTCCAGTATAGATGTAGCACTTGTTTTTTTTTTTTTTTTTTATCAGTACCTTGGTTTGAATATCATTTAACTTAAGAACCTAAAGACTTCAGATGTCAAATGTCTAAAAGCAGACAGCTGTTAAGAGATTTGCTTGAGTCTTAAATTGGCAAATTTCTATTTAAATTAGGATCAGAGAATAAGTCGACAAGATTATGAATCTTAGCCAGCTGACAGTGTCTGACACTCAGTGCTACAGACATGTTTAATTTAATACAAAAACATACTGAGATGACACTCTGTATACTGAGTTATTTGTTGTGTAAGACCAAGTTAATGACTGAACAATGTGTTTCTATTTAAAGCACATCCAGAGGCTTGTCTGAACTAAAGACAATCTAAGATGATAAAAGATTTCCTAGTGTTATGTTTGGCAGTGACAGCCTACTTTTACCATGGCTAACAGTTAACTGACAAAGATATAAACCAGAATGACGTAAGTGGGAACCTGGGAGAGAAACCCAGTGGGATTACTAGGATTTGCTCAGCAAATCTCCTCAACAAAGGTGCCCTGGCTGCATGAAACTGTAGGTGTTCAAGCCCAGCTCTGTGTGGACGTGAAACCTAAGAATCTCTGAGAGTGAAATGGAGAGCAGAGGGCTCTGAAAAAGTCCCTGTACAAGGGAAGTCTTCTGAACACCTGGCTCTGCGGACCATCTTTGGTTTCATGGACTTTTTAATAAAAACCTAACTAACAGCCTGTGACATCTTCAAGAACCTGCTTGTCAGTTTTGAACCTGTAGAAATGTATCACCCTGAGGAACGGTTTCTGTTAATCAACTTCATCTAAATGTCACGGGGCCACAAAAGACGCTAGAGTCTGTAATGAAAAGAGTCTCTTAAAAAAAAAAGAGGCACAAGCTGTGAGGTGCAGCTAAGAGTTATTGACAGGCCATACGTAACACTAAACCGCCGACAGTCTGGCCCTCATGCCCGAAATTCCAGGGGTAAGAACCATTTGTGGTGACAGTGAACCCAGCCTTGACTTGGTGAGGCTACACACACACACACACACAGACAACCTCGGTCTTTGCTCTTCACTGGACCATATCACGTCGCAAAACTTGAGAAGCCCTGACAAAATATGGCCTATAGGTCCTGTGCCCCTTGGGACATGGCCCCTTAGTTTCTGATGGGTGTTAATCTCTGCTCTCTGACCTTGTGCACCTCCCTACTACTCTGACTCCTCTTGCGGGTCCTGCATGTCTTTTAGGTGACCAGATCACTACCTCTGAAAGAAGCTCTAACCTTAACAGTTCACCCTAACTTGATGGTGGTTATGCAATTCCCCTATGGCAGGATCAGCAACCTTGGCAGTTACCTACCTGACCCAGGAGACTGACACATCGCTGCCAAGGTTTACATAACAAATGGCAAGCAAGGCAATGCCTCTGTGGTAACAGTGGCATGTTGGAAATATAGCTTCTGAATATAAAAACAAAACAACATGAAAAGATAGAACCATAAAGACAATATAACACACTGTTCACAACCACAAAAACACTGAATGACTGGAAGTGCAATGGTGGTTAAACATATAACAGAAGTCTAATTTTGTTCATAATTTTCCACATGACATTGTAGTTACATTGTTTTGTTTACATTCAGCTCCTTGTCCTCTCAATGAATTAGCTGCTGTTTAGTAAAGTCTCTTATGTAATTGTATCATTCTCTTCTCTCCTCTGAACGCCTTAAACTGGGTTGCGTCACTCAAAAGAGGCTACTGTGTTTCCAGACAAACCGGTTGCAACGTTTCTGTTTGCTCTAATTCCAGACATGTGACTGTGGCTTTGGCCTCAGAGAAACATTATGCACATAACCCATTGGAAACGTCACAAAAATAGAGAGAGAGAGAGAGAGAGAGAGAGAGAGAGAGAGACAAAGGACAGACATCTGATGCCAATTCAAACACCACAGGCTTATTTGTCGATTAAATGTCTGTAAATAACTGCAAGATGTCATGTTTTAGTCTTTTTTAAAATGTGAGTGTCATCAAACCTCAGGCAGCATAACGAGATTAATGATTTTAAATGACCCTCTGATGTCACCCCCCTCTGTCCCCCCATTTTTCACTACATTTTCTGTTATTTCCATTAGAATGATAATGAAGGCTATAATGAGAACCAGACGCTTTTTTTTCAAATAGTCGCTCGTAAAAATAAGACCGAGCTGCCATAATTGGGTGCGCGTGAGTGTGTTTGCGTGTACGTCAGTGGGTTTTACAAGCCACATGCTTTTTGTTTTTGTTTTGATGGAGGAAGGAGGGGGGCTGGGTGGGTAAGCGTGTGTGTGTGTGTGTGTGTGTGTGTGTGTGTGTGTGAGAGAGAGAGAGAGTGAGTGGGGGGGACGACTCTTTACCTTCCATCCTGCAGAGCTGTTGCTGTCGCCTTTGTCTTTGAAGTAGGGGATGGTTCTCACCATCCAGTCGTAAATTTGGGACAGTGTTAGTCTCTTGTCCGGCGCGCTCTCAATGGCTTTGGTTATCAGGTCGGCGTAGGAGAGATTTCCCCAGGCGTTGCGGCGAGATGACGCTTTCCTCGGGGTCTGCTGTGCAGCCAGGCTGCTGGGGGTCGGCGCGCCGGAGGTGGCCGACGGGGAGTGCGTGGAGAGCGGCGAGCCTCCGCTCTCCTGGCCGGGGGAGGAGAGCGCTCCATCGGCAACTGGACTGTTGCTGCTCTGGTCCTCTGTCGCCACGCCGGAGCCGTTGACACTGATGGTCATAGGGGTGGCATTGTCCTCTTCATCGTCCTCTTCCTCGGGGATAATATCGGTGTCATTGCTCTCCGGATTCACCGCGTTCGCGTCTGGTCGAGGCAGCGGCCAGGTGCAGGATCTTGGCCGCTTCTGGGGCTCGAAGTCCGGGTCGATGGCCACATCCAAGTGGAGCGGATCGGCTGGCGGAGCTTCAGCCATTGTCTCCTGTCACAAGTCACAAACTCGCCTCCTCTCCGCTGCCAGGTAATAAAAGTTTATAAGACACGAAACGAAGAGCTGTCAAACTCGCGTCCCATGAATGCGCGCTCCCTTCCTTTGTTGCTATTCCTTACCAGCGGACTCCCAACAAGGCCAAGAGCAACTTACTTACTAACGCCTGTTGAGGACATAAGAAAAATATGCAAATTAACCAAAAAAAGGACTCGGTTAGAGCAATGTTACCATGCAACCTATCCCACAAGAGATATACATCAGGCCATTGACGCTGAACGTGCAGTTTAACACATTTCAATACATCAATGAAGCGAAAATAAACCCATTCTAAAAAAAAACAAGAATGAAGCTACACTACATTCAATATAAAACACTACTTGCTCATCTACACTAAATCCAGTCCTGGTGCAAAGACTTGAATCCACCTACTGTAGATCAATGGAGGAGAAAGTGCTCAAAGCTCATCTCTCTGGGAAATAAATCCCCTCTGAACACTTTAAATGAAATACCTTGCACGACCAGTCACTTGCGCTCTGTGGTAGTACAAAAAAACGAAAACAGAAGAAACTAGATCCCGGATCGTCCACAGCTACTTCCCGATGCCATCTTGACTCTTTTCTCTTTCACTCCTCAAGTGCGCTCAGCGATGTAGAGACAGATTGGCAAGTCAGTGTCGATGTGGAATAAGACTGCCACCTCACTCTGGGTTACTACTGTATCTCGATTTGCTCTCCACACAGTTGCGCGCACACACACACACACACACACACACGAAAGCAAATACACACATACACACATACACATACACGCAAGTCGATCAAGGCCCAGCCCCCTGGATCCTGTGCATGGGATCGCCTTTTAAAGAGACACGACACAGCAGCGCTCAGTCCTCAGGTGGAGGCTGGGACACGTCTTGACATGTCAGTGGACACAGAAATATAGACACAAGAGAACTATTTGCTAGTGTGAAATAATTTTTGAGAAGTGTGATAAAAGAGGTGTTTTCATGTCTAACCTTTGTTAACAGACTTAACAGCTGAGCCTCGTTGCTACTTTCTTAGAACCAATTACATTCAATACACTTAGAGTTAAGTCCGTTATTGATTATTTGATTATGACTTGGTCAGTTCATTTTCAATTTTTTGAGTTCAAGTTGACACATGTTGCTCGTTTTGTCTGTCAAACAGTCCAAAACTCAAAGATGTGTAGTTATATATTACATAACAACAAAGAAAACCAGCAAACGCGTTTTTGAGAAAAAAAAAATTGAAAAAGTACAAGATCTTTTTTTAACCTCTGAAGCCTTTACTATCAGTTTACCACATTGTTGGAATAGGAATTAGACATATATTAGACATATATATATATATATATATATATATATATATAATATGAATGTTGCAATTATACCATAAGATACAATGAAACATTACATGAGACTATATCAGAAGTTTTTTTATTTTTATTTTGTCAGACTCTGTTGTTGACTTGATGTTGCTTCACAATGAAAAAAAAAAATACATTTGGGACATGATCTCTCATACTGACTGAATTCAGGTTTGACCCTCACACATTCATTCTTGTTGCTTCTGGTATGAAGGCTGATTGCGCCTTTAATAGTCGAGCCAAGCTGTCAATCAGTCCTGTCACTGCGCTTAGGACACGCCCACTTCTATCTAGGGTGACGTCATCCCGTTTATTAGCCAGAAAGAAGAGGAGAGAAATCCTACACGGTTCTCCATCCTGTAAGTGATGCTCTGGACCTCCTCCCCTCCTTCTCCTTCTCCTCCTCCTCCTCCTCCTCCTCCTCCACCTTGACTGGATCAAAACAGCCTCGTCCACGTCTCCTTTGTCTCACCGCCGTGCAAGGTGCGCGTCCAGATGCACGTGCCCGCGGTTTCTGTGCAGGAATGCGCGTTCACAGCTGACCACAACGAGACTTATCTTTTACATTACAGCGTTGATTTAATATATCTCAGTGCTATTCTGTTTTGGTTTTTTTTTCATGTTTGTAATATGCAGAGTTCAGCGATCCACATTTGATTTACAGCAGCAGTCTACAGTCTGTCCTGTACAGGATTACATGAGATATTCAGTCTACACGTACCCACATTGTGTGATGCTGGTTTTGTTTCCTTCACATCAAAGAGAATACCTGATTCAGCAGTTTGGTTCCTGCAGAGAACTATAGAGTTAACTGTACTGTGGGTGTACAGTGAGAGGTTAGGATGTGTGAGTGTGTGTGCACAAATGCTGTCTGGCAGAGATAAAGCTTTAAAATAGTCGGTTGAATAAATATATGAAGTCATCAAGTACATGAAGTTTTCTCTTTATTTTTTGATTTTTCAACACTTGAAACACTCATTAAGATCATCATTATTTTTTCGAACCTTACACAATATTTGTGTATTTTCACCTCACCATAACCCAAACTGATTTTTATTTACATTACCACTGCAGCTTAAAATGCCAGTTTAATATATACAGTATGTATATACACAGTGTATATATGCCAACTACTCTGTCAGTTCCATTTGAATACATTAATCCAGTACATATAGAATGAACACACAAACACATGTCACACCCAAACCTGAAGTGCCTGCCTACAATATCCAAGGCATTTTGCCTATTTACTGTGTATCAAGATAAGCCTGCTTTACCTTATGTGGCGCTTTTCACCTTAATCACATTGCACAAGAGAACATTTCTGCACACAAGTAAACACATGCACAACCTCAAACTTGTATTTATTTTTTTTTCTTTACCTCCCTATGATTCCACAGGATAAATCCTGATTCAGCATACTGGTATTGCCAGATGTGTTTTTCTCGATCATGTGTACAGTAAAATCTTACAAAGTTATGAGCGTCAGAGTCACCTGAATGTGACGTATCAAGACACCAGATAAGTAAGATATTTTATTGTTCCTATTTCTACAGTTAAGACAATGACAAACAGACAAAAGGTGAGCTGTTTACCATCTTCCCTCTGTCAGCATGGGGTATCAAGGCTGTGGTCAGGAAGATGGAGACCATGACCACCCCCTAAGCCAGCATCAATTAAGACAGTCACAGAGCATGGCGGCCATCTCTGTTTGTGTCTGATGTTTTCCCCAGACGGCATAATACTATGATTGAATTAGGGGCCTTGGCATAGGGCGTGATTGATTTTTCTTTAATTGAGAGTTATGGTGGGATAGACTTGGGATCTTGGCACCAACTCAAGCACTTTTTAATGACACACATCATGTGCATGTGTAAGCACACACACACACACACACACACACACACACATAAACTGGCTATGGAGCCATTTACTGTCCTTTGGATCTAATGAGATTATACATTTTCTCTTGGGGATTTTCTACTTGTTCCACAATGCCAGCTGCTTGGGCATTTGCTACAAATACATTATCTCTTATAATGGCCTTGGTTAAGATACTGTAGGTGCTGGTTGCTGATTGTAGTTGTCAAGGCGGGTTGGTCCAAGCTGGAGTGGTGCACTAGGATGACCTCATCCTTAGATGGACGCAATAACAAAGAGCAATTGGTTGCCCTTTGCTGCCACCTAGAGACGCATGGTATGAAGTTAGAAAACACCACAATAAAAATCATGTTCAGTCAGTGATTATAACAGATATCATTGGAAAAACAAGAGAGGTGTTTATTTATTTGTCTTTTTATACTTTAATATATAAACAACACCTTTAATGTTGTATCATTTGTTTCAGGACAAAAGCTTCAGGCAAGAAAATTGTCAAAATGTACTATAAAAATATAACAGCGCATGTTACAACAAATATAGATTATTCACTCCAAAATATAATGAATTTAAAACTATAGAAATCAATAAAGCATGTAATATAAAATATTTTTGAATGGCTACAGCGTTTATGTTTTCACTCATCCAATAGAAAAATGCTTGCATAATGGCATTATATGAGCATTTTGGTAAATTCCATAAGAAAAGAAATTAGTCTTTCAATGAAAAGAAAAAAAAGTTTATTCCATGGGCAAAAACTGTCAAAATGTGATGGACAAAAATCAATATTGGTTGTAGGACCTCTGTCAGTTCATCTCCAAGAAGGCCCAATAACAATTTTTCTCACATTTTATGACCATTTGCACCTTCCTGTTGCAGTTGAAGAGGTTTTATTTATCAGTGTGTATTTTGTTTCCCCAGATACTGGACTCCAAGCTACACGGCCTTCTGATGTCTGTGTCATTGCCTGAAGTAATTCAAGGTAAATTTCCTCCTCCAACAGAATCAAAGAACACTGTAAGCACATGATATCCTGATGAAGTCTGGAAACCAAAACAAGCTCTACTCGACTCATATATCATGTTTCACATTTTAACTTGGTCTCATGTAACTGGTGTTTGTATCTTGGTGTTGTTGCATAAAAACAAGCAGCTTGAGAATATTTTGCCTTTTTCATGTTCACCACTAGAGGGCAGTAGCCAACTACCTTGAAGGACACTTGCGCCCTTCTCTCTTACCTGTTAAGGTTTCAGGCATTCTGAAGAGCTTTCTATACAATTTGAAACAAATAGTCCTCAAAGGAAGAGAATGAACTTACAGAAAAAGACCAAACAGTGAAAAGATATAAAAACACTTCTAAACGATGAAGAGACATTAGCTTCAGAGCAAAGTTACAGGTATCCAGTTTTTACAGAGTTATATATTTATTGTGGATGGAGGCTTTTTCTAGACACATTGGAATGAACTGCTGCTTATTGTCTTGAACATTTTAGCTTTGGTTGCTCAAAACTGACTTGATCTTTTCTATTTCTGCTAAACAGGAGTTTCTGCTTATGCAGCATCAGTAGTTAGTGAGGTACTGCCTTGTCTGTAAGTAATAATTATCCTGGCAGTCAGAATTGGATGTTAGGTGTGATGTTAGAGTGATTCTTGCTGTGACTGCGGTCTCCCTCCATCCAGTATGACTCGGTTTGCATCTCTGTCAGTCTGGAGACGGTCCTCTGAAAGGCGAAGATCTCCTCTTCGGCCGTGAACAGAGTCAAACGCTCTGCTGCCTCCTGACGAAACGAGAAAACACCAGGGTTAGCAGTGAATGCACTAAAATCTAAACTGGAGAAGAAAGGTTTAGTGCATTAGGACTGTGATTTGTAGAGCAGACCAGCAAGAATGAGAGAGTGAAAGCTGAATTACTGAGAGAATTGAAAACACTGTATCCTTATTTATGAGTCTTTACTGAAGATCTAGGAGTTAATGTGATATTCTCTTTAAAGAGAAATCAGTGATGTGGTTTTCCAAAGCTCAGGTTTTTGTTGATATCTTACCCCAGCGAGGCCCAGGTCATCCAGCAGCTGTCGATCCCTCTCGTCTTCCCCTCCAGAGTGGATGAATAGCCAATCCAGAGGAGCCGCTGCTAGCAGCACTACTCTCACCTGGGACACAGAGATGCCCCCATGTTTTTGATGGTTAAGAGACTGTTTGTGTGATCAGTATTAGATAAGAGCTGTTAACAGTTTATTCATTGCTTACTTAAAATAACGGTGCTTGTATTTCTGGTAACTTTGAGGTTTTCTATTGCACTCCTTTGGTAATTTAAGTTATTTTTTAACTCTCATTTTCTGTTAATAGTGCATAGGATGTGATGAATCGTGTTGAGTTTATTACATTTTAGTAATATTATTCTGTTGCAGTATTGAATCTCTTTTTTAAAGTTCAAAATAGACATAAGATGAAATATGGAAATGTTGTATCCTTTCCAATAATTTGGACTTATCCTTACATTTCGAATTTACAGTGGATCACAGAGAGAAAAACTCTGCTCCTATACAGACATTTTGAGGAAAGCCTGCAGAAATGTTGTTATAGCAGCATATTTAATGCTCACGGACATTTAGTGATGATGTGTAGGGTTAAGTTACATTTTGTAATAAGCTCAGCATTAGTTTTTTCAGCAGGATACCTTATTGTCATAGAAGTTGTCTATGAGGGTGGTGAAACGTCTGGCCTGGTCCTTCAATGTCAATGTCAGCTGTGGTACATGGCGGATAAAAACTGTGTCGAATAACCGTGCAATCTCCAGGTAGTCACTGGCACCAAGAGGCTGGAAAACAACAACAGGACAAGTTGCATATTCATGTAAATTCAGACCTGAGCTACTGATTCACAGATGCACATCGCAACACAGAGAGTGAATAGTTTCAGTGTAATGCATGTGCTCAGCTGCTTCATAAACACACCATGCACTGTGTATGTTACAACAATGTCAACTGTACAATGATGGCGTCTTGTGCAAAAGGTTCAGGGTAATGTCATTTTAGTCCATGTCCTTGGTTCTTTGCCATTCAGGATGATTGCTCTCAAAACTGATTCGGTGTGCAAATATATATCAACAGAAGCCTTGAAACTCAAATGCCTGAAAAAGCTCACGGCTGTTCATCAAACTTGAGACTTTACACACGGCGGGCTCAGCTATTCACAAAATTGTCAATAGACTTGCTTTTTGACATTGAGCAGAAAATGGGACTGAGATGGAGGGAAGGTGATTCAGTTTTAGAGCAAAGGTTTGGACAATAAATACACAGAGGAGGGAAGAAACAGAACACAGGGGCAATGAAAAGGCAGGAGAAGTGCTTCAAGTATGAGCAGTTTTTATAGGTGGTGAGTGGATTGTATTTGTGTATGTGGGTGTGTGTTTGTGTGTGTGTGTGAGAGAGAGAGAGACAGACTTAAAAACAATGAGGGCAACCCGGTTCTTAGATGATCCAAAATTAATACCGTCTAACTGATGGATTCTGTGTTTGAGTTCAACCAGGTTGTTGTGTGTTGCATGTATCAAGTATATCAAGTGTCTCTGTACTGCCAAGATGCCTAATAAAGCCAAAAGAGAGTCTGCACTCAGTTCCTGATTCCAAAGTTATTTACAAAATGCTTTGAGAAAAAAATACAGAGCAGCAAGTGTTATTCTCTGGAATGTATTATTGTATTATTATGTTTCACCTACATAATGCTGGCATTGAAAAAAATATATATACTTTTTGAACCCAGAACTATTTTCTAGAAAATAAATAAAGACTCACTCTTCCACACAATTCGTCAAAAGTACAGTCGGCGATAGAGCCACAGGTCTTTTCCAGAGTCACATCTCTGCCCAGAACTGAGAGCACCCGGGGACCTGTAACTATGGAAACACAGCCATCCAACAATATCAGTGATCCACAGTGACACCCTGACACTCTAATGTCACATTTACGGTTGAATCTTTACATTAAAAAACAGAAAAAGTAGGAAACAACTAAAATCAAATCCTCCTCATTAACTTTCTATAGACGCTTCTGCACCGTGTGTCTACAAAAAGCTACTGGATTTAATAGATCAGATGTTTTAAATATACACTCAGTGCTTCATTAGGAATACCTGTGTGCCTACTTTTTCTTGCAATTATCCAATCAGCAATGCAGAGCATTACAACCTGCCTTGTAAAACAGGTGGTAGAACGATGTGATGGAGAGTATTTTCTGAAGCTTATCAATACAAATCAATCATGATTTGAATGTGACAGCCTGTTTGAGCACTGTTGCTGACCATGTATATCTCTTTCACAACCACAATTTATCATCCATTGGCTGCTTCCATGTTACTGCACGATTGCAACTGCAATTTTTAAAAATCATCAAATCGAAATAAATCGAACCCTGATAAAGCTCATTCCTTTGTGCCAGAGCACAACTGGTGCATCACATTGATGACATGTTTCTTTATTATGTTAAACACTCTAAATAGTGAACACATATTTTCTTTTAACTTCCTTACTGCTCTTTTGCCTTAAAGCCAGCTCCTCGAACAGTGCATCCAAGACGGCCTCCGCACCAGGCTCTCCTGTGCTGCACAACACACACACACACACACACACACACACACACAGACAAGAAATAATAGGATATGAAATTAATAATGCTGAAGTGGCCACATCAAACGGTGGCAGCAAGAAGAGCACAGGAGGAGGGGTACTTAGCTTTTCACTCCATCAGTAAAAAACATGATGTTAGGCTCTAAACACGAGCATTAGTCTGTGAATGCACGTCAAAATGAGATTTTAAAGTGTGTGTGTTTGCGTCTGTGTGTGTGCTTGTGTTTTAACTCCAGGTAAAAAGGGTGTGACGCGCTCCATTTACATACAGTGAAAAGACGAAAGCACTTGAAAGCTCCAATACAGCAATGAGCAACGACAGTGTCATTCATGCTGCGTTTGCCCACATGTGTGTTCTAAACAGCGTATATGTAATGAGGAAAACAGAAAACTAGCTTTTAAAGCTCCACCATTTTCTCATACTCTATTGATTCCTCTTTCATTCTTTTCATAGATCTCTCAAGGTAATGTAGGTCTTTAGAAATTAGCCAGTCTGCTTCTTCCCATTTATCCATCTGTTTGTCTTCTTTCTCTTTTCTTTAAAAAAATCAACCTAGATGATAATATATACAGACATTTCCTGTGTGTGTGTGCGTTTGCATGCGTGAGAGAATGTGAATACTTGTGTGTATGTTGTGCAGCTCTGTCAACTCTTTACCACATGTCCAACCTCTGTTGAGTTTAACTGCAGTGTTAAAACCAAGGCTGATGTTATAGTGTGCGTGTTTGTGTGTGTATGTTTTTCCTACATTGTGGGGACTTAAACCTGTCTCCCTTATGGGGATAAAAACATGTCCCTATTATGTAAAAAACAAAAATTAAGGTGACATGACTTAAAGTTTGCTTAAGGTCAGAGTCAGGTTTAGATTAAAGTTAGACAAGTGGTACCGACAATTGTGCTCTCTAGGGTTTCCAGGAAAGTCTCCAGGAAATGAATGCAAGTCAATAAAATGTCTCCTGATGGCATGAAAACAAGACTGTGTTTGTGTCTTACAGGTAGTACAGTTTCCCTGCTCCATCCTTATTCAGCCTCCTGTAGTCAGTCCCATTGTCCAGACAGATGGTGTGGCAGTACTCCTGTACACACGCACATACAAAAGCAGAGATACACAAAACAACATGATGAATCTGTCAAAAATCATAGCTTTTTATGCGAATAAAAACTCTCATGATAACGCATTAAAATAAATTATTCACAGTCTTCACCATGAATTTATCTACTACCACTATCTACATTTTTCTTCCTATATAAAGGATTGATTAATTACTTTGTTGTATAATATATCTATGTGCTGTTGTCTGTGCTGGTTAGACCTATTATCATATGGTAAACAAAACTTGGTGGCAGTTTCTAGTTTTCATTTTTCAACATTGGTGGCAGCACATAGAGGTGAAGGGGGTATTTTCTGGACTAGAATGGCTTTCGCTCACAGTCAGATGGGATTGGCTGCTGCCCATCATGTCCCTCAGAGGATAAACAGTGTAGCTGATGGATGGATTATATCCATTTATGATTCAGGATTGTATCTGTGCTGTGGCTTCTATTTATTTCTGACCGTGATGTGAATTTTCGGATTTCTATATGACGTATTAATTCAGAATTTTACCATGATATACAACGGTACATGCCAACATATTAAAATTTTGCTGTTCATTTCTCATGTGAAATATGGATGATAATTCTTTCTTCTCACTAGCTTTTCCCAGGAAAAAATATTAAAATGGACAAAGAGCAAACACATAAGGCCGCTGACGTCTTTACTCTCCTCTGACAGCTTTGGGATTTTGTGTCACCTCTTTATGGTTTATTGCGCTGATCTATTGTTCCTGTAGCTATTCAAAGTTCAAACTTTTCCAGATAGTGTAAAACGTCAACAGGATTCATGTCAGGGAGTACAGCACAAACTATAATCATCTCCACCATTCTATCAAAGAAAAGAAAGGAATTGCATATCATCCCATCCAAGCCATTGCCTGGCTGACTGAGTATTCAACGACAGCTCCAGTAAATTATGAAATCAGTGAATTTCTGCCACTGGCCCTCTTAAGCTGCAGGATAATTAGTAATCATCACAAAGCAAGGGGACAGAAATACTCTATTCTTCTCCACTGTCAACTTTTTATCTCCGTGTCCGCTCACACAAACGGGGTTCCCACTCTGAGCCAATTGGCTGAATCAGGCTTAATAACAACCTGACAAACTCGCCCTCCCCCACGCACAAAAGGGAGGTGTCATTTCATCAACCTGCTGTGACCCCACCAACGGGTAAATAGTCCCTCCAAAAAGGATAAAAAAAAAAGAAAAAAAAACTTGTCACTATCGCCGCCACATCATTAGAATCTCAGTTTGTCTTTTCTCCTGCCATCTTCTACTCCCTCCCTTTACGAACTGTCTCTGGACGGCTGACGCGTTTCTTGACGGAGGAGCGAGGTACAAATAAGAGAGGGGAAAGAAGGAGGAATGGAAACACAATCAGTGATGATGATTCCATTGGCTATTTATAATCAGATGAGGCTGAGGCCTTGCGGGTCATTACTTGATTATCCATCTTGAGGGGATTGTCAAGTTCTCACTCCTCCAAGATTTGATCCGCCCACACATTGTGGTCTTGTCTCTACCCCCCACCACCACCACCACCCCACCCAACCACACACACACACACACACACCCCACACCCCCCCACACACACACCTCCACCACCACGCTCCTCTCACACACCACAATCTTTAGTCAGTCTCTACTCTGCAACTTCAAGTCTTATTTCCCTGTCACTGTCCCCTTAGCCCAATCCATAAGAAAGACTCTGATGCATTTTTAGCAGAGAAAAAAAAATAATATCAACTGCCACATTGTGTTTATCAGGCATGTGCTGGAAAGATTAGTCAATTAATTGATTAATTGAAAAAAAGTGTCTTTTGATTAGCTGATTTAAATATCTTTGAAGTGAATATCTGTGAATTTTGGCCTGTGAGTTGGACAAAAAAAAGCGTTAAACGACATCACTGCTGAGTTGTCAGTGAAAAATAAAAATGTATTTCATTAATCAGGAAATTAAGGGACAGATTCATCATGATTAAAAAAAAAAAACACTAGTTTCTCTAGTCTGTTGTCACAGTCTCTTCTTTGTGTTGATTTGCTAATTTTGCAAAGCACTGCACACAACACCACTTCTATAAACTTTAAGCTTAATGGAAAAATGACTTGTTGCTTTTTTCATCTTATTGGAGGGTAAACTGTAAACTGAATGTCTTAGAGTTTTTAACTCTAAACTGTAAACTTAAGAGTGACTTCACTGAAGTAAAAATACCTTTAAATGATTGCATACGGTGATTATATTAATATTTCATGGCAGCATCTCTATCCTTCCCTCATACTTGTATTTGATTTATTGTTTGAAAGTTTCTTGTTTTAAAAAGTCTTGTAACTAACTACTACTCAGGAGAGTTTAACATCAGTTTGAGTCTGTGGCAGCTTGTGCATCTCATGCTAATTTTGCAGAGATGTATTTAAGGGTTGAAATACTTTAGAGAATCAATAAAGAATTTTGAAAGAAAGAATGAACGGACAGGAATTGTAATTGATTGAGTGGAAAAGACAAAGTCCTGGAGGTTGTGATGGCAACGTTTCGATATTTTAGGAAGCGCCATTAAAAAAAGTAACGAGACAGATTAAATTGGTAATTAAATAAATTGTTTGTTGCAGCCTCTTGCAGCGCTTTAATGTGACACGTCATGCCTTAGAATGAAGCATTTGGTCTGACAGCCAGTACAAAGTGTAACTGACTCATGAAAGAGTGCGATGACAGACATGAGAATCAGAGTCTCTTTAGAAGAAAGTCACCCAAACACATGTAGTTCCAATCACGCTATTGTCCAAGCTGTCCACTGCTCTCTCTGGACAGCCGTTTAGCATAAAAACGGAGTGGCTTTTTTTTTGTTTTTTGGTCCCTGCCTCTACTCCCCTCTGTGCCCACTCCCTCTATGACATATCTTTCTCTATCCTTTACTCCTCAAAAAGTTGCTTTTGAGTTTTTCAAAGAGCGCGGTGCCATTGAGCAGCAACAAAAGCCAAGGATAGCTGACTATTGGGCCCTGATGAGGTCCACTCCCTCATTACCCAGCAGCAGAAAACATTTGATGCTTTTTTTGTTTGGCCTGGAGAATTGACCAGGCCTCAAAGAAATGCGGGGTGGGAAGGCTGAAAAAGAGACGAAGGGGGGAGAGAGAGGGGAAGAGAGAGGGAGAGGGGAGGAGGGGGAGAGGTTGTCGTTCATTCAACCATGTGTGTCTTACAGCCTTGTGTGGAGGGACTGAAGAAAAGAGGGGGGGGGGGGTAGAGGGGTCGAGAGAGAGACGGGGGAGAAAAGAGAGAAAGCTTAAAACACTGCCTTTATGCTGGCAAGTTCTGGACGACTCTTCTGACATCAAAGTGTTTTCACTAACTGGGGAGTTGCTGTGTGTGTGTGTGTGTGTGTGTGTGTGTGTGTGTGTGAGTGACTGAGTGAGTGGGGGTGTATCTGGTGATTTTATTCATTCTTGGGCAGTCGGGGGGGTACGTGACAATGTGAACACCCTAATTACACCTAATGATCTATTCCCTTAAAGTGTGACCGCCTTGGGCCAGCCATGGTTTGTTCTGCGGGGTCGTTCTCACAACCTCCCCCTGCCTCGGCTGCTCCTCTTGGGGAAACATCTTTTGAGTTTGAGGCCCCACCTTTCGTGATCCAGGACCCCACTGGACCCCCCACCCTCAACCCCTCTTGAGCGCTGTTGAGGACCAAAACCGAACCGCCCTGCAACCCGGTGGAGGCTGTGTTTCCTGCACCTGTCCAACAGAGGCTCCTCATGTTGAGGACGCGCTGCAGAAAGTGCAACGCTAGCTTCAAGAAATACAGCTACTCTGAAAAAGGATCCTGGAGCCAATATATTAGATTTAAAAACATCCATATTTCTGACTGACTGACTTATGTTGCTTTGCCTGTTTGTGCTTACACTTCACATCCATATAATGAAGGACTGAGAATCTGTTTCAGTTTATATCTGAAATAAAGCTGTATTTTTAGCTTCATGATGCTACAATATTAATAAAAAAGAACAGAGGATCAGAGGAGTTGGTTTATGAGTGTAAAAGAAGCAGCGAGAGAAATAAGGAGCCTTAAATTATTTACGTGAGAGATGTCAGAAGTAAAAGAATAATGCTGAATTAAACGCTTCAGGTTAGAGGTGGTTTGGTTACAAATAAATACATAGAGTTATAACACATCAGTGTGTGTGTGTGTACGCAAGTGTGAGTTTAGACACATCTGACAAGTGCTCACATTTACAATAAAACTGGAAAAAAATCTGTTCGGCAGCAGGAAATAACAAGCCAAGGTAACCGGATCAATCGAAAAATTGGACAATAAATATATAGCCAGAATGAGTTCCTCGTGCTGAAAAGGGGAAAAATTGATTTGTCCTTTATTAATCGTTCAGTTTTTCAGAAGCAACAGACACTGATATGAAAGAAGTGAGGTACGCCCTCGAGGCACACAGTGAGTGGCACTGCCCTGCCATTAAATGCTCTAGAAGACAATGACAGTCATCAAATATCAACATCCGTTTGATTTGAACTGGCAGGCAGCCAGCTCTTCACAGGCAGTCCTTCTCACCAAGGTCTCTACGGGAGGACCACGTCCCTCTCATTCCTCAATTTTTCTCTTTCTCTATCACCCTGTTTTTATTTATATATTTCCTTTTTTCCTTCCTCACCAAGTGCAGCACACACACAGAAATGATTAATGACAGACAAAAACAGAAGGGCGGGGGGTATATTAAAAGAAGGGTTAAAAACAGCAGGAAAGCCAGAGACACTCAAAGTTGCGTCAGGGTTGTCGTCGTGTCCCCCACCCCCCGCCCTCCTCCGCAGCATTGTGCACGACTGCAATCAAACAAGTGGAAGGGAAAATAAAGTCACTATTCTCCTACCAAATTATGGAGACCTGACCTTGGGTGAGTAAAGCCAGTAGGCAGAGCGGGATAGTGACAGAATAAAGAGCGAGGAATGAGGGGTAGAGAGAGGATGGCCGATGAAAAGTGAAGTGGAGAGGGAGGACAGTTTGTTAGAGAGAAAGACTGTCTTAGTTCCAAGACTTGCAGTGTCCATTAACAAAAGTCCTTAAACCCTGTATTTTACCGAACTCTGAGCTTTGCTATGGCTACAAATAAAAAATAAAGCCAAACAACTGAATAGATGCCCTGAAGCTGTTTACAGTGACACCAAAAAGCACAGAGTGAATGTAAAAACTAAAAACAAACTTTTTTTTAGGTTGAGGAAGGTTTCCATGCTCAACAAGTCATCCTGTTTAAAAATCTGTGCTCAATATAATTTCTTAAATTCAAGACTAGGAAGATGGATTATCTGGAGAGGATGGGGTGCTGTGGAAAAAGGGGTCTGAACTAATCAGAAGTCAATAGTTAAATAAAGACCTCAACCCAGGCGGACAGAGGCAACGGATTAACCTCTAACACTCTAGCTCAGGTGATCGGGTGGAGAGGTCAGAGGCTATTTTTACTTTTTAACACCCCCATTCACACGCCATAGAAACACACTCAAGCCCACGCATGCAAGAGGGAGCTGTGTCGGGAAGAGGGACTCACACACCGCTGGACCCCGCAAGAATTAATTCAATCTATTAAGGTTCAGCTAGTTAGCAGAGTGACCCCTGCTAAAAACAGGATTTAACTTTACACAACAGGCCGCAGTAGAGAAGGCAGTGCACCCCCAGAAAAAAACCTCCGACCCCAAAAACCAGATGGCCTCACAAAGGGGAACATGGAACCCTGAAAGAGAGGAGGTAGTGCAGGGCAGAGAGGGACAACAGGCATTCAAGACCTTGATGAGGGTGGATTAGAGAGGGCAAGGGTGCTGCTGGGAGAGTGTGTGGGGAGCAGGGTGACTCTGGGGCCGCCATGGTTGAGGATTGTTAGCGTTTGCATGTATGTGCCGCTCCTGGGCATCACAACTCAACCATACAACTCCTGTTAGAGGCTCTTTATACTCACATTGAAGTTTGTGATATTAACAGTTAATAGGTTATTGTAATTATTATAGCAACTTACATTTAGGTTTTTTTCCTGCATCAACATATCAGTGATATTTTGTTTTGGTATTAATACTCTAAATTAATATGAGCATATTAAAATACTGTGTATGGGTAAATCTCTAAACATTGTGCTAATCTAAAGTTAATACAGGTGTTTAATGTGAGTGAGATATATTTAAAAGCCTGTTTCTTTTCTGTTGTGATTTTCCAGTGCAGGGCATTTATCTGCTGTGTTATTCTGTTTGAGTGTTAGTGATGTCCTTTGGTATATGCCTAGATAAAAGTAATAAAAAGAAAACCAATACAAAGAAGATCATGATCAGCTGTGGTCATTAAGATAACTTCTCTTGTAGGGACGATGTGAAACATCTCTTTTCCCACACAACTAAACAATGTAGGTGTGGTGGAGTACCTTACCTGAATTAATTTTTCTTCATATCCACTATGCGTTTACTATTTAAGGACTGTTTCTGTTACTTGTTTCCCTTGTAAACTGTAAATTATTTTCTCATGAGTAGTGAAAAGGATGCAGGTTTATGCATTTACGGAATAAAAAGATATTGTTTGCCTTTACTGTTTAGACTAAATACCAATAAAAGGTGCAAGAATGCTACCCTCTGCTGTTACAAAATGCATGACAACAAATTATTATGCAATTATTTATGATCATGATCACTCCAAACACATCAATGATCATCTGTGATGCAGGGAGGATAATGGTGCTACCTGCTTAAATTGCAAAGTAGATTTTTTGCTAGAAATGCTAACTGCCGCAAGCTGCTCTCTCCCCCCCCCACTCCACCCCCCCTTACTTTTGAAATGCAAGCAGTCCAGGTCAGTTACTCAATCCGTCCGCCCACCTCCCATTCACATTACCTGTACTCACGCTCTTTCCATCTCTCCCTACCTTTCTCTCTGAGTCTTTCAGCGTGCCCTGGTATGATCAAAGACAGCTTTGTGACACTCTGTGAGGCATCCAGGAAGCAGAAAACATCAAACCACTGAAGGGCGACTTGCAAAAAGACAGACACAGAGGGACAGAGGGACAGACGTGCACATGCATGTGTGTGTATGTGTGATAAACAAATGAATGAATTAACGAGACAAGAGAGAGGGATGACTTTGTCTCTACCTTCAGCACGTCGATGAAAGGTAGGAAGGTGTCTCTCTGAAGTCCGTTTTTGTACAGATCTGAAAGAGAAGGTGAGGGCCTGTATTAGAGCTGCTGTTTAGCCTCCTAATAATGTCATTCCCCCGCCACAGATTGGCAGATAAAGTGGCTATTGATGAACTGAAGCATGGGTGGGGAGGCATGACAAAAGGACTGGGACCAGGGGAGAAAAATGGATTTCTCTACCGGCAGCGGCAGCAACATAAAATTCATTACATTCCCAAACAATGGTGGTGAGAGAAAGGACTGTCGCCTTTTCAGTGTGGACAATGTCCACAGCAGCTCGCTGAATAGAGGTTTCAATTAGCTCGGCTGGAACAAATTACATCTGAAGTAGCATCCCTGATAGACAGATAAAACAGACAGGGATTCACACACAAACACAGACAAAGACGCACATACACATACACACACACACATTGATGTTTAAGCTCTCTCCAGCTGCGGATGCAAACAAGTGGTCGGTGGTTGTTGTTGATGTTTGGGCTTAAGCTTACTACAGTAGGACCTGACACACAAATAACACTCACTGTAAACTACGTTGTAATGGACTGTGCTGCATGGGCGACATGACTACTATCAGCATTAAACAAAAGATGTCCAAATACTTTGGACAGAGACTCATTTGTTCACTTGCCAAGAATTAGATGGGGAGAAGATCAATTTGTATCTCAGAGCTACAACTAGCAGCTGATTAGCTTAGCTTAGCATAAAGACTAGAATCAGTTAGCGAAAGCTAACAAAAGCTGCCTTCCAGTATCTTTAGAGCTCATTATTTAATACATCATATCTTGTTTCTTGTTTCATGTTTCTTGTTTCTTCTAAGAGGATGAGTGTATTTTCTAAAATATCAAGCTGGTTTAGATGAGCAAAAAATTGAAAAGTATACGCTGAATCATACCTGGAATTGGCTGGCACTTCATTTTATGTCTACTTCACTGTACGTTTATTCAGTATAAATGGATGCAATGCCACTGTCAATGAAAATTATTATGCATTTAAGGTAATCAAAATAATTTCAGTCCATTCATATAAAGTGCATGTGGGGTCCCATGTGCTGAAAGCGTTTCACTCCAAAAGACACCATTTATCCCTCCCTCTACCCCTCCTCAATCTCATTAAACTCCATCAGTATATAAAAACAACAAAATGCTGCTTTAGCTGCAAAAACCTATCTCTAAATTCCCTCTCCAAACACATCTAGGGCTTTTTGATACCGGCATCTCCACATCAATAAAGATGGAAAATGTATGCCTTTCATGTCCAGTAGTCTCTTATGGCTTTCAATGTTCCATTAACCATGTAATTAATACCAAGTAGGCTCTCTATCAAGTTTGCATGGTTTGGTGCTTTGTTCTTAATAGCTAGTAGATATCAGAGACGTGTGTCTTTGTCTACGAGAACCATCTTGCCGCCATCCACTTCATACCCACTCAAGGTTTTAAGACATCAACATCTTTCTCAAGAAAGAACATCAGATAGCACATCATGCATTTATCTCTACCTTGATCACCGTCTTGCTCATTCTGTCCCCCCGAATCTTACTCTGCTGGCAGTAAATGTAACATCAAAGCCTGTTAAAACGTTGTCATGTCTCTAAAGGTGAGAGCTGTATCAAATGTTTCTCACCTTTTCCCTCTGGTTAATTGCTGTAAATAGGAAGTAGTTGGTATGGTTGCGTAAAACTCAACTGATTATTGCTGGAGCTGAGCACTTTTGGATAAAAGTATATGTACGTAAATGATGTAGATGTGTGTGAAGTAACTGTCAAATGTGTGACACAGGTAAACAAAAAGCAAACTGAAGTTCTGGGAATAGGAGTGTTAGATGAGTAGTTAAATGGACTTTGAGGGCTGAGGCAGCGTTCCTTACATTCTTCCAGTGAGTTGTAAATCTGACAAGTTAGCTGTTACTCGATCAGCTTGGTGCAGACTGGTGTGAGCTTCAGTAATCATTAAACAATATGACTTTTTCTATCACTTTCATGTCAGAAAACTTGCTGGTGTTGGTTCAACTTCTTAACCTGGCACAAAAGTTTTTTAAAATATGTATGTAAACAGTAAAGCTGATATCTGCTCTGACATCTGTTGTTTGCTTCCTAATCAAAGTTATTTTACTTACTTTCTCTACTGACGAGATGTGTGTTCGTGTAATTATTCTGTGCAGCATGCGGATAACTGTGTGTGTTTAAAGTAACAGTAAGAGCAAATGTTTTGTACATGTAAATACAGTATGTTGTAATTTTCAATTTCATCATTCTGCAAAATTATTATGTTCTTGTAGAATATGAGTAGCTCATTTACTTATACTACTAATTATTTTTTAGGACCATAGACTAGTAACAGTAAAGCTTTAAAACCAAGTTAATTTTTTCTGGATATTTATTTTGCATTACACTTGACACTTTCTTCATATTGGCTTACTGGTGAATCTGGGAACTCTGACAGCTGCATACTGAATTGTCCTGTTTATTGATGTGTGTGTTTAAAAGACGCCTGAAAGCAAATAAAAAGAACAATACATATGTTGTCAGACACTGGTTGTCGTACCGTCGGGAGGTCTGTTGGAAGTGGCCACCACCACCACTCCGGTCTTGAACAGCGTCTCAAACAGCTGCTTCAGGATCATGGCATCAGCGATGTCAGTCACCTGACAGAAAAGAACCAGAGAAGAAGAAGAGACACATTCATGTGCTGTATAATTTACCTTTTCTTGCCACACTGCATGTGTGTCTGCCTGAGGTCAAACCATGCTATTAACACTCCATGTTGATTAGTGTCATTCAGGTGTGCTCATTCAATCCTTTGTGTCTGGTCATGGCCATTCACACTTGCACACATCTGCGAGAACATATGCACACACACACACACCTAAACCACTTGAACTGACTGCAAATGGTCACGAAGCGGCTTTTCTGCTGAGGACAAGTAGCTGAGGCAAAGCAGCGGACCTGAGCTCATCAAGCGAGCTGACATGAGAATGACTGAACGCTAGCGCGAAAAAACAAGAGGGAGAAAGGAATAATGAAAACGGAGCAATATGAATCCACACTGAGGTCATGATGGCAGAAAAACCTACTCTCCAAGATGGCCATATAAAGGCATAAAAATAAATAATAATAATAAAAAAAGACAAGATGCATGCAAGCCTTTTTGTGTTGTAGAAACAAGGCTTTATCAGGTTATAATACATATTAATCCAACACAAATGTCCATTGCCTTTTTCGTCTACATTATTTCCATGAGATCACAATAAACAATGGTCAATGACAACTCTGAAGCAAGGACGTTCACGAGTCGCTGGCTGTTAGATGAAGAGCTCTGACCTTTCTATTTGTAATACAGCGCTCTCACTTTTGTTCTTACTCTCTTATCTGTCTCTCTTTCACCTCTGTTGTTCTTTTGAACATCCATGAAGGGAGTTGCCATGTGATGCACGCTAGTCAAAGCAGCATTTATATAAACACACTAGATTAAGAAGGATGACGGGAGGAACATGAGACAATTGTAAACAGTAAAATAAAATAAAATAATTATACTACACTTTCTTAATATTCTATACATTAATAAATGAATGTTTTCTAATTTGTCATACAAATAAACTAAAAAGTCCCCCCCCCCTTTTTTTTTTTTGCGAAATGTTTGCTGTAAAAATAGTATCTAATGTGGCACAGAAGAGCTCCGACCCATGAGATATAATGTTGTTGACACTTAATTTAAAGAGACAAAATGTCACATTTAGTTTGAATCGTTTTAAGAATTTTAAGGATGTGTTGAATGAAGAGGAAGACTTTTAAGCCGCATATCTGTTCCGCCCTCTCCTCTTACTCCCTCTTACCTACTTTTCTGTATATAACAGGCACTTCTGATGGCCATACCCACAGCATATGCGTCCTTTCATACTCTGGAGAGTCTTCTGCTTTTGCATATTAGCCCCACTGCCCTTGCCAATACTTGATTAACATTTGTGTTAAAGCCTTGATTTCACTAAGGAGAGGTGGCCAGGGGCATCAAATTAATGTGTGTGTGTGTGTGTAAGAGAGAGAGAGAGAGCGAGGGAGAGAGATGGTGTATGCACGTGTAATGAGAATCAACAGAAAGCCAAGGCTCTGTGTCTCTCTGAAGGGGCCCCCATTTCCTCCGACCGCAGGATTTTATTTTCATTTCAAAAGAATCATTTAAAAATGACCTTTTATACAACCTGGATTTGTTTATTCATGTGCCCTTAACATGGGCATAGTATGAGGGGCAATATTGATTGCTGAATGAGTAGGGGGAGAGGGAAAAGAGAATGGGTACCCACAGAATGAGAAAGGTGGAGGGGAGTGATGTAGCACTTGTGGAACACAAAAATAATGGTGCAATCTCCGTCAGCCAATGCTGATATTTAAATGAGCATCCAATTACTCAAGCGGCTGTCAGTTTACAGCAAGGCACACGGGTGCCAAATTAAACCTCTTTTGATGTTACACCTCTTTATGTACACAACCTATGAGCAATTTCACAGAGGCTGCACAGTGACTGAGGCCCTGAGACAATGATGCTCAAGCGCTTTCTTCTCACTCTTCTTCGTGTTTTCTCGCTCTCTTCCCATCTTTCCATCTCGGCCCTCTCAATGGCGAGTATTCATTAGGGGAGCAGGGTGGGGGCCGTAAAAGGAGGGAGGGGGGCTACAAATTACTGATAATGGCACGGCGCTAATGAAGAGAATGGAGAAATGTCATTAGCATTTAAGAGGATAAGATCCATCTGACCCACCGCCGCCAGTCGCTTTCTAGCTCCACTCACTTAAGGAAGCAGAAGAGTGCGACTGATACCCAGAGCCTCATTTGCATGGCTGAGTGGAGGAAGATGCTGATTGGTATAGACCCCCACCCCCACCCCACCCTAAACTCTCCCAACCTCACAACCTCTTGTTTATGCATCACAAACAACGCACATGTCTGCTTGTTTCCCCTTCCATTCACCGGTAGCAACAGTCGACAAGCAAAAACAGCAAAGCTGGCGACAGCAAACAAAACAAATCAATGAGAATGCACAAACAGCGCCGCAGTTTAAAATGTGAAAGACGGGTGGATGAAAGGAGCAGCTCTTGATCCTCGCAGATGCATGGAGTGTGATTAGAGAGAGCAACAGCACCTTCTGTGACCTTTGACCTGCCGGCATTAACTGTAATGATATCAGTAAGAGCAGCAATGTTGTGCTGCTGACAGACAGTGTTTGGCTGCTAATGAAAAATCAGAAGCACATGTCTTTTTCTACTGCAGTAAATGAATGACTAGCTTAAAGACAATAAAGAGAGCTTCAGGAGTGGCTCTCTCCTCTTTGACTAAAGGGTACAATAATAGAAATCTGCAGCACTAATGGCCAAAGGTGCCTTTTAGTTGTGTATATCCACTAAAAAAAAAACTATGGATGACTTGGGTTTGGACACAAATTGTCATGAGTCTACAAACAAGCAACAGAAAATCACTGACTCAACTGCTGCTGATTTAAAGCTTTGACAGTGAAAATGCTATAACTTGATGCCTTATTTTACACTATTTTACCGCTACTGCATTAGTAAATTATTTTTCTGTTACATATTACTTACACAGATGATAATATTTCATGGCTACTTGAAGTCATTCAACAAGTATCCTATATTCAAAAAGGCCACTAGGTGTCCCCAGTCCTGTTTTTGTGAGGACACCATCATCAGAAACATCCAGTTGACCAGACAGGAAAGACAGCGGCTGAGAAAAACTAATAATGAATTTAGTTTAAGCACCTAAAACTGTACCGAAAAGCAGTAGTGCAAAATTTTCAAAATGGCATATTGAGAAAGAAGGATCAGAAATAAAGTTACTACTGTCTCAATGTATATAAAACAAAATATAAATAAAATCTACACAGCATTTTACTTAATTGAATTAGTACACACTGACAGTTAAAGTGCTGTCAGAGTCAATATATTTTATTATTCTGAAGGTTTTAAATATGAACATTAAAAAATCCTCACATTTTTAAAATTGATTTATATATATATTATTTTTAAACAATGTGCAATATGTCCCAAAAGTCTCATTTAATTTAAATCTGGAGTGTATTTGTATAGGTATTTACTGAATTTTATTCAACTTAGCAGAGGTTTTTTTTTTTTTTTTTTTTACTAAAATACCTAAATAATAAATTCCCCTCGTTATCTTGAGTTGCATTAGCCGTACCGTGTATTTAACAGTATGACGTATTATTAGTAGTACAAGTAATAGTTTCACAATATGACTGTTTCAAGGAAATGTATGTAGTTGAAATAAAGGGCGTACGCACACACACACACACACACACACACACACACACACAGACACGCGCACACAAACAGTGCCTGTAACACTCCCTCACCTGAAACTCATCAAAACACAAGAGGCAGGTTTCATTGCTGATCTCCATGGCAACCGGTGATATGGGGTCATAGGTGAACATATTCCCTAGCCTTCGTTTTGGCAGGCTTTGTTTCCTCCGATGGATCCCTTTAAGCAGTACACAAACGTCAGGCACATCTTAAAGCACACCTGCATCGGCAACCCAAACCCGCTGACAATACTGAATAAAGCAGTAATTTCACCTGTATGCATAATGGTAGACAATTAACAGGGGGGCTTCAGGACAAACAGAGAGATAAATATAGGATCTCTAGTGAAGGGGAGTCAGGAAACTTACATAAAGTCATGAAATCCAACCTTCAGTAGTTCAGTGCAATGGAGTGGGAGGAAAATACTAACTTTTGTGGATGTCCAACATGAAACCGTTGAAGTGGACTCTCTTTTTACGGGTGTTTTCCACACAGGAGTAAAACAAATCCATGAGCATTGTCTTCCCTGTGCCTGAAAGGGAGAGACATTACAGAAAAAAGACTTATATCCTCTTCAAAGACATCTTTAAAATGTTTAACACAATGGAGAATGTCCTGTTGATGTGTATTTATATGACAAAAATACATTTTCCACATGTTATCTTACCAACATCTCCATAAATATAGAAACCTTTGGGTGGTCGTGGAGCTGGTTCTTCCTTTGGGAGAAAAAAAAGAAAAATTAGGAAATGACTGTGGTATGTTTATTTCATATTAAATCTTTTAAAAGCTGCTTGTCATCCAAACCAATAGCATGCTATAGTTAACCACAAATCATGAGCCTTATCCAAAATTATTGCATAGATTAATTCCTTACTCAATGTCAAAATCCTATAGTTGGTGACCTAAATAAAGCGTTATATTCATTACCATATAAGACTGAATCATCGTTTAATAAACAAAGTATGCTGAGGCATTAAGCCACCACTACAGTGTGAGGTTTCACATTCTCCAGACTAACCCACTGCAGGGGAGGAAGACAAAGGGGATCTAATCAACAAGACAAGCCAGGGTTCCCACGAAAGAAAAGCATCATCAGAGGAACAATGGGGGGATTTGTCAGACAAAACGGAGAGGACTGGATGAGGCTCCATACAAGATGGAGTGGACTTGTCTGTGCAGCCTGTTTAGCGCTGCTAATTGTGATACGGTACTGTTGCATTGAGATGCTGCTGGAAGTCATTGTGCTGCCTGCCTCCTATCATCAAAAGATCCTTGCTTCAAAAAAAAAAAAAAAAAAAAAAAAAAAAAAAAAAAAAAAGTCTTGTGTGTGACCGAGCTGAGAATATTAAGTAAAGCCAAATATCTCTAAAGATCTGAGTCTGAGACATCTAAACACATATGTTATCAATTTAATTATCATATGTATTGATAACTGAAGGCATACTTCTGTTTAGGAGGAAAAGTTATAGATATGTAATATAGGATTTAACAAGAGTGTGGGTTGATGTTCGTCCATCTCTGTCACTTGAAAACACCTCATAGCTTTGGCATTAATTCAGCACTAAACAAAAAGGATCGTCTTTTTAAAATTTGATTTAGAAACTGCTCCGTGGGGACAGTACTCAGTGTTCACTGCACTTGGTGTCCACTGCACAAGGAGCACTTGACTCCGGTAAATGCAGACAATGGTCGATTGAAAACTAAATGAAAAAACAAACTTGTTACCCATCCTCTCTCTTTTGCTCTCTGCCCGCTCCTCCCCTCCTCTTTACCCCATCCTCCCTCATTCCATCTCTCCATCCACCGCCTGTCCTGAGCTGGAGTGAAATATTGGAAGAGCAACAAGCTGTTCCTGTCTGCTCTGGCATAACAGTGTGTGACTTCTTCCTGACTTCCCATGCTGGCCTCTGGCATGTGGGGGTAATTGTCAGTGGTGGCTGGTAAGCATTCTGCTTTGGAAGAGTGGGGAAAGACAAGGCTGTCCCTGAGCCACTCTGTCTAGCTGAGCTCTGTGGCCTTATCTCACCTCGCTGTGGATTATATAGCCTTGCACGTGACCAGAAAGTTCACATGCAGGACATGGCCACTGAGACAGTGCGATGACTGCAGAAGAACAGTGAACATGTTTATCTACAGCCAAAGATGTGATGTAACTCTATGACTCTAAGTTTATATATAACTGGTATAAATGTCTATGCCTAACGTGTACAGGACGACTCTGTGATGCAGGTCTGACTTGAAGAGTGCAGCTCCCACGAAACAATGGCCCATTGTTAGCCGACCATCCGCAAAACCACGCCACATTGGGTCAATATTAAGTCAAGTGTACTCTCCTCACAGACTTGGTCAGTTAGTGAGGACAATGGCGGCACTTTCACAGAGGGAACAGACACCGAAAGGACAGCGGTATGACCCGATTCAAACCAGAATAATTGCATAAGTACTCCAGTCAGTGTGTACGTGTTTGAGAGCCAGAGCAAGAAATAAGGTGCAAAAAGGAGAGGCTGGGGGCGGTGTTGATAGCCTAACACCAAAGTATTTGTCAGAGTCCCAAATCAAAAGCAAAAAGGACAAGAATGGTCTAGACAATAGGGATCCCCTCATTACTGCATGGGGATGGTGAGAGAGTGAGAGGGGTGCCGGGACGGGCCCAGCGGGAGGTCTGCCCTGCTGCCTTCCAAAATCTCTGCCTAACCCTGTGTGTTTGTGCCAGCCAACCAACAAAAAAACACTCCCACCACCAAATACTAGACAGTCAGCTCCCCTGACCTAAAAACAACAACAGCCCCCTATATTACGCCGTTCCAAAACTCACATGCACAATACACTTCCCAGACCCCTACCCTCCCTTTGACCTGAGCCCCACCATCAGTGGAGAACTGCACAGTGGACTCTGTGAAGTCCTTCCATATGTTAGACGTCAATGGGGCTTTCTAACAGAATGAGAGTCCAGATGCCACACTGTAAACAGCTTTCTACATATCCATGATGTCATGTAAATCCTAAACTGTGTCCACAATCGCTCATCATTTTCTACCATGTGCTGCATTTTTAATTCCACTATTTTGAGTGCAAGATTTGTTTTTTAAATATGTGCACTTGTTTCAGCTTGTTATACAGTACCCTAAAAAAAAAAAAAAAAACACACACACAACGTAAAAAGATAACGATAAAAAATCTTTTTGTTTAAAATTAAAACAAAAGTTTCTGCCAGTTTTGAACAGTAGCACATGGTCTTCATCAGTGGATGAAATGAGATGGATCTGTTGCCTCACACTGTTACAATATCGTCCACAGAACTTTTGTTTTTAATCGTAGCAGCTACAGCTGGTTCTATTTTTTTTTTTTATTCTAATCTTTATGTATTTTTTTTGTATATATTTATACTTTTTTTCTGCTGTGATGTATTATTACTGTCTTAATCCCCAGGTTGGTTAATTGTTGCTGTTATTTGATCAATCATATGAAAAAAACACTGTGAATCTGTCATCCTTCTATAAATTAAATGAGAAAAAAAAAAATCAGATATTCATCTTTTTTTCCTACATGAACCACTACTCAGCACTGAAAGGAGTGAGAGTTTGTTTTCTGTTTAGAAGCACAAAACAGAGCAACTCTTAAAGTCAAAGAAATAGGCACCGGGTGAAAGTTCAACTTGTTTATGCACAGATCTCAATCTGCGCTCCAACTTGGTGTTGTAAGTCATAAATGTATCAATAATGAATAAATCAGATGCATGATCCATACAGGTTTAAAGTTGCTCAAATATTTGCTATGTTAAAAATCAAGTTGACAGGTTATATGTGTATATGTAAAATCACTGTTTGAACTGGAGTTTTGAGGACACGGATTATTGTATTACTACCAATAAAAACATCCTTGTTACCTTAGCAGCTGGCTCACCATCTTTGCTTTCAGCTGTATTAGTGCAGAGCTCTTCTTCTCTCTGACCTTGACTGTTGTCATCTTTTGACTGAAGTCTCGTAGGAGATGAGCTCAGGTATATGCTGTTACTGTAATTCTTCAGGATATGTTGCAGCTGAACCAGCTGCTGGAGGACATGTCTCTGCTGAGCATCTTTCCTCAGAGAACCACACTGAACCAGACGATCATAGTGTCCAGTAGGTTCATCAGAGGTAGAAACATCTGGAGACTCGGAGGATGACGCAGATGAACTGCATGACCTCCAACTGGTGTAACCTTGACGCATTTTAACAAAAGACGTGAGGGAAAAATATATGAGATGCGATGAACCTGTGACTGAAAACTGACAGAGCTAGGGTAAGGATAACTTAGAGGTTATTGATTATGTAGAGCAGCAAAGTTACACAACGCACACGTGTCACACGATTATCAACAAAATGACAGAAAACGCTCACCTTTTATCGCGCAACCTCCTGACAGACGGTGGATCTTTTTTGAAGTCAGAGATACATTTTTGAGGCAAATTTTCATTGAACATCTGACAACCGCAGGGACCGTGTAAGCCGCCATGATGTTTCAAAACGCCAAAGCTTTATTGAGATGCACTGACACAAACAAATAGCACCGCATAAGCACGGAAGGGAGGAAATGTGACAATTCCTAAAACACATTTTAATCCGATATAATTTATTTACATTCAAGATAATAACAAATACGACGACAGAAAAACGAATTATACGATTTTGTGTGTTTAACACGGGATCACTTGTGTTTTCACATTTTAGTATGAATTATTTTTGCACCGTAAATCGTAACTGGTCCATATTATATAGATAAATCGGGTTAATTTGTGTCTCTGGTGTAATAAATGAATCAATGTGCCCGCTGTCTGGTTGTAAACAAACAGAGCAGCAGGTGTCCGGACAGCGTCAGCTGAGCCTCAGCTGATCGGAAGTCTTCAATCCCGCGACAGTGACAGAGCGAGCAAAACCGGAACTTAGGTGATTCACCTTTCACATTAAAATTACAATGACAATTTTTAGCTACGCAAAAAACAAGATTAAGTTTAAAGTTATTTTCATAGGTATACATTTTCGTTAAATACAGACTAAAATATTATCTAAAAAGGGGAGTCTCCTCTGTTTTATATTTATTACGAGGACACAATAGTCACCACGTCTTTTATTTTGAAGGTCAGTAGCGGAATACACGAATTTGTATTCTGGCTAACTTAACAATATCCTAGCTGCTAGAAGGACAGGGGGAGAAATGGCTGATACCATAGCTGACACAAGAAGGCTCTTTACTAAGCCTCAGAACTTAAATGACGCTTATGGGCCCCCGAGTAATTTTCTAGAGATTGATGTGAGCAACCCTGAGACCGTTGGGGTTGGCAGGGGTAGATATACTACGTATGAAGTCAGACTGAAGGTAAGGCTGCTGTAACGAGTGCTAATGACGTTAGCTTGTAAGATAGCTACCTGAGCTAGCGACCGTCTTTCCTGTGGTCAAAGTACGATATGATTTGTTGACATCAGCATCGCTGTAGTCAAAAAGACGCATTTTTTAATGACACCGACACATTTTATGAATGGACTTCTAAAAATAACAAAAGAGGTACTTGGTAGACGAGAGAACCAGCGCTAGCTACCATGCTAGTAACAGTCGTTAGCAGCAAGTAGAGGCTAGCTTACTGACGTTACACTAACGAGGTGATATTACTGTCGTTAGCGTTGAAGTTATTTGTCTAGATGTTAGTTAAAATGTCACGTGTGTTTAGACAACGTTGTTTATCAGGGCAATGAACCTTCAAATATTTGCCTTAAGGGTTAAAGGCAGTTTGCTGTCGCTCAGTCAGAGCAGGGAATTTGTTTACATTAGCCTCAAATGTTATTTTCCACTGAGTCGTGACTGTACAGCTGCTTTATCATATCACAGAGGAGCTATGACCTCATAAAACATGGAAATCAAACTTTATTACCTCTGTATGAAAACGAATAACTTGCTATTAAGCAATCTCTCCCAAACGTTAAAGCCACACCCCATTTTCTGGCTGCAAAGAACAGATAAGAGCATTGTTGACACATGATGGCCAACTTCATATGAAAGTAGAAGTGTGTCACCATATGACTCTCACTTTCGTCATACTGACAATACGTTAGGAGAAGTGTTCGTTGGTCTAACAATGCTGAAGTTTGTCATTTCTAGCTTGATTCATCATCAAGTCTTGCTCTTCAGTATCTGGATGAAGGGGAACATAACTGAGCAAGTCAGCTTTTCTGAAACTGTAGACAGGATACAGGATGCTCCCTGATCCTCCAGTCTTGCTACGCACCACCCACATACACACACACACACACACACACACACACACACACACACACACACACACACACTTCCTTCCTCCTACAGACAGAGGAACTTTCAGGGGAGAACAAATGTTTTTGTTTTTCGATAACTTTATGCCCACCATCGGTACATATTTTGGTTCTTAAATGGTCTAAATGCATACATATAGAATCTTTCAAGATACATATAAAAATGCTTGGGAAATGTTAGATCATTGGATTCTTCTGTTGTAATCAGCAAGGAGAGTAACAGTTCGAAAGTCCTAGGTTTTACACAACAAGGATCCTGGATGATGTGTGTGTTTGTTTCTCTGTCACAGATGCGCACTTATTCAAAGTCAGTGTCAAAACATCTTAAAAATAACTTAAGACCACTGTTGTTTTGGTGAAGTAGAAAATGATCTTATGAAATAATTGAGAATAATACAATGCCCACTTGAGGTTCACTTTTCTTGGAGCCTACAACCATGTCACATGGGCTTCATCAGATGCTCAAACTTTCCACATCAAGCTGTACTGCAGAGCCAGTAAAGACAGGAAGCCTCAGAGGAGTTTAAAAACAATGGAAAGTTTGAACATCTACAGTTATTGGTGAAGACTGTGTAATACAGTTAAAAGCACCAGTGAAAATGAAAGTGTGGAAATAACCTTGTGAAGGAGAAAAGTTTATTAACTACACGTCTGACAACAACAGGGCAATCAGGTTTAGTTTACGATGATGAAAACCAGTTAGCTGACACAAGTGAAGAGTGTATTGTCCTATAGAGTTTGACAGTTTTTCCTTAGACATATATATATATATATATATAATACACATTTTTCAGTATGTCTGTCACCAACAATTTTGTATTAATTCAGCCAATCCGGGGTTCAGTCATATGCACTCTTAATGTGTAGGCTGCACTAAGAGTCTGAAATTGTCAGACAGTCACTGTGCTCATCTGATTGCCTCATCTTTTATCTCTAAATTGTCATTTGAGTTGACTGACACCCCTGTAGTTAGTGGCCTGGAGTATTTAGATTGGTTAGCAGCCCTCCAGTATTTATAGTTTCCCTTTACCTTAAAGAAATGGGTTGAGGAAAGAGAAGCCGTCTCCAGGCATTAGCGTTGAATATAGGGCTACTGTACTTGATTAGCGTGTAATAATTAGCATATGCGTGTAATCAGCATTATTGTGCACCTCATAGCCCTGTGTGACCCTGCTTTGCATAAGACCACAGAAGAAGCGGCGCATCCCTCACTTCTCAACAAACGTGGTGTCAACTTTGCTTTGCTTCTCTTCTTCTCCTTTCTTCAGCTTTCTTTAGAAGCATTTTACTCCATCTCCAGCATGTTAAGAGCGTTATCCACAATGCCCAGGCCTGGAATGCATAGAATTTGCATTATTATTATTTTTTTCCATTATTCTAACATTATTTAGAAATACATACCTTTCATCATGCAATTTTCTCATACAGTTTGTGTTTATGACTCCCTTCCTTGTCCCATGGTCTCACTGCTTTTCCGCTATCCATCTGAAATTGAGAGAGCCCTTGTGGCCTAACTGAGACAGTCTCCTTAATCCCCTCATTGAGAGAGGAGAAGAATGAAACAGGCCATGGTGTGGGGGAGCTGGAGTGTTTATTCCCCATCCTTACCCAACACCCCCCACCCATGGGAGGGCAGAAAGCCACCCCCTCACCAGCCTTCATCCTATTGCCCACTTATCCCATTTCAGTCCCAGCTGTGTGCAGACAGTTATATGTGGTTTCCTGTACAGTATAGTCCCATTTACATGAACGTCAGCTTATGCATAGGGCGTGTGACTTATTGATAGCATTTCAATGGTCATCAAGTTTGTGGTGACACAAATTGCAAAGGGATTGAATTATCATGTGAGAAGCCAACAGTCTGCTGTGACGCTTGCTGTTGTTGACAGCCCGGCCTGCATTGGCTAATCAATCAGTTGAATCAATCCACGTCTTTTGGTCAGATTTTTTTTTTTTAAAAGGGAAGGAAGCTGAGTTCAAGGAGGCGTACATCTCATTTTGCCTGAGTGGACTCAGTAATGTCCAAGGTCGAGTTGAAACAATGGTTTTTTTTGTTCCTTTTAAATCCCCTTTAAATTTTAAATGTAGTTTTTTGAAATTCAACTAATTGAATCGAAGTGTTTTTATTTCTTCTTCTGTACATAGTGTCCATGTATCTAATGCTTTTAAAGTTATCCAGCACAGCCTATCTTATGTCCTTAAATATTTTTTTGTGAGAACCCTCGAGCAGTGTGTTGTGTATGTTTTTGAACTCTCAGCAAACAAGGGGATGAAGTTAGTGTGTGTGATTTTTTTTTTTTTTTTTTTTGGGGGGGGGGGGTTGTTTTATCAAAATTTCTTGTCTTTAGTTGGTTCCCATCTCATCCAGAGAGCACATTCAGGGGAGTGAACTTTGGGATCTCACTTTGTTTATGGATAGGAGTACATAAAAGGCCTCTTATAGCTCTGTCTCTCACTCTCTCTCAGTCTTCTCCCCCTCCTCTTCTTCACTCCCATAGCTTCTCCCTCTCTTTCTTTCTCTTTTCCATTTGGGCATTGGGGCAGGGGCCTTTGGTCATTAATAAAATAGGGAGAGATGGGGAGTGGGTGTGTGTGTTGTGTGTGTGTGTGTGTGTGTAGGGGGGGCTTGTCAGGCACAGTCAAGTGTAATCCAAAGTCTACAGCATCCTCTTCGACAACTATTTTAATGGAAATAGGGAACATATTGTATCAAGGCTACCATATCCTACTTGAAATGACAGTATCAAAAGTGGGAGTTGATACTATGGCAACAAAGCAGCTTTTTGCCAGCTAGGCGAGTCGGAGAGAGGGTAGGCTGTCAGGCTGCAGGGGCCGGCAAGCAAGAAAACGAGTGAGAGAGTCCATGGAGAGGCGAGAGCAAAAGACCCATAGCCTCAACGCTTTTGTTCCCTGTCTCCTTTTTCCCCATTTTGGAATATGATGCAATGAGATGGTATTATGTTGCCATTTTTAATGCTATTATTCTGAAAGGCGAGTATATGGGAGGGGTAAGAAGGGGGCATGGGGGAGGTTTAGGATGCACACTCTCAAACTTGACTTAATCTATCCTGCTAAAAGCTAATGCATGGTGGCCTTGAACTATTCTCTCAGGAGATGAGTGATCTTTGTCCCCTCTCTCACTCTTTCTCTGCCTCGCTGTTTTTAAGGGTTCTGCCTCTTTTCAACCCATTTTCAATGAGCCTAAGGTATTGTGTCCCACACATTATGAATCACATGCTCTTCCTATGGAGCGTAGATTGCACCTTGTGCAACTCAAAATGGAAAGTGAAGCTAGAAGGTCTACTCTAAAAGAGGCACATCTAGCTTTATGCTCCTTTTTTTCTTTTTTAGATACAACATTTTCTCTTTTACGCCTGCTTTTAATTTAATTCTTAATTCCTCATAGCTAAGTATAGAGATTTTATTTTTGTCTGTCCTCTAAATTTTTACTTTCTTTCACCTGTCCCCCTACAAAGCAAAAGAAAAGACAAAGTGTGCCTTTTTAGGTCTTTAATGAAATGCTAAAACCTGGCTAAGTCTGGGCTGGTCCCATGTCCCAATCACTGCAGGGGCCAGTAAGTTGAGACACCGGGGCCCTAACCTCTAACCAGCCATGAAGAGAACAGAGGCCAAGGAAACCTGATCTTTGACTCGTAGGACTCTCACGCACCGCCTCTTTCTGTGTGTGTGTGAGAGAGAGAAAGAGTGAATGAGACCTCTCATTTTTCAGTTCTGTCGTTTTCGTTCCTCCCCTTGTCCTGCAAGGCCAATCTCTTAATCACAGGGTTTGAGAGGGCGAGAGGATAAAAAGGCCAGGTGACTTTCTTTCCTTACACCCTCGCTGCTACCCTCATTGTCTGGAGATGGTTCGACTGTGTGTGTACAAACAAGCTTGAATGCTTTGGGCTATTATATTCACATTGTTAACTGTATGACTGGTCAAATCTTTATACTTAACACCTGTGCGTGCCTACATGGTGTACGCCAGTGTGTGCTTGCGCACGGCTAAGTGTTTTTTTTTTTTGTGTGCACATGAGGGGATTAGAGTCACGGCGGTGGCAGATTACCTGTAACTGTGATCTGTTGTCGTGGGGATTAACTTTGCGGCGCTCCATGCTGTGAGGTAACATGACGCAGCAGGGACAGACCGTGGTGAGAGTGGAGTGGAGTTAATGCTAGAGCACTGGGGCGATAAAGCTAAGATAATCCACTTCTCCTGTGACCTGAGAAAGAGGAGGAGTGAGGGGCTCATTGACATCTTCACCTGGAGAGAACTTGAAATAAGTGAGAAAGGGAAGGTTTCAGGGTTGGTGTGTCACATAAAAACTCAGTGGGAAAGTGGGAGTGGCAGAAACTTGGTGAGTTTACAGGCACCTATATCATTAAAATCAGTGTAAGGAAGCACTCCTTTTATTGTAACTGTCATCTTAGCCAGACTATTTTACAGCATTAAGCATTTAATCACAGTACACGTGACTTGGTTGAAATGAGCTGTGGGAGTCAGCAATATTACTGATTATTTTTGTATGTATACAATGAAGTCTGGTTTCAGTCTGCGCTTTGATTGTAAGCCGGTAGCACCGAAGGTCACAGAAAGAACTGCATATGAAACCAACAACTGAGGTTGAGACCTTTTTTTTATGAGCGTTGGAAAACTTTGACAGACTGAAATCAGATGTCATCACGCACGCATAGGAATTTAACATAATTATTGGTGCTTAAATCACAAAGAAAAAAAATAGGTTACAACATAGGTGTTACAATAAAAGAAAACACAAAACATAATGTTTTTTTTTTTTTTATAAAGCAAACTAAGCTTCACCCACTGTAATTAAAGCTTATTTTAGAAGGACACGCTTTCTCTGTCACAGATGCTGATGAATTTTGGTAAAATAACAAAAAAATTCTACAGCAGACATACTTGATTAACTTACAAAATAGATGAAATAAATAGTAAATGTCATATGCAAAAGTTCAGAAATCAATATCTGGAGCATCATCACTCTGGCCAGAAAGATGAAACCCACAAATGGCTGCAAAAGACCTGCAGGAAGGTTTGTCTGGCGGTGGAGAGGCAGCGAGTTGTTCCTCTGTGCTGCGTTGATACACACAGTCAGAGTATTAACTATACAAAGCAAATCTGCAAAACCTCAAGTATTCTCATGAAAAGCTTTTAATGACTCCTCCATGTCGACCCTGTATGTGCTTCAGCGCTGCACAGTGGAGCAGTGCAACATCACTCGTGTCACCTAAACCTTCCTGCAGCTCCTTTGTAATCAGTCGGTTGTTGTTTTACTTTCCTGTTTGAAGTTTGCACAGTTTTGTTCAGATTGCATCCAATTTACATCTACGTTTCCCTTTAACCTCCGTTTCTTTATGACATTTAAAACAGTTTCAAGCATCTTTACAATTTAATGCAACCCAGTGTAGCAGCTCTTTCACATAATCTATTTTGGTTTTAATTTCACTGTAGATTTATTACTAAGATCAAGGTGGTGTTTTACTGGGCTGTATACGTTATGCCTCATATTAAGGCAAAAAAACAAAACAAAAAAAAAACACCTGTTCCCCCTTAATGCAACTGCAAACTAAAACTTCAAACGTGGTTCAATTATTACCTCTCAGCATCCGTCAAAATGGAACATTTTTATCTATAACAGTTAATAGATGAGCTGTTAAATTGAATTGGGATTTTTTTTTTTTTTTGGTGTATTTACTAGCGTTTGTGCCACAATCAAACATGATAGCACGGTCATCTTGTGGTAGTGCAGCTTTCATCATCATTATAACATTTTTTTTTTTTTTTTTAAATCCAAAGTGTTTGCTGTTTCACACCAAATCTGCGTGGGATCCATAGTTTTGAAGATTAAGGAGAGGACAGAGCAGAGCAGGAAGAAAACAAATGTCCGCTTTTCCCCCATTGAAACGCCACAAGAGGAGTTTCAAGGGCAGAAAATCTGACTTATTATCACAGAGCACATGAAAAAAAAGAGGAAAAAACTAAAAAGGAGAGACCATGAGAGCAAAAAGACCACTCCTGCCCTGCATGCTCCTCAATTAGTCCTGCACAGACCAGATGAAGCTCCAACCTCTTCAGTTTTTCTTTTCTTCCTTTACACCCCCTCCTTTCTTTTCCTGTTCTGCCATTTACTCAGCCTTCTAGTTAACTCTCCATCCCCTTTTGCTGCATACAGTCACAGTCGTATGCTCATCGATCAGCTTGTTGCTAAAACTGTATTCATGCTGCACCTACTTGCTCAGTTGCTTTGCTCTTGAGTTTCCTCCCTGCATGAATCCCGACCTTCTCTGAATGTGGCCTGCCAATAAAATGCTCATTCACTCTCTCCTTGTATGTACATTGTCATGGGATGGCCATGTGCTGCCAGGATTAGTGAAGAGGTTTGGCATTGTGCTGTGATGTGCTGTTTGCTTCAGTGTTTTCTGTCAATGTCGAAACATCTCCTCTTTTTTAATATGAAATTCACTCTCAAGTGCTCGTCAACGGTAACTTGGAATTACGCGCACATCTGTGCATTGACATACACAAACCACAAAAAAGGTAAAACATCCTCAGGATGATAGACCTTGGTGAGCCAAACATAAGATTTTTTTTTTTTTTTTTTTTTTTTGCCTTGAGGCCAGTTTCAATATTTCTATTCAGTTTGATTCATTTTTGAAGGAGTTTGTTTTTGTTTTTTCTGTTCCTCTTTTTTTTTCTCATTTTAAGAAAGTCAGAGTAGATAACACAAGGCTATACCCTGAACAAGTGTAATGAGGCTTTTCACTGACTGTCTTTTACTTAAAGTTGGTGCAGTCTCTCCTTTCAGCATGCTACTTTCAGATATTTTGACCACAGGAAGTGCGACCTATTATTTTGTTTGCAGCTATTGGCATCATATTTTGGGACATCTTTAAACTTGTTTCTGTGCAACAGTTTAATCACAAGGTGTATTAACCCTTAGGTAACCATAGCAACAATGATGATACACTGCCAGATAACTCATGGGTTAAGCTAACCTTAATGGTGGTGGTAGTAATTATGTTACCAAAAACAAGCTTCCTTTTACCGAAACAAGGTTTATGTCAAAGTGTGCCAGAGTGGTTGAAGTCATGTTCTCTGATGCAAAGGGGAAATAGAGCTGCACAGAAAATAATATTTTCATTATTAATTAATCAGTTCATTACATTCACATTTGGTCATTTGACAGATGCTTTTATCCAAAGCGTCATGGGGCAGTTATGGATTCAATATGTAGGTCAATAACATTCAGATGACCTCCTGTACCACAGTTATCTTATGGTATATAAAATATAAGAAAATAGTGTAAAATGGCCACTACTTTTTCCTAACCATGACCCCAGGGGATGTCTTTAGATAACATGTTTCATACATCTTATCTAACATACTGAACCCTTGAAGTTATTTGCTCTACTTTGAGCTTTACTTAACACCTTGAAGAATCTATCAGCCTTTTCTTGACAAATTATTCTTCCATTCATGAAACAGCCACAGGT
This sequence comes from Polydactylus sextarius, assembly GCA_016801845.1. Classification (NCBI taxonomy): domain Eukaryota; kingdom Metazoa; phylum Chordata; class Actinopteri; family Polynemidae; genus Polydactylus; species Polydactylus sextarius. The sequence continues at coordinate 9,982,791 of CM028918.1, forward strand.
TTTTAAGGAAAATTCCTCAGTAAATCAAGGCAATTCTTAAAAGTTATAGCTGCTACAGTTTACCGTGTGTGTGTGTGTGTGTGTGTGTGTGCGCGCATGTGTCTGTGTGTCCATAGACCAACCTACCCATCTTCAAGCTGAAGGAGTCTTGTGTTCGGAGGCGGTACAGCGACTTTGAGTGGCTCAGAGCGGAGCTGGAGAGGGAGAGCAAGGTGAGCCATTGAGGTGAACTCAGCACAAAGCCTCTGGAGTATGTGGCTTATCAAATCGGCATAAAACATTAACCACATTTGCGATGTGTCTGTATTAAGGAGAAGCTCGTTTACAGATGTGTTAAGATGGATTTCACCTCTATACTGTCTATTTTTATCCTGCTGTTCACACAACCTATGAACTGGATTTCAGAATCAAAAATGTTTGCCCTGATCACATTGGTCAAACTCACTCAAGGGCTGTTGTACATTTTTTATAATGTCTTAATTAAATGTATGGAAAACCTCTTTAATGAATTATGTATGCCTAATTAACTGCTGCTCTATGATTTTATGTGGTTGCCCCCTTTTGTTTTAGGTGGTTGTTCCTCCGCTTCCAGGAAAAGCTTTTATCCGACAGCTTCCGTTTCGGGGGGATGATGGGATATTTGATGACTCTTTCATTGAAGAGCGGAGACAGGGTCTTGAGCAGTTTCTCAACAAGTAAGTCTTTGTACATCCTGTGTCTTTCTCCATTCTTCCAATACTTTGCCACAAGGTCAAAACAATTTATACTTTAGAATTTTTCTTTTTGTTATCATAGTCATTTGCAGCTTCTGCCTTAGCGAGGTGTTATTTTAACTCTCAAGAACAATGAAACACTTTGTGCAATAAGTAGATTCAACTTTTTCACTTCTCTTCATATTGTTAACAAACTGAACCCACCGAGACGAGCGGGTCTTTTTTTTTCTCACTATCCTCCTTAATTCTCTTTTATAATTACCTTGCAAAGGACAAGAATAACCAAAGAGGACTCAAGTGCGCACCCCACAACATAATTTTTCCCACATTTGTTTTATTGTTGATGTGTAATTTATGATAATTGCAGCTCAAATTACAGTGCGTGGTTCCATGGGATGGTGTGTGCACCTCTGCTTATTTTTGATCCAGCATGTCCTCATTTTCAGCTGCGGAACAATAAAAGTTACAGTGTGATTGTAATTATTTGGTTTGATTGCAGACTTGGCCATTATCTTTGTTTCATGTGCAAATGCATCAATGTTTCCTGTTGGAATATTAAGTGCGCAAAGACAGTTGAGAAAATTAAAATCCATAAATTTGTTTTTTAAAGACGATGAGAATGTGTTGGCAATTAAGATTTTTTTTTTCCTTCTTGCTTCCCATGAATGAAACACTGCTGTTGATCATATCATTGTTCAGACTTAATCCTGGCAGCACTGGCAGCATTGTTTAATATGTGATTGAGAGCATTGTGAAGAAGAAATCTTTTAGAATGGTAAACACAATTGTCGTTGTCAAACAAGTGAAGAGGATGAGAAGAGATAACCGTCAGTTTTTGATTAGCCTAGTCAAACATAATTCATGCTTTAGGTAAAAGAGAGGGGAATACACCCACACTTCAAAACGCAAGCAAGCCCTTGAGATTTTAACATTCTTCTGCTACACATTGACCTCAGTGTCCCACTCTAGATATTTACGATTCCAGTTATTGCCCCGGTATTTGACCTGTCAGAAGCTTCCCTCATCAACTCAGTTTAACAGATGTGGTTCCCCTCAGCGGTAACGGTTGCATATGTACAACGTCATCATGTCGGTCAGTTCTGAGAAATTTACTTTTTAATAAAACGGAGATGTTTGAGGGTCTCAGGTGCACCAACTCGTTCTTATTAAGCTCCTTTGCGTCATCTGAAGGGACATTGAGGGAAGCCTAATGTCAGAGCGGCTTTAACAGAACAAACCACAGTCACATACATTCTCTCTAGATGTAGTGATAAGAGTGACGACAGATGACCGATATAAAGTTTAGCTTCATTTCAGAATATCGTACCAAGATATGAAAACATACAATATATCAAAGCCATTGCGAAAACATATTTACCTTAATTAATTTCTTTAAAAACAATTAGCTTCACTTTCCCCTTTAAACAATGAGTAGTGGTTCACTGCTTTTTAAACTTTTACTTGATATTTTAGTCAACACAGATCCAAACCAATGAACCAAGGAAAGCCTAGTTAACCCTGAGCTGCACAACATTATTTATCAGTCAGTCTGAAAAATGTCAAAAAGCTTCTGCAGTAGTGAGACAGACAGTTACTGTTAACCAAATGTGTAACAGGATATAATAGATATTGTTTTTACATAAAATCTCTCTTGATTACTTGTGTGTAGCTGCTTCTCAGATCCACACTTCTTGCTAATTCTCAGCAGGTTTTCTGGTATTGTGTTCACACCAGAGGCATTACAAAATAGTAGTAAAGTCACGCTAAAAAAAAAACCATAATCATTTGTAGCTTTTTACTAAGGATAGTAGTGAGATGGCATAAAGTAAATGTAGCATGAGGGAGAAAAGGGAAATGACATGCAGGTGTGTGTCTCTGTGTGTAGATAAACAGGAAATGGACAAAATCAAAACTAATAGTGCATGTTGATGAAGCGTATCCAGGAACACCTTGAAAAAACAAACTACTAAAAAAAAAACCATTAATCCAGTGTAGATGATTCAGGATGACACACTGGCAGAAATTGAATGAAACATTCATGACTGTGTTTTTACTGACGATAGAGGCATTTACATTTACATCGGGAGCAGGTCCTCTTCCATAGTCTGCCATGTTGCACCACCATGTTTTTACAGTAACCCAGATGTTATTTGAAGGCCACTATATGTTCTCCTTCATCTGTAACCTCACTGCTAGATGTTGCTCAATCCATCACCCTGAACATTTAAAGTCACAGTTGATTGTCATCTGATAATACAAACATTGTTGTATTTCCTGTTATGAAAAGACAGTTAAGTACATTAATTTCTTAGGGCTGCAAAAGTCTGTGCTGAATAGAATAGTATATATTGCCTACTGTATATATTATATACTGTATTGTATTGTATTGGGAGTTAAGACACAGTATATAAACTGTCAGTAACTGATAAAGGCAGTAATAGCTCCAAAAACATGTTTCTGTCCAGTTGGATGTGTTTGTTGCAACCTGTTGGATTCAAATGCTGGATGATGTTTGAAACAGTTGCTTAACTGTGCAACCTTTGGTTAAAAAAACAGTAAAGGTAAGATGTTATGAAATTAAATATCTTATCTTGAAACCTGTGAGATGCTTCATTTCTGTTTGTCAGTCTTTGTCTCATTTGTCCAAATTTGTTCTTTTTTTGTGTTTAGGGAAAGAAACTAGATTGATGTCACCAGGCTTCATCTTCTTCTTCATCATCACAATTAACCAGGCTTCAAACCTTCCTGTTCTTGTGTGTTTCAGAGTGGCGGGTCACCCTCTAGCCCAGAATGAACGATGCCTGCACATGTTTCTACAGGATGAGTCAGTGGACAAGAACTACACCCCATCCAAAGTCAGACAAGCCTGAAAAGAACAAGACGGCTCTGCTTGGCCGGTCTGGCTTGGTCCTGCTCAGCCCTGCTTGGCTCAACATCCCAAAGCTCTCTTCACTGCTCCAGGTTTCTCTCAGACAATAAACATTTCAGTGACCCTTCTCTCCAGCCCCTACCCCCTCACCCCCACAAAAAAAAAACAAAAAAAATTATAATATCGTTCACACTGCCTCTTTTAGTTTAATTAATGACCCTGATCGGTGTTTGTTTTCACCTTCTAATTGGAGTCACAAATGTTCGACATAACTGTGGTTCAAAGTAATTCATCGTTCTCTTTATGTCTGGAAATGCCACTAACATGGATATATAATGTATTTATCATTTAGCTATGTCTTGAATATATTCATTTATATAGTAACATTGAATGAGCGTTCTGTGTATGCAAAGCTCGTGTAAAGACACACAGCATATATATATATATATATATATATATATATATATATATATATATATATCCAATACTGGCATGTTGCTCACCACAACTACCAACTAAACACACACACATATATATTTGATGGGCCTTGACTTTAGAATCACACTAAGTTGATCCTCTCTTCAAAAGGAAGCACATGTGTGTATATCAACCAGCACCTGCCCAGTTATCACAATGATTTTCTAGCAAGAAAGACGTAATTTACACAGAGGGAACTGCAGTATTTCTACAGGCTATATGCATTTTGAGATTTGTATACTGCTGTGCCATTTTTGTTTATTTTGAAGATTTTCCAATAAAATAGGTGAAATGTCTCCACGCATAAGTACATTTGTTTATTTTGACTGTTGATCTATGAAAGTGCTCCACATTTGAGAGACAAGTGTGAATTGCAAGCTGCCACTGCCATTATTATATTTACTATTCAATAAATACACAATCTAGCATCTCTATTACCAAGTTTTAGGCCTATGGCTATTTATCTGTTTAGTTTATTTAAACTGTCCTGAGATTTGATTTTAGAGATAAGTTTGGACTGTTTGTAAAGCAACAACAGCAACACTTAATAATACAGGTACAAAATGAGCTTAAATAATTCATATCTAGTACATCACGTACAATGATTTAATGCCTGTGAAATCTTTTTATTCAGTAGGTCTTTGGTCCTCTGTTAGCTTTGATATCTTAGCTTATAAAAATAATAAACAAAGACTTTTATGTCAGGTAGGAACATGTAAATAAATGCTTATACCTGATAAAAACAGCATCATATTTTCTGATGCAAAGATGCTTTTTAGAGTTTGACCACAGGCCTAAATGAATGACAGTAGCTGCACATGCATTAATTTATCACCTGTGTACAAAAGGTCATTATCTGATCATTTCTTACTTCATGATACACCGTGCATTTAATCAAGAGTTACAAATTAGTTATTAATTAAATAAGCATTTGTTTTATATCACTATTATTATTATGTTTTCCTGGGAAGTCTTCAAATTATAGTTACAATGACAAAAAAATTAAACCCGAGAAGAATGACACTATTATTTGCAAAAATGTGAAGTAGGAACATGTTTTAGTGACTGCATGTGGTAGTTTTATATCTAAGTTATATGAAATCAGTTTCATTCATTTGGGGTGTTTTATTCTTTCTCGGTTACAACTCTAAATAGTTATAACTCTAAGTATTTACAACAGAATAAAAACATCACAGGTCACCAAAAAAAAAAAAAACACAAACAAACCAAAAATAACATTCTCAAGTGCTGAATATTCTTTTATCCAGTGTTAGTGTCTAACTTCACAAAGTCGACCTAAACATTTTAATGCTGCGTCTCAAACAGGACACACCAATACAAACAGGACAGTAACCACTTTAAATACAAACATGGTCTTCAGAAGAATGTTGTTTTACAGTCAGGAGGCAATACAAGCATATCATTTTTTTTTTCTCCACTAATTTTTTTTCTCAGAGTTGTCGCCTCCTTGTCGTTGCCCCGTGCGTTTGGTTTCAGCACCGGATCTCGGGACAGCGACTCATATCCCCCCTCGATTACGCATGCGCCATCTTCTTTTTTTTCTTTTTTCTTTTCTTTTCTTTTTTGGTTTCTTCCGTTGGGATTGAACACAGCAATAACATATTGAATTGGTCTTCAAGCTCATTGGTCTCACAGACACTCGAAAAACTCACATTACATAACATTTCTTTGTCAGACATACTTGGCACGTGCTCCCTCAGAGTCTTTAGAGCGATATTTAAACACTGTTGGCTCCGTGGCCACACAGAGATTGTAGTTTTTTTTCAGTATCATACAGGTAGTTTCTATAATGAAAATTACAGACTAATCCTTAACTAGAGCAACAGTTAACAGGCTACTCGGTGAATTCCGGCTGTGTTGCAGTCTTTGTTTCAATGGAGCCTACGGGCCTAAACAGGCTATTTTAACATCGCCAAGAGATGTTGTGCTCAGCAAAAAATAATTCAACCCTTGTTTACACCTGCTATGATTGACATTCTGTCGTCTGCTGGGTGGGTTTGTGGGCCTTCAGCTCAGCTCTTTTTTCCATGCGCACAGGACAGATGGTGAGAACTCATATATCGCTGGACTTGTACATGTCGGAGAGGAGCCTGGTGATGGGCACGTTTCCGATGGTCTTCTTGAAGAAAACCTCCTCTATGGTTGACGGGCCGACGGAGCGGAGCGCTGGCAGGAGCAAGAGCAGTTTACCGAAGCGACAGGGCTGAGTCGGGTACCTGAAACACCGAAGGGGAGGGAGAGAGGAGGGGTCAACAACAGCCTCAGCCTCTTTTCTCTGGTTCTGCGGCCTCTTCAATTAAAGCACATCTGTGACAAATTGCTGCCAAGTGAATTCACGCGATTCAACTGTTGCACCTGTGCAAAATTACAGGAAACGACAGCGGCTTATTGCCTCATTAACTTTATAATGAATGTGGCTGCTTATAGTCGCGGAGAAGCGGCGCGTAAAACATCTTGACGTTTATCATTTCAGTGAAATCGTACCTGGTGTGTATGTAACTGTTGAGAGTGAGCTGTGCTTCGTCCTGTAGTGCGGCGATGGCGCTGGCGTTGCGGAAACTCCTTAACTCGGTGCTGCCATGCGTAGGAACTGTGAGACAGAGAGGTAGAGTAATCCATTATGATCCCTTTGAATCCACGTGAAGCTGAATGGAAGACATTGTCGCTGTGCTAAGTAAGATAATGGCACTAACCTGCTTTGAACGTCACGATACATTTTAAACAGGCGAACTCTGTTGCGTCAAGACGCATCTGTCTGAATCGGGTAACCACTTCTTGAAGTGCTTGAATCTCAGACATGATCTTATTCATCCGCTGAGACTCTGTGTTTTCAGTGTTCATCCCTGTTAACAAATACGGAGAATGTGTCATCATATAGAATGAACATTAGTCACTGGTTGTGCTGAGGCTTTTACGCCAACTTATGAGGCTTGTAGTGGCTGTGTACTTACCCGAGACAGCAAGAAGAGTAGTGGAGTCCACAGGGATGGCCCACTGCGCGATGCCCAGAACAAATAATTCTCTCCAGGCGTCCTCCAACAGAATCAACTGTAAAAAAGAAAAAAGAAATCGTGTCCGTGTCAAACTCTACTGCAGAAGGAAGCATTGATTTAATGAGGCCTGTATTAATCCATCTTTGTGTCTTGTGAGTAAAACATGATTGATGCTTTCATTCTATTTTGCGCAAACTTAAAATAGTTTTCTTTACTGCCTTTTGTGTCAAAAACGAACACGAAGTCCTTGTTTAAAGCTCATCTCATTGTTCCAAAGTACCTGGTCAGATAAAGGCAGTGTCGAGAACGCAGGAACACTTTTGGCCCACTTGATGCTCATGAACAGTAGGCGCGCAGCTGACTCGCACACAGACTCCGTCGCCACCTCGTAGAGATACATGGGGGTACCGCTGACTTCATGTGGATACTGGAGAACGTGGAAGATAATCATCATCATACAACAGGTTTTGTTACAGTCCAGCTCAGTTCAGAGAATCCTGCACAGCTGAGGTCAAATTCCAAACTCCAGCACCTGGTTTTAATAATTATTAGGCCTAGTGTTGTTTGTGGTGGATTTACAGTGAGAAATCTAATTGGCGGATTTGTGGCTCTTACAGGCTGCTAAATCGGGACAAGAATTTCAACTTCTAACCCTAACGAGAAATAAAACTATAATCCTATAATAACATTTGGGAAGATGTGAATACAAATATCCATTGAATATTATAAACTTTAAGGTCTTATATACGTATACACGGATAGGTCTGGGTTCTTAAATTAGTAAATTAAATCAAATTAGATGTGTACCTTCGGAGTGGGCTGTGCCAGACCAACGATGGCCTGTCTCTCTGGTGTGGTGGTGACTGTGCTCATCTCTAGGTTGTGAGGCTCCAGTTGCGTGACGGTGGTGAAGAAGGGAGGGCCAGGCAGAGAGGATCCCGGGAAATGGGTCGACGATCCGTTCACTTCTTTGTGGCCCCGGAAATACAAGGCGACCTGTTTGCGGATGGTGGACGTGCGGGGCCCCCTCTCGTGCTGAACGGCTGTGAAAAAAAGAGAGAGAGTAAAGGACGAACCTCTGCATGAGTAAACGGTGTGTTTATCTCATTGCTTCATCGTATTTTATTTTCAACAAGGATTATCATTATCCTTACTGTTCTTAAAATTAATTAAAACCCAAAGTGCAAATGTTGTTTGTATGACGGGAGAGAAAAAATAATTGACCATAATGAGGTGTAATCTATCAGTGCCCCCACTGAGTATAAATAATATCCCCTTTAAAACAAGTAAAGACTAGTTAATTATCTACTTCTTTTGAGCCTCGATTAATAGCCTTAATACACTTTGCCCACCTCCAGCCCAAACGCCACTGCAAAGCGCGTCTATGGCCACAGTGATAATTCAATTATGCCCATTTACCGTCTTTATTCATGTTCACTTCCAGACACTTCTTCAAGCGGCACGCTCGGCACTGGTTTCTGTGAGTTTTGTCTACAGGACAACCACCCTGTACAGAGGAAAGAGAGAGAGAGGGGTAGGGAAATAAAGGGGGTTATAGCTTCCAGTTGAATTTCCCAATGCTTATACGACAGAAGCCTTCGCGCTATTATCTTCCTGGGAGGCCAATCTCCAGGTGAAAGATCGCGCTATTATCTTGTAGTTATCGAGCTGCTCCCCTGCGGCTCCAGTGCGGCCTCATCCCGGAGGGATAAGTACTCTATCCCGCCCTCTGCTGCCTAAATCCTCGCCTTCGAGTCATCACATTAGATTGGATTACACCTGATGTGTTACAGCAGCGAGGTGTTTAGCCCAGTACTTAATGGCCCAGGCATGACACAATTAGGCTCATCAAGAGAGACTTAACGCAGCGCCAGAGAGGCAAAGTAAACAGAAATCTGCGCGTAAAACCCCACATTCCATGCGTAAAGCTTAATAGTCAGTAATGGTTTTTGGATGACAACCAGATACTTAGAACCAAAGCATAAAAAATCTGTACTTGCAGTACTGGTTGCTTCGATATCAATTGGTCAATGTAAGACATCAGATTCATATCAGTATGACTGGGCACTGAGTGGTTTGGTTTTTATGACTACTACTTGTACCTCTCAACGTGCTCGATTATTAAGAAGATTATAAAAACTAGAAAAAGATTATAAAAACTAAATAAATCGCTTTTGCCATAACCAATTTAGGCCAACTAAAAAAAAACGAATCAAAATGAGAATATTAGACTTAAATAAATCATGAGGCCTCACCTGAGAGCCAGATTTACAGACGTATGTCCTGTTTCTGCGGATGCTCCTCTTGAAGAATCCCGAGCAGCCGTCACAGGCGTAAACACCATAGTGTTTCCCTGAGCTGCGGTCGCCGCACACTTTGCATGGGATGTCCAAAATCCGACCTGGGAAAATGCGCCAGATTTTAATCAGATATTAAGTTCAATTAATTGTCAGGGAGGCACTCAAATTAATTCTAAATATAATAAAATCTTATGGAGAATTGTTAAAATTGGCTGATGTGGGTGTTGAAAATGTGGATGAATGGCAAGAACAGTTTTCAAAGTTGACCCTTTTTTTTTTAGAGAATTAGTTTTGTGGCTCATTCGAAGTGAGTTTGTAATGTGGACATATAGTAAAATCGCCAAAAAAAACTTACTTTGATACCCCGGGAGAGCTATGAATTAGCTGTCCTACAAATGACTTGTTTTTGTCCGACAACCACACAAGACACACACTCTCTCCACAAAACACTCTCACACAGTCACACATACACACACTGGACAGTGCCCCGCGCCTCGTCCGTCCATGGGAATTCACTGCGCACATTTCAAGAATAAAGTCCGGTGGGAAGCGTCATATCTGAGCTCTCTAAGACAATGGCCTGTGTGCGCACAATGGAGACATTAGGGGAAAGTGTTAACTTAATGATTTTCCCCCATTGAACCTCGTCTGACTGCCTGGATCTCGACAAGCTGCCAACTCCCCTTCATAATGGGACTCGACAGCTGCTTTATCCCGCAGGTCTATAGGCCCCAGGATTAGGGAGTGACACTGCACCATGAGAATAATGCGCACCAACTCGTTTCACCAACTCAAATGAAGTGTATGTAAATCGACCCCGGTGTAGATGAAAAAAAATGTGATTTTTTTATGTGAAGATTTTGTATTCAAATCTATTAAAAAGAAGTATATTTGTATGCACATGAGGGAGTCTCTTCCATTTTGGAGGGAAAAGCCGTCTATGTAATTACACTGACGTTTTGCCACCTGCTCATTGATTCACCAGTGACCCGTCAAAAAGGGTAGCATGGGAATAACTACTCAGCAGCAAAAACAATGACTTCAGGAGAGAGTTATAGGGCTTCAATAGGCAGATTATTACGAATCACAAGGCCATGTAGGCTTTTAAACTGTAGGCCACAGCCGTGTAATCGCTATAAGATAGAGAGAGAGAACGTCATGAGCAGCATTTATGCCTGTTAAGTTTCAATATAAGCGAGAATTGACCCGTTGAAAGTCATCATCTAGTAGAGTTTAAAAGAATTTCAAATTTCCAACAGTTCCAATTTAAGTGAAATCCTCACTCAGATGCCCGCAGGCCAAGTAGATGATATATATATATATATATATGATAAAAAAGAAGCACTAATAAGTCACGTATTGAGTAGAATACATTAAATAAACTCTAAGCCTGCAAGTCAAGTTCATTTGCGCACTTTCCAAAAATAAAAGTTTCAAGCGTAATTGAGTTAAAGATAAACAAAGGAGCAAACAAAAAAGCGAAGTCAAACAAAAAAATGAAACGTGTTTACTGAGAATCGGTTAAATAAAAATGACGCACGGTTCTGTTGTTTAAAGGGGGAAATGTATTTAACTTCCCACTGTGGGGGTCCAATTCGTCTCCATTGTGTGCAGTAATTGCTTGAAGATATATGGCATATTCTATTAAGGTAATCACCATCAAGGCGAGAACCTGCTTACACAACTGGAAATTAAGTTTTACAGAGAGAAGGCCACGTTTCCACTGACCACCCATAATGTTGATATGAACTTGAATGACTATAGCTGCGACGTTGTAGCGAGAGTTGTTTTTTTCTAATTCAATCATTATGTCGAGGATAAAACAGACACATTTTTGACACGAATAACATGTATTTGTTTGTGGTAAAAGTAACTGAAATAAATGCACGATCAAATTGAAACGTAAAAGAAATTATTCTATCTTTAGAAAGCAAAGAATAAGTCTATTTCAGGCCTGTTATTATAAGTGTGATTTCATTTAAATTCATTATGAGGCCTAGTTGGAGGGATAAATTCAAAGGTTAAGAGGGAAAAAAAGAAACACATTGCAATTTAATCTAAGCTACAAAAGCACGAGAAAATCTTCGGTATCACAGGAAATCTTTGCAATTTAAAAAAAATTAAATTCAAAAATGCTGGATACGTCAACGATTATTAAATTAGTGTTTTACAGTTGTAGTGTAGAAACGCGCGCATCCAGAAACAATCACAGCCGTTTTACAGACGATGTTTCCCCTCATGTGTCAAAGTAGATATGTAGACATCTTCAAATCACATTAAAAGTAAGTGTCCCTCAATTTATTGCATCATTACTCCTTTTAAAGACATTATTGAAAATTAAATTACAGGCAACAAGTGGCATCAGGTGGAAAATGGAAAGTGAATGGAGCTCTTGAGGAATATTGTAGACATGGATACAGATTGTTTTTTATTTAACAAATGCTTAATTTAAAATATATTTCTTTTTTTCTTTTTTTTTTTTAAGATAAAATATTTTCAATTAGGTCCGGATTGGCTGTAATTATAGGTCATAGACACAAGTTTACGCAGCCAAGTGTGTGTGTGTGTGTGTGTGTGCGCGCGCGCGCATTTGTGCGTGTGTTGTGTTAGTGTACGTGAGTGTGTGTGCTCTCGGCAAAAGAAAACGAACGACAGCTATTCCCCACGGATCACTACTCACAGTTTTTTAAGAGCTCGAGGACTGAAATGACTTCATTATTGCGAAGGAGCAACGATAACAGGAGAAATACGAAGTAACCTTGTGATCAGTGCGCAACAGATTTATCTGAACTTTTTTTAATTATTATTCACACTCTCCACAACGGAGAGAAAGAGGCCTGCTCTGTTTCACACTTATTCTTCTAACACACTCAGTATTCTTCAGGAGCGTCAGGAAAAAGAGAAAAGCGACACTTACTTGATTTGACATTTAGAATATCCAAACAGCCACTTGTTGATCCGGCGGGTTTGCTCATCATGGACACTCGACTTTATGATAAAGTTCTGATTTTTTTTTTCTTTAAAAAAAAAAAAACTCTTCTTTTTCTTCTTGGTCTTGCTAACAAAAATTAAATTAGAGCTCAAGTTGATCAAACTGCAGCACTTTCCTTGAATTCTGCGATGAGATCGGCGAGTCAAAGTCCCGAGGTGTTCAACTTGACAACAAGATCTCCGATCGACGATCTCCCAAGTTAAGATACTACAACATGGTACATGTTGTATCAGAGTGTCTTCTCTTCCGACGTGAGAGGAGGTTTGACGGGCGCAGAAACAGACAGCAGCCCCAGGACAGAGACAGGTCAGCGGCGGCGGCGGCGTCGACTCTGCTCCAGCTCGGGGCGCAACAGCCGGTGCATAAAGTTAAGAGTTGGAGAAACGCTGCGTGGAGCGCATCCGACGGTGCCAAACCGGTGGTGGTGGTGGAGCAGTAGGAAAAAAAAACAAAACAGGCAAAAATCAGTTTTCGGATATTCTGACAGATGAAAGCGTGTTAAAACCAGAACACGATGTGACTTTGTGGTGCGAGTTCCCACAAATAAGCCTTGGTAATATTTATGAGAAGTGTCAGGGGGAGGCTGGAGGGTGGAGATCTCCACTTCCTTCATCCACTTGGCTTTCTACTCCAAACTCCAGCCTGACGTCACTGGCGTGTGTGTGTGTGTGTGTGTGTGTGTGTGTGTGTGTGTGTGTGTGTGTGTGTGTGTGTGTGTGTGTGTGTGTGTGTGTAAGAGCGAGCGAGCGACTGATCGTGTGAATGTGTGGTTCAAACTGATGTGAGGTGCCTTGCTCATGGACTAAAAGGCTAAAACAAAAGGTTTTGCACAGATGTTTTCTGCAGCATTTAAATTCGCTTTAGCTCTGGGTTTATTCATTTGATCGTCTCGGACGTTAAACAACGTCGAGCTCCTCATTTCACACACACACAAGCACACAAACAATTAAGTGTGGTTGCATTTACTATGCTTTAAGATTCAAGGGTATTAAAAACCTGCCTGGGGTCCAACTCTGGACACTGATCACTCACAACAACTATCAAACAGTTCAGATAGAAGTGGTGCTGATTTCTGTAGTGGTATAGATATTATTTATTATATCATCACAGATGGGAAATACCAAGAAGTGATTTCATCATAACAGTCTGACTGTAGATAAATGGCTCCATTTCCTCTCCTTTTTTCGTCTCAGAGGCTGTAGGTCGGTGTTTCTGAACACAAGTAAGTTGTCTTTCTTTTGTTAGTGGCTTATTTTAAAGCTTCACTGAGCTTCACTGTGTTTGTTCAACCTGTTGCGGCTGTTGTAAGGCGTTGTTTTATTTGACAATAATATACAGACAGTGTGCCACTCTGTACTGTGAGGGATAACAAAGCTGCTGCAATGTGATATGATGATTTATTTCTTTTGAATATGTTTTCTGTAAAATAATGTGAATTTTCCATTAAACTAACTACGCCTGTTTGAATCATTTTCACTACATAAGTTTAGTAAATAAGCTGTATTTATATCTAATTTTCAACATTACTACTCATAATGAAACAAATATTGAACAAGATTAAACAAATAAAATAGACCAATACATTAATAAAACATCCAAGTACTAAACTATATTACGCACCATTGCTACCTGTAATAATTATAATAATATTTAATTTTTAATAAAAAGGTAATATAGTGCACTTTCGTTTTTACTATTTCATAGGAAAAAAATCAACAACAACATCAAACAATCAAATAATAATAATAATGATAATAATGATAATAATATGAATTGATTGGTATTCATTCATCTTAAACTAGTGCGTAAACTGGTTTCAGTTGATTTCCCATCCACGTCCCAGCACCCTCTGGAGTCAGTGGCTGGACTTTGGACACCGGAGGTAACGACCGTGCCCCGGTCCTGTCCTGAGGGCCCGGGTAGGGGTTACAGGGCCCGTTCACTGACACTCTGACCTGGACAGCTTGCTGTGCTTTCGCCGGGCAACTCCAGAAATCCATATTCTGCTTTTTAATTGTGTTCATTCCCACGGTACACTGGAGGCCATATGGACGCACAAAGTGTCGATTTAAGCGGACAGGGGTGAGGCGGAGAGGCGTAGTTAATTGCAATTAGCCATTGTTGTGTCTTTCAACCTGCCCTTTAGCTGAACAGCTACGGCTGGAGACTAACAAGCCTGAGGAGAATTCACTATGATATTCCTTTGATTTCCCTGCAGAGAGCCATAGAAAGCCTTTGGTCCTCAATGGGACATTTATAGCCATATATATTGTGTGTGTGTGCGTGTGTTTTATCTCCTTCACACTGCTCACACAATAAAGAACACAATGCATCTTTATTATGGGCATTATTTTACAACTTCTCCTATTTTTTTAAGGGATTAGTTCTTTGTAAGAAACGTCCACTTGTTTTATTGATGGTCACTTAAAAATATGATACAGTAGACTTCCCCAAAGATGAATTAATATTTGTAAAAATGTCACAGATCAATAACATTTCGCAGTTATTTCTAAGTGCGTGCGTGTGTGGTGTACGTGTGTGGGGTGTGCGTGCGAGTGTGTGTGTGTGTGTGTGTGTGTGTGTGTGTGTGTGTGCGTGTGTGTGTGTGGGTGGCTGGTGGGGTGTGTGAATGGTGAATGTGTGACATAATCTCCTTAACTCGTCCTAATCCTCGTCATTCACTGATAGCCTTTACACAAATATAACCAACATCATGGTTGCCGGGGTTGCCTTCTTTCACTTTTTTTGTATTAGTGACTCTGTTCTCCTCCAGCAGTCAATGAAATGACGCTAACAAAGGAGGTAGTGGATTGTGTATCTGTTTTTTTTTTTTTTTTTTTGCAAGTGGGGATCTGCATCAGCTTTACTGATACTTGACACAGACTAGCTCAGGATAGACGCGTGAGAGTCCAGCAGAAGTCACTACAGAAACAACAAAGACAATCTTTAATCCTACAGTGAAAAAACGTCTGTAGATAAACTGCCAGGTGTAAATGTGATGTTAAGCGCGTTGATTGACGTTTTTTTCAGCTCTAGCAAACTTTTTTGTTGATCTTCAGCACACCAGTTGAACATATTAAAATCACATTTCAAACCAATCACAACGTTATTGCTGCTGTGTCGATCGCTATAGTTTGAGTATCTTTTTAATGCACTGCCATTACTTGTGCAGGCCCCTAACCGACCAGGCGTAAACCAATTGGCTTTAGGGACAAGTCACTAAGCTCCAGAGAGCAAATAATGGGGAGAATTCAAGCCGAATAAAGGCCCATGCAGCCATACATACTTAAAATGACCGCGGAGATGATAGTCAGTCATCCTATAGCTCACAGACGCTGCTGGTGTTGAGCCCAGGAGATGATCGCCACAGCTGTAAACATTCCCATAGATTTTAAGATGGATTCGCTAGAATGTGATGCGTGAAGGTCTGGAGGCAAACAAACAGAACAATATTAAACTTTCGAGACAATATTAATACGTGGCAATGTTAAATATGAATCAAGACTTTTCAAATTAGAGTGAAATATGCAGCCTGCTTTCAGCACCACGGACAGTTCAGCAACAGGAGTAATAAACAGACACAGGTTACCTGTCCACGTGCTCATTCACATCCATCCATTCATTCAATAATTTAAAGTCTGGACTTATAAGTTCGTAAAATGAAGATACAATTCAGATTTGATTGTGATTCATCAGAATTTTATGATTTTATCTGTTCATCTTTGTGACTCATGCAGCACTTTCACACTGTGACTGACTTCCTTAATCCACTGATTGTTCTGATCCTGACAATCACTCAGACGTGTGAATTAGACCAATCAGGATCCAGCATTGTGATGTTTCCCTCCTGAGGCCTACTAAGCCTTTAACCTCACACAGAAACATTGGTAACAACTTTGTAATTAGTCACCTTTTAGAAATTAGTTTATTACAAATTAATAAGCCATTTACTAATGCTTTATATATTAGTTACAAATGTGTGTGTGTGTGTGTGTGTGTGTGTGTGTGTGTGTGTGTGTGTGTGTACATGTGTGTACATGTGCGTGTGTGTGAGTACCTGTGTGTGTTGCATCCTCCTGTAAATATCATTATCAATAACTTATTACTATGTATAAAGGGACAGAGACGTTTACACAACTGACCAACATAACATGATTTATTAATAATCATCAATGCCATCAATCACATCTTATAATGCATTTATAAAGAGTGAAAATGACCCAAACACATTAGATAAACACATCATCAAGATGAATGAGTTTTTTAATACTCTCAATAATTGCAGCCTTTATTTGAAAACCAAATTATGACCATTGAATAAATTTGAGCTATTGTAGACAAGGTAAAGTTATCCTTTACTTTATAACTTTCCTCAAATAAAGCCATTTACCATTGTTACAGTGCTACGATTTTTAGACAACGCAGGCCATTGTACATTTACATTGCAATGAATTCTACATAAACCATGTCCGACAAGAGTAAACACTGTAGCTGTATCATCTTCTCAAAGGGGGTGTTTATGGGTCTTAAACATCAATCATCTCAAAACAGAAAGTCAATACAGGTGTTTTCTTTCATACCATCAGCTTGTTTGTATCAAGAAACACTGATGAGTTACAGTAAATCCACTCAGCTGGTTTCCAAATGCCTTTAGAGTCCCAGCATCCCCTCAACTGGTGTTATCCAGACACACCTCTACATGCCTGCACACACACACTAATACACATTTACACACACACACTAATGCCACAACATGTTAGAACCCTTGCACCCCGCCCCAAAAAAATACAGACCCTGGACCCAAACCCACAAGTTGGTGCGGTGCAGTTGGACGCTCTGACAAATCTATTTGGGGCAAATTGTCAGTGAGAAACTTCCGCTCGAACTGCTGTGGACAAAACTGGCTGTTGGGGAGAGCAAATCCCGCTGCATGAGGGTGGGGGACAATGGGGGGCGAATGTGTTGATGTGCGGCCGGTGGCTGGGGAGGGACAATGGACGGATTAGTCAGTCCCCTGGCTGACTGATTTGAGATGGCTCCTCTCAGCCTCTCACTGTGGGGAGTCCCATTGTCCCGCTTCTGATTCCCACTTCTCACAAACTCCAAACAAAAGTCAATCTCTTTCTCAAGGGGGGGAAAAATATCGACCCGTGTTTCAGCTGGGGAAAGTGACTCAAAAACTTATTTGCAAGAGATGTCTGACTCTCTAACTCCCCTTCCACTCTTTATGTCTTTTTCCCCTCCTCTCTGCCTTCATCCTCTTCATTTGCAGTCTTTATTGCCCGGTAGTGGTGGTGGATAGCGGGACGTTGAATGATCCTGGGTTTTCAGACTCGAGTGGGGCTGGGGCACCTGTTGGAGGCTTAGAGGCGGCTTTGCGGCCGGGGTCATTAATATTAAAATATACAGAGATGCCATCACGGGTTGGTCTGAAATCGGTCTGATGTCGCCCCTGGGTTCCCTCTCTGGATGGACCTCTGCTTTCAGTCACTCGTGAAGAGCCTTCTTTTCTTTTTTTTCCTGTCTTCTCTTTTTCTTTTTTCCCTCCCTGAAAGGACTCGTTAACAAATTATGACAGCTGAGTAGAGGGGCTTAGTCTGTTCACACTGCAAAGACAAACATGTGAGAGCTAAGGAGCCCGTGATGTGATCAGTGTATATACAGTCCATCTAATATTCTGCCTGTGGTGTGTGAAAGTGCCAAGATTTAGACACAGCTGAAAAAAAAAAGTAGTTTTCAATCGTGTGGAGGTGACAATGTTGATACAGTATATTAAAGTATATTAAATGTATCCAGAAGCTGTTTGTTGTGTAATAACTTGTCTTAAAACACAAAGCTGACATGAAACAAGATTTATTTCAGCAGTCAGGTCAGGGTTTTATTTATAGGGTAAGGTGACAGTAGCCAGTTCAGACATTTGTATTTCAGTTTAGTTTACACTGGCGCATTTTGGGTTTGAGACCTGTCGATCAATCATGGAACAATCTTAAGTGTCATCCCTTGGATCAGTGTGTTTCTATACATTTATATGTCATTTAAAATCAAATGTAAAAAGATAAACATATAAACAAAATTTTCCTCCACACTCTGGTCTTAGGCTTCTTTACCATGATGAGAAATTACAGCTGTGAAATTAAAGTGATTGACTTCAACTTGTCTTTCATTTCAGTTTTTAGTGACATTTCGTGCAATTTATTATTACAATCATAGTTAACGATGGTTTTGTACTGGTCTACATTACTGTATACATAGAGGTGTTCCTTATTATTTATGTATAGCACACGTTACCATTATGATTTTACAGCTAAAACATGCAATAATAAAATGATAAGTGATATGATGATAATGATAAAATGATAATGTCAATAAAAGATGCAGTTTATAGATTATTGGCATCATAAAAGCAGACATTCATGTGACAATAAAACTAATCATATGAATCACAATTGCATAATTTAGTCAAGATCTCCTCTTCTTATATATTCTCTACTAAAAAATCCAGAATATGCCAGTGTTTCTAAGATTCATACGCTGTATATTTAGCGTTCATGCTCACACACGCAGTGTCTAAATGACTGTGTTAAAAAATGCAGCAGCAGCGTGAACAGTGGTTGTGGTCGTCAGACAGATTAACCACAGAATGGCTGTCATCAGCTCCTTCCACAATGTCGCTTCACCTGGAGTCACTCTGACACTCATTCTTCTGTCTAACCGGCTCTGTTCAGCAGTCAGACTCTCTTCTGTCCTGCTTTCTCCTGATGTTATCCGGCTGGCTCCACAGGTCAGGTTCAACGGTCACAGTCTGGGGGTCACAGTTTCCACTCGTCATTAACCCTCAGGGACCCTGGTACACAGGAGCTGTCACCAGGAGCCTCACAGTCACCTCACGGGCCTTAATACACACCCACACATCCAGACGCACAGGGGACTGCTGATTCACAGGGAAAACGACCCTGTCTTTATTCTGCCTGAGGTATAACACGTAGGATGAGGCTCTTAGAAAAAGACTTCTAGGTCAGTGTATGACTGTGTGAGGTGGTATCATGAGAATAATGATGAACATGTGTCATTTGTGAGTAAATGCTGTTATGTTACATTGTGTTTATAATAAAGCTCAAGTGATATTATGTGAAATACCTTGTTACATGTTGGTTGACTCAGATACTCATACCAATACATCTGAATATTGGAATACATCTGAATATGAATACATCCGTATATTGATGTAGTGAAATTTTCATTGTGTTTACTGACATCTTTCATATGCAGATGTTTTCTTTGTGATTACAGTTATTTTCAGGGAGACTATTACTTACTATTACTATTACTACTAACTTATTTGTGTCCTGAAGATAACTTAATTTACTTTTGGACAAAAAAGAAAAAAAAGAAATGTAATAGTCTTAGTCATGCCACTTATACAACAGTGATGCATTAATGGACATTAGCTAACACCAGTCACCTTAAGCTAGTTCACTTTCAGCTAAATGATTCAATACACATAAAAATACTTTTTCCGGCTGTCAGCTGTGACACAAAATTAGAAATTAGTGAAATGTGAGAATGAAGAAGTTGTATCCTTGTTTTGTACACTTGTTATTTTTCCAGTTTTCATTGTTTTAATTATGCCGCTAATAACATTAACACTGAATTTAGCTCATATGTTTTTGTCAATATAAAGCACACTGGCCCTCTCTGAGTCCACTCATGAGGGAAGACACGAACCTCGCATGATGCTGGTATGTGAAGGCCTTTCCTACATAGATGTGTGTGTGTGTGTTTTTTTTTTTTTTTTACCTTTACCAAAGATAAAGATGAGAAGTGATGAAAGCAGGTGGGAGACATGGAGTCTTTTAGAAACACCCAAACAATGATGAGGGCAAAGAGGCACTTATTTTTTTTTTCTCATATTCACCACATTTTCTCACTCGTCCACCCCACCACCCAGCAGCTCAGGGCTTTCCCATCCTCAAATTCCCTCAAAGTTTCAGATGCTCACAATTCCACAATGCCCAGATGCTGTCCTTTGGCCCTTTACCCCCCTCAACCCAGAGCTATCATTCATAACCTTTCTGTGGAGCTGGGAGTGAAAGAGGTGGGATAAGGGAGAAAGGGGGGAGCGGAGAGCAACATGGCAGCTTATTTAGAAGACTTCCTTTATTGGAACATGTGCAAGCAGTTCACTCACAAAGGACTTAAATAGGATATTTTCTGTTCCCTATAGTTGCTTTCCCCTTTTAAGTGCCGAGGCAAAAAAAGTAAGTTTACAACTCCCTCCTCAATGGGGGCTCTTCACTCTCAGGTTGCGGGGACCTGAGTGACCTAGGAAAGTTAATTAGGAGGCGAACAAAGAGCGAGCTGGAGCAGAATGCCTCGCCTCTCCTCCAGCCAAAGATGTCATCCATTAATTAGGAAAATCTTTAAGGTGGCCTTATTGAATTTACAGAAAGCCCTGTGGTTGGCGGGCAACAGTTTTTTGATCAAGCCCTGAGTCAAACAATGCCTTTCTGGGGGTTAAAAAAGGAGAAGAAGGGAGGAGATTGGTGGTAGAAGAAGAGAGGGAGAGAGGGAGAGGGGGGAGAAAAAGAAACGTATGGGTCTGTGGCGGAGTACAGTTTAATGGGGGGGGGTCTGTTGATTGTGACAGCTCAGATTCACATGGGTATGGGGGGCATAGTTTGGGGATGATGTCATGCAAAGGCAACCTGGGGGCTTGGGAAGTAAGAGGGAGAGGGGGGTGCTGAGCTTGAGCCACAGGGGCCACTCAAAGTTAACATCGCTGCCTGCATCTGGGCCAAATCCTTTTCTTGTGGCCCAGGAGAGGCTTTCCTGGACGCCAAACCCTCCACCACTCCTCCTACTCCCTCGTTCACAAATCAGGGCTTGCTTTAAAGCTAACCCCTCGCTAACTGACTTGCTAACTGCCTTTTCTTCCCAGTCAAACTGCCCATTCATCCCTGGCTCACTATGAATAATATAGCGGGGTAACAAAGTGATTTAAAGCTGCTCTTCTGCTTTTAAACATTTTGGCAAGTTAAGTAAAGCTTTTTTAACTTCTTGTAAAAACAATCTTCTGCAACACTTTGAATTTAATATTTGTAAAAACAAAGGGTATCTACCAAAGATTTGTAATTGTTGTTGTAAATTTTGGATTTCTATCCAGTATTTAATTCAATTCAAGTGTTAAATCTTAATATCTAAAAGTGACAACATGCCCTTTAATTTGTCAGTTTTCTTAAAATGATGTGGGAAAACACTAGTAACAGCAAGTAATTTGATTTAGTCTTGTCTAAAAAAAATGTAGTTTTTAAAGAACAAGATCATTCGTGTGCAATGAAAATGAAAAGTTTTCTTTCACAAGGCAAAAACAATCAAAACCACTAACATTTCCTCCTAATATGCTTCATGGTTGTATTGTGAGTTATAAAAATGTATTCATTACATTAATTCATTGCATTTGAGCTAAAAAACAAATTATCCAGGATTTGATCATTGTGGTTGTTGTTTGTTAATGTTAAGTACAAACTTTGTGTCTCATTAAATCACATTAATCCCTTAAAATCACTGGAACTAGAAAAAAGCTAATAAATCACACCTGTACAGACAAGATGTCGAGCGTCACATGTTCATTCTATACACTGTCGTGCTGTCCTGTCCATGCGTATCATGGGGGCATGAACCCCTCACTCCACCCCCTCTTGGGGGACTAATTTGTAGGGAGGGGCAACATGTTTTGTTGCTTGTCAGAAACAATCACTCCCGGCCCATTACATTTACAGCATGTCGTGCTCTCATTGCTGTAACACACTGAGCTGAGAGGGGGAAGGTGGCTCTGAGAGGACAGTGAAGACAAATCAAACATTTACTCATCATAAAAAGTTGATAAACATTTCTGTAACTCATTCAAAACTGAAAGACAAATGATAGCCTATAGAGCGGGACTTGTCTCATTTTAAGTAAAATTCTTTAGGGATTTTTTTTTTATTCAAAGAAGAAAGATTAAAGTGAATAACAACTTTATTTAGAGCGGCCTGTGCCACCCCCACCCCTCTCTTGTACTCTGTCCCGGCCCACCCGTCCTCTCTCTGTTCTGTTTGGGCACTGGAGGTTGTCAGACTGGGTTTATGTCCAGTTCATTGGAGCTGAAAGAAGTCAGTTTCGTGTCTTGTTATGGAACAAGACGTCTCTGCCTCTCAGGAGTGATGAGAAGTGGTCTGTGTGAGCAGGGTGAGCAGGGAGCGGGACCATCCCCTGGAGGCGACCAGCAGTGAGGAAGTCAAAGCTGCTTTTGTGTCGCTGCTGTCGGCTGCGTGTTTGGTAATTATTCCCTCCCTCCTTTTCTGTAAGAGCACAGACCAGGCTTTCCAGGAGATATTCCAACCCGACCGGCCCACGGAAGAGTGCACAACACACCGTCGACAAAGATTAACCTCTCTCAGTGCTGCAGTGATGCCTGATTGAGGGAGACATGGCAAATACAGGAAACCCTCTCATCTGTGACGTGCCCGTGATGAGCAGATCTGGAAAGTCAGACTTGCAGTGCTTAGACAGTGGCAATTGAAGAGCTGTCATAGTCTGTACCTCCTACCTTTTTGTCTATTATTGGAAGATCCAAGTCTCTGTTTGAACCTGGAATAACAACCACAAACTGGTATTTAATAAAGAAAAACATCACAGAAGTTTAGAGAGGAAGTCTCCTCTTGAAAATGCCAAACTTTGAAACATGAGAAGGACCTAGCTAAACACCAATCACTGTGTCTTCATCATTATCATCCTCACAGCTTTTATGTTCCATTTTATAGGCCTGGATATCATCAATGTCCAATTCTTATCCTTAACATCACAAACACTAACATCCTGCAGCCTTAAATCTGTGCTCCACACACAGTTTAGTCTTTATTTTATCACATTTGCCAACATCATCCAGCAAAAAGCCTCAAACTGTAATCTAAGAAATTACATTTAACTTGTGGGAAGCAAACTGAGGTGCATCCGTTTCTTCCATTAAAAAACGCTTCATTTAAACCCGACTCAGACCAGCCTCCTTTGAAAAGGCGCAGAATAGACCCGCCTTGATCTGCATCAATTGTCATCCCAGAGCTCAGGGGCACTTCGGCGGCCAGTATAGCGGACGAAGTCAGGGCTAATCCCTGGAAAAGGGGAGAATCACGGGAGAGGAGAAAAGCAACAATAACCAAGTCAAGCGTATAAAATGAAAGCGAAATCTCTATTATCAGTCCCCGCAATTCCCAGCAAAGTGGTGAAAATCAGGGTTAGTTTGTGATTCGAGTCAGACGCGGAGGGAAGAATATGGGGGTCCCTGCGGGTTGGGAGACTCACACGACGAAAAGGGCAATATTCTGGAGAAAAGGGGAAGAAGAAAGCCCCTCTCCCATCCCGACATAACCATTAAATGCAGTCTGACTTTATGTTGTATAGAGAGGGGGAAACAAGAAAGGAGGCACAGTTCTCCGATGAAAGAATGAGGTTTTTGGCGGATTAGGGACGGCCCGAAGGATGAAGAATAACTTCTGCATAACTTTACAGCTATTTTCTCTCCCCACGCCAAGAGCCAAGTTTAAGGCTGAACTGGTTTTAAGTTAACCCCTTTGTGATTGTCCAGTTTGAGGCTCTCACAAGAAGGAAAAGGATTCACATCACAATCTGAGATCTCAGGTTGGGGCGAACGTGAAAATGATCTTTAGGTAACATAGTTTGCAGGTGCAGCGAGAAAAGCTGTTGAAGATTGAAAGGATTTGAAAAACACTTAAGGGAAAGACGTTATAAGGTCATCATGAGGTCACTTGGTAGCTTGCATTGTTTGTTTGTGATATTTCCTTCAAAATCTAATGGATTTAATGGTGAAAAGTAACTAATTGTATACAAAAGTGCACTGACAAACAGTACAGTGGTATTTGAGTATTTCCAATTTTGAACCGCCATTTTTCTGGCACAAATAATATTTAACTCAACTACTATTTCTCTGATTACTTTTCAAATTATGATTTTACATGAAAACACACAATAAACTGAATCTCCGTCACATATCACTTTACTATGTCTTTTTAAAACGTCCACTTTCTAAACTATTTAGATATTTTTCTTTTCTTAAAATTATTTTGATGCCAACAAGAACTATGTAATATTTCATAAAAACAGTTAAGATATACCAGCCCAGAAAATTTGTGCAGCAGAGCTTTTCTTTCACCTTCACTTCTTAAAAAAATCTTCTCACAACCCATCAGATTCATCTCCCATCCCTTCAAAGGGGCCCAGTCCCCAGTTTGGATCCTACTGGATTATCCACACAACTGTATATTAAGTAGTTAAAACCAGCTCTGCCTCTGTGATGATTCACCAATATAACAGGAACAATCTATTGCAGTATTTGATAATAAGTCACTTATGGTTACCTTTAATGCATCTTTTTATACTTTATTCTTTTTTCCATTAGACTTCATTAGAGTTTTGAATGCAGAACTTCTATTTGTAATATAATATAACTACAAGTTCTGCTCTTACTATTGCTTAAAAAAAGGATCTGAGTACTGTCTTCACAGCTGGGTAAAAGTGTGGTTGGCCCTTTTTACACTTGTTGATCTGTGCCAGAAAAATCATCAATAGGTACAATAATGTGACCTGTTTCCTCTTTAAAAAGCCATCATATAGACTATATCATGCTCTTGTCACCACTCCTGAAGGGCTCTCATCCTCACTCCCCTTCAGTGATTGATTTTTCAGTCAAATTCTCAAGTGTTTTTACCATCTAACATGTCAGATAGTTGTAATTTTCCAGTTTTACTTCTGCTCTGATAATTAACACACAAAGGAAAATACATCCAACATAGTGAACGAAATATTTTATAAAAAAAAAACATGTATATGAAGGACAACAGAATTAACAAATATGATAATAACGTGAAAGATTTCCTATGTACATTTATTCTAAACAAAGTGGACATCTATAGCTGCACCACGAGCTTAAAAAAGCAATCCAGAAAGCCTTTAGGTTGTAATCATTTCTTCTTTCTGACAGCCACACTAGAAAATAATAAAGGAATGGGGAACATCTGAACAATTAGGTGAACTCTGGTCAAGAGAAGAAGAGTTAATGAGCTACCGGTGCCATGTGCAGTGAGAGGAGCATTAGGGGCCAGAATCCATATTTACCGCTGGAGTTGTGCGCAGGCATCAGAATAGGCCGCTAATGCTGCGCGCATTCTCTCCCCCCTCATTTTCATTAGGCTCTGATGACTGCGGAATTGATGCGGTCTGCAAGTTATCAAGAGCCACTAATTTCACATTAACGACCATTGACTGTGGTTGCTTGATTCGAGGGGGTTTTTGACAATTATCACAATCAGGATTGGAGCCCAGATCGTTTACCTTGACTCCGTGATTATTTGCTCCGCGTCGAGCCTACATTGCAAAATTGTATGGTGTCAAAAAAGCCGTAAATAATGAAGAGACCAGGAGGAACGGCTATCTTTTTCTATCCCCCACCCCCCACCCCACTCCCCCCACACAAACTGACTACACAATGTGAATAGCCTACATCAACTAGACAGAACTAACTAGATAGATAGATAGATAGATAGATAGATAGATAGATAGATAGATAGACAGACAGAAGACAGACAGATAGATAGATAGATAGATAGATAGATAGATAGATAGATAGACAGACAGACAGACAGATAGATAGATAGATAGATAGATAGATAGATAGATAGATAGATAGATAGATAGATAGATAGATAGATAGATAGATAGATAGCTTCTAATAATAGTGATAATAATAAGAATGATATTAATAAAATTATATAACTAGGTAAGTCTGAAATAATGCTGTAATACATAGTTATAGTATGCATGATACAATGATGTCTTTTGATAAGGTGGCACTTAAAACTTGGTGGCTTAAGAAGTATCAATATATATATATATATATATATATATATATATATATAAAAATTTATACCTCTGTATAGGGCAAAATGTGGCATGCTTTAAAAACATCCTTCTACAGACTGATAAAGTAATTCAAATAAAGTAAATATTTGTTACATTTATACACAGTACATATGCATAATATTCTAATAGTATTTAATATATATTTTGTAAAATGATCACAGTTACGTTCTTCTTCAGATTTTATTGCAGAAAGATATAAAATGAGTGATAGATGAAATCTCGCGAGATCCCATGAGGTCACATGATCACGTCAGGCGACAACCAGGAAACGCTGGTTTGTTTGGTATAGGGCGATAGAAGAGGAGCTGATGTTGTAGTTCCCGTTTTCAACCATGTCTTTTTACAAACACCGCTCGTTTTTTGTTTTTCTGGTGATACACGTTTACTCCGTCGTGTCCGGCGACTCTGTAAACTCCAGCGTTGCTCATTCAGCGGATAAACAGAGTCAAATACCGCCCTGGAGCTCTGTTGTGGTCAACTCTCCTGTTTTCCAGCCAGCGTTGGACACTTCTTTCTCTCTTCTGCTGTCCTCCTTCCCTGAAGACCTGGAGGTCAATGAATACTGCAGAGAGCTGCTCCATTTATTCGGACAACGGTACGTGGCCCATGCGAGCTGTTTGGTCCCCGCTGCTCGACCGGTCCGACTGTGTCAGAACTGCTTTTCAACTTATGCCAGCGTCCTGGAGATCTACAACAACATCTCATCAAACCAGGTACGAGATGTAGCTTAGTTCAGGACAGGCCTTGTTAATGCGCAGTCCTCTCATGAGTCACGAGCATCGACTGTGTGAGTCTTGTGATGTGACTGACTGGTGGTGACACATTTGAGGAAACACGACTGTAACATCTTCTCTTTGTATCAGTAAAACTTTATTTAGCTGATCTATTTGTCAATTAGAAAACAGCTTTGCTGGTGTGATTCAATTCAAAGGCTTGGGGCATGTTTTGTTGACTTTTGAAGTGAAACAATATAGATACAACCTTAGGAAATTGGTGCAAATAGAGTTCTGTTTGTTGCTTTCTTTCAGTTTGTTTGTGTCCTAGAGTTTGATTGAATAATAATAATAAAAAGACTTTAAAATTGACTTTAGTGGAATCCATTCCTCTATCTACCTATATAATGTCTGTTATACCATATAACCACAAAGCCAGATATTTTCACCTTCATGCTTAATAGTTGGTAAAGTTCAGACTTGATTAGTTTCAGTTACAGCACATACATTGAAATTCATAATCCTTTAATTTGTCTCAGGGGGGAATTTTCACTAATTTTCACTAATAATTTTCACTATTGCAGCAGCACAAAGATCAGTGAGACAGAGCACAAAACACACATTACAAAATATTAGATACAATAGAGCTGAACTTTGTGTTTAATAAGAGCAGTACTGGTTGAAGAGTTTTACAGCTGCAGGAAGGAATGATCAGGGAATACATTAACATTTTAAGAAAGTGTTTTTTGTGTGTATTTCTTTCTTTTTTTTTTTTTTTTTTTTTAAATTTGGCCATACATTTCCTAACAACTGTAAAAGGCATTTAAGCGCATGTTAAACTGTGGCTCCATGTCTTCAGGTGGGTCCTGGTAATGTGAGCTGCGAGGAGAGTCTTCTGCACAGTGATCGTCTCGGGCTGGTCAGTCTGTTGTTTGACAACGTGAAAACCATGTGGGACACAGCAGTCTGTAGCCGTAAGTTCTCTGTCTGTCTGTCTCTCGCTCTTTTTTTTTGTTTATCTCTGTTATTACGAATTTGTGTCTGTCTTTCAACTTCTGACTCGCACACATGGGCCCAGTCACACATTTGACCACAGAGGTCAGAGTGCAGGGTCAAGGAGAGGCAGCATTCAGTGACGGTCTAATTAGAGCTGGCAGGGGACACGCTGAATGTTGCAGAGATAAAACATGTGACTTTCATTTATTAAGACAAACTCTCCGACAATCAGGACATCCACTATAATCTATGGCAGCTTGTCATGTTAATGTATAAAAGTATCAAATTTGTTGTTGCTCTTCACTCCAAAGTGAGAATGTTAGAGCACGATTTTCTCATGCACGTTTTATCTGGTTTATCCAGGGCTGCAACTAATTTTTTTTTTAACCCGATGATTGTTTTCTAGATTAACAATTGCTAGTTTAATCTAAAAATAGAACTAGAAAATAGGGAAAAATTCACATTGAAACGTATTTGAATGCATGGACATGTCATGAGATAGCTCATTTTCTCCAAAACTGCAAAATTTTGAGTTAAAAATAAAGAAAATAAAAAAGAAAAGTAGTTAATCCGAACAATTGAGCATTTGGAGCAGGGACATTTGTTCTTAGAAGATTATTTAAACAATAAAGTTGAAATTATTAAAATATTACTTGTTTTAATGTTGAGTTAATGTAGCGATTGCTGTTATCTTTTTATGACAACAATAACTGGATTTTCATTTAAAATTCTTGGATAAAATAAGAGAAAGTGGTTGATGTTACTAAGGGGAATAACCTCACTAAATGCAATATGTAATATCTGATTTAATATGTCAAATGTATAAAGGAAACGGACCCAATTAATAATTGTTTTTATTTGCTGTTGTAATTTTAGAATGTGTCAAAGATTCTCGGGGCCCGACCAACGACACACTGAACTACATGGCAAATCTCAACCAAACTCTCACCTGTTTTGAAAAGTATCAACAGGTACTTCCCTCCTACGTCATGTGATGACATCATTCTGTCTATGGGTTTATGTTGAGACATTAAATCTGAGATCTGTGTCCTTTTCTAATTTCCAATTCTTCTTGACAGGGGAATCATACAGAGCTATGCTCGAACTGCAAGAACATATACAGAGACCTGAATGAGCTGTACGGCAGAATGGAGATGAATATGACTCTGTGTATCGACTTAGATGATGCGGTATGTAGGAGCGGATTAATCCTGAGGAGGGGAAAGAAGGAAGCTGCACCCCCTAGAGGAATCTGTAAACACTAGAGGAGAGCGAGTCATAGGGATCTTAAATTCACTTACACTTTCAGCTGCTGATGAAATGATGTGCTTAGGAAATTTTATTTTTGACAGAAGAGGGTTATAATGTGAGAAAAAGCTGTTAAATTGAACTTATATCCTTGATTCAGAAATGTGATGATCAGTACTAGAATCATCAAAAAGAAAGGACAACTTCCTTATAACATCTTCAAACTAAAAACCCTTTGACACAGTAAACAGAAACACAAAAATGTTAAATTAACAGTAACACCGCCCTTTAATTGCAGTAATTTAAAGCTGAAGTCGATGTTGCATTTGGCCTTTTTTTTGCCTCGTTTCAGATGAACATGACACGCAAAATGTGGAGTACGAAGTTTAATTGTTCCCTCCCCCGAGAGGAGTCGGTGCCTGTCATCGCCGTGTCCAGCTTCATGCTCTTTCTGCCCATCATCTTCTACTTGAGCAGCTTCCTTCACTCTGAACAAAAGAAACGCAAGCTCATACACCGTGAGTAACCAGCTTAATTCACCCATTGTCACACACACACACAGATTTTTTGACAAGGTTTTGAAGAGTTTTTGGGTCTTTGTGGAGTTTTTTTTTTCTTGGGGTGGGGGGTATTATATTGGAGTTTACTATATTGGAGTTTTACACAGGATGGAAGAGGACGGAGGTGGGTTTATACGAGTTTATAATCCTGCAAACATCTGGATCATAGAGCAGGTTTCAGGGTAGAGGGAGTTACTGTTCGGGGTACAAAAAATGTCTTTCTTCAGAAAACATGTTCACTAATATCAATTCTCTCTCTTTACAGCCAAGCGAGCGAAGTCATACACCAGCTTGATGAACATTCAGGACAAACAGAGCTGAAGAGAAGAGAGGTGATCACTGACTTGGAGGCACAGCTTCTTTTTCTTTTTCTTTTCTCTTTTTTTTTTTAAATTAATCATTTCAACGTGGGTGTAGATTTGACTTTTCACTGATGCCTGAGTTTTGCACGTTAACCTCCCGTTAACATGCAGCCCTCAACTTCATCTTTACGTGTTCTCACGGAGCGGTGATACCGATCAGTATTCAAAGGACTTCAGTGAAATTGAAAGTGAAATGCACTGGAATTTTTTTGCTATTGCACAATATAGATATCGGGCACATGAAATACTTACTTTCAAATCCTTTTTCTGTTAAAATGTAGTAAATGTTTTTTTTTTGTTTTTTTTGTTTTGTTTTTTGGAAAACATCGAATAAAAAGACACAGTATTCATAATGATTTATAGCAAAATAGAAATCGATTAATCTCTTGCTGTCAGAATTAAGTATCTGCTTTGTTTTGTGAAATTTTGTTGGATTGAAATTAGTAATTTTATTAGATTTATACGAGATGGGACCTAGGAATCAGTGTGAGCACGTCCTGCAGTCTGAGACGCTCATCTGTCACTAGAAAGAGTGAGTGGTTTGAATACTGTGTGTGTGAGAGAGAGAGAGAGAGAGGTGAGCTATTGTGTGTGTGTGTGTGTGTGTGTGTGCGTGCGTGTGCGTGTGTGCTCTATTTATGGGTTAGGTTGAGAAATGGGTTTTCTGTCTAATATATGTCCAGAAGAGAGCTGCAAAAAGGAAGCACTTGATGTCCATTAGTGGTGACATGTATCTGCTTTAAGAAGAGGGGGTGCACATCAGCAGGGTAGTTGGGGGGGTTGGAGGGGGTGTTGGAGGGGTGGGGTGGGGTGGGGGGGTAAATAAAGACATAACACACATAATGTAAGAGCACTCCAAAGTGCCACACTGTGATGTTACCTGTTTTCCAGGCGGTGTTTTTTTTTTTTTTTTTTTTTGCATAAAGCTTTTAATGTGCTTTGTTGTCATTTCCCACTCATGTTTAACTTAATATGTTAAGGGTATCTGACTGCCCATGACGGTGGAGACTCCTCTGTGAGTTGAGTCTTGAATTGATGAGTTTGCCTATTAAAAATGCATTTGCTGTAAAGTAATGTAAACATTAATTTCAAATGTATATGCCCAAATAAATATTTCTGTCTGAACATACCACAGGTGGATGTTTTGATTTGTAGCGTAAATCTGAGAGAAATAAACCAGCAGTGGAGAGTAAGTCTTATATCACTGCATATCACAGCTTTTCTACCTTTCAGAAGGAAATTTTGTGCTCGGAACTGCACTAGATGAATGTGACAGCTACTAGTGGCATTTCAGATGAACATTTTCATTTTCATTTTCATTGATTAAAAAAAATAAGTTAAAACTACCCAATAGTATGTGAAGTAGTGAAGTAGGCTCCTTACACTTAAATGCATTTGTAATGAAGACTTACTATGATAGAACAATGAAAAGAACCAATTTGTCCTATGAGTATTTCCTCTTGATATTTTAAATATAGCTCTTTATAATTATATGTTTTTTCCCACATATTCAAGGACCATTGTACCTACTTTACTTGAGCATTTCCAATTTATGTTACTCCGTGATTCCATCCCATCACATGTAATTTAGTTTTTCAAACTAAATTACATTTCATTTATGTAACTACTTGTCATATTTCAAAATAAAAATGTAAACCGAACCTAAATTGATTCAATAGTATGTGAAAGCAACAATCTTAAAATTGTTCTTACATGGAATTGCAGCAGTAATAATGTAATATTATGGACTGTATTAATTGAGACTTTTTACTTTTGATACTTTAAGTACATTTATGTTAATAATAAATAGTGTTCATATTTTTCTATGATCACCAGAACAGCTGCATCATGACTAATGGACTAATGAGCCTCTGTTGTACTGTGGTCAGAGCTGTTTCCTCACACAGTCATGGTCCTTGTTCTCAGGTTACGTGGCCTTGTGTTTCTTGCAACGAGGTTTTTCCTCCGTCATTAGCAGCTAATCTAAATGTGGGATAAAGATACTTGGCCGAATAATCGCAGCAACACACCCGTTAAACTCCTTTGGCTTTTTGGTCTTATGGAGCGCAGCCACCGCTGGCCATCAGCAGGTCTAAGAGCATTACGGATATTCTGAGTCATATGATCCGGTTGCGGCCAGAAGCAACATCAGCATCAGCAGCAGAGGTAGAGTCGCTGAAAACACAAGCTTTTGTCGTTTCTTTTTTTTTTTTTTCACTCCCGCATGTTGAAGTGTGTTGAGCGGCCCAAAGCTCAAGAATGACAGCTTTGAGTCCCGTTAAGCCTCGTTGCTTTTCTGAGGCGCACCGGGTCCTTAATCGGGGCTGAAAGTCAAGAAAAGACTCCGGGTAAAGTGGACCTGAGACCGCCACGTGACGGAGAGGACCGATGGCAAAGCTGCACCTCTACTGGATCCAGTGATTTTAGGCTTTAGTTAATATATTGGAAAATGCACTGATATGAAAATGCATTGACCAGTAATTACAACAAATACAAGTAGAATAACCTGCATGAACATATAAGCATCATTTTAGTCGTGAGGGTGGAGCTGGTGGAGCAGGTGGAGCTGGATGTTTGACCTTATGTAAACTATGTGCAGTGTTTTCACTCTATAAG
Organism: Polydactylus sextarius; assembly: GCA_016801845.1. Lineage (NCBI taxonomy): Eukaryota > Metazoa > Chordata > Actinopteri > Polynemidae > Polydactylus > Polydactylus sextarius. The sequence goes on from CM028918.1 coordinate 10,015,625, forward strand.
ACAGTTTTACCTTCAGTTTTTGGTGATATGAACTTGACATGATCTTATAACATCACATCTCATCTCATGAACCAGTACTGACTTAATATAATTTATACTTTTCAGTAACTCATTTTTATTTCATTGGACAAAACTACAGCATAATAGGATACAATTAAATACGTTATATACTGTTAGATGGTTTAATCTGCAACAATGCATCATCATAATAAGCACAGCTTGACATGCAGGTGTTTAAATTCAGTATAAAAGTTTGGTGTCATAATTAAAGGAGTAAGTACAGTAGCCATGTGAAGCTCTTACCATCACTTAAGCTTATGTCGTATTTTGGTGCATGGCTAATAAAGTGATTTACATACATGGCATCAGTTGAAAAAAGGGTTAATAAAGAGATGTTTTTTATGTTTCGAAAATGAAGGCAGCTTTTAAGAATATATTTTAATTGTAGGCACGTTCACACATTTATTCTTAGAATCTAGATATCTGATTGAAGTAGATGTACAGTGAAGTTCTAAGGGTTGTACCACAGGGAAGGAAGCGCTGGGGATTTTGACCATGACCTTAAGTTGTTGGCCCCACAACTGAAAAAAAAAAAACTGTATTTTTGTGATGTTTGAGTGTTTGGTCCCCGGTACTTCACCTTGAGAGACAGAGGTGGCTTCGCTCTGTTTTGAAGTCTTTATTGTTGCTTTGGAAAAAGAAAGACAGAAGATGAGGAATTTTTTCGTTAGCTTCAAAAAGAACATTTTTCATTTTAATAATGTGTCAAGTGTGTACACTTGGGCCACAAAGCTGAACATCGTTTCATATGGGCTACATGACAGCCTGTGTGTTTTGTCACATCAATTCATGATAAATGGCAGCGAATGGAGGCTTATTTACCTTCTTACTGAATTGAGTGCAGACAAACAAAAATAAAAACAAATGAAATCCACCAGTAATTACAGCCTAATACTGGTGAAAATTATTATTATTATTATCATACAAAAAAAGGACTGTGAGAGAGAGTTTATGCAGAAAAAATAGAGCAATTTTGAAAAAAGACTGATCTTGAAAGTGTGTGCCAATTCGCTGCTGGGTTAATGTGAAAAACGTGTATGCTCTCTCAAAATAAAATTTTATGACCGTTATTCCATCTTAATGTAAAATTAACATGTCTTTAATTTAGACACTGTAGCACAGACGTCTCCTGCAATGTGATAATCCAACCAGCTTTTTATATCAGTCCGTTTTTATTAAACACACACTGATTTTCACCGAAAAGACTTATGCTGTGAAAACCAAAGTTTTAATCCAAATCTAGATTAGTTCATTTTTAAACAGAAAGAAGAATTATTAACAAGTTTGTTATCATCTGAAAGCCAACTCAGACACAGCAGCCGTTTGATAAAATCACTGTTTATGGTACCAAATTATCAATTATGTGTTTTTTTTTTCCACAAATTCCTTAACCAAAAATGAAAAAGAAAATCTCTCCTGAGTGAACACTTGTGAACAGTGAATTGATATTTGTTATAAATCCGAACCTTAAAATGGTGCAATCATCCACTCTTTTCTCTGAAGATCTCGGCCTTTATAAAGTGTGAACTTTTCAGTTGACTCCTTTAAAGTGTGGGAATAAAGCAGGAATGTTGGAGCATGACGGCTGAAACTGAACTGAAGATTGTTGATGTTTAAGCGGCTAAATGATGACATAAACATTTCCTCAGCCCTTATGTGATGACAAAAACTGTAAGAGACTGGCAAGTGGTCTCTGCTGCACCGACCTTGAAATAACTTTATTTACTGCAACAATTATTCAGGAAACATATGAATAGAGTTTTTTTTCCCCCTGAAGTAGCCTCTTTGTCTCTCTGCATATCTGCTCCTGTGTTTGCAGTGTCCCTCACACCCTCTTAATAGGTAAAGGTTAAAATTGTACAGCAGAATATTTAGAGGTAACAGGGGTATGTTGGGAAAAAAAGACACTGTATGCCAGTTTGTAATAAATGCTCCAGCAAACACACTTTTCTTTGCACAAGTTACCTTGAGACCAGTACATTTTGTATTTGATAGAGACGTAGGGGAATGCTTTTCATGTTGTTTTTGAATCTGGCCTTCCATATTCTTCTATTAAAACTAATTCTTGTTAAATGACTGTTTTGCTGTTCTTTGACAAGGTCATGGCCTTCTCTAGACTTTAATGCCTTTGAATTCTCTGCTGTCTTCAACAATAACCCCCCATTCTTCTGAACTCTTTACAGTGTATCCCATGTGGGGAAGCAGCAAATATCTCTTTCGCTGTGGCAATATTAAGAAACTGTTAGTTAGGACTTAAGTTGTTACACAACCCCCCCCACCACCACCACCACCAACACTCTAAGCTGTCAGTTAGTTAACTGACTGAAGGTCAGGCTTAGATTATGCACCTCTCAACCCCAGAGCAATGAATATGATGCTTTGTTAAACAAGGAGTAAACATATGCCCCTGGGGGTAGGAATTAGCAGACACACACACACACACACACACACACACACACACACACACGCATGCACCCTCTCTAGCATATGCAGAGTGAATGGGGCTTATTATACACCTGTGAGTGGGGTCAAAGTCTGTCAATCCCTAGCTTATGGTATTATGATAGATTATAGAATCACTCTCTAATGGCAGTCATTCAGTTTGTAATCTCAACAGCTTGATGCAAAAGCACTCAGCGTTCCAGCTAAGGGTCTGTTGAAAATAAGGCCTTCTCCTCATTCATCCCTCACTTCCCCCCTTTTCACAAAGGTCTTATGACAAGTCAGCTGTTGGTGACATCACAGATGCTGGATCATATGTCAGAAACCTTTGCTGCCTGACTTACATCCCGAGCGGCTCAGCAGCAACTGAGGCCACTTGAGGCCAAAAGAGCGGAAAGGTGCAGCGGGGGGTGAGGGCTGCCAACAGGCAGGAAAGGTGGGGGGCACTCTTTAAGGGCAGAAACATCTGACCCATGTGTCTGTGTGTTTGTGTGAGCAACCAGAGTGCCTATCTTGCCATCAGCTTGAGAAGACATTTATCGTTTGTGTGGAGAGTGTGCATGAATGACAAAGTCCAGATTTAGTTCACGTGAGTCACTGGATTTTTTGTTTTTGCTGTTAAATCTGCATGTGTTTGAGCATGCTGCTCGGCTCAGGTTGTTTGAAGAAAAGACAGTAGCGCCATCTAAAGTCAGCTTCTTTAAATTACATAAAAGATAAAGTCCACTGACATTTTTAGAGTGGTTGTTCTATAACTATTAGTCCTTAAATGTAGCCATGTTAACTGATTTTATTAGTGGAGTTTATCACTGTTGGGATTTGATATCTTTTATTCCAATTTTTGACAGATACAAATGTTTTGGGCTTGATAGATTTAATTTGTATCTCCCAATCACTGTATCCAGGCCTTCACCGTAATATGAAACCATTATGTTGTGTTGAATTTTGTGATATAACATCTTTCCCATTAGCTGTTTACACAATTTTGTCAACCAAATTTGTTTATATTACAGTTAATCTTTGGAGATGTACTTCTACTTCAAAAGTGCAACAACCCAAATGTTTGTAAGCCTTAAACGTTGCCACTAGATGGCAACACCAAGTTATCTTTTCCACATAGCAGTGATCCCTGACCCCTTGTCTTCCCTGCACTTCAGTTCAATTTAATTCAATTTTATTTATATAGCGCCAGATCATGAAAACATTTATCTCAAGGCACTTTAAATAGAGAAACCCAACATTTTCACAATGAACAAGTGCTGGGTGACAATGGAGAGGACAAACTCCCTTTTAACAGGAAGAAACCTCCAGCAGAAGAGTCAGAGTGGAGAGAAAGAGAAGAGAGAGAAAACACTATGTGCTTCATGTAGCTACAGAATTTAAATTGTTATACTAACTTTTGGAAGTATGTCATTTTTTTTACATAAAATTATACCCTTGACCCCTATTGAAAAGTGCCAGGGTCAGGGCCATAGACTGCTGACATCGAATGTATCACAATATTCCCACATCCATGGTTATAATATATTTACATTAAAAGTAATTACATTTTTCTGGGGAGGAAATATAGAAGTTAATCTTATAAAAGTGACGTGATACAACCCCAAAGTCATCTCCTCTAGTTATCTAGACTAATTGTTTACTGTTAATTGCCTCCAGAGATAGTTGTGTTTAAGAGCAAGTCATTTTTAAGAAATTATTCAGTCATTTTTTTTTTCCGATGGGTAGACTGTTATTGGGTTACTTAACTATCATAACAGATAAGACTTTTAAAATGTTTAAATGTTATATATTATACTACACTCATTTTTGTTATTTAAAACACACTTTTTGTACATTAAGTCATAGTTTACGTGTTAACTGGTGAATATCCCAGCGGCACTTGAAGGCAACACCGTCACTCAGGTGGCTCTGTCGCCATAGCAACGGTTAAACACGAGGAACAACGCTACTAGTTTTTACGATTTTATGCTTTTTCTCTATTCATCATTACAGTATTTAACAACTTCTGTCAGTAGTTTTTACACAATATAATATTAACATGGAAGAAGTCGATAAGGAGAAAACGTCTGAACTATCGGTGTTGACTAAAAATGAGGCTAAAAGCAGGTAAGTCGGTTTGTTAGCTTCATGTAGCTGCAGCTGAAAGACTGAAAACTTCAGTTAATCATTTTATTGGTTCTATATAATGGAAATAACGGCCTCGACATTGAGTCGTTTAACTGCATTTTTTTTTAATTATTGTATCATCTTTAGTTTTGTTTCTGTTTGAATACAGTCATTAAATAATGTACATCTTCAGGGTCTTCAAACAAGAGGCTGACAAAGACCCTGGTGTGGAGGAGGAGCCCGGGGACAGTCTGTCTCATAAAAAGCAGCAGGAGGAAAGTGAAAAGGTTTGTTTTATTACTATAAATTTCCTCCATTAAGAGAAATCATTTTAATTTGACATCAGTAGAAAGCCAGTGGGCAAAGAAATTATTGCCAGCAACATTTATACAGAACAGCCGCCTGGAGAATAATATATATTTCATAATTAGATGCTAGTTATTGATGCATTGAAGGGCAAGTATCACTTAACGTTGCAGCTGGTGAAGGTGCAACTCATGGTAAGTACTTGATATACTGCTGGATATATAATACATTTGTCTGATATTACTTGTATTAATAATGTGACTTCATGACCATAGTTATTAAATAAATGTAGCATAATATATATATATATATATATATAATATTTTCCTCAGAAATATAATGAAATAGCTTCATAAAATGGAGCCGCTATATACAGCTACAAAACATCAAGGACAACACAACAAAAAGTATTTCACCTGTGGTCCTTTAACAATAAATTACTCTAGCATCAATGAAAGCAGTGCATATCAAACATACAAGAAATAAGTTATTTAAATACCTTTACTCTTACCATCTTACAGTGAGCTTCTGTTTTAGTGCAATGTGGTAAAATTCATCACTTACACTGTCTTGTTTTATGTTGACAGATCACTCCTGAGAGAATCACCAACCTGCACAGACATTTAACAGCATTAGTGACCAACATCCAAACTACTGCTGATGCCAGAGAGTCAATGCGCAGGAAAGAGCTGGAGGAAGCCCGCAGAATTAGGTCATTTTCAAAAATGTTAACATTAATACCCCTGCCAATAATATCCCTACCATGTAGATATACTTTTACTATTGCTGTTTGTCTCCCTGTCTCAGATTGGAGCAGCTGGAAAATGATGTAAAGTTAAGCCAGGAAAAATTTGAGGAGATCACCAAGGGGTGGTTGACAGCTAAGGAGAAGGTGATACCTCAGGAGCTGCAGGAATGTCTGAGCAGCCAACAGCAGCTGTGTGCTGTTCTATTAGAAAACAAGAGGAAACTCATAAATGAGCTACAACAGGTATCTCTCTGCCTCTCTCTCTGTCTGTCTGTCTGTCTGTCGTCTGTCTTTTTTGATCACTTCCCATTTTTTGTCTAAACAGGAGCTGAAGGTCAGAGATGATCTCTATGTGAAGGACTTGAGGAAGCAGACAGAAGAGCTCGACCTGATGATGGAGAGGATGGAGGAGCAGATACAAACCTTGACAGAAGCTTACAGGGAGGAGCTGGGCCAGATGGAAGTAAGGCTGACCACAGCTGGGCTAAGCAGCTTCAAATTATTTAGAGTCCACATGAATCAGTTGAATTGCTAATTGCTGTACTTAGATGCCCTAGTCTAACTTAGCTGCTAGTGGCTGTTAACTCTTAGTCTTGTTTATGCCACTGTTGTCTCTTTTACTACCTCTTATGGCTGCACTTGTGTCGATGGCAGAGAGTTTATGAGCAGGAGAGTGAAGTCCTTCTTACAAAAGACAAGACAGAATGGGAACAACACACAAAGAAACTCTGGGACCAAGAGGTCAGGATACCACTCTTTTTGTCATCTTCACCTCTCATATGTTACTTATCTCTACTCTGTGTCTAACAACAATGTATTTCTAGCTGGAAAGGTTGGAGCAGAGGAAGAAGAAAGTGGTGGAGTATGAAGCAAAGATTCACAGTCTGATGTTGGAGACTATGGACAAAGACAGCATGCTACAGATAGAGCAGAATTCAAAGCTCCAGGTTTGTACAAATATCAAGATGTTTCACCATTTGACAACACAAAGCCAAGTTCTGAGATGAGAGGCCTCATGTCCTGTTCTTGACTCTGCAGATTATGGAGAGAAAGCATCAAAAGATAAAGGCCAGCAGCACGATCACGAAGCTAAAACACATAAAGCAAAAGTACGAGGTGGAGGAGAACCAGTTCAATTTGAGCAACATGAAGAGCAGGATGAACGGGTAATATAGATATCACACACAGTTTGTAATTCAGATTTAATGTTTTTAATTCTCTGTGTGTAGTGACTGTTTTGTGTTTCAGTCTAGAGACAGAGATCAGAAACCTCATGGGCAAATATAAGAGTCAGGCCAAACAGTTTCAGAAGAACAGCCAGTACATGACCAAAGACCAGAAACGCAACATCCAGCAATATGAACGCATACAGAAAAAAATGAAGTGAGTATTTTTAAATGAAGTGAGTCATATTTATCCTGTCAGATTAAAGTCTCTCTGACAAGCTGAACTGTTGCATGATCCCTCTTTTATTTTACACAGGCACTTTGCAAATGCTGATTCAAAAAAATTTGAGGCGATGTGGTTCACAGTTGATGAGGAGGTGAAGCAACTAGTTGAGAGGGCTTTACTGATCGACTCGCTGATCTGCAAGCAGCACCTTAACTTAGTGTGGGAGCCACCTCCGATGCCCTTCATGGAGCTTTCTGGTCCCATTCAGCCTCAGGCACAGACACAGACCAGCAGGCGCGTTCGCTCGGACGTCTCCCAGCTGAGTCAAACTGGACAGGTTTTACAGAGCAGCCGGGAGACGATGGACCCGTCTGACAGGCCTGGGCCTGATACTGACAAAGAGAGCGCACACATGGAAACGTGTAAGGAATGGATGGTGATGCAGGGTGAGAGTGATGCAGAGGTGGAGGAGGGGAAGCTGTCAAAGGAAACACTGAGGAAAGTGACAGAGCTTCTGTGTAATGAAGTGGTGAGAAACAAAGCAAGGTCCCTGTTTATTACCAAAACATTTGAATAGGCAAAGTTTTGAGAAGGTGAATCTGTGTGCAAACATTTACATTAGGATAATACATACTGACAACCACTTCAACAAGTTTCCCTTCCTTCTATATCAGGGTTTCCTGATGGACGATAAACTTGTGAAGCTACTGGCTCCTCTGGAGAAGGATGAAGAGACGGTTGTGAAGCTGTGTCAGCTCCTCAGTGTGAGTTGCTGTCCATTTATTTTTCTCCTAATTTGTCTCATAACTGCACCACAGCTGTCACAGACAGTGGAGCTGATTCACCTTCGACCACCAATTAAGAGTGTGTGTAATGCATCAGCGTGCTTCTCGACAGCTTGGAGGGAAAATCCTTAACAACCAGCAATAACATGTTGTTTTCTCTTCCAGTCCTTTGGCGTTGAAGAGGAGGACGTGCCCAAGTTGGCTGATTTCTTGTTGAAGTATAAACAACAGCACAGAGAGGAAATGGAGGTGAGGAAGGAGAGATACTAGGAATGAAGAAAGACTTTAGACATTGTTTATACATCTTCTATCACTGTTCTCTCTCTCTCTCTCTGCAGGACGTTTGTAGTGAACTGGGTGAATCTAGGGACCAGGCAGACGGAGGAGAAACCAGCTCCTCGACTAATCTGACATCAGACCTCATCCATTCTAACCTCATCCTGCCTGCTCTTAAAAGTTTCCTCAAACAGCAGAAGTCCAGGTTAGACACGAACCAGCCCTCATAAAGAATTTGTACACTCTCCATTATGTATGTTGTTATCTGGACTGTCAATACAATTTGAAACATTTAATGTGACACAACAGTAGAGGTAGATTTCCTCTGTGAATATATGGTGCTAATGTGTTCCCTGTTCTTTCTAAGGGAGAGCTCAGCTCACCAGCAGAGAAGTTTTTTGCACATAGAAGCCAGGGACAGTTCACAGGACAACATCTACTGGGAAAGTATGGGCAACATCATCACAGAAGACAAAATAAAACTCTGGGCAGCAGCAGAAAAGAAACTACATCACTACCTGTGAGTAACAAAGACACACATGCATACAAACAGGAAACAAACATCCATCAATACTCAATTGTTTCTGTGTATCTAGTGAAGTCCTCACAGATATTTCTGAGCTCGTTCCTGAGACTGAACGTCTGAAGCAGCAGAACACAGAGCTGAGGATACTGGTGCAACAATGTCTCACTCCACAAGTATGTTTGTGTTTGTGTTTGATATTTACTGAAGCTGGAGGTTGAAGATGTCAACTAAAAGTATAAAAATGATCAGGATTAATAGAAAGTCTTTTTTTTTTAAAAAAGGAAATGCCATACATTTAACAGCTTAAATGCTTAAATGTAAAGATGTTTTCAATGTCACCATTAAGTTTGATGACATTAAATATCCCAGGATAACGACTTGGACTAAATAAGGAATTTAAAGACATCACCTTTGTCTCTAACAGCATACAAATATCAAAATAATGCAAAAATAATCAGTAAAATAGACAAAACAGGACAGAAATGAATGTGCTATTTCTTTAACATGATCCACTGATGTATTTTATTCTCCTGTAGGACAGCACACAGCTGGAGGCACAATAACCGATAATCAACGCAGAATCAGAACAGCAACACGTACGAGCACGTGCATGAAATCAGCAGCATTTATATTCATGGTTAAGAAAAATAAAGCATCTAATAAGTCAGGTTGTGGTTACAGTTTATTACTTTAACAGCCCTAGAGATTAAATTACAGTTGAAGGACATATGAGAATATCCGTGTCAAACACACTGTGTATAAAATACAGATATATGCAGCAACTGTGTTTGTGTCGAGACCGCAGTGTGATGGTTAATTCATCCAGAAGGGTTGAAGAGCTTGTGGCTGAGCTCGGAGGGCAGAGAGAAGAAGAGCAGAGCGAGGAAAAGCAGAACCAGCGCAGCAGCCAGCAGCGCCAAACAGTGCAGCTTGTAGTGTCTCCAGGCCAGGATACACATGGTCTTCATCGGACTCAGCAGCCACGACATGCTGGAGTTGGGACGACTGCACAGAAAGATTCAAGACGTGAAACACAAAATTCAAACACGATCCAGAAAAAAAAAAAAATTAAAAAAAATGTGTAGAAATAAAAATAAGTTTCGGTTTAAATGTAACCAGTCACACACTCCAGTTCATAGCCACTTTGTCTCAAACATGTCGTCAACGTAATTCAGTTTATTTCAAATTGCCAAAAACAGACAAAAAATAAATACTGCACACGTTTCAACAGATATATAAATACACAAATTTATCGTAAAAACAGGCAAATTTAGTGCAAACAATAACTTCGTCATCAATGAAACACGGAATCACAAACAAGGAACGCAACACAAATGAAGTCAAGCATCAGGCAAAATTTGTAAGAGGAGACAATGGACACGGCAAACAACGTCCTCTGATGTGGAGACGGGTCAGAGTTTCCAGGTAAACCTGACTCATGTTACCTCTCCGCTCAAGTGCACTTTAATCATGGCTCCATCTTTACATTATATGTAATGTTAGACAGAGGAGTTGGTGTTTTGTGTTGAGCTGGGATGACAAATCATGCCAACACACACACACACACACACACACACACACACACACACACACAACCTGTGTGGTCAGTTATCACAATGGTGCATGCATATTGACACATTCTACATTTAGGTAGAAAACAGTAATGACCTTTAAATATTTTGTTGCATTTGATTGGTATTATTTTTTTTTAATCAACCAAATGATATTTGCAAATAATCTGGTTTTATTTTACCGTGTGGATTTTATTGTTGTGACATGTGAAGAGAAAATTGACACAGTTACATAAAATACTGACTAAGCCTGTGGCATTCTGGGAGAACAGGCTGAACTGTGCTTGTATGGTTCATGTGTTAATTTTGAAAATAAAATAAAAATAAAAATGAAGGATCAAATTATTTGCAAATACTGGAGTCTGTCTTTCTTTGATGCAAGAGATTAAACATTTCAGTATAAGTTAACCCTGTAGAAAGCATATCCATTGCTTTATTATCATTTGTTTAATTTTGACGTCATCTTGTTCTATGTCTCATTAATTTCATTAGGAAAATAGACATCTTTATATTTTGTTTCTTCATTATTATTCGTGAAGTGTGCAAAGACCGCAAGAGCTATAATAGTTTTAGAAAAAAAATAATAACTCTTTGCTTTAACCACCCATATTTAGCATTAATAAGCAGTATATAAACATTTAATAAGTAGTTTACAACACATTACTGTGTGTCTGTAAATAGATTTCGGTGTCTGCGGAAACAGGATTTGTCCATATTTGTGCTTACAACTATTTTTTTAGACCACTTATTAGACGTTTGTGTTGTGCTCATAAACACTAAACATCACCGTTAAAGCAGAGTGTTACTAAAATTATTATTCATTTGTTCCCTATTCACCTAAATTAATAGCAGATGTTGTAGCAGTGATGTGAAATGTTACAGCATCACTTGAAATGAATGTTCATGCAATCGTCTGACCACTAAGCCAACGCTGTGATTCAACGTCATAGATGAGTAAATAAATCTAAAGACGTATGAACTTAATCTCTGCTTGATGAAGACACAATCGGGTCAGATCTGGGGTTAATCTGTGGCATGTGATTGCTGTTCACTCAGTTCAAGGATGAAGTCTAGATATTGTGCATTAGATGTTAAGTTTGCTGCAGAATAGAGGGTTAGTGAGGGTAGTGTTTCTCATGACTTGGAGGTGGGAGTAGAGGGGGTGGTGGTTGCGGTTTTCTCCTCAGGGTGAAGGTGGAGGGAGCTGAGCTGTACCGGCTGATCAGAATGGATTACAGAAGACAAATGATGCCATCGAACCTTCAAAGCGCCTGAGGGAGAGTCCACAAACACCGACCCCCGTTCCCCCCACCGATCGGACGAGCTACCCCGACCCCTCCACCCCCCCATCCTCCCAGCAGCCTTTTTAGGCCCCCAGCAGTTTCTTGACAAGGTAGCCCGGCATGCTGTACAGGAAGAGGCCCAGCATGATGAGCAGCAGCAGGGCCAGCACGATCTTGATGATCAGCCACTTGTAGCGGTTGCACACCAGGTAGCGAATGGCTTTCAGCGGGCTCAGGAACCACAGGAAGGTGGTGTCTGGGCGACTGCAGGGAAGGAGTGATGGAGGATCGATGGAGGAGGAAAGAAACAAATTTGTTGCAGAGTCATGCAGGTGAGTGAAGGAAAGGGAGGGAGAAATGGGATGAAACATGGGAGAAGTAAATGAGGGAGAGAAGGGAGAGAAAGCTGGCATTAGTTGTTAGTCTGCCATGTTTGTATGCATTTGTGGTTTTTTTTTCACAGCATGCTCACAACCCACATTTGTGGAAATATAAAAGCTTCTGAGGATGAAGACATCACATCACAGTAAAAAGCTGTAACATTAAAAACATATGCATGGTGGAAATGCTGATAATGATGGATGGATGGCTGACAAAGCCTCAGAAACAAACACGAGAAACCTTTTTGTTCATGTTACTTTATCAACATGACACTTGAATCTATACTTGTGTCCTGATCAAGTTTATGATGAAGTAATTATTTTACATCCTCTCACATCTCAGCATTTACAAAAAGGGAGTGTTACATCTTCAAGATGTTGCAGACATTTTCTTTTCTTTTTCCTCTTTAGGAGTTAACTTTTTGTTTGTTACATTTGTCAAAGAAGTGTTTTCACCCATATCTGCTGGTTTGTGACATTGGTTCAGGAAGGAATTCTCAAGTTAGGTACATTCCTTTTAATCTATGAATTTGTACAGTTGCTGATCCAGATAATAATAATAACAATAGTTTGGTCACTGTATAAACTCTACTGAGGGCCATGTTTGTTTTGTTCTCATGGAAACAATACAGCAACAAAATGTCACTGAAATAGATGTTGAAGCATTTTCCAAGTTAGACTGAGAAATAAATGAAGACGTCTTTCCTCCTAATGAACCTAAATTTAAAATGACCCTGCGTTTCGTTCTGCACAGCCGCTCACTGATCAGATGTATAATGGCACTTTGTGGCAAAAGACACTTGACAAGACAGGATACAAAAGACGCTACTGCTGAGACAGAATACAAAGAGAGTGACTTTGGTGGTGCTGAAGAGAAGATGCTACAGGTGAGACAGGAGAATCCAGACAGCGAGGGGTTAAATAGGGAAGCAGAGGAGGGGGCAGAGGGCTACCAGCGCATCAGGCCCCCAGCATCTTCTTGACCAGGTAGCCAGGGATTGAGTAGAGGAAGAGGCCCAGCATGAGCAGCAGCAGTATCAGCCCCAGGGCCTTGAGGATCAGCCAGCGGTAGTTGTGCCAGATGAAGTAACGAATGGACTTCAGAGGACTCAGAAACCACATTAGACTGGTGTCCGGGCGACTTTTCGCGAGAAGGGAGGAAAGGAGGGAAGGAGTGTAGATGGGGGTAGAAAAGAGGGTCAGGAAGGGTAAAGGAGAAGAGGAGTCACACAAACATAGAGGAAGGAAGGGATGAAGGGAGGGAGGAGACAGAGGGAGACAGTTGAAGAGATGACAGGAGGAGAAACGAGTGTGAAAGTGTAACAGTGGCCTTTTGACAGTGCAGGAAGTAGCGCCCGTCGTCCAACAAAACCAAATCTCACTATCAAACAACATCACGTCTTAGCTAGTGGTGACCGCAGTTTAATTTCTGATACACTACTTTTTGCACTGTAAGAATGATTTACCTGAACAAAAGATTTAAGGGACACTTATGTGCCTTATTCTGATTCACACACTTTGTAACACATGTAACTGTGTGTTACATGTAAGTGACAGATTGATTGTAAGTGTATTTTCAGAAGATAAAACATGTCGGTATCTTACTTTGGTTTCTCCAGTGGATCTGGTTCATTTCGTCCGAGTCCTACAGGACTTTTCTCTGCTTCTTCTGCCGTCACCAGGTGAAGCTCAGCCTCCACTTTACCCTGCAGACACACGACGTCACATTAACCTGACGACTTCCACAGTTTAAACTTGAATCAGATTGTCTGTGTAGATGAATACAGTGATGTTTGACCTGTCATTGTCTAAAATCGCAGGCATAATTTCTATGTATAGTGATTGAGTTCATGCTCTGAATGCCTTACCGTGAGTTCCATCTCATCGTTTTCGTCACGCGCGACAAACGGCCACCAGCCTTTCACTCGCTTCTGTTTGAAGATGGAAATGGTGGGAAGCTCCTGCTCATTTCGGATCATGTCAAGGGAACACTGCTTGGCCGTCTTGGCGCCACGGGGGAATCTGTTCAGGTCCAGCTCGATCGCACCTGTGAGAGGCGGTAGTTAGAAAAGACAGATGATAACACACACAGAGGGAAAGTTAAAGCAAAAACATTCAAATGTATTTAGTAACTGCTGCCATCAGTCCTCACCCAGGAAGTCATCAGCAGAGAAGTGGTCGGCATCCCAGACCTGCAGCGTGAGGCGAGGGGGGATCTTGTATTCAGTCTCATCCCAGGAGAACATGGACTCTTTCTTTGAGATGACGATCTTCTCTTCAGCCATGAGATAATCGAAGGGGAAGACAAAGCGCCAGTTGAAGTTGCCCTCACCGGTCAGAGAGTGATAGTGCACGTCTGTGTCCTGTTTGTCTTCCTGTTGTCCTTTCAGCCACCTGAAGGTCAGAGGCAGGTTAAGGGTCACAGTGATCACAGTTAAAAATCATGGTTTGGTGAGATGAGTGAATAGATTGAGTTGTTTAGTCATGCACTTGTGCATAATATGTAGAAATTTGAATTGTCTGTATTTGTTAATTTAACAAGGAGCATAGGAAATATACCAGTCTGCTTACAAGAGAGATGATGCTAATAGGTCAAAAGCAAAACACATCATGTGACTCCCAAACAGTAAATCAGATTTTTTGTTTGTGTAGGTAATACTGAGATAAATGTTCTTGAGAAATACGCAAAAATCTGATTTGATGTTGAAGTTTCACACTACTTTTAAAGCCATGCAAACAAAAAAAAAGTTGCAAAAATGCCACTGGTAAAATGTATCCAAAATTTTCCTCTTAAATAAATAAATAAATGGTTGAGAGTGTTTTAGTGTTCGGATGCAGAGCGCGCAAAATCAAAGCCGGTGAGGTTTTACTGTATCGGCTGGAGCCCTTTCATTTACAGTTGAGTGAAGCTGGCTTCATTAGTCAGGAGGAGCAGGAGGGAAGCTGCACTCTCAGTTCTCAAAAAACAGCACTAAAATCATGAGTGAGCTGACAAAGGATTCCTGTGAGACTGAAGTGTCGGGGTAATTACTGAAAAAGTGTGAGGGAATGTGCTGTGACTTGATAACTGAGATGCATATTGTATTTATTAGGCTGCAGTGAGAAAGCAATGGGAAGTTTTCGCTTAGCTACAGAGGACAGAATGTCACTAAAACATGCCTGAACTCATGTGACCCGACAACTGAATCGTCGCTACTTGTGTCACAAGACTGGATCCACCTGAAACAACCCCGGCTGTTCTACCTTTACTGTCACAGTGGGACATTTGGATCAGCTACAGCTCTCTCTCTAAAAGACTTCGTCATCCTCCAGGTGATTAGGGTTGTTTGAGGATGGCACCTGTTTAAAAGCGAGGTGACGCAATGTGAGCTGAGGGAGAAGTGAGTTTAGTTTAAAGATGCAGGAGTGAGGAGGCTCCGCAAAGTACCGACATCAGTAACTAAAAACATAATTAAATAGCCAGGCTGCAAAATGATGATGTTATTAAAAACCTCTCTCTCTTTCAGACATGCGTATTGTTTGCATAGTATATTTCCATGCATGTTTTTTTTATTTCTAAAAGTCGTATTTTTTGTTAGTTAAAGTGACTTCCAGTTGTGGCTACAGTCCAGGACCAGACCACACACACATTATTTCTAATCAACAACAGATCAAATGAGAAAATAGGTTCATAGTGATGAACCAACAAATACGACTCACTGACAAGTTTTCCACAGATTTTCCTCAACTTAATCGTTCTGGTTCACTCTCGCCACTGTCATCAATACTGTTGATGGAGAGGAAGTTCTAAGAAAAACAACTGTGTGACAACAGGCCAAACCGACGCAGCCGGCAGCTAGCTGCTGAACTCAGTAGAACAGATGAGAAGCCACTTTTTGTTGGGAGAGAAAAAAGTAGAGCTCATTAGGAGGCTAGAAACATGAGTCAAAATCAATGTTTGTGATGTTGTTGCTCCGTATCTGCTGCATAGGTAAAGAGGAAATTGTTTGCTGAAATTTTTGCCAAATCAACTTCAAAATGTGATAATATATCAATGAATTTAGGATCAGCCATGTTGATGTATATGTCCTTTCTGGATGTTTTGACTTGTCATAATTCTTAATATTTGTGGTTTATGTGGTTTGGTCCATGCTGTACAAATGTTTCATTTGACATTAGTTTACAGCGTGCTGATTGGGGAGTCTTAGACAAGTGAGGTTGCCGTGCTGGATGAAGTGATAAAACAGGAAAAGGGAAAAATGAAGTGCTGAAATGATAGAAGTGCTTCAGGAAGAGGGAAGAAGGTAGGTAGCTGTACGAGCCATGCGATGGGATCGTGTGTTTACCCCCTGACATAGATGTCAGACATCTTCTCTCCTGTCATGAAAGCATCGTCCTCTAGAATTACGTCATCAGTGTTCCAAATAACAACACGAAGCTCAAAGCTAGAAACCAGCAGAGCATTGACCAGAGAAGAGAGAGAGGACGAGAGACAGACACACAGACAGACAGGAGACACACCACAAACACAAAGACGGACGCGACAAACGTCACAAACACGCACAGACAAAAAATGGAAACAAAACAAAAAAAGAATGGTTAACTGCAAAAAAAAAAAAAATCCACACACAGCTCACACCCACGGGATGAGGCTTGTTCACCGCATCCCGCTGTACCTACCCCCTGACAAATATGTCACTGGACTTTTCCCCAGTGAAGTAATCATCGTCCTCCAGTATTACTTCGTCTGTATTCCAAATAATCACCCTGAGCTCATATCTGGCAAGGGGGGGAGGAAGGAACACATACACACACATAGTTGGACTTATATTTGACAGTAAATAGAGCTAACTAGTCTAACTAGCTAACTGACTCACCATAATTTAACCTGGGGATTAAACTATTAATTCTGTTGAAAAAAAAACTACAGAAATTTAGACACTTTGCAAAGCAAATAAACACATTTCCCACTTCCTGTTTAAAAATATATTGGATTTTTGATTTTCTTGTTATCAAAACAAACAAACAAACAAAAAAAAAACATCAGTCAGTGTACCTCTTTGGTTTCCGTGGTGATATGTCAATCGCAGGTCCAGGGGCGGGCATGTCCATGGGAAACATGTCCACCCACATCTCAATACGACCCTTCAGACCCAAGAAGAAAATGAGACAATGTAACTACAACTAATGTGTGTTTATGACCAGATGAGCATGGCTCTCTGCTACCTGTTCGATGCCGGGCTTGTCCGGGTGCAGCAGGGGTCGGGTCTCCACATGTTCAGGGACGAGCTTGCAGCCGACTCTCGGGATCTCCTCCCAGTGGTTCAGCACCGTCAGAGCCAAATGCTCCTCAGTCTGCTTCTTCAAACCTAGGAGATTGATACACATGGAGGAAATCAACGAGAGAAATGGAAAGAAAAACATCCTAATACTATCTATAGGCCTGCATTATTATAAACATGGAATACCATTTCTAAAGGCTTTAGCCAATATCTGATGACAGTAAGTTGGATTTCGTGAAAAATCTTTTAGATTAGTTCAAATCATAGAGCAATATCATATTTCATTTGCAAAACAGAAGTAAAAAATTAAAACAATATTTTTGCAACAAAAACTAACAGATTGCATGAAATATAATGTTTGGATATTCTGTGATTTCACTGTCAGTCAGTAAACAAAAAGATGGTGTCGCGTGACTTTGTGAAGTATCATACAGGACTTTAGTTATGGAGAATGGAGACAAACACTGGTGTGAGAAGTAGAAACACCCTGTCTGAAGTGAGACTGCAAATAATCTCTGGCCAAATGATATTTAAAATCCTATGTGTAGGATCTTTAAACAACCTTAGAGAAAAATGCAGTTGTACCGTTCTCATCTTCGATCTCTGTTGGTCCCATGAAGATTCGACCTGCCACTTTAACTTTTCCTCCAGGCCCATAATGAGGTCCGTCAATCTTGCCATCCTTACACAGCTTAGCCAGGACCTGAGTGGGCTTCATAGGGTCCCGCCAAACATTGTACCCGTGGCTGAAATAAATAAATCAGAAAGATGACAAACAATGAGATTCTGAAATAAAAAATTATCCAAGGATAAGACTCACAACTCTTTCATATTTCTCCAATTAATACATTTACTAAATACGTGAAAAAGGGTAAATATTGTTTTTTTATTACTTATCAGTATGTTTCTATCTGTGTACTTGCTGTATAATACCTTAGCTCCTATAAAAGACAGATATGTTGGTGCTCACAGAGAGTAGTTGGATGAAATGCCGCAGGTGGCTCTGTATTTGCTGTAGAAACGATTCTCCAGGTCAATTTTAGTCTCTCCGATCAGGTCGTCGGTACCAACCAAGTCCCAGTCGTACACAGACACTGTCAGCATGGACTCCATGGGGAATGTGGCCTCAATGTCAAATGATCTGAATAGAGAAATGATCCGAAGCAAGAGGTGGATGCTCAGAATGAGCAGAAAATTAAAAGAAGCTACTATAGAGGAACCAGGGGGAATAGGATTCTCTCAACTTACTTGCCAAACACAGGATTGAGCTGTTTGGAGATGTAGTTCTCTTTATCTTTGATCTCTGACTTGCCCAGCTTGATGACAACGTAGGGATCAGCCTTCCCATTGATATCAGCAGGATGGAGATCTGTCGCCTGAGGTGGAAAACAAGATTAAAACAAAACAGAACAAAGAGAAAATGTGTGTAGTTTTATTATTTCTGAACTGGGGTGTTTTCAAGGTCACTCACCCTGACCACATAGACCCGGACGAGGATGTTGATTGGGTCGTTATGTGGAATGCTCTGGAACATGCCCATGTTAGGATCAAACCCTGCTTCTCTGGTGATCTCCTCAGACAGAGGGAGCTTGTACATGCACAGGGATCCCTGCATGAGAGCAAAACAACAAGTTACAGAATTAACTGTCAGTTCCTGTGGATAGGTGTTAACTTGTTTTTATTTTGTGTTTTCCCACCTTGTATCTGCCAACAATCCTGTCATCATCCAGAGCGTGTTCGTCATCATCTCCTGCTTTTCCTCTGTACAGGTTGAAAGTGTGAAGCCAGTCTTCAAAATTGCCATACTCAGTCTCAAGCTCCTTGTTAAACACCTGGACAGGACATCAACCATAGAAAGTGTGAGTATGAGTATGTTCTGATAATTTTTATATCAACGTATGAACGATATTCACCATCAGCTCGTCCACTTTTGCTTTAACCGGCTGTTTCTCAGCTCCATCCACAGCCTGACCCTTCTTTTTGTCCTTGGAGCTCTTCTTCTCTTTGGTCTTCTCCTTTGTCTTGGAGCCTTTCAGAAGAAGGTCGTCAGGTTTGATATCTGATCGGATGGATGAGTGGAGATGGAGATGGACACAGTGGGGTTGGAGTTATGAAGAAGGGTGGCAGGGTGGCACATGTCACACACGTCACTACACACGTCACTTAACATGAAAGCTGACATGTCTGTTTATCAGAGATTTCCCTGACATCATGTTGTCAAGTAGATGTAGTCGAAAACAAATGTCATTTATAACTGCACTCAGAACGATTGTCACTAAGGAGACAGCCACATCTTCTCAAACTAACAACGTTTAATGAGATTCTTAAGAAATACAGTTTTAATCTTGTCATTAAAAAAGTCAACCCTCTTCTCAGTTGTTTAGTCTACACACCAACTTCTGACACTGAACAACAATATTTGTTGTAGCACCTTAAGGGAAATGTTATACTGTATAGTTTGCTGTCCAACAGGAAATTATTTATGCATTTATGTAATTAAAGTGGATGTAAGCAGGTTAGTGCAGCTGCAAATTAATTCAGTGATTCTGTATCAGCCAACTTTCATGTGCACGGCAGCACTGCAGGATGATGCTGTTGTGGGAAATGGTCATGAATATGGTAATGTCCTAGTGGGTTCAAAGCGTGGATGAAGGATGGTTCGATGACATGAAGGAGACAATGAGCAGGGGGCACACACAGGAAGCCTCTGCATGCTGCGTCTGAAATCACCATCTCATTCACTCTTTCATTTTTCCAGGTGCTCTGTATTTTGTCTGAGTGAACAGTAAAATGTGATTTCAAACACTTTGAATTAATCATTGTCATCTTGCGTTGCCGCTGCTCAGTGTAATGTCGCACAGCTGTGGATTTGTCAGCAGAAAATCGTGTACATGCAATGGTCACTGTTATTCCATTCCATTAAATATTGAAGTAAAAATAGTAAATTACTCTAATTTCATTCTCAAAGGGCACACTGCTTTGACTGACTGTTGGTTTGGAGTCATGACAAGTTTTTTTCCGTTATCAGGCAGTGCAGCTGTCGTAATATTACTGCAATATCTTTACACTGGTGGCAATCAACTCAATATGTCTAATAATCCTAAAAAACTGACTAAAAAAGGAATACTGTAGAGTTGCAGAATCACAACTTAAAATCCAATAGCTGTGACAAGTTAAGAGAGAAATTAAAGCAGACATGGTGCTGGCGAGCAGCCTGTCTGAGCTGGTGGAGTTCAGTACCTGCCATCTCTGCTGCTATCTCAAGGTCCTCTCTCTCCTCTGCCTCCGCCTGAGCTGCTTCTTGTGCTTTGAGCGTCTGAAAAACCGAACAAGAAAAAAATTCACAGTAAGGACAATGCTGTGAGACTCACAAAAGCATGTGTGGATTTGACTGGAATAAACAAACCTCCTTCAGTGTCTCTATGGAGGCAAAATACTTGGACCACCAGTCCAACACCCGCTCGTCTGTTTCTTCTTCTTCCTCAACTCCTCCCTTCTTTTTCTTCTTCTTCTTCTTTTTCTCCTTGTCAACCTCCTCTTCAGTCTGTTGGAAATAAGTTCAGACATTGTATGTTAGTGATTCTCAGTCACTTTAGTTCTCACTGCTCACCAGTTAACGTAAGCACGTAATTTTGTTGTCAACTTTTCATATGAACGATTACTCACCATGTCAACTTTTACAACAGCATCAGACATCTATGACCGGGGCATTACATAAACAACACAAGGGTTAATACGCACAATGGGTGACAGAGGTAGGAGCACCACATGTGAAGAAGCAGGTATAAAGGGCTAGACATTAAACAATGCTACTACACCAACTATTTACATATATAAAGACAGATCAAGCTACTGAAATGAGCAGCCAGTGCTCTGTATGTGATCTTAAAGACAGGCTTACGGCGTCTAACTTGACAACTGTGTCCATCTTTCGGACCAGAGGCTCTGAGTCCACGTTGACAACGATGTCACCTGCAGAACGAGAGAAGGTGTGGGAGGAAAGGCTGGGTGAGGAGCGAGGCTGAGAGCCGCCATTGGTAAGGACCATGTAGCCATTCATTAGCTTAGCTGGAGTGAGTCCGGACCACAGAGAAGGGCAGGAGGTGAAGGGAGAGAACAGGACAACCAAAGACATGCGAGAGAGGAAAAAGATGGAGTGAGGACAGAGGAGGGAAAAGTGAAAAAGCAAACAGAGAAGTCAAAGTTAATAAAGAATGAAAATCCATTCTTTAGTGATCAGAGAGCAGGATCAGAAGTGTTTAAAGGTAATATTTAAGTTTGTTTTAACCTTTCTTGTCACATTGTATCCTGTGATTATCTAGATCTTTGAGGAGCCTCCTCCAGCTGACATTTCAAAAAGGTTAAAGGTTAAAACAAAATCTAAAAATGATGAAGCCATGTTTGATTAAGATCTACAGGTCTTATTTAGAATGAGAGAAAACTCAGAACTGGAAAAGTAAAGGACTGAATCTCACAGAGTTCATAAGAAATGTATTTCTCATTCATTTGTTGTTTGTATTTGTTTATATTGTTTCCACATTGTCACTGTAGAGATGTAACTCCATCGTCTACTGGTAAAAATGGTCACATACAACAATAACATCAAAATTTAAAAGTAAACTGTAGTGGTCACACATTTACTAGACTTCTTGCTAACTCATAAATAAATAATGTACTTTCACTTGAGTGTCAGCACCTGCAGTAGCCCAGTTGGAGTTCTTGTCTGGGGCGCAGTAGATAAAACGTCTCAGGCTGGTGACAGCGTGGGACCCGACCAGGATGTAGCGGCCAAATGCTCTGCAGTCCACCACCCGGATGTTGAGAGGAGGATGCAGCAGCTCATTTTCTGGCAGGTCCTGAGGACAAAGACAGACAGTAGGTTTAAATGTTGAGTCTTCCTGAAGATTGAAGTAATGTAACAGCAAGACCAATTTCAGCTCAAGTTTCATGTTTATTATAAGGAAGTGGATGTAATATCTGAGATACAACAATGTATCGGTCTAAATATGATCCGGACAGTTGGACTCACCACTTCAAACCATTTGACCAGAGTGCTGAAGTTGGGGTTTTTCTTGTAGTTCTGTATGACGGCCGATTGGACACCTCTACCTGCACACTCTATGTCCACACGAGGTCGATCCACCTGAGCCAAGTTGATCCTCTTCAGGTCCCTTAAACCCCAAAACAAAACCTGAAACACAGAAAAACAGCAGATCAGCAGTGAGGAAACATGATCTTTAGAAATGGAAACATAGACATGGTGGTTAAAACCTCACCTCAATGCGGTAGCGGCTCAGGACTGGCCGAATACCCAACGGCACAGGAATAATGGGCCCACGCTCTGAGTCTGTCGGCCCGTCGAGGGGAGGAAGATCAGCTCTTCCTCCTTGACCAATCTATTTAGAAGAGTGAGGAGATGTAAACCCGATAGGACCAGGTTGCAACACTTCTCAGATTTCTTTCTAAAATATTCAAATTTGAATTAGCTGTTTCTTTGTATAGTGACACAACTTTAAGAGGAGAGAGAGTAAAGGCTAATGTCATGGTGGAAGAGAATAAAGACACTTACTCCAGAACAAATAATGACAACAGAGTAGTCAAAGAGTAAGACATAGCGGGATGAGAAGAGAGAGTGAAAAAGCACCTTTATTTGAGGTACAGCAAAGTTATGGACAGCAATCAGAGCTCGCCTAATCTCCTCCGCATCATAAGGAATCTGCAGGTAGCAGGAGGAGGAACAGGAAGGAGAAAAACACAAGAAATGGATGTTTTGAAGGCGAAACGAGGAAAAATGAACATGGTAATCAAAAGAGGAAGACGAGGACGATGGTCGCAGAGAAAGGTAAATAGGAAACGGTTATAGAAAAGGAATAGAGAATAGAGAAGGGGAAATGGAAATGTGTTGTGAGAATAAATAAGTAAAACAAGTATATAATGATGTGAAGGAAATAGTGAAACGGGTTGCGCATATGAGCAAAAAGCAAGAAATGTGTTATAAATGACAGAAGAAGTAGAGCCCGATTTCTGATAGGTTTCCAGCTGTTTTTTGTGCATGCGTCACATCACTATTTAAAGTCAAATCCTCCTTCTTTTTTATCAGTGTGGTTTATTTTATTCACCACTACAACAAACCAACAATGTAGTGACATGAAATGTCTTCAGACGAAGGCCCTATAGAGCATGTTTGTGTACATACATGTAGTATTTGTGTTTGTTTTGTAGACATGTTCTCATATATTTTACCTGCAGTAGTTCAAAGGCAGCCAGCAGTTCTCCTGCAGTGCAGTTCCCTCTGTAAATCTGGTAGTACTCCAGCTGTGGTGGGAACCTCGGGGGGCCGTAGTGCTCGTCGCACATTTTGATGGTGGGTTTCGCAAACGTCCGACCTATGAACTCGGCTTTGCCCTGAACAACACATCGTGACAGACAGACATCCAAGACAGTTAGGGGTAAAGGGAAGGGAGTTACACAGGAGTGCGGGAGGTGTAGCTTCTATTCTGCCCATTTGGTGTCAGTATTGGTCAAAGTGATGGAGGAGTGCAATTTACAAAGTAAAGCTGGTAAAACAGACCGTGTTTAATTAACAAACTAACTATCATGTTGAGTGAATATTAGATTGTAATAGTACAAAAAAAATGTAAATGTCAAAATTAGGTGTTTTAAGCATTTTCTAATAAACCATTTTTCATGAAATGTTCTCCTCTGCACCACTGTTACTGACATAGTTTCCTCCACTACTGCAATAACTACTGTTATAAATGAAAAAGGAAAAGAGGAGGAGGTATAATTAAGTATTTCCAGTTCTTTTCCAGAGCTCATCAGCAGCGATATGAACCAAACGATTCATGCTACAACAGCCACGATAGCTATTACAACTTCTAAATCGCACAGACCATAAAGTTCTGATAGGTTTCCAACTCTATTTAGCCAGCAGGACAACATGAGCAAGGTCAGAATGAGCAAGTGATGGACAGACAGACACAACATGAGAGATGGAAAAGCAAAGCACATTTAGTTTTATTAGAGCAAAATAACAAGCAGTTTCTCAATGACACAGTAGTTCAGTCTACGCAGACTGGGATCCTACCACAGTGTCCTGGTCATAAATTTCTACCACGATGATTGGTGGGTCGTCCCTCAGTTCACTGGCTTCCCCAAAGAGCTCAACATCGTCAAACACCAGCAGCTGGTCCCATGTAGGACACAGAGTCTCGCTCAGGACCTGGAGAAACAAACACTCATTCAGCTGCTGTTCACTGCCACTGTCTGTCATACAGGCACAAAAATTTTAATATACACACAAATTAACATCCTTACCTCAGTGACCTGGCTGTGTGTAGAGAAGAAGACTCGAGCAAAGGGATCTGAAAGGCCACTGCTGTCAGCAGCAAACAGACTGCGGGCCTGGTACATGTGAGCTCTGAGCTGAAACACCTGCTTCACTGTTGGAGACAGACACACGCACACGCACACACGCACACGCACACGCACACACGCACACACGCACACACACACACACACACACACACACACACACACACACACACACACACGTCGCATTAATTCATTATCAATCCCTTCTGAGTGTTGTCTTATGTGTTAGTTGGAAAGCCACAAAATAAAAATAAAACTAATTAAGAGAAATCAAAAGCCTTCTTTTGATTGAGTTTATTGGTATTAAGCCTCTTATTGATTTTAGTTTAAACTTAATGGTAAATCAAGACATGTCAGCCTCAAGGTAAAGTGGTCTCTGTGGTAAAATCTGCCACGTATCCAGTGTCAGTTGAGAATGATTTCAGCCCCTCTATGACCCTCCAAGGATAAGCAGTATAGCTAATGAATGGAATAATGGTTAACTGAAAGAAAACCTAATGCACAGCCTGAGATTTAACAGAGGAAAAAGAATCATAGTAAAGGAAAAGTAACTGGCAAACCCTGTACTACAGTACAGTAATTCATGCACTGCATGTTTAACATCACTGAATGTTGACAGTGACGGCTATAATGAGTGAATAAGCATTAGCTTCCGTGTGGTGTGTCACTTTTAGAGCTAACATTTAGTCATTTCTTGTTCAACTACTTACTGTTGTAGATAAGACTGACAGGAGGAACAGCGTGAAGACCTGGGCCCATTTTATTGGCTTTAATTTCTTCAAAACCATTCGGCAAACCGGCGAGGAAGTCTTTTCTTTGTTTGTTGAGGCCCAACCACAGATATAACTCCAGCTTAGCCTGAACAGTCCAGCCTGCAGGACCAAATCCCTTCTTACCAGGAAGCTGTGGACACACAAAAGAAACAAATTAATTATGAGTTTTAATTAAGAGTTTCTTGCAAGAAAAGCAATTCCCATTGTTGCTGTGGATTTGTGGAGTTCTTGCACATTATTACATCCTGTCTTTTGTTTTATTACCCCAAGTCAATCATTAAACAATAAAGACAATGTTACCACAAGGCCCAATCAATAACTATTAATAATAGCATTGATTTTCATCTCTTCTCTAGGCAGCTGTGACACATTCACTCGCCTTTTCTCTATAATTTTCTTTAAATCTGATCTTGCTTTTCACTATTCACTCAGCAGAAAACTTTATCTTGTGTGGTTTGAGTTTGAACTGGTAATTAGAATAATGAATGGTCTTTTCTAGGTGGTTTGACATGTTTTTTTTAAATCTGACAAGACAGCAGAGGCTGAATGAAAGAGGAGCACAACGAGTCAATCATACCTTGCAGAAGACAGCTTTGACTTTACCACAGTCTTTGCCTGTTTCCTCATCCACTATGGAGTACAAGATGTCTTTGGAGGGAATTCGGGCATAAGCAATGCGCTTGTTGTTGCTTATCATCCAGATGAAAACATCTGGGATGCTGTGCTGAGGCTAGACAAGAAAAATACACAGAGGCACTTTCAATAAACCTGGAGTCTTTTCCCATTTATAACCTATCATGCAGCAAAATGTTGATCTTGTGCTGGTACAATGTAGTGCACAGATCATATTCTGTGACTAGAAACTAGAATTTTGAAGCCTCACAAAATCTGTACCTCGTCTGCGAGGAAACGAAGCTTCTGCAGGAAGTTTTGTGCCAGCTTGAGTTTTTCTCTGACACTGTTCTTCTTCACCTGAGTCCGAATCTGCTTGGCCTGCTGAGCCATGCTGTCCTGCAGGAGGAGAGATCAATGAAGATGAAGCTTTCTTAGAAAAGACCACTTCACCTCAACTCACACACATACATAATAGATGAACGCACACATTCAATCTGACCCACCAATCTGAGCTTCTTTAAAAATGTGGAAAATGCTACAATTTGAAAAATAAAAAATGCCAAGAAAATTGTACTTAATTGTGCTTAATAAAGTTGCTATACAGTTATAACTTTTACAAACTGTTCATACAAGTATTCTCCTGTGTTTACTCCTCATTGTAATATTTACACATTCCCTGATAGACAGTGGTGCAATGCAGCTACAGGCAGGTGTACAATAAAGTCTTTATTTATTTATTTATTTACTTATCCAGTATGTACATTAAATGTCAAGCATCACTGATGCACATCTCTGTTCTAACACCAGATATCATTTGTATAATTATCTTCTCTTTTTCAGTCACTCCTAAATCCCTGTTCACAGATCTGTTGTTTGCAGACACTGTATTGTTGTTGACTTTCTTCTTGCAGGTAAATTAAACTTGGACTTGAAACTGAGCACACAAGAGTCTGGGAATGAGAGTTCGAGATAGTATCGCAATTGCACTTCAAGGAATAATTCAAGGGTGTGAAAAAGTATTTTGCAAATTTATTTCTGTGTGGCATTTAAAGTGTCTCTATGTTATTTACTCAATAAGATGCTGAGATCAGTGACTGAACAGCAGCAGAAACTGGTGCCATTAATCACAGCGACCCAGTGTCGCTCAGAGCATTAACTTCCTTCCCTGTTTGAGAAAAATAAATCATACCATTTCTCTCATGCAGGACTTGAGCCGTTCCCGATCCAGTTTGGTTCTGCCTGCCTGGTTCACATCCTTGTTAGCCAGAGTCACAAATCGACTGGAAATGATCAGAGCATACAGAGCATTTCACGCAAATGTAGCTTGACAACAAATAATTACTCTTCTCTAATCTAGAAAATAACACAGAAGCTGTCATTACACTGACAGGCAGTGAACGAGTTTCACAAAAACCAAGAGCATATATAAAGCAAGAAAAAACAATAAGACACTTCTGTTTTCTTTCACCATGACTGACTTTAGATGACAGAGATGCTTCAGCACTCTGAGCTGCTGTCTTCAGTAGCTTCTGAGGGCTGTTATGAATATTACAAAATTATTATAAAAAGTATTCGATCAAATGTCGGCTCAGAAGAACCATACTATTTCAGAACTTAAAGCTGTTTTACAACTCCCACTGTAACAAGAAACTCTCTGTATCAGTGTTGACCATTGAGACCCACAGTCACTTCTGATACAACATCATGAGAAATGAATATTATTATGCAGCTTGCCTGCAGCCAACGCTCAGCTCCTCCAGCACTCCCCTGAGTCTACGCTCTGGAAAGGCCTTCTCTGTCTTAATGACTTCCTGAACATCGTTCAAACCTTCCTCCTGTGGGGACACAAAAACCAAAGCACTTCAAAATTTGTAATCAAATCACCTTTTTCTTTTTTTTTCTTTTTTGGGGCATTTTGCCTTTAATGACAGAGACAGTGTTGGGAGATCTAAATATTGTATTACTATCATGTTATAGTGAACAATTAGTTTTCATCAGCACAAGTTTAATCCATTCAGCCATCTAAAATGTGCACACTGTGAAGAACGCTGCATACTAACCAGCTTGTCAGCAATCTTATCCATCATATTAGAGTTGTATAGTCGTCTTCTTTGGTCCTGCCACCAGCTCTTGATGTAAACACATGGCTTCTTTTCAAAGTATGGAAGATGAAAGTAATTTCTGTGAAGGTCCAAACAAAATTATTTGGTCCACAGCGTGAAAAACTAAACTGTTACTCACTAAACTACAGTTTATAAGTAAACAGTATATGTGATGATATGTGTGAGATTATGCAGCTCTAGGTTCTCAACCCCTGACCTGTCAGTGATGACGGGCTTCATGAGCGGCGTGGAGGAGACTGAGATCAGGTCGCCGTCATCGTCCGCCTCGTCCTCACTGGAGTTCTGGATGAGCTCGCTCTCCTCCTCTTCATTCTCCCCATCTTTCTTCTTCTTCTTCACGGATGCGGGCTTACTGATGCCGTCAATCTGGTTGCCATAGTTACCTGTCACACGAAGACAGGTTGTTGAGGCATGTGTGAGGTCACAGTGACATGAACACGATTAAGGAAAAGATGTATTTACCTATCGTGATCTCAAAACTTATCGGTTTGTCACCAATCTTCCTGTCGATCATGGTGGCCTCCAGGAAGGACCCAAAGAGGAAGAATTCTTCTATTTTCCCTGTGGCGCTCTGAGGAAATGGGCAGTAAAGAAAAATGTTTACATTTTATTGCAGCAGAGTGCATCCATTTTACTGTCTGTGCCTATGGAACAATTACTGACGAATCTCCTTTTTTAAAAATTCACTACACAGATAAAACCCACTGATGCCTTCTCTGAGTTACGGAGCCACTTCGTTCATGTATGTTTTTATTCACTCATTCAACCTCATAGTATAAAATATTAGCTATCACCGTTTTAAATTTGTACTATTTGTAGCAGTTAATCAAACTGTGTCCCGGTGGCTAATTAAGCTTCTAAATCCATTACACCTGGTAGCTGGACTCAGTTTGAATGACACACCAATATATTTGAGCTAATACAGGAGCCTGAACCTGGCAGAGATGTTGCATATATTAAAATAAACTGAACATCAAGACACGGACTCACAGGGCACATAGAAAACATCAAATACACTTTAGCTGTAGAAGTGGTGAAGCAGAATCTTAACAAATTTGCAGAGTAAATCACCTAATCCCTTTAAATAAAGACATAAAACCATATCCTTGCTCCAGTTCCCACACAAAGGGGAGGTTGGTTTTGATTCTCTCAAAAGAACCACTTTAGCTATACCCATGCAAATGATTACACTAAGCAAATGAAATGTAACATACCAAATTTATTTAACTTTAAGCAAAACCCAGGAGAGTTTAATCACTTCATTTACATTTGTAACTGATCACTAAAATCAATAGGAAGATCATATCATATCATATCATATCATCTCTCTCTCTCTCTCTATATATATATATATCTTTAAAATTCAAAAATAAAAATTAATGCACTATGTTGATCTTAATCTGCAGTCTGGCATTAATGATAGGATATGATACTAATTCTTGGCCCAGACTGGGATAAGCTTCGCCAAGAATAAGAACAAATTTGACAAACATATTGACATTTTTTCTAATATGATATTTGATATTTAGTGGCCTATTTATAGCATTTCTCACTGGTACTATTTTCTCAAATTAGTGTTTCTAGAAGAACAAGCACTTAGCAGCTGGCACAGACACATGCTGGACTGAATGATCCCACGGGAGACATTTCAACCAGCCAAGAGCTTGAGGAGCTGGCAAGCGTGCCCTGGAGCACCACATCTAATGTTTTTGATTTCCCTCGTGAGCAGTTAACTACACATGTGCCGATACAATGAGAGAATGTAGATTCACACTGTTATTGTAGGGTTAGGAGTTCAGGAGAGGTTAGACGGCTTGGGGGTTCTCACAGATCACAGGTCAGGACAGTAGTTTTTCTTTGATCACATCCTCAAACAGACACACAAAACCTAACCTAAAACCTACTTAGATGTTTTACAAGTTGAGTCCTCTCACCTCTGAAATGTTGGAAACACCTTCCACCTGAACCTCAGTGGAGCTGATGGTCTCTGGTGACGTGGTGTCTAAGATCTCCACAGCAATGGAAAGCAGGAGACGAGCTCTGAAAGACACGCCTTCTCCAAGCCCATCATTCAGGTCCTGGTGCTCGTCCATCAGAGTGTACTGACGAGTGGAGCCGTACATGTTGACCCAGGCTGGGCCCAGGGTGGGCAAGAACCCTGAAGACAGTAAACAGAAAAGTGTCAGAAGGTAATGAATATCTGGCTACAAGGAATTTAAATCTGCATCAAACACTACATCTTCTCATCAATAAGAGAAAGGAAAAAAAATCCAGACAACAGACAAATCATTAACATATACGCCCACGACAATAACAATCCTGACTCCTTACACAATAGTGACTCATTCAAAAAATTTCACTCAATGCATCATATAGCTTGGTTTCAGATATGCTAATTATATATAATGATTGGATGTCATTTTGAAGCTCCAATTAAATTCATACAGCCATTAGAATAGGGTCAGGTGGGTCATGTGGCTTGATTCACAATCGAGCTCTGCTAATTACTGCACGCATTGAAATATTAACTGGTTAAGTCTGACTAATTAATGTACCTGACAACTAATCAATGTTAATTAGACAAACTGCTCAAATGCCGCTCTGTGTGTTTGACCTACCTTTATCACCATCATTTGATATCTTGCGTAGATCAATAAAGTGGGTCCCTATGGCAACATCATTGACCTTATCAGAGTCCCGTATCTGGACTTTCAAACGTTTGCAGAGTGGAGGGAACAATTCGGTAAAGACGACTTGTTCGTTCCAGATCGGTTCGTAACTGCTCTTCTGGACTGAAGTTTTCCCCTGGAGACAAATGAAGGAAACAACTGAAACCACAGAGAGGGAAAGCTCAAATACACTTGTGGTTGTCATTCTGCTTAGAGTACAGGTTATTATACACTTTAAAAAATGTGAACCATTATCCTGGCTTCTCCCTAACAAATCCCATGTAATAAAGACTGTATTATCACTGAAGATGTTAAACTTAAATACATAAAACATGCTACTTTGTCTACAGGCTCATATCAGTAAAATATTCAAATAAAAGAAGCTTTTCCAAAACTTTGGGCATCTAATGCTCCTAAATAATTTAAACAAATAAAAAAAAAAAAAACAAGGGTTGCTGTTCCTCTAGAATAACACAGTTTACACAAGCTTAACTATTTGAATACCTTCAGCAAGCAAGTTTGTGAATATCTTCAGTAATATCAAAGGTACAGTAAGTCCAGGGGGAGTAGAAAAATCTCTAATAAAGTAATAACAACTGTCTGAGACTAGTGAAGAGGAACAGAGAGGACGATGTGGAGGGATTTACTTTCTGCCCAGCAAACTGCACTTGAACATAGGGGTCAACCAGGTCTCGGTTCTCTCCTATAAAGGCCTTTTTCACATTAGCCATGATGCTGGTGTTCATTTTCGGAAGTCCCTCTGCACGATAGATCTTCACATAAAATCTTGCCCACTGCCTCTCTGCTGGGATGCCCTCAGGAAGCAGGAGGTTCCTGGAAGACAGAAATTATTAAATCTTACTGCAAAACACATCACATGGGTGATTATTGGTTATATTTAAGTACCTTTAAAAAGTTACTGAATAATTATTTAAAAGATTTGTTAATGTTTTGTCTATATAGCACTGTACACCATTCATATATATCAAAAAGACATTTTAGTTGTTTGCTGTTTTGTTTTGTTGTGCTAATCAATAAATAAATACTGTGCTATGACCTTTCTGAAAATCCATTAGATCTGGTCATTTTGCAGCTCATTACCCCTCTATGTCGTCCTCATCAGTCTCATTGGCCTTGTGAGGTGTCTTGATGTTGTCGCCCTTTCCGACCACAGCAATGTCACATTTTATATATCCTTTACATCCTGCCGTGATGTCGTCCGGATCAGACAGGATGGCCCACTTGTGATAGAACTGGTGTTCTGAAAGAAATGTCAACCGATCAGTGTAAAAACCAAACGATCTTTTATTTGATCCACACGAAACAATAACAATCTATTTTCATTGTAAAAATAAACAGTGATCACTAAAAATCTGAAATGAACTTAGACAAGACAAATGATAAAAACTGTGCACACATTTCATTGGCAGTTTTATTTTATTATATTTCTTATCAGAGCTACACCAGAGCTTTACCAGGCTGAGAGTAAACAGTCCCAACATCCATCTTGAAAGTTCCCACCAAGGTCCCACTCCGAAGAAGATTTTTAGAGTGAATCACCTAATTAGATACAATTGAGAATAAATTATTAATGTACAGTTCAAACTATACAGTAATCACTGTTGTGGAAACTACTACTAATTATATAAATCTTTGAGTGCTGTGGGAAGACAGATGGCGAATCACTTAATGAAAGCCACATAGCTGCTGAAACCCCTTTTAAATTAGATATAAGTGATTCCTTTGATAATTAATAAATCAAAGTAACATAATATAATATAATCTCCACACTGTCTTTTTCTGGTGTTACATTCCAAATGGGAGGTAATCTACATCCTGTACTACAAAGTATTACAATGTTCTCAGTTATATTTTGCGTTTTATAATCTGACATTATGTGTAAATCTCAATAATGTTATGGTCTCAATCAATGTACCAAAATACGTATTAAAGAGGACAAAATTGGTAAAAGGTTGTTTATCTGTGCTTGGGTGCAAAACTTACAGAGAGTTTGATGATCTTGTCAAACATTACATCAGGAGGGACGTGGAAGTCAAAGACAAAATACTGCAGAGTGAAAAGAAACAATTTAAAATATACTCACTTGTTTCTTTGTTAGACAACTAATTTCTCTGTTACATTTGCTTTGGATTAAAATGTGCAAAAACTATTATTTCTAGACCATTTTAAAGTTCAGAGAATATCACTGAACAATTCAACAGAAGAACCGAGGCAATGAACAGAAATGTAATGAAATGTGAACATTTACTTGATCTTGTGCAGAAAACAACCCAAACATAAAAATGTACCTTTACAAACACATATTTTATGACTTGAGTATGTGAGTAATTGTCCATCTAACCCAAATAGAAATCTGATGACATTATATTTAGTGAAACCAACAGGTGTTTCAATACAAAGAAAAAGAGCTGAAGTGACTATTATCTAAATTACTCTAGGTTCCAGTTTGTCTTGTCCAGAGGGGAATTTCAGACAAACACAGCAAATCGATTGTAGACAAACTGTCACTTCTGCTTCACTGCAGGACGCAGCCCAGAGGCTGAGCTCTGCGGGAGTCTTACCAACACTTCCTACTAAGAGGCATATCTCAGTTGGAACATTTGAGAAGCTGCTAGGGACTCAGTAGTAAAAAGAGTGTATGTGGTATTTATCAAGTCAGTCATCATTACATTAGAACATCAGGCTGAACACTCAGGGTACATTTTCCCAGAAGTCATCTTTAAAGATGATATGCTTAGATCATTTTTATACACTGTGTGTACAGTACAATAAATTGTATGCACCAGGGAATGGTGCTTTCACCTCTGCATCCGAGCTGGACCCAATTTTTTATTTCATTTTATTTCTTTTTTTTTTTATTCTGAATCCAACATCAACCTGCTTCGACAGCTAATCTCAGGGGAAGCTTACTGTTTGCCAGAATATATTTATTTATATTGTATATATGACAGTTTGTGTCACTGTAGACTAGAACACAACATTAGCTGTGAAACCACTATAAGCCTTGGAGATATAATTATTTTTATGAGAGAAACAATAATGAAAGAAACAATAGAGGACAGACAAAGGCGAGCTGAAATCAGGGATAAAAAGGATGTTAGTTTATATAATATGAAATAAAATGAAATGGCCTTCTTTCAGTGACAATTACTGTCAATAGCTTATAAGGTCTCACCTCATTGTAGTACGGGCAGTTGGTGGACTCTTTCATAGATGTGTACTTCTTGTCATCTCCAATCTCCACACACACCACAGGATCCATGTTGAGGCCTATCAGCTGCCGAGCTTCAATCACTGTGATGCTGATCTGATGGGAAATATTAAAGCGTTAGAACTGACCCTGAAAGCTAAAACAAGCCCACTATCCTCCAACCGTCAATCAACCAGCAGCAATATTGTCGTCATTAATTATGCAACTATACAGTAATTACTCAGAGAACAATTCAAAGGCACAAACAATCCAAGTTGATCTTTCACAGACTCTAATGATGTTGACTCCAAACAGAGAAACAGATTCCAGACAGAGAAAGCTTTTGTCAGACTTTACTATTTTAGGCTGTGATATTACTCCGGTTTTAGACAGTATCCCTCTGGTTTAATTAGTTTTTCGGACAATGAAAATTAACACAAAAGAGATTAGAAGAGGATGAGTGTGCAACTTACAATTACACCACAACTTCAGTCTGGTGAATAAATTATTTCATGTTTTTAAGTGAAGACCATGAAAACAGGCCATGGGCCAACACTGGAGGACAAATACACTGTGTCTGCAATTATTCTTTGCTATGTTCACTGATGTAGTGGTGAATAAATTAACTGTGGTAGTCACAGCAGGCAAACAGCCTTGATTATAAAGAAAGCAAAGTAAAGAAAGCAAAGATGCATATTCATGGGTATGTGAATATCTGACACACAGTTGGACACATAACCCTGCAGTAAAGCTGCAAACTGTCATTTTTCTTCCTGGGCTTTTGAACAGACTAAACAAGGACGCTGTCATTTATGACTTAATGAGCTGCAGAGATGCTGCTAGTTTAATTTTGTAGCTTTAGACAGAAGTCTATAGCTGTTGCTTTTTTTAACCTTCCACCACTGGCTGTAGTCTTATATTATGTATATATGTATATTAGGTGTGTATATTACTTGTAAAAGCTGGTATACCGGTGCAAAGGCATGTAAGTACACAAAGAAACACACACCTGGTAATCCACTGGTCGCCCAGAACTCGGTTCCATCTTGATAT
The DNA here is from genome assembly GCA_016801845.1 of Polydactylus sextarius. Taxonomy (NCBI): domain Eukaryota; kingdom Metazoa; phylum Chordata; class Actinopteri; family Polynemidae; genus Polydactylus; species Polydactylus sextarius. The sequence goes on from CM028918.1 coordinate 10,050,582, forward strand.
CTGGCTTTGACCTGAAAAAATACAATACGATGGGAAATATTCCTATAGCGAATTGACATATTACTGGGAATGCTGTGAAAATGTGGGGGCACAAGATACATTTTAGGTTTGAATTTTAAAATTCCTACTCTGAATAAGTTTACATTTAGAAATATATGCTATTTAACTATAGCACTGTGCAGTCTGCTTGAATTTATTCTGTGGTATCAGCAGTTTGTACAACACCAGCAGAGGCCATTAAGTCTCTGGGCCTGTTTAAGTGCTTTCCTCCACCATGTCTGTACAATATGTGTGTCAGTCTGAGACCGCATACTATTATACCTCTTATTGGACACGTTGGTAGTCACAGCAGTGACAGAGGCAAGCGAGATTGTGTCTGGGTCAAGTGTTCCAGCGAGACGAATTGCCTTCCTGTCCAGGTCCTCCATGTCCAGGACAGCTGGCTCATCTGCAAAATTAAAGTCAAGTATATCAAGTAGTAAAAAAAGTGGTGGAAAACTTAAATGATACCTGTGTGTTTTATATTTTATGGTTCTGTGACATTGTTGTGAATCAGTGTTTTAGTCTTCATGTTGGGAAATAAAACTTAAATTCACTATAGATTAATGGTCGATTAATAGCCCACTGAAAAATCCAAATTAATAAAACGTATGAGACCTAATTTTGTTGTCTGCATTTTCTGGGTGAGGGAGAAATCTGTATGTCTAATATCCAGCCAATAAACCCCAGGAAAGAGCAGCCATTTTTGTGATTTGTTGCATTCATGCACAAAAAAGTTGAGAAATAGGTTTCAGCTTGTAGTTTCCCTGAAGCTACAGGTCAACGAGACTTGTGTTGTTGTTTTACCTCCTCTCTTGTGATCATCTTTAGAGCTCTTGATCTTGCCGAGCTTCATGGCTGACAAAACTCCCTTCCCCGCTCTGGTGGAGTAGAAAGAAACAGCAGATAGAAAAAGAGATGAAAGGAAACTGATATCATGAAAGTGAACTTGTGTCTGATTCGCTGCTGATCCATCACAAGATCAGCTAACTCCATGTATCTCATTAAGTTCACTCTCCATCAGTGGGCTCAGACCCTCAGAGGAGAGTTGAGAAATGCTGAACTTCATTTCTGTCAAATGCCCACTGCCCACTTATGGCCACGACCAAACGCAACTCAACACCTTAACGTCATAACGTATATCATGGACATCTTTGTAGCCTTGCTAGACATTTAATTCCAGTGGATTTAATCCCCCCCATCACCACCACCATCATCAATTCTCCAGACCCTCAATCACAAAACAAGAGTATCCAGTGTCTCCACATTGATATTATCTGGATCATGTATCACCACAACAACAAAGAGCTTGTGATGTCAGCAGCCGGACGACAAATGAGGGGCCTTAATAATTGAAAATGAGTCTGGCCGTCCAATTTGCTGCGGATATGGATACATGTCAGGGAATTAATGAATAGGAAGGTTTTCCTTTTGTTTCCTGAAGCATTAAGAGTTGAGTGTACCAGAGCTCAGTTTCTGCCATGATCTTTCCTCATTATTCTGAGGGCAACCTTCAACCTCATTTCATGTAGAATAGAGGACTTGATGGTTTCACAGAAATATCTAGCAACATCTTATTTGACAGGTCTGCGACTGAACGTCAAGCGTGATTTAAAAGTAAAATCCTGTGGCCTGAAGGACGAGAATAGTCAAGTCAAGAAAGACTAAAAGGTGGAAAGCTCGATACAGTCAAATCAAATCAAATCAAGGCCATTCAGAGCTTAATATATGTTCACTAAATTCCCAACCTCCATCGTGTCTATAAAATTCAGTTTGATGAATAAATTTACAACTGATGAGCAGGTTTATACAACTGACAGAAGCTTTAAAATTGTATGAACATGTCTCTGAATTAAACATCTGTGAATTACAGTGCTGAAAAAGTAGGAGATCAACTGATTTTTCAAATAAGTCAAAGTTAATGGGGAACATTTTTGATGGCAATAATTTAGCAAGTAAAAAAGGGCAAACAATGGCACATTACAGCTTCTCAAATATGAGATTTTGCTGCATTTTCATCATATCATTGTAATTTCAATATTTTGAGTTTAAATTTAAAATATACCTTCAGCAATAACAAGCATTTGTGGGAATATCCCCCATTTTCTGGCATTTCATAGATCACAGGATGAATTCTGAACTGAATTAAAACATAACTAACAAATATTGAAAACAACTGTGAATTGCTGCCCTAGTTTTTTATAATTCCGAATTCAGATGTTCAAATAATTCTTCTTGTCTCTTTATATTTAAACAAAACAGCCTATAAAGAAACATCAATCCACACAAGGTATAAAAGGTGTTTCATACATACCACATAAAAGGCCCCACTGATCCTACTCAATACCACAGAGAGGTCAGATCACCAGAAATCTGCCCCCAGCTTCTTCTTATTATGAGCTATATTTCCACATTCTTCCCCTGTTGGGCTCAGATACAGACCAACCAGGCAGATAACAGTTAGACAGATGAGTGGATGATGTAGGAGAGAGGAGGGGAGGGAGAGAAAAGAGGTGGAGGTACATGGCTGAAGATACAAAGAGAGGAGGAAAAGGAGAAGGTGGATGGAGTGGGTGGGGCTCGATATGCCACCACCGAGGAAAATGAGAGTCTAAACAAGACTTCAGAGTTCACAGCAAGCAGCTATGATTATTTTTCTACTTTTAGATATTTTATTACACAAAGGAAATGTGAATGTCTTACCCTGCTGCAGCTACACACAACCTCTGCTACTATACAACTGAGTCCATTGCTTGGAGGTTTACCTTAAATTTAACCACAGTAATCATTGTCTTGGCCTAAAAATGTGTTAATCCTGTAATCCTTGAACTCCCACAATCTGCCCACTGATGTCCACAGCACACGGGAGTCAATGGAGAATTCTAGAAAAAGTTGGTTTTGCTAAACTGTTGAGTATCCAAAGTAAAAATGTCTCACATGAACGTTTTCTGATCTGCCACTTCAAGGTTTTGTTCAGTTTGAGCGACTAAAACTGTTTACATACACAACTTTCCATTCTAAAAACTTCACTTTTGACACAACAACACCACGGCATGTCTGCCTTGGTTTGTGAGACTGATTGCCAAACCAAAATGCCCACTTGTCAGGAAAACATATGACAGACACCGTGGTTGCAGTGATAAGGAGAACCATCGTAAAATGCTGTGGTGATATGGTGATAAGAAAAGCTATCATCATATATCAGTATATCAGCAATTTTAGGCAGAACACCATTAAATTATAGCAGTAGGAGACAGTGATGTACTGCAGGTCTGCCTCTTCAACCGTAGCAGTGATTTTTAACCAGACAGAGAAAACAGTCACTGGAAAATTCTTAGAAACAACTTGAGCAACCAGATATTTTACTTACTTAGTTTTTGCTCCTTTCAGTCTCTTTTCCTTCCCTCTGCTGAGCCGATTTAAGGATGAATACAAGTACAAACATTAAAAAGAAGTGCTGCAGGCAGGATGCCATATCTGAGTTTAAAATGAGATAAACCTCAAAGTACTTGTCTATTTTTTAAACAAGCCATCCCTCTGAGCTGATTTAATAACAAATCCCTCAATGATGGGCCAAAGAAAAGAAAGTTCATGCGTAGTTTATAATTACAGGAATGGAAGTATGCAAATTCACACTCCACTACACACAAGATGTCAATCTAAAAGGAAATGGAGAGAAGAAGCAGCAATTGATATTTCAAGTAAAAGTTGTACCTCTTCTTTTCTCTCTCCTTCTTTTCTTTTGATCTGAAATAAAGAACTTAAATGCATCATTTGCTACTTAAATGGTAATAAGCAGCAAAAATCAACCACAAAGGAAAATGTTGAACGACAAGTAAAATTATTCAAGCTTTGAAGATAAAAAATGAGCTCACTATTGTATGAAAAACACAGCTGCTGCAAAAGAATGGATATGCACGAGTGCATACGCACATGAGAAAATGAATCGTACTATACATCTGGGGGTAATAGTGAGGGAATCAATAATACATGAAAGTATGAATAAATTGCCTCATTACATGTGTAAATTGCAGCAAAAATGACTGCTCTAACTGAATCAGAGGTATTCCCATGGTTTTTCACAATACCTGGGAGCTGGATTTTTATTTCCTCCATAAAACTGGGGTTTTAAACCATTTTCCTCATTTATGAATTCATCTTTAATGTGTGTGTCAAGCAGCAGGTCTATGAAGCAGAGGACGAGTGAGTAACTTGCAGTGAACTCCATCTGGCTTTGGACCTGCTGCAGGTAGGTGGTCGAACATCAACATGTTGGTATGAATAAAGAAACGGTATTTGTGCTGAGTGAGTCAGTATGTGGTCGTCATTAGATTAGGGGCTGAGGAGAAGGCGTGTTGTGTATGTCATGTCACATGACACCGTTGAGTGATGGAAGAGATGCCTTGAGTTTGTAGCTCACCAAAAAAAAAAAAAAAAATTGAGGTTGACCAAAAAAATTCAATTTTTTAATAAATTCTTTGTACATGTACAACATATATTATCAATGACAATGTTTTCTTCTTTTTGTCTCCACTGCATTTATTTATATATATATATATATATATATATATATATTGATCAATAATTCATTGACATATACTGTACGTTCTGCTCTGGGGGCTTTGTTGAATGAAGCTCAGTGAGATACACTACACATATCTGTTCTTTGTCTTTCTCAGATACATGGACTGAATGTAGATACATACTCCTTCATTTGTCTTCTGAATCAGTAATTGATACTCTCCCAGTGATCTTGAAAGTGTTCGCTCATGACCTCACCCTCATTACTGTCACAAACTTGGGAGCTCATGAAAGTTTAATGCTGTCACACCCAAAAAAAAAAAAAAGTGCTTTGAGCCGCCGTCATGGCCTACATACGGCTAACAAAACCATTTAAGAACAAAGGTGGTCAATATTGTAAGGTTATTTATGATATTTTATGATTATTTTATGTGTTTCTACATAATGCAGACTGAAGAGGCAAAAAAAGAAAGAGGAATTATAGCTGCTGTGCATCAATGGTTGGGGCCGGGCAATTTTAGGCAAAATTAGGCAATTCTGAGAAACAAGAAGAATGTAGGAAGATGAAGAAAGGTGGTATTATAATGTGCTACCTCACTGAGCTAATTGGCAAGTGGAAATGTCACATGTAGCTTCACAAACTGACTAAGCCAGTCAGTCACCTGTGTGCAAGATAGCAGCTGCTAGCGTGTAAAGGCAGATTTCAAACAGCTGTTAAAAATTCTGTTATTAAGACAAAAATCCAAAAATACACAAATTGCATCTAGACAGGATGGAGATGTTAGTAATTTGTTTTTAAAGAATGATTTACTGGCTCCATAAATGAAAAACTGATGTTTAAAAATATCATTTTTGCATATGCAATATGTTTAAAATACAGTTTACAGTGACAGTGACATATTCTGAAGCACTGTAGGCTCAATTTTCAATAAATCAAAAATCTGTGTGGATTGTTTGTGTAGGACAGTCTGAAGATGCTCAGTAAATTCGGTGTCAATTGAGCAAAAATGTGGGAGGAGATGGGTTTAATAAGTTTTACAGTTTAAAAAAAAACAATGATGGACTTCAATGACTTCATTGCAATAGGTTTAAATGTACAAAAGTTTCTTCAGTATCGGGGCTATACTTTGGTGAAAGTTGCAAATCTGTAGCACATATGGTTGATTTGTTGTGAATTTTCAAAATGTTTAACTTTAATGGCTGTAGCTGTAGCGGCAGCATCGGGTCTATTGACCTTGTTTTGCAACTGAGACAATCTGGCATGGGACAGGTCATTTTTCACGTATAAGAAGTAGGATTTCCTCGGAAGAGGAAGAAAGAAGATGAAGAATATCAAGGAAAACATTGGCAGCTTAGTCTGCCCGGCCCCTAATTGAAAGAATGAAATAATTCAAGTTACACAACGAACAGTTTTTCTATGAATATTCTATGAATTTGCATAATTATCCACTCCAAATAGCACTCTTGCATTTTTTTACTCTGTTATTGCATCAGATGGGCTAGAACGAAAAATTCACTTTGAACAAAATATTCCATTTTTTTGACATGTCTCTTAACATAGTGAGGATTCTAGGGACATTGATCAAATGTCATAAATATCAAATATCATCTCTGATGAAAAAGTCCTCCAATCCAGGGATTTTAAAACATCGATATGGGACAAACACACAGGTGATAATGTAAATTTAAATTTACCCCAAGAGGCGTATCTTCATGTCATCATCGGGGCTCGGAGCAAAAACAAAGCAGAGTGAAACAAACTCACTCAAAAGTGTGTATAATAAGACACCGTGCAATCATGTAAGCTGAGAAAAATGGAATCACTGCAAACCACAGCAATACACAACAGCAGATCTGAAACACTGAGAACAGTCCCTCGAGACGATTCAGCTACACGAGAAGAAACAAAAAATGTCAAATAATCAAAGACAATTGCTTCAATCTGGCATCTGCCCCAGAGGGAGGAGACAAGCAGGAGAACTGAGAAGAAAAAAAAATACAGACTTCACTGATTTAAAACCAAGCGTGAAAGATTGAAAATGACACATCACATTTTAGGCCGAGATACAAAATCAAGCTTGAAGATATTTTTTTCTTTTATGGCACTTATCTCTGAGCTCCAAATAGAAACGGTCTCTGTAAAGTCTTATCAGTGATCGCGTCGTGTCAGCCATGTCTCGATTCACCGATGCGATGATTTTACATTTGCTGACACGGGCTAACTGTCAATCTGAAACCTGACAACTTACAAAAGTGAGACAATAATTGTGCATTATAATAAGCAGCAGTTGGAAATGTAATCTTATTTTCTGCATATTAAAAAAAAAAAAAAAGAAAAAAAAGAATGGCCACCCACAGCAGGTGGGAGTCAGAGGTTCGGGTGTCTTATTTCAGCTTCTCAAAAAACAAAAACAGCACCAAATTTATGATGACATTTGCTTTTAAGTAAACTGCAATTGTTATTAAGTCTGGCTTTATCTTGAAGGCCAAGGAGCGTATTAGTAATTTAACACATTAAACAGTTAAAAAAGGCCCTGTTCATAATGAGAACACGCACTGTGTTTTTTCTCTGTGTGGATGCAATCAGAGTTTAGGCTAGCATTAATGGTGGTGTCTTGCTGAATTGGTGCTGAATTGGATTTCTAAAAGTTTTAAAACTCTGACTAATGTCTCCTGACACAGCGTTATGTTTGCCAGACACATGGGTTGGTCACGATCATCAGGTTCTTTTCATCTATATTCAAAGTGAAGCAAATTATTGCTTAAAATGCAAACAAGCGAAGCAACCAAATATGGTAATGTTTGAGTCAAACAATGGGGATCTCCTTAAGGAGTTGAAGTCTGTCCAAAAATCCATAGTGGAAAAAAAAAAAAGGTCTTTAAAGGGGTCTTAAAAGTCATCAAAATCCAGGTTTATTAGCCAACACATCTGTTGTTATGATCGTTTCCACAGGGAGTCAGTTCTGCAGTGAGCCGACCCACTGAGATAAAGACGAGTGAGATAAAAGACCACACCTGCACCACTGTGTGATGCTACATCGTCGACATGTGACGCAGCGTTGTCTTTGAAAACGCAGCCGTTAACACTGATGTACAAATGAGTCACACACTTGGGAACAAAAATAAATACCAAATCAACATGTTTGAGTAATTGAAACAGAGACTGTCTCATTTTGTAAATTAATAAAACACATTAAATTTTGTGAATAAACACAATGACTATTTACAACAATAATACAGTCTGGTTAGCTCAAGCACACTCTAATGTCCCATTTCATCTCATTGTTTCCTTTTTCAGAATTAATGTCCACAGCTCAAATGACAACTGGCGTCTTCAATCCATTCTCTTCATGCTTGGCACATGTTCTCCTCTGCATGCACTATTCAGCAGATCTGCTTCACTGGCATCAAAACCACGAGGTGATTTATTTATTAGCAATAACAAAACCCCTGCAAAGCCGACTCATTGTGATGTCGCAGATAGCACAAAATGCTTTATGGGCTCTGCCATAAATCATCCTGCAGGCCCAGTTACACTGTGGAGGATTGTGGAGGAGAAACAGAAGCAGTGGGATGGTCAAGCTCCAATTTCACTCAATTAAGGTGAGGACACATAAAAATACTCCAGCAAGCCACCTACACTCGACTGAAGTGAGATTATAATGAAACTAGATGCCCACTGAAAACTGCCATGAGTACAAACTCTTCAGTAAACAGCAAACGTGACCTTTCGGCTGCAGGTTATACAACAGAAATAGAAAACAGTGGGTGGAGCTCAATATACAAAGTAGACACAGTTCTCCTGTTTCAACACTCTGTTTATGTCTAAACTCAGAACTGTTTGTGTACAATTAATGAGGGAATGAGGGAATTTGCATGTCTTCCTCTTAAGTGTTATACAGTTTAACTTGTGTCCAGCAGCTGATGACAACCCTTCAGTTGGGAGATTATTATAATTTATGCCTAGAAGAGACATGTAACTCCTCCATGACCTCATCAAGTGTAATAGGCTTAGAGAAAACTTATCATTAAGGCAGCAGATGGCTATAAAATGTACCTCTGCATTAAAAAGGAGATAAAAGAAACACACAAACCACACAACAAAAGTCAGGTGAAAGCAGACGGGTTGTGGACATTGTACCTTGAGGCTAAACTGTTCATGAAATCCTCCTCCTCCTTCTCTTCCTCCTCCTCCTCATATTCCCTAGAGGATTTGACAAGTCATCCCAGGTTATCATCTCCTGTACATTCAGGCTTCATTACTGGAAGATGGACAATTAACACTGGTCGTAAACATCGGCTCAACTGTGGAAACCTCTCAAATAGAGAAAAACTGAGCAGCTGGTAATTCAGGGTATAAAAGGTTTTGATGAGATGTGGTAAGGCCATTAAAAACCTTTCCACAGTTCCATCAGCTTGGCCAGTGTCGGTGTGAGGTGGATTAATGCTGGATTTCTTGGCCAGACTAGAAGTTATTGGTTTTTTCTCAGCAACTCATTCAAGTTTTTTTTCAGACAAAAACCCTTCGGCAGCCCTTACAAAGTCTGACTGACAGCTCCGTGCTACCAAAGCAACAATATGACATGTTCCCTCATTATGTATCAAGGATGGAGTTTTGTTCACCTGAAAAAGGGTGAAGAAATGGAAATTAATGTGCCAGAAAAAAAAAAACACCATACTTATCAATCTGACATACTTTTACAGTATTTCTCCACACGAATACTGTCTTTTCTTCAACCAAAATCAAAACACCGCGTTATATAACACCCGTGGGACGCTCTAAAACTTAGATTAGTCGAGGCTTTCCTCGCACTGCTTTGAGTCTTTTATATCAGTAGACTTTGAAAAGCTTCTAATACATATGCTGAAACTGTCAGTGGTCAGTTTCAACAAACAAAAACAAAAATATGCAAGCCACAGCATTCAGCCACACGTACACATTAAAAAAATTTCACTCACCATTTTGACATGCAGTATTATGATGGATTTAGGTCTCTGGCTTTGCAGATAGTCTCAGTGGAAATCAATACAGCCCACAGATTATTCCACATACTATTCAGCAAAAACACAACAAGCAAACCACACAGAGAGAGACCACAGGCTAGAGCAAAGAGGAAGAGAGCAGTGTGAAGGCCAAGACGAGCTTACAGTATCTCATACTCAATCTGTACAGCGTTGTACTAGCATATGCAATGGCCACTACATTGTGTAAATTGTACCATGCAACTTTACCCACAATCTTGCCTTTTCATCTTGTCATCAAAATATGAAAAAGTTCTGAAGTGACAAGCAAGGCTGTCATCCTTACTAAATGCTACAAATTGATTCTTTCCTCCATGAGTGCTGATGGGAAAGCTGTTTGGAAAGGTTTCTTTAGCATCAGACCTTGCAACGTTGTCTCTGAAAGATAAGCTCTTCTTCAACTAGCAGGGCATTAATGATGCTTATAATGAAACTGACAAATCAGCCACAACATCAACATCACCGACAAGAGAAATAAATAACATTAATCCATCTGGTTACGATGCAAAGTTCTGCTGAGAAATAGAATAGTCTTTAGAATAGTCGTTTATTGTCATTGTACAGTGGGGGTACAATGAAATTGGATTTCATTCGGGAGTTACTACTATTTTCATTCCAAACACACACACATACGCACACAAACATACACACTGCAATGGCACTCCCTGCCCATTGTCATTAGGATTTCTCTGCATTCCCCTCCATAAAAGTGACAGATGTTACATCAGCTGGACGGCATGAGGCCTCATCAATGTTGAATCCATTAACCTCAAAACCATTTAAGTTATTTTCTGACCCATGTGTGCCTCAGTAGTATAATTACAGTTACTATTATATTCTTTTATGTTTAAAAAAAAAAAAAAAAAACACACTGTTACTATGGAAATTTGACTCACTTTCTGAAGGTAGGAATGGATCCCTGTAAGGATCGTCCAGGGGACGTCCCTGACCCGTGACTCTGTCCCGATAACAAGCTGTCAGTTTCAAAAGCAAACATCCCATCACGGTCATCGGGAATATCCAGGAACTCCCCATCGCTCCACACTCCCACTGTGCCATCCATCGGCTGGTATCTGATCTCTATGGTAACGCTGGTCTGAAAACGAAAGGAAAGTTTATGAAAATAAACTCTTATGTGCAGAAAACAAATTTGTCACGTGCAGTTATGCAACCTCAATGCTTTTAAAGGAAAAATAATTTCATCTTAATGAATGAAAGCATTTTTAATAAAGATAAAAATGTCTGAATCATCAACCTCTACCTGTTCGGCAGATCTGTTTATTTCGCTCCTCATCTGCTTTTGATGTGTGAATTATCCCTCTGCTAAAATGAAGCAGACTTAACGACGCAGCTAATCTAGAAACCGACAATCAAAACACAATTAAGGTCCCTGACACTTATGTAATTTGTTTATTTGTTAGGATGGCAGAGTGCTTTCATGACTGTCCTAATTTAAGCAACTTCAGATGTCAAGATCATTGTAAATTACTTCATAAATCTTGAGGTGCTTAGGCTTTCTGGCACATATCGCAAATGGTTTCCTTTAGTGCTTCTTCAGACTAAACAGTAATTTGGCAAAGAGACGTGAAGATGGAGGGAGATATCACATGTTATTATAAAGACATGTTATCTGGATATGAAATTACGTATGTATGGGATACATTTACATGGGATTTTGGTCTTATCACACAGCTCTAATATCTCAGTATGCTCTATATATTGTTCAAATATGTCCACATGGATCTGATGCATTGACAGAAAATCATGGAACCCAGAGAATAAACTGAACTGAGCTTTTAATGTTTCATAGACTCTGGCTTGCTGGTTATTAGACAAATGTCCCTTAGATGAATGACTTCCATGTTCCTGTCAGAATAAGTTATAACAACTTTGACATTCCCTTAAATTTTTGATGTAGCGCCATCCTCAGGTTAAATTTTCAATTTGTCCAATAAATGGCTTCATGACAAAATTCTTGCAAAACTAATGACCTTTCCGTAAATGGGAGGACCATAATCAGGGAATACTGATCACCTACAATGGTGAACCTGGCAAACATTACACCTGCAAAACTTTCTGCTCACAAACTATTTTAGTGCAATTTTGTGTTTTTATACCCCTTACTAAAACATGGTTTAACAATGTATCCACCACCATAAACTTGTCAACATTTCTACTGAAAGAGTCCAGTGAAATGACAACACCATCAACACCTTCAGGCTTAGTCTCAGCATGTCTCTATCCGTCCATATAGTTGTGCTAAGAAAAAGCTCTCAATACAGGCAGCAAACTTTAACAGGACTATAAATCATTTCCTCTGCCCGATACTTGCTGGGGAATTTAGATTGACAGTAACTGTTAGTTTAATGCAGGCTCGAATCATGGGTGACACTGTTGTTTGTCTTTGGTGTCTTCTGGGAAGTCGTGCTTGGACAAATATTATCCTCCTGACAATGACCTGATCTTTATTACGGAGTGGCCAATTTATTCCACTGACATAGACGGATGAGGAGAAAATATACGCGGGACTCTTCCCCCCTCTACCTACATATCTCTCTCTCTATCCAGCGCTCTCTCCTTCCTTACATCCTTGTAAGGCAATAACTGTAGTCCATGAGGAGTTATATTTGTTACTATGGCAACCACACCAGTGCAGAGTAGTTGTACCAGTGTTGTCAGGTTCGTTGGGTTTAGTTTTACCAGTTTGCTGCTGCTGTACGAATGTGCGCGCTGAAATTATCTTACTTGTGTGTGTGTGCTTTGATGTATGTGTGTGTCTATGAGAAGCCACGTGCCCATGTCACTATATGTGTGTGCGTGAACGTGTGTGTGAAGCCCTGCAGCACTCCCATGCTGTGTGTTATCATCTCAGAAACATCAGCACTCCCAGCTTCACTAACACAATTCTGCACTCCAGGGTGCTTTGAAACCTTGTACGGTTTAAATCACATGCGCACAATCTTGATGCTCTCATTTCCAACATACATGCTCACTTTTACATTATGTTTTCACCAGCATAATTATCATACTGGATTAATGTTAATGACAAAAGCCCTAACGTGCTGTTGTTGTATTTCCATCAGGTCCTTGTTGAAGTGCACGGTTTAATCGGCTGTTACTTCTCCTATTGCTTCCACTGCAGGTGCAATGAAAGATTGATTTCTCCATTTAATGTTCCCCTGTTTGCTTGTGAATGCATTTCGCTGGTTAATAAGATTCATTTCGACTCTACTGATTTGAGGTAAGCCACAAAAATGACTCGACCATTATACGGATCTCCACATCGTCTTAAAATAGTTGAAATAATTGAAAAACTGGGTGACACAGGAGACATTTGCTGTTAAACATGCTCCAATTATTTTATTACCACTTGCGGCAGCAAAACAAGCTGTAAACACAACACTGATATTATCAGTTTATATAATTATTATGGTGAAAACAATCTAAATTAACCCACTCCCTCCATATCAGCAGATGGTATATGGTCAATGAAAACGTCATAAAATGTCAATGAATGTGACAAACAAAATGGTTAACTTGTGCTTCATTTTGGGTCGCTGTGGTCATTTCTCTGATGAGTTTGGTTTTAATTTGTTATAAACATCATAAATGGTTTCACTCACAGTTGGTCAGGTGGCTGTGTTGGTGAGATTATGATTCCAATTTCCCAGTCACTACTGCACAAACTCAGCAAATTATTCCATTATGACAAAATGGTTTGTATCTTGACCATAGCATTCAGTTGGAGCAGGTCCATATTCACTTGTTTTTAGCTCGGTCTCATTTTCCACCAAACCCTGAGACCATATGTTTATTGTGTTGTTTATCACATACATACATACACACTGGCTACTGAGTGATACAGTTATATACAAGCTCTCTAAAAATGTACAATATATCCCCTTTATATCCCCTCTAACACCCGACTGTGGTTTGCATTTACCTTTATCGATGTGTTGTTATCGTCGATGAGCGTGTCAGTCAGCTCTAGGTGTCCCTCTTCAGCCACTTTCTGAAGTACCATACAGAAAGTCCCCACCAGTCTGCAGAAAAACATCAACACAGCTATCATCAACAGAAATCAATGAGGTCAATGCAGCATTATGCATTTTTGTTCTTTATTCCTCCTCTGTTGTCCATCTGTTTACCTCTGTGTATATCTATTTTTTTTAGTCACACCGGCCTACGAACATTTTCAGTTACACTGCTAAATACTGACAGGTTGCATTTTTTTATTTACCACAAGCATCTGTTCTCTATTTCTCTGTCTCATAGTGAGCAGCAGAGTGTGACAGTGATACAGTCATGAACGGGCTGTGGGTAGGTATTAATGGAGATGTGCTGAGGCAGACACTCAGAGAAAACTGAACTGTCTTTGTCACTAATTCACTGCACCTTGAGGCAATTTACAGAAACAAGACAGACAAATACACAAACATAATGTCAATCAGTCCAGCTTTTCAGTGAGCTTCTCTTTTGGATTACCTGTATTACCTGTTGACCTTTCAGTCAAAAGTTACATTAAACTAATGCATATATAACATTTATGCCAAATCATTAGGTGATACTTAAAATCATGTTGAACACTGGTTTATTAAATAGCTTCTATGTAAAAACCACAATTGCTGTTATTTTCAGTAATTATGGACATTAATTTCTTGTATATTAGATGATAAATGTTAAATAGCTCAGAATTTCTTAAATACACTTCACCATTGAAATGTTTTGTGATTGTAGAAGCTTAATTGGGTTCTGCTGGTTTGTTTTGATGAGTATTAGTATGGCTGAGGTTTGTTTCTTTCCTACTAATGGAATGGCACGGCACAGTGGAGTTTACTGCTCCTCCTCCTCCATAGTGTGTCGACTATGGGAGCTCTATTGTGCTGTTAGACTAAAACTGACAATACTCAGGCTTAAAACTGGGTAATTGTGTGGATTGCTACTTCAAATTATAATGACTACTGGACATCAAATCCATACGAGCAACACAGTAAACATGAATATTTAAGCTTGTATGTTATGCTATTATGGCTGATCCTGCTGAGCACCAACTCTCCTTTCCTGTAGCTGTTTCTGCATGTGTGCCTGCATGTCCTTTCAGCTCACTGGCTTCTTTGGCTGCTCCATACTGTTGCCTCCATGCTGAGCCCCCAAAGCTGTCTGCACATGCATGTGCAGTGGCTCGCAATATAAGATCTTAGGTCCACTGACAATAAAACTACCTGTCCTATCTTAGGTGGTAATGTGATGTTTCTGCATACGATACTACAACTAGCATCATTAAAGTGTGAATTTGAGTAGGAATAATATCATCCTCAGTCCCTCTCTTTAATCCTTTAATCCAACATAAAACAAAGGTCTATGTGACTTTGTTTTATGCTGTGATGTCTTGAACCAGTCCCAGTGATTTGATAACACTGGCGCGATCAAAGTCTAAGGATTAATACTTCTTCAGAAAACACTTGGGGAAATGCAATGGTACAGGGCCAATGGACTGATGTTACTTATATTTCATAAGATCATTAAACACAAGGTTAATTTCTATGCTGCCCAGGGATTTCACACAGAAAATAACAGTGGGAAGAAACCCAGTACTGTCCCCATCCAGCTAGCCAATTAGAGCTGATGAATAATTTAAAGAGCTTTCCCCAAAACAGTTTGTTGTTCTCAGAGCAATCAGTCAAAGAACATGCAGGTCAGCCCACACTGAGCCACAGCCTTGAGAAATTGTTACTGTAGTGGTCACACACGCACGTGTGCACACAAAAACACACTGCAAACACAGCCCTGTTTTTAAATTCAGCGCATATGTAGCATGAAGGACAAGATAATACAAATGGAGCACAAGAGAATCATCAGGACGGGAAGGCACGCCAACGGTGGGATGGACATTAGACCACAGGGAGGAGTAAGGTCATAAAAAAGAGCACACAATCAATAGGCACATGCACACACAAACACAGGAAATTTGCAGGGATCGCAGCTAATGTTGTGAGTGTCCCAGCAGCACTATAGAAATTGACAATCAGACAAGAGTGAGCAAGAGTGAATGAGAACAGTACACACAGACACACACGCAGTCTGTACACAAACACACCTGCACCTCAGTATGAAAAAACAACAAATACTGTCTTATTAAATTCATAACCAAAGAATAACAACAAAGGCAGCACGTGGCATCTTATCAATGAGCAAATAAAAGGAGGGTGCTGTTTATCACCTGGTATTATTTTTTCCTCTGTACCTAGATTAGTCTACCTCGCTCTTTCTCTTTTTCTCATTTCTGCCTTAACATACACTGCTTCTTTCCTGCCGAGTCGCACGCGATGAGCTCAACCTTCAGTAGGAAATGAGGCTTCATTTGTCAGCAGAGTTTCACAACTTAATACTGAGGCGAATTTAAACTTCTAGGACTTGTCTTTACTTTGAATTCATGTCACAAAAAAAGAACGAAAAAAAAAAAAAACGAAAAAAATAAACAAAGTATGTTTCCCCTCAGGCTCTGACAGATGCTTTCTCTGTGAAGGTGCATATCTGCTAAGTTCTCAGCTGAATAACTCTACACTCAACTCTAAAGGAAGACTGAAGACTGCAAGGTTATTAATAGTTTTGTGAGGAAAACTTTTTCCTTTGAAGATGAATAGAGACTTTTGCCCTGAAAATACAGCAGGGGGTTACCCTGCTGTATATTACACTCTTTTCTTCCCAAGACTATGGTGATCAATGTATCCAGGGCTACTGAGGAAAGCAAATGGTCTGTCATTTCCTTTCAGCTATTGTAACGTGTGTACAAGTGTTGAATAATTGAGCTGCGCGGGGCCTATCATGTTCTGGCCCACTTTTTAGCACTTCAAAAGGTGCCATTCATTATTGATTGTAGTTCTGCAAACAATTTACTTTCATCTTCTTCATAATTCAAAGCTCCCTTCCCTTTCAATTTGTATTATTTGTAAGCCTCAAGTTTCCGCTAAAAATCAAGACGTAATTGTTCGCTACGTCGTACTGGGCAGACGGCGTCATAGACTCAACTTTAAAAAGTAAAAACAAAACAAGAGTTGTCCTCAAGGCTGCATTAATCCACTGCAGCTGCTACTGATAACTCAGCTGGAGGACGGCGTGAAATGGAAATGTTACAGTTGGCAGGTGTGTGTGTGATTTGGCCTTTGATGCACAAGAGAAAAGCAGTGCCCCCCATCGGTGAGCAGACACTGACATAAACATAAAAGGATTGTGCGCACATGTCTATCAAGAAAAAAATATCTACTGACACAAAACCTGCAGTTTTTCTCACACACAGAAAAACCAGCATAATAGTTTTTTTTAAATCACAAACAATAGTAAAGGCTCTTAAATGCGGTGCATGCGTGGCGCATCAGCTGTTATTTGCACCTTTAACACACGCAAATTTGAACAGGGTGGTCTCCACCATGTTTGCACCCGCTATCAATTGCGCAAGCTATCTTAGTTGATCACCCACAACACGCAAACCAATAGCGCGTGTGATCCGTTAGCGCACGCAAACAATTTAGCTCCTTCTCTGGGATGTTAGTAAATCAGGCCCTTAGTGTCCATCGGCATGTCATGACAGTATAGGTGTGTGGTTTAGTTGCGCTTGTTGCTGTATTGCCTACAGGAGCACAGTGTTGTTCCACCTATACAACAGCTGTATCACATCATAAAGTAAATAAAAAATCTATGTAAATACAGTGTGACTCAGATTTAATTTATTATTAAAATGACAGCTGGGGCAAAGCCGGAGAGACAGAATGAGTGAATGGTGACATTTTTTGAATGACACTGAAGAGAAAAGATTAAATACATATAGTACTACACTGTGAGTCTGGTGTTTTAATATGTATAGTGGCTTAGCTGAGTTTATGGTAAATGAACAAATGAATTATTTTATCTCTAAATGAGCCAAACAGAAATGAGCAACGTATAACTAATGCAGCAATTTAGATAAATCTGTGATAAACAACTTTATATCATTTAAAGTATTTGTCAGGTTGCCCAAATCCTGATCCAGAATTGAAGAAGAGGAGATTAAAGCAGAGACAAAAAATATAGACTTACGATTTGTCATGAGGTGAAGATGAATGCCTGGTTCAAATTTCATACTAATCCATCCAAGACATTTGACTCAAAGCCATCAGTGTTAACCTGCTGGTGATGCTACATGGATAAATGTCTAAAAATCACCAAAGTTAGTTGAATTTATCCTCTGGGGATCATGAATGTGGGTAAGTTAAATAATAATTGTTGAACCAACCTCAAGAAAACTTTACCTTCCCTTTGCTGAGCTGCAGGTAAAGAATAATGTGGCCATTACTTGAGCGGAAAAAATGTAAGGATACTGAATCTCAGTAATTGCAAAAAAAGTGTTCATGCTTCTGGTTGAATACAAAATAAAAAAGTTATAGATCCACAATGTCTATACCAGCACTTCAGGCATAAGATGAAATTCAACACAGCTTTGTTTGTGAGCTTGCATTTTTTTACATTATTGTCTCAATGTGAACAATATGGAGGATATGGAGAATATGGAGAGGTTTTGTACCAGAAAAAGCACTTTGCTGGGCTACAAACCAATGTCCTGTAGCCAAATGCAAACGAGAGCGCTGATGTTAAGGTAAACGGAAACTGAAAGGAGAGTAAAAATAGCAGGGGTATGATGTGATTTAAAGTTGAAGAGAAAAGAAAGAGAAGTTATGTTTCTTATCCAGAGGAAACGGTTTTTAAAGATAATGAAAAAGTATATTCACTCTTAAAATAACTTTTTGCACATCACCATTATTTTAAAAACACACTGTTTTTGTAATGAATCTAGTGTGTGTGTGTGTGTGTGTGTGTGTGTGTGTGTGCTCTTCTGTCTGCAGAAAAGCAACAGAGCAGATTTATGTTTTTAGTGTTGAAGGCTGATGTTCAGATAACACCACTGACGTTCATATCATGTCTACAAATTACATCAAATGTGAATACAGTTGCACCACAATGTGTGACTGCACAAACAAACATGGTTAATGAAATAACAGCTGTCAGTCAAAGCAATGGGCTGTTTCTTTAGGGCAACACAGATAAAACAATTACACAGGGCTGCATAAATAATACACATTACCCACTCTGATTGCTGATGGTGCCTGATGAAATTACTGAAGTCAGTTTTGTATGAGATGAAATCAAAGCTTTGTATTTGGAAGCTGCTTTTATGCAGTCTCTGTAGTTGGAATTATTCCCTGATAAATGGCATTATAATACCAACATAAATCTATACAACGCAAACAAACAATGCCTATTTCAAAAGAATAATATGCATCCAGGAACTTGCACATTACACATTCCCTGGTGCTGTAGGACTGAAGTAAACACCCATCATGAACCTGTATTCAGCCTCTTGCACTGAAGACAAATTTAGTCAATGTATGAGCTCTGTTTACAAGTGTGATTAGGCCTTGTATTTATTTTATTGCTTCAATATTTCTGGACTACTGAAGTGTTCTTTAGATGTCTTAGCTAAAAACTTATAAACTTATCCACCAGAGATGAACTCCACATATTCGTGGCTCCGACAGCATGATCTTGAGTGAACCTGCTGTGCATTTTTTTCTGTAGCCATCTGTGTTAGCAACTGCTTGTCTTATTCAAATGAAGTAAGAGGCTCTGATTTCCTTAAGTCAGTCTGAATGTGGACTAAAAGAGCCAGCCAGCAAGTTAACAACCTATTTAAATTGCTTTTCACAACCTAGTTTTATCTTAATGCTAACCCGTGTTTTGAATTTTAAGATTAAAATTCAATAAGAAATTTCACCCTAAAATGAAAATGAATCAATAAAATAGATATGAAGGCCTGCAGCTCCTCCTAAAAATTAGTCTGTCTGCTCTCAAAGGGACAAAAACTGATGGTGCAAACTTGATTCCTTATGGCCTAATATTTCAGAATGGCCCAAACAACTAGTTAGGATGTATTAAGCCAAAAATGTGAACCTCGGAGGATCCAGCATAGGGAAGAAGCAATAGCTGATGATCAAAACATGCAGAGAAAAAATACTATTGGAGTAATAATTCCAATTCTAATTTTCAGGACCACCTGATATTCCCCCCATGAACCTCCCTTGGAGTCACTAAGCTCAGGTTGAAGACCTTGACTACACGATCATATAACCTCTTTGCTCTAATGCTCAATAACTCACAAGTAATGCACTCCAACGTGTGCAGAATATGAGCGCTTATCTATGAGCCACTGGGGAAAACAGATAATAAAACACGGACTATATGCCACCACAGCACAGAGAGTATCATGCACCACTGCCTTCTCTTTGTATTGTGATAATGCGATCGCACTTGTGGCCGCAGGGTGTGACACACTGGCCCTACGGTGTGTTGGTGCCTCCAGTGATGAAGCAGATCAGTTACCCTGGTAATGATACAGCCTGTGGACATATGGTACAGGTGTGAGAACAGAACAACCTATGACTCAACGTGAATTATTTACCCACTTAAATGAGTGTTTGGTAATGTTTATGTGTCTTGTCATTCAAGACTACATGTGTGTGTGCACACATTAGCCTGACTGTGTGTTACACATGTCAATGTATCTGCAGTGAAAAATGTTTTGACATATTTTTCACTTATTTCATCTGAAACTGCCAAATGGAATCCAAAAACCATATTTTTGCAAGTCTTACCTGTGTTTTTGTTTTGTTTTGTTTTTTTTGACTTGCCTTATTGATGCCAGAAAAATAGCAAGAGAGACATTGCTCTGAAATAGGTGACAAGTATGGTGGAGTTTGATGCAGCTGCAGGTTGTTGCAAGTCAGCATGTTGGAAAAACAACCATTAGATCAGCAGATTTCTTCATTTGATTTTAACAATCCTTAGAGCTTATAGCCATGCTTGCAGCTTTGTCAGACTGGCACAGTGGTGCTTTGAGGTAAATGCTGACATACTGATCAAAACTCTGGTGAGATGATGACACAAGGATAAAACCATAAAATGAATACTGAAGACCATCCTCGTGCAAAGTTTTGAGCTAATCCATCTGTTAGAGATATTTCACAAGACCTGCCGGTGGTACTATTTAAAATTCAGGAGATAGCCAGAGTCATCAGGATGCTTCCTCTGGGCCTAATAAATACCTGTATTACATTAATTGACCTTTCCTTTAACAGCATCATAAGGCTGACATTTTAATTTTTTTGGTGAAATTTCATCATGAACTTTAGGACTGAATGCTGTCCAGTGTAGTAGATTCAGAGATTATTATCCTCTGGAGACAATGAATATCTGTACAAATGTCAGAGCAAATTTACATCATAGCTGATCCAGTAGTTGCTGAGATATTTCAGTCTGAACCAAAGTGGTGGGCCAACTAACAAACATAGCAACAATCTGATCCTCAAGGCAACACTAGCTGTGATAGACACACACTGGAACATAATACAAGATTTAAAAATGAAGAGAAATACAAATTCACTCCAATTCTCTGCTCTGCTTTAGATATTTCTAATATTTCCTCCACAAAATGTCATGTATGGTTGAAATATTCTCATTTCATTTCTGTTTTTTTTCTCCATGCGACAGAGGCAGAAAAATCACGATGACAGTTAAGATGATGTAACGCAGCATCTCTCTGCGCAGCTGCCAACCACAGGTGCTTTTAAGTTTGAGTCGTCTTTGTACATGGATGAGAAATCTGACACCAGCTACAGCACAAACATTAATACACGGCAGCTATGATCACATGTGACACACATGATCAGGTCGCACAGATGAAATATGAAGACCGTGGCACTCATTACCACCAACATACACAAACTGTCAAAGCGAGGTTTAATGACTGTGTGGGCGATGTAATTTGTCCTTTGCCTGGACACATCAACAATCTGATTGAATCTGTGATGGACACAGGAGACAGACAGACTCCCTGGCACAACCAGCCTGTGTCTTATCAGATTTGGATACATGAGCCACATCAATAAAAACATACAAAATGAAAACATGAAATTTTTCATCTTCATAAATGAACATATCAAGCCAGGATTATTATTATTATCAGATACACACGTACAAACACCCACACTAATAACTGAAGCAGGAGACACATTCAAAATGAGATCTCCGTTGTGTGTTGTTCAAGTGTGAAGTAACAAATGTTCTCATTACTAAAGATCTAATATGGTTTCATTACCTCCTCCTCTTGTGACGTAAAACTCATTCAGAGCCAGCTCTGTGTAGTCTTTGTGGTTGGTTGCACACACAATTGAGTTAATTTAAAACTAACATGCTGTCAGGGAATAAAGGGCTTAGCTAAGAAACACATGCTGTGTGTCACTGTGAATTGGTCACAGGCAGTGACAGGAAGGCAGGAGCGTCACTGAAACTACCAACTGTTTACTCCAAAATCCTGTTTGGTTTGGTAAAAGTGGTTTAAGGCCACGTGGGAGCAGCCTTATGTGCCTCACCTGTTGGAGAAGACTTTGCTGTAATTGTACACTTGAATCTCCAGCATCTCGTTTCCATCGAGCCTGCTGGCAATGGGCCATCGAAACGTCTGAAATATGGACAAAAGACAAAGACAAAAATCAGAAATAGTCGAGAACATGAGCAATACATAAACAATAATGTGTTGTTTTTATATTTTTGTCTCAGTCTAGTTCTGTCAAGTCCTTAAAACAACTCCAAAAGCTCTACAAGCCTGTTGCCGGACAAGCCTTGCAGTTAAAAAGAGTAGAGCAGCGAACCAGGATGGATGGTGAAAAAGGTACTTTTATTTTCCTTCAGCAATGGAGAAAAAAAAACAGAACAAAAAAAGAAAAAAAAAAAAAAAGAAAAACTCCAAATCATTTATCTACCAACTAACCTTCCTCAAATAACAAAATAAATTAAATAATTAAATCAATAATACAGTTTTCTTTTCGCTTTCAGTATTCCCACAGTTCTCAGGTGTTCAATCCCTCACCTCACACTGACTGCCTTGAAGCCAGGTTTCCCCTGGACTTTAAGCACCTGGTCCAGACCATCATTCCTACCGAAAATCAATTATGTCTACTATATCCCATTTTGATAAAACAAACCTATTAACACCACTAATATCACATAAAAAACATTCCAGTTACAAAATACCTTTCATACCTTCATTCCAAATATAATAAATAACATACACTTCAATACCCCCACAAACACCCCTCTTCTCCCACAGAAATGGATCCAGCACGTCCCCGACATCACCCTGGCAACGCTTAAATTGTCCCTTTTGGGCTACCGTCGGGTCCTTTGACCACAACGCGGAAGTTACTGCACCACTGTCCGGTAAGTAAGCTCACTATTGTGTGCCACATGTGAAATGTTTGTACTTGTCTATTATCCTTAACCTTCAGTCGGCACCCCCTAAACATAAGGCATCTTATTGACGTAGTTATGCTTGTGTGTTGCAGATGCCGTTCCACTTTGTCTACTGCCGATCCGTTCCTGCGTAAAAGAATCTAATAACAATAAATAAAGGCTGTGTTTGCCAGCTTGATTGTCTCTGGTGTCTTTGTTATCAATATTTTCAGTTCTCAACGGTAACGGGCAGCCGCACCGTTACAAAGCCACACGCCACATACTCTGTATTTCATACATGCAGAGAATTTATGGTTTAACAAGCGACTATCCTACAGATTAGTAGTGTTCACTAACTACAGACTAGCTTGACATTAGCCAGAAGGAGCTTGAAGCACGACAGAAGTCTGCCCTCAAAGTGCAGCTTTGACCTTACGGCACATTTTCTGCACCAAACTCACATCTACCTGACTAGTCTGTGCTGTGTGGTGGATAGAAAGCAAATAAGTTGATTTATCCAAAGGTTCCCGGTGTCAATCAAGAGCAGATTCAGAGCATCTGTGTCCGCAAACATCTGCGCTTCTCAAGCATCCTTGAGTTGAAAAGAATACCTACCAGCCACAGAGGTGCTGTTCTTGAGGGAACAAAGCTTCAATTTTTTACCATAAACATCTCCAGGTTGTATAGCGCTGCCTGTGACTAAGAATGTTGATAAGCTTATTTGCTATGAGGTGAAACAAAAAAACAGCAGCTGAGCACAGCTTTATGGTAATGAACCATTGAAAATGTCTTTGATTTCTTTGAGACAAAAAGCCAGAATTGTGAGAAGAGTGAAAACAGCTTTGGGAGATAACCATCTTCTGGCTTTCTCACTTTAATTAGCTCTGAGACAACAGTTTAAAGAGATTTCAGGTGGCTTGTTTCATGTAGATTTGATGGCAGAAGGAAACAATATTGACACTTCATTTCAATTGTTGGTAGTAAATCATATTTACCAGAAATCTCTTTAGTGATGTCTTTACAGACTGGCTTTGTTAAGCTGATCAGACACTTTCTTCCACACTTTTAAGCAAACAACACTCAACAACAACAACATCCACTACACAACTGTACAGTCAGTGTAGAGACTGTTGGTGGTTGTTGGTCACTGAAACACTGCTGGGGCAAAAAATCTGTGGGTAGATAGAGTCTGAATCCAGAATCAGAAGTACATTTTATATGTTCTTAAATAATTTGTACACATTTCCTGTATTTTCTTATTCTGCATAAATTGTCATCAAGAGTCAACTGAAATTGTTAAACTAAAACAGCTCAATTTCAGTTGATTTAGTTGGTGATACAATCTTACATGGCACTGATAACTTTGTACGGATCAGTAGATATAACCTCGGCTACCAAGTAATTAAGAATTTAACTGAATAGAACTAATAGAACTGAAAATATGTACCACACTCTCAGTTTAATTAAGACTTCTTCTAAATGTCCAATAGGTTTTGATTAATAAAAAGTGCAGCTGAAGCATTTATCATTTATCATCAGATCTTCATTTGTGTTTCAATATTTTTCTATATTTGTTGGGAGTAATTTGCTGTTTGTCATTGTCATCCCCAATCATCCCCAGTAGTTAGTGAAATCATGCACAGACCAAACTAATAACTAATTTTAGTATTCATGTAAGTATTATACAGTTTTATACAGTATTATACAAAATGTAAACAAGCACAAACAAGCATTTACCATCTTGAAACTCACTTCAGCTGAAATTAGCAAGGAAATCTGTCCAAAACTCCCTTTAGGTTTGTTCCTCTGGGCTTTTCATGGGTAGACTGAATTATTAATTCAAAATGAATCAGTTTAATTAAGAGAGACACTTTAAATGGCTGTCTTTGAAATGTGATATCAAGTAGTTAATATGTACAAGAAAAGCATCTAAGTAATTCCTACAAAGTCTCAGTATAGGTATTATTGAGCAAGCCAGTAAAATCTGACACCACATTGTGATGTGTTGTTCAGCTCTCTCGTGTTGATTAACTATGAAAAAGCAGCAATAGATTAATTGCAAAGCTTGGAAATATGATGAATTCGCACTCAGTAAATCTCCTTAGAGCTTTTCCTTCCTCAGTACCACACAGGCTGTGTAAGGGTAGAAGGATAAAGGTTACACAGGTGATTTAAAACTCATTCACCCCCTGCTGATATTGGCCTTTCATTCAGGAAAACACTGCAGGCTGTCACGAAAACGCTTCATCAGGACTGTCCCATTATCGAATCCTGGGGTTCCCACCTGCTATCGGTACACCTGCCTTCTAAGATTGGTGTATGCCTGTATTATTGTGAGTGTGTGTACATGTTTGTGTATGTGACATTAAACCATTAGTCTGTGCTCTCTGCCCTGAGGCTCTGCAGTGTGTGGTTTCTCTTCCCAGACTTCATTCAGGCATGACAAGCACTGCTGCCTCATTGTTTGCTATTTTTCACACAACATACAACGTGCAATGATGATGACGCTTGTTGGCTGAGATTATGGCTGATACAGCTGTACTACATCTCATTTTACAACTAAATTTCCTTCAAGAAAGAGACCCCAGCATGATGCTAATGTAGCACAGATGACAGACCACACAGCTAATGAAGGATATGACACTTAATATACACATGCCAGTGGAAAACGCACAGTGTAGCTCAGAAGATACAGAAACTGCAAACCTGATTATGTTTTGTTTGTCTAATACCAGAGACAGTTTCCCCAGAGAGAGAAAACCATGAATTTTAATCTGCCTGCAAACACATGTGCTGTGTTTTGAGGCATATACACATGCTCCCGCTTACTTCTCATTTCTACATATAAACACAGATGCACTTTAAACCTGGAGCTTCTGCTTGCAGACACATTAACTCCATTATGTGCGTCTCAGCACTTGCCTTGTCTTCATTCTCTGCTATAACGTCCAAGACTACTTATCTCTTGAGCAACACACATATAGCAATCCACCACATGAAGCCGTAAGCTTTTTATGTTGCTCAAGGCTTTCAGTCACCATGACGGACAAAAGTGCTTACAGTCCCATACAGTGCAAGCAAATAAAACGGGGGCAAAGAATCCAATAAGGTGACTAAGGGAAAAGGGAGAAAAATAAAGGAAAAAAGGAAAAGTAAAAAAACAAAAAAACAAAACAGCAACACAACAATCGAATGGAATTTGGCTGCAGGGATACCAAGAACAGACAGTTTGCAGTATTTACCACTGCTTTTTCAAAAAAGGTGCTATTTTTCCTCAAATGAAAGCAATTTTAGAGCGTGTTATGCAACATTACACTGCAAAATATCCACATTTGTCAAAGGAAGCAGTTCTCCAATATATAGACATATTTTGTATTTACTGAAATATAGGTGCACAGAAGATTATAAATTTTTGTTATTCAGAAGAAAGAAATATATATTTTAAAGGCACAACAGACATAAATAAATGACGCTGTGACTGTGATTCAGATAAATATCTATTTTCAATTTGCTCTCTCTGAGCAAGCTAAAGTTTTCATATATTCAGAAACACAATGTCTATAGATACTATAGCAGGCTATACTAGTCTGCTGAATGGATGCAGGCATTGTATTAAAATGCAGTAGATGACATTTATTGGTACATGGTTACCCCAATAAATCTTTTACAGGACTATATTACCCATCAGTTGACCATCATGGATGGACAAATACATTTTTCAAGGGGCAATATGGCTGCTTGTGACACATGAAAATAACTTTTTGAGCGAGACAAACAGGTAACAAAGATAAGGTTAACTGAGCTGCCGATAGACCAAAGATCCCAGAGATATGAGTTCATATTCAAAGTATGAAGTGACCTTTAGAAAACAGATGAAAATGGATAAAGCTGATGGTTCATATAGAAAATACTGTTATAACAAAGTCAATAAATTCTGTACTGTAGCAATAAACTCTTCGGAGATGTTTTTTCTGAACTATTCAAATACTTAACTCGCCAATAAAAATGGCATCTCCTTCATAATGTTAAACTCTTATCCACAACTCTACAGGGAGACCAGAGCATCTCAAAAAGTATTTAACAAACTGACTTTTCATAGATGAATAAATGCTCCATTCATCTTTATAATGGACCAAAGCAGCAGGATCAGACCTATTAAGATAGATTGTGAGTGAGTAAGTGAGTGAGTCATGTAATACAATTTGTTTGCCGAATGCTGCCTCCCAGCATGATCAGGAGTTTCCCAATTGGCTGTTGCCATTTCCAAATAAATTGGTTTCAGATACAGCTACATTATGAGAGGGGCAACCTTGGCTGCCAGATTTACTGACCTCTCAAACACCTTTATCAACTAGTTTTCAAAAACTTACCTAGTGACCTATCGAGTGACTTTTTGACAATCCTTGAAATAGTGATTGCACCTGAATAAAAGTAAAGAGATACTTGAAAAATAGCTAAAATTAATACAGCTACAGCCAAGTGTTTCTTTAAGGAGGCTATATGTGCATTTTTGCTATTGCTACACACCTAACATTAGTGCTAACAACTATCTATGTACCAGTCTAGAAGAAATGTTTCCTTAATTAGCCAAGAGCTGCTTCAGCAGTGGAAATTAACACCAGTTGTTTTGTTTGCCTGTTATCTGTGTCACTTTACTTCTACTGAATTATCATGCTCACAAGCTAGCTAGCTGGATGCTCTCAGACAATCCCATCACTATTAGAACTGATCGGAGCATCCAGTCTGACATGAAGAAGTTGTGCGGCTCAATATGTCATACTATAATCTATTGTCTTGCAGCACCAACCATCATCACTATGGAAAAGTTACCTAAAGCACCGCTAATCTCCTAGAAGATATCCCATGTGCTATATGTCTGTTGCTCATCTTTATTCTTCACACAAGAAACTAACAAAGACACGTGTACTAAATAATGAAATTAATAATAGTTGACTTGCACTGACATGCTTCAGGTTGGTCTTGAGGTTGTGCATACTGACTCGCTGTCAAACCGTCATGGCTTTACTGGAACAGGGTACAGCTGTTGTTAATGTTGTTAGTTATGCCGAGTCAAAACGCCCACTCTCTTTAGTACAAACAGTGACCCCATCTAATCTAACTAAGCACTTGTAATCAGCCAAAATTACTGCAAACACCTGTACGGCTGTGCAGGGTTTTTAAATGCATTAAAATAAAATGAATGAGGTTACAATGTGTTCTTGTGTTGTTTTGTACACTCTCTGCACAACTTGGACTTGAGGCTGTCAAGTGGTGACTGCCTCAAGTACTTACTGATGTAAACCTGCTGCAATGCACTCAGTCTAACTCTGTTTATCAAATCAGATTATGTGGAGAAAGAAAACGCGATTGTAATCTAAAAGGCAATCACCTCTGCACTAAGATTAAAAACACCTCTGGTCTTATTTTAGATCCTCCTCTCCACTTTCTGGACTTGTGTGAAGAACAGACATTGCT
Source organism: Polydactylus sextarius (assembly GCA_016801845.1). NCBI lineage: Eukaryota > Metazoa > Chordata > Actinopteri > Polynemidae > Polydactylus > Polydactylus sextarius. The sequence continues at coordinate 10,078,956 of CM028918.1, forward strand.
ATTCTGAGGTCCTGCCTCTGCCCTTTCTACAGTGGATACAACATAATTGGGGAGCGAGGTCGCTCATTAAAAGTTACAGCGATGATCTTGCTAACCAGAAAACCTGAGGCCACGGTGGCCAATCAGAGGGGCTAAATGTTGAAATAAAGTGCTGCTATCAATGCTGTGATCCCACACTGTAGTGTGCAGATAAATGACCGGGTCCATTCACTTCCCCCCACACACCATCCTTTGAAATCTCATGACTGTTGCCATGGACACTGAGGATGAAAACACCTCTATGACTAATTATAAACAATATGCTCTATTTTTTGCACTCACCATGAGAGCTGGAAGCAATAAATAATATTTACAGTAAGAATATCGCAGCCTGTAAGTTTACAGGCTTCTTGTGATCTATTGAAGACGCAGCCAGATTCTGTGGGTTTAGATGTTTTCTGAAAGAATAAAAGAGCTGGACAGACTATAAAAAGACACAGTGGTAGCAACCGACTTATTACAGAAGGTTTTAGCTGCTCTGTTAACTACATAAGGATTTTGGAGGATTTTGAGAAAAGACTTCCACCATATTTGCTGTCATGCACCACATGAGAGAGAATCCATCTCTGCAACTGTAAATTATTAAATGCTGGAGCTTCATCCGCCTACATACAGCAACCTTATGTTACCTTTCACTTTTTCTTTTTCTTTCAAGAATATTCCTCTCTCTTTTTATGAATGTGGTTTTAGTTACACAACAATTCTGTCATCGTGAAAAGCTTTAACTTCTTGTTTTAGTAACATCTATACATTTTAGTATTGAGCGCACACACGGTGCTTTTGCAAAACATAAACTGTTCAGTGTGTTTTTTTTTTTTTATGTATTTCTTTAGATTATTGTGTAGTTGACTAGTAACAGCAAAACCTTAAATCTAATACCAGTTTTGTACCAATTCTGTCTTTTGCCTGTCAGTTGATGGGTCACTCTGCTCCACACTGACACATCTCTACTATTTTTAAATGTTTAAAATTTTGTGAATCCTATCGTCTTTGATTTGACTTTTGTGGTTTTGAATGAGATTTCTCTATGCTATAGAATAGATTACCATCAGGTTTCCCCTCAGAAAGTGTGCTGATCCCACTTATTTTTTTTTATCTATAAAGTGAAACACCACGTGTGTATATGTGCCTTATACTCTACATAACGTCTCTGAAAAGAAGCTCAGTCTTGGACATTGCTGTTGACATCCACCACGACCACAACCACAACCACTAATCCAGTCTCAATTTACTTTTTCTTGGCCTGTCCATCCTTGTTTTCATTCCCCTGCTCTGTTTCTTCACTCTGTCACTTTCTCTGCAGTGTTCATTCATCTCAGGCTAATTTATAATATGTGTCAAATGAAATGCCACAGGTGTGGATACACTGACATTAATCCAGTCAGAATATTTCATAAATCCATGATGTAAGTATAGTATGTTTAAACATGACTGAGGCCGCCGTGAACAATGTTTTGACATGTTTCCAGTCTTGTTAATTTCTGCTGCCTCACTGACATACAAGGACATCTATCAACAGCAGTAATTACTGAACTTTAATGTTTTATTCCAAAATAACTACTACTACTACATCACATTTTTTCAGGGGAAGAGTTAAACTAAATGGTGGATAATCTCAATTTTGAATGACACTGTTTTGAAACTGAACAGCACAGAGGACAGGTATGAGAATCTTTATCGACTTAAATCAAGAAAATCTCATTTTGTTTCAAGCTGGACTCTAATTAAAGTGCAATTAGCTTCCCAATTTCAGCTGCAGAGGACCAGATGGTGTGCAGATAATGAACACTTGTCAAGTATGCTGCTCCAAGTCCTTTAAAATAGACAGCGTTGCGCTGGGAGAGAGAAGTCACCCTTCAATTAAGAACTTTTTTGCTGAGATGGATTGATTGTTGCTCTCGTTTCTTCCCCATTCCAACGGCAAAAACTCTATCGTCCTATCATCTGGTGTCTATTTATCCAAATATGTTGGAAAAGTGGAAAAACAACAGCCCGAGACCCAAGTGAATTGATTGTATTTGTTAATTAACACTTGTGCCTGAAGAGAGCTAGAACATCTGTGAAAAATGGCCGATGTTTGTAAGAGCTCCATACCTGCTCCAACACAAAGCCACAATTATAGCCACAAACCGTTTACACCGGTGCTCTCTTATTATTGTTATACAGGATGATACACACAAAATTTCCTCACCTGCTTCTCTCTGGAATCATGCAAATATTCACTGCCCTCATCTATTGGGACCATTTGTTTCTGCAATAAAAACCAGGAAATCTATCTGGCTTAAGTCCAGACTGGTTCTAAGTTGGATGCATGGAGACAGAAAGTCATTCCGACACAGCTGGGAAGTGAAGTGCTATTTTCGTGTACTGTAGCATAAGAAATCTATTATGTGAACCAAACTTTGTCCAAGCTTTTCTGTTTTGTGTATACTGTGTGCCAGATGATATTTTATAGTTAGGTGATTTTGAGAATTAGTTTTAGTTTGTCTTTCTTGATTTTTGTGCCACAGTTTACTGAGGGACCTTGTCACTCCCGAGAGAGACTTCTTAAAACCGAGGAGTTACAAGCCGATGCACATGGGTACACACAGGCACAGCGGAAGAAAACTGGCTGCTTATATATTTTCTTTCCCTCAGGGCTCACGATAAAAAATAAATAAATAAAACAAATTATATAGCTTGTACCGAAATTGTGTTTTCATCTCCCTGTCTTTATGTGCACATCAGAATGCGAGTCATTCTAAATCCATAACACTAATGCAATCAGCCACACTAAAAACAAAAAGACATAAAATTTGGTTTTATATAGTAAGTTTGGTACCCAATTTCTTCTGTGCTAATTTTAGCAATACTCTGCTTTAACTAAGCAGGCAAAAAAAAAAAAAAAAACATTCTGCTCAGATCATCATTTATTCAGTGCACCCAGAGATGGGAAAGCACCTCCCTGGAGCAGACCAGAATCTGCAAAACTACTGAAGTTCATTAATTTTTTAGCACCAACAATATCCCAGTTACTTTCTAGTCCAAAAGTAACTGCTACTTTTGTTTTACTTACTGGGTGGTCAAGTGATCAGTAGTGCAGCAGCTGAAATACGACCCCCAGACATCTAATGCATGGATTTATGTTTTAAGAGACTTTTATCCTCACCTTACATATGGATGCAGGATATGAATCTTGCTATTGGGTACGATGTATATTAGTTTAAAAACCTCACCCAGATAGTGATATGCTCTCATATAACCGATACGCCTTACTTGAGCCCACTAACTTCCCAAACCTGATTACTACGGCAGTCTGGGAAGTTGGGTGGAAGTGACCTCACTATAGCCTCTTCCTGTTCTCTTTGCTCAGCCGCAACACGCTCCTGAGTCCCACTGAGACTGGTGAAGTTTTCAGGAGCAAGAGCTAAAATGCAGATAATGAAGGTATGAATAAAATGTTTTCCGTTAATCAAACTTCTTTATCATTATGTTTATGTGCTCACAACACTGTGGCCCACCTTAATTCTGAAAAAGTAACATAATTCATACAACGGAGAGAAAATGTCATAGTGGGCGGACGGATCAACAAAACAAAAAACGACTGACGGTCTGGTTCCATTTAACTCCAACTGTGGACATTCCACCGCTTAAACTATTTCATATCTAATCATGATGGAAACCTGATTTGTTTTGTACATAAATCTAACAAAGTCTTAACTGTGGTGCTGTCAGATCATAAAACACATTTATCTTTCCAACTGTGGTTATTTATAAACAGAGACAATCACTGTAGTAACATCTGATCAGGAAACGCTTGCTCTTTTACAGACGACGGACAACTTAAGTATTTTGCTGGTAAAGCTACACAACTACTGAAACAAAGTTGCAGTTTTCATTACTCAACACATCAGCTATACTTGCAGCCCATATATACATACATATACAGCCCTGCAGAACCTGCTTGTGCTGTATATCTTCAGCTTTGGGGGTGAGAATAATTTGCAAAACATGAACCTACAACCATTTGCAGGCAATGAAAAAATTATGGCGTTCAATATGCTTTGTTGTGTAATCACAAGATTCTCATTAAAAAGCCAGACTGTGCATGAAAAATATTTCCCTTTGCCTTGTTTGCATAGTTCAAATCACCAAACAGACACAGCTTCATATTCAAACTGTTCGCTCTCTCTTGCACACACACATTTTGACATAGTCACATACATATGTGCAGTGGTTGTACATATAGTATGAGCCTACATGCACAGGCTTAGACTCAATGAACCTGTGGTCACATCCAGTGCATGCAGAGCTTTCTTTTCTTTGCTCTAGTTATGTCTAACTAGTGAGGGGGAAGCCCTGGTGTACTGCAGCTAAAAGCCAAGTCCCACCATGGAATGAATAATGAATATAGTCTCCCCATCCACTGTATCCACACACTAGTTCAAAGGCGTCTTGCTAATCCATGCATAAAGGACCAAGACACACAGCTCTATGCTAATGGCCCTCAACTCCAGGGGCTGGACCGAGCTTACTGAGCCATGCAAATGCTCCACTGCTGAGGATGAAGATGTCAGCTGAGGAGGTTGTCATGAGGAATTGCTCCAATGTATAGGATGGTGGTGGGGTGTCTAAGAAAATGGACACGGACACCAGCAGCATGCATGCAACACACGCACCCACAACAAACACACAGTTTCAGAAACTACTGGAAGCACAAATTGTCCCAAGGGATGCATGGACATTTTATTGATGCTGACTAATGTTAACGACTACAGGAGCGTTGGGTGAGGATGTCACAAAAGATCACATATCAGTGCTAGCCATGCAGTTCCATACCATTTTGTGTATTCAGGAAATATAATAATGTACCACTCTAACTCACATTTATCTCTTTTGTCTACTTTTCTGTTTTATTTATTATTTTGCCAATAATGCCACAAAACTGAGAATACTACAATTGTGTACGTGTATATTTTCCTTTGTCTAAGTGTTACCGACCATGCAAGTAGCCATTAGTAGTCATTTAGCTATTTTCCTGATTACACTGAAAACAAAAGCCCTCGTTATCAGTAAAGGAAGCAGCTCTTGGCTTGCAAGCACATCAAAGGAAAAATGTTTCTTCTTTGCAAAAGCAAAAAGTTCAGAGAGAAAAAAAATCTTTAGTCAAACCTGCCCTGGTAAGATACTCCATATATATATGAGGCAATTTTTCCTTTGTTTTTTTTTTTTTTTTAATTTCTCTCCCTGACTTTATTCCCTACTTCTGTTCTGTCTCTTTCGCCTCTGCTTTGTGAGGATTTCTGCCAGCACCTCGGTTTTCATCCCACGGCTCTCATCTCTGTCTTATTTCCACACTCTGCTCCCATATATGACTCTTTGCATTTGAATCCACCAGAAAGCTGGCTTTTCAGTTTGACAGGAGCCTGCGAGAATCCTATTGGGAATATTTCCCGGACCCTCACAGCAGGCACAGTAAAAAGAGAATGACCAACCACTTCCCAAGGGGCTGAAACTGAAATCCTTGCTGTTACTCAGACTTATGTAAATTGCTAGAATTAAACTCATATCATAATGAGTTCATATCCACTAAACCTTTTTCAGGTTAAAAGAAGTTCTAGAGCAGAGGAGCTATATAGGGAGAATAGCTCTACCTCACCGCAGCAGTGGAGTGCAGAGTTTTTACTTCACTTTAAGCTTAATTACAAACAAAAAGTATTCAGTGTCATGCATGGGTACCTTTGTCTACCTTTGCCTCATCTCTCAGACCCTTATTGGACATCAGCGAACAGCAGTAGGCCATTAGGAAACATTTGCCAGCACATCAGCCATTTGCAAGGGAGAACCAGTAAGATTTTTAGATCAGAACATTAATGAGGCATGACTCATGATTCCTGGGCAGTGCAGTTGTAAGTACTGTTGCCTAACGATACGACACGGTCGAACTACTGCCTTTATGTCATCCCAGTGTCTACATGTGTGAGATTTCTCAACATGCTCTGATTTAATCAGCTGATATGACTGTGAGTTGATGCAAAATATCAGTGTACATGCTCATCTCATGACTAAAATACCATGTACTTACTGTTTGACTTATGTGTTCACTTAATCCAAATGCAACCGCATTGCAGATTCCACGTAAAACATTGGACTCCTTCATTATGTGGAGTAATTATTAACTTTCCATATCACTTCATTAACAAAAACTGCAGCTTCGTAAAATCAGCATATTGTTATCTGCAGAGGAGACAGGAAGGCTGTGGTTTCTATTAAGTTAAGAGATAATTGGGGTTTGGTTAAATCCAGGTGGGATAGCATATGACAGAGGAAATGAAGATACTGACCTCATTAAAGTGGCACACCTCCTCACAGTTCTCTGCTATCCGGCTGTAGAAGGACAGACCTGGAAGGTAACGAGGAATTAAGTGGTTAAAACTTGTAAAATGGTTAAATAATGACATGCCAGTCATTGTCATTTGAGTTATTCTGAGTGAACATGAAACATTTATACTTTCCCAGCAGCAGAAACTCGTACATTTACAAGAACATCTACTCAAGTGCAGTACTTGAGTATAAAAAATGACTAAATATGATGACAATATTTAGACCATTTGGAAAGGTCCTTGGTATCTATGGGAAATACTCCTCAACCACACACAACAATAAAATATTACTTGATGCATTTGTAATTAAATCTATTGACATATTGTCAAGCAATATGTCAATGAATCAATCAATTATTTCATATCATATTGTAAGTGTCCAGAATCAGTTTGCACATGTCACTATCAAGAACAATGAAGGCACAAATTAATGACTTAAGCACATGAAAAACAAACAAATGAGAGCCTGTGTGGAGCCACAGGAGATGGACAGGAAATGCAGATAATTAAAATACTACAACATGAGTTTCTATTCTGTCATATGACAGAATAGAAACTGAGAAGCTAATGGAGTTAAAAAAATTTAGCCAAATTTGCAGCGAATGTTATAGAGACTTCAGATTTCCAGATGGTCTCTTTGTGTTGCTGCAGTGTGTATTTAGGGTTGAAGACAAGGCTGCGAACTATTCACTGTACAGTAACCTGACTCACACATTACCTACAATCTGTATTTCACCTGGTGGCTTTGTAATGTTTATGAATGATGCCTGGTCGCTGTGTGAATACTGTTGTCACAGTAGTTTGCTTTATGTGTGTGAGGTTTTTGTGTGGGTGCTGATGTCTGTTTGACTGGATGGTGTCGGCAGATGTGGACTGTGGACACAAATTTACCCAGAGATCTACAATGTTAATTACAGCTCTTGACAGTTTGACTGTAATAATACATTAAAATGCAAATAAATTCAATCTGCCTTGCTCTGACGCATTATTATTATTATTATTATCTTTAACTGTGATGAAAGTACCTTGAGAAAAACAAAACATATTCAGCTTCATGCATTCTCATGAGAGTAATTTTTTATCGATATAAGGTTCCTGCTTTGACTCAAGTTCATAATTTTTCTAGTACCTTTTGAAGCCCACAATTTTTTTTTTTCTAGAACAGAAAATAAACACCACTCAAATGTCAGAGAGACAATATTCCTCCTACATTATTCAATAAAGAAGCATCACTGTCATACCAGTGTTTTTATCCAACTAGAGACGTGGGTTCGCAAAAGTAGAACACGTGAAGCTTATGTAAGATGCTTCACATCAGACTAAAACAAAATTCTGCTAATCAGTTTAGCTTTTGACCCTGGCAGAATCAGAAGCGAATAGACTGAAAAGAAATAACCAACCTGTGGTGACAGAAAGAAAAGGAACAGAGAGTACATTTTTTATTCAAGCAGACAGACTGAGTTGAAAGGAGCCGCAGAAAGAGACAGAAAACACTTTAAGAGACTCAAACTAACATAATTTAGATGAGCACAGTTGCTTTTCTCCAGTGTCATGTGGAGCTAGAAAAAAAAAAACATTTAATGACCAGAAAACTGGGAAGTGTTTTGTTTATCTGCCTTAATGTTCAGAGTATAATCAGATTCTCCCTTTCTGCCTCTGAGCATCTCACCTTTGCCGTTTTGTGTGATTTCATTCGAACGTTCTTTTCTGACCTATTTGTGAACTTGGTGTAAGTAGTTTACATCCTTAATAGGTGCCACAATTTAAACTAAATCCACAGGAAATATCTGTTCCAGCAGAGAACACATGGGGAGAGAAGGGAATTTAAATGATGTATGCACGGTGCAGTAGATTGCACAAAGTCCTGTTACAGTCTAAGAAACAGAAAAGACTCAAACTATAGAAGTCAAACAAACTGTTCATGCTGGGGCTGTCAAGTGTCTGCAAGTTAGGAAATGGGCTGATAAGTGGGAAAAAAAAGTTGGACACAAAGAGGAATATCAACCCAACTGCATATGAATATTTTAAGAAAAGTCACAGTGTCACCAAATTATACTGTGCTTGTGATCCAACTGGCTACTGTGAAAACACTCAGGCTATGAGCACCAAGAGCTGGAACGAGCTACTGATAACAGCACAGATTCATCAAAGACTTGTCACGAAATCAATTTACTTTTCATGCTCTGCCTTTGAAGATGATATGCTTTACTGAATGTCCACAGTGTCAGATTCTAATGAACCAGTTTCATTGATCTTCTTTATTGCTTTTTTTATATTACATCTTGAACATAGTCAATACACTGATTTACTGCTTTTATTTTCTCAAAATATTGGAAGTATGATTCTGGATTATCTACACCGTTAGACACCATTAGGTCCCTTTTACTGTCGCACACAACATGTGGAGTCGCTCTCACTTACATAACATCTCCTACTCGTCTTTCTAGGGATCACTTATGGTTTGATACGCTCAGGGAGGGGGCCTGCGGCTTCCTGGCAGACCTCTTCCTCTACAGACAGGAAGTTGTTTGAGCTGAAAGCACTCAGGAAGCTCTACTGACAGCCTGCAGGGAAAAATATGACTCAAAAAAACCACAACAGTGGAAGAGACTGGGGACGATGCACTATGATAAACTGCCACACAATACATATCAGCATGAAATCAATAAGCAATAAAAGTCCATATTATTATGTCCTCAATAATGAATATTTCAAATTCAGCTGAGGAGAAGAAAGAAAGAAAGGGCGAAGCAATGGAGAGAGGAGTGGAGAAGGATAAATGCTTCTCTTCAAGGTGTAATGAAACTTGAAGACATCAGCTTTGATCACTTAAAGAAAAATTACACATTTTCATGGGATGAAACCAATAAGGTGGGTGTCCTGATGAATCAGTGTATGAAGGGTTTGATCCCTGCTCATATCCTTCTCTCTCTCACCCACCTTTCCTGTGACTTTCTGTTCTGTTATCTAATGATCCATAAATATCAAAATGTACAATTCACACTTTACATCTGACTCACTCCAATACCTTCCACCTCTGTTTTTTTTTTTTTTTTCTTTACTTTTAAACTTCTAAAAATAAAGAAACACTTCAGTAATGTTTTCCAATTTGGAGTAAATTAAATATTAAAGTTTAGAGTAAGACTAATGTGAAACATCGAGACCCAGACATAGAGGGACTTATTGAAAATAGCTTTCCAGACATAGAGACATAAACTTATTGAAAAGTTATTTTGCCAGAATTTAAAAAAGCAATATTTGAAAAAAGAAAAAAAAAGTAATTTAGCAACATATATAAGTAAAGCTATGAAGAAAGCCAAGAACTTGAGGGAAGAGGGTCAAGGTAAATGTTAATAGTCGTATCTGTGAATCATTTAACATATTTAACTTTTAAATTATTTACTGTTTGATGTTTAGCAAAAACCCACATTGTCACAGTGGCTGTTGACATTAACAGGTGAATATTTGCTATGAAATGAACTAATGTAGCAGTTATTTAAAACATTTTAAGAGTTTTGAGCCTCTATCTCATTCATTGTCATTGTGTACAAGTATCTGTAACCATGTAGTCTTATTTGTGATTGTGCAAAAGTGTATTTGGATTAGCAAAGTGTAATGAAATCAGTGGCAAAAATAAAAACTATGGAAAAAGTGTAACAGTGTATAAATGATCACTCACACAGATGAACCAACAGGGAATTATCACCCAACTGCAGCTTCCTCCACTTTATGGACCTATACACTTACTTTCACTTAATTAACCGGGGTGCTGAGGTAGTTTTAAAAGGGGTATTTCTAGAAGGTATTTATATAATCCTCAAAGTCTCTTCTCACCACTTGGATAAAAATAGCTTTAGCTTTAGTCTGTTTTTAAACTGTTTTAATTATTTTCCTTAGCGTCGGAACCAAAACAAAGATGGCCGCTCACCGGTTTTATTTATTTATTTTTGTCTGTGTCTAATTTTCATTCTTTTTTTGTCGATGCTTCGCTATTAAATTAAAACATGCGTCAATTTACCCCTTTTTAAAAAAAAAAAAAACAAACATGAGAAACTTTCAAAGTGACATTATAGCTGAAAATCAGAAACTGACACCTACAATTTTAAACGGAAACTCGGGAAACTCACAAATGGAGAAGAAACAACAAAACCTTTTATCGTTTGGACAAAACATTATTTATCCAAATGGTGAGAAGACAGACATTGTCTGAACATGTGAGTGTTTTTAAAGCGGCCGTGGCCGTGTTTTTTCTTCAAACATCGTTAATTATTTAGCTAGGCTTTAAGCGATGGTTAGCTAACTTTGCGGTGAGCCCAGCACTAAAACAGTGGACGGACGAGAGTTTTAAAACTATCTGGTGAACATACCAGACCTTTTATCAGATCATGACACAAATAAGTCACTCGAGAGTGCGTGGAGACCAAAAACAAAGCTAAAACGGAGAGAGTAAATATTGGATTTACTTACTTTGTATGAAGGCTAATGTTGCTCCGACGCAGGTGTTTGCTAACAGGTTTAACGACAGACCACGTGACCAATCAGGTTGACCAAGGTTCCAGGTCAGAGTTCATGACTGTTCAAGTTCAACGGGGTAGTTATAATAATGATTATAACGGTTATGATGATGATGATGATGATGATGATGATGATATTATTGTTATTATTATTATTAAAACAGCCAAACAAACTAAACTTTACTGCCATAATGTGTTTTGTATCCACAGTTTAATGGGAAATAGGTGTGTATATTGCATATTATATTTCACAGTAACTTATAGTAACTTCTATTGTGCATTTTTGTATGGCTGTCATCTGTCATCTGTCTAGAAAGAACTGGACTGGAAAGACATTTAGACGGCATTTTCTTTTTTTTAAAAAAAGAAAATCCTTATATAGAAGCAAACAGAATATGTCACAAGTGCACACCCGTGAAAGTCACTTGTGTATTGAACTGGGCTGATTTTTTATTTTTATTTTTTAAGCACTGACGGAATAGGATACTGCAGGGTGGAAATTGGGGTAAAGAAAGAAATGCATACACACACTCACAGCGTCCCTTAGGCAATTTCAAATTATAAACATAAGAACAGCAGCAACTGACAGTGGACCACAAGGGACGGAAAGGAGACGACTAAATTCTTGACATGGATGACACAGTTTGTGTAAGATCAGGACTCTGGTGAGTTCACTGCAGCACAGTGCACAATAGTGAGGCTCATCCTTTAGCCTGTTCACACCCAGACACATATTCACACAGACACAGAGCAGAGGAGAGACGAAGAATGGAGGAAGGGCATGAATGGCCATCATGTAATATCAACCCTGAAGCTGAACAGGAGTCTAATCAGAGACCAGGTGGGACTGAACACCTGTCATCTGTCAAAATCAGAGTGGACTTATCTCTGTCCAAGGTGCTGAAACACACACCTCCCTTCCTTTCTGTCTCCTTTCTCACACACAAAGAAACACAAGACGTCGATGGATGAGTGCACTGAACTCCTTCCTGCTGTTCCTTCAGTGCCACGGTGATTCCAGTTTCCTCCAAACAACAGGATGGGGGTTGTGACACATTAGGAGCCATAAAACGCCAGTGAACTAGTGACTAGCAATTATCCTGAGGGTAACACCCCAACACCCACTCCAGTTATCAATAGTAACCTATTGTCCTCCTGCCATTACATTGTTATGAGTTAAACATAAATGGTGCCATTAAATATTGAGTGGAAATATCAAGTAATAACTGTCTGTGTATACCTTGGGGAATCATAATATTACCTGGTATTCCCAGGAGTACCCAGGAGTTACACTCACTGTCCGTGGATATTATAGATGATAATATTCATAATTCAAAATGAAGGCTTATAGTTGAAATGTGATGTCTGTTTCCACTGGGACTACAAACTTAAATCTGTCAAACCTCTACCAGAGACATGAAGTGAACAGGAAGTTTTTGTCGCTAATAAACTAATAATGAGATTCATATAATAATGATATTCCTCTAATAGTATTATGCGGTTTTAGGGATTTGTGTGTAAACCAGTATGATTTAAGGATAGATTCATGCATGAATTATGATGTTAAATATATTTGTTAGTGATGGAAAGACACAAAAAGATTGATTGTTAAAGATTAAAAAGCGATTTGTCACATAAGAGCGCAGCGCGCGTCCGGTAGCCACTGATCCACGAGGGGTTTCCCTAACTTTTTACGCAACCAGGACCGCTGATCTAATCTAATCTACCGACATCCTGTCTGACATGAATCAAATCAGGGCACACCACACCAGTGTGATTCAGTTTCCACACACACACACACACACACACACACACACACACACACACACACGGCTTCATCCTACAAGAATGTTGCAGGTAAAAAATGTCCTACCTCTGAATGTAACTTTGGCGATCCTGTCACTTTTCCCTCGGAGGTGAGCCACCGTCTTCAGGTGAACCATTAGGGCCATCATTAGTCCACACTAACGAGGGGGAGTAATTTTTTACTCCACGCAGATGAAACTTGAAACGCGTAATCTGTGTTTGATGATCTTCAGTTGAGCCTCTTTTCTTGCGTCTGGATTCGCTGGACCCCTCCAGAAACTGTTTCCCATACAGGCTTCATGAAATAACACTTTACATTTGTTATCTAAGAGCAGAGTTAACAGGCTCCTGTTAACATTTCCGTTCCGTGGCTGCTGGGTCTATCGCGCATCTCTGAGCTGGCACTTGGTTTTACTCTGCTGGTTGTGCAGGAAGGGAGGGGGAGTGGGGGTGGGGTGGGCTTCAGCTACAGCGGAGGGGATGGTAGATGCTCTAATTTTACTAGATCAGTGCAGCCCTGAGATTTGAAGGAAATTCGCTTCCTCCCTTTCTCTCCGTGCCTAACAATCCTTGTACGTTTTCTTATAATATACCAGCTTCATTCTCGATATCTTTATTGCAGATGCATAAATTCTATTCAACTGTTTAAAATTCATTTAAGACTGGATACGAAATTCATTAAAGATTTTCATCATCACTATGAACAGAGATTTAATTTAATGGTGCAATAGGTTACTGAATACAGATTTTAATTGGTAATTATTTCTTAGTTTTAAGTTTCATTTAATATGGTTTTGAAGATATATCGTTAACATATTCTAGGAATAAGTTTTTTTTGCATATTGCTGTGTGAAATACAATTGCCAGGCAACTATTTTTCCCCTTAAACTTGTGGAAGAGGATGGCTGAGGTCAGGGGTCAAGAGTTGAGTGTTGCCAGTGGGTCCATGTCTGGTGCTGGGCTGTGGTGCTTCTTTCTGTTCCTCTAACAAACAATAAAAACCATAGTATGTTTCCCAGCTGGCTGCTGCACTGTAATCCATGTACCCATTTCAGGGGAAAGACCAGCAGGTAGGCAGCTCTGCCAAAGGTTTTCAGAGCAGGCTTCCAGGTACCTGTCACGTCCCGAGAGGGCTCTCCGAGTGAAAAATGAGGATTAATGAATTGATTCAGCTGGTTATATATCTAGGATTACCACAGATGCAGCGATGGCAGCAGGGCTCCTTCTGACAGCCGTACGATGTTCTCTGGTCCTCAATATCCTGGAAATGACACGATCAGGTTGTGAGCCCAGTTTACAATGTAAGATATGAACACTCTACTGTGTGATAAGAGTCAAATCATCCATTCAGAGAGGCTGCCATGAAAAATACATGCACTGTCTGATGGCGTAGCAGACAGACACTTCAATGTGTATATTTAGCAATGGTGTCACTGTAGCTTAACCACATCTTATACATTTTTTAGACCAATACTTAATAAATAAACGCTCAATGAATCAAAATTCTTATCTGCAAAGCACTTGGATCAAGCACGTGGATCCAGTTTCTGTTTACTGAACCATCCTATTTGTGTCTTGATGAATCAGTTAATTGTTTTTCTCTTTCACTTTTCTCAGAAGATTATGGAAAGATACAAAGACATGGGTGGAATGAATCAACTGGTTTAATAATTCATCTTTTCTATATGTGAGAGCTGCAGAAACCCACAGGAGCAGTCCCAACACACATGAGGAACAGCTATAAACTGTCAGTTCAATTTTGACCTAATGGAGTAATAAAACACCTTAAATATAAAGAAATGACAAAAGATAGTAAAACTGATGATGGAACTGGGGCACAACACTTCTTTTGATTTAACCACATTCATATAAACGTTGCTGGACAGGAAGCTTGACTTTATTCACTGTAACAGCTGAGAGGATTTATTTATCCAGTAGAATCTTGTGTATTCACTCGAGGGAATTAAAGCAGGACCTGGCTGAAATAACCTGAGGCATGTGTATAACAAGACAAGACACCTCGCACCTAGTATGCTGAGCAGGCTGAGGATATTATCTGTGTGTGTGTGTGCGTGTGTGTGTGTGTGTGTGTGTGTGTGAGAGAGAGAGAGAGAGAGAGAGAGAGAGAGAGCGAGTGAAAGTGTCTATGCATATATGCAAATTTACAAGGAGGGATTGAAAGAGACAATTAACTGCTTTGATAAGATCTTTTTATTTGTTTAAAAATGCGTTAGGCTTTGTGCTGACTCATGCACTCTTGACAATGCTGCTGCAGTAGTGTGTGTGTGTGTGTGTGTGTGTGTGTGTGTGTGTGTGTGTGTGTGTGTGTGTGTGTGTGTGTGTGTGTGTGTGTGTGTGTGTGTGTGTGTGTGTGTGTGAGAGAGAGAGAGAGAGAGAGAGAGAGAGAGAGAGAGAGAGAAAGGCGACTGGAGAGTCAATCAGAACCAGTAATGACTTTATGGAGTCAAGGTTTTAACAGACCATATAGAAACAATCTTCAGTGATTTTACTGGCCCCTCAGGGCATTGCAAATGACCAGTGATACGTGTATTGATTTGTTTGGCTTATACATCTGATTATTCCACAAAGAGCCAGGGACATTATGAAACTCATGGATGATTCTTACAATTAATTAAAAATCAGTTGTCATGATTATCTTGTGCAGAGATATAAGCAATTATTTGCAGTACTTTTTCTTACAATTTAGCTACTGCGTGGTGAAAACTTGATTACTATATATAACTCTTAATTTCTTTTCATATCGCTTTCTCATTTATCCAGGCTCAGAGACATTCATTAATTCAGTCATGAGCAAGTGATGATGGAAATGTTTGTCCAGTGCAGCTAAAGAGACGAGCCAACAGAGGGAGATGTTGGTCTGGAGCAAAACCACCTGCAGTTAAGCAAATATAAAAGTCTTGTTATTCTGGAGGCTGTACAGGCACAGATACATGTATAGATAATTAATAAAAATAGTAAGCCAATTATTAACCATATGTATATACATCAGATTTGTATATGCTGCGTTTCTGACACACTTACACTCTGTAATGACAAAAAGGTCATTCATCTTAATTATTAGATAATATAACTACACACAGATCAGTTTACACAAACATTCGACTCAGTGTTTTGTTTATTCTTTTGTGAACTACTTAGTTTATATTATACTACACAAGCGATTCTATATTTAAATTGTGGATTATTGCTCCATCTAGTGGGGAAAATGGATACTTGGAAAATGGATGTAATTGTGAACTTTGTCTCCACAGATTAGATCATTTGTTGGAGTCTTGGCACTGAATCCTGCTCTCTCACACCTGGTGCACTGATGGTGTCATGGAAATGTTTAATCCTAAAGGGGATCAGCTCTGCACGTATATGAGACTGGAACAGGACGGGGCAGGTGGGTCTGAACTGTTTACATAAAGGTTTTTTTTTTACAGAGGCAACCACCTGCCATGATAAATAAGGTAGTTAAAACACAGATAAAACACAGAAATTGTTACATAATCATACACTTGTAAACTAAATAAGGAGGAGCATTCAAGGACACCATGTTGAAAACCTCAGATCTGAATTAAGATCTGAATCAGGATCAGTTTCGTCTACACCCTGCTAGCCTCTTTTTCTCAGTCTGAAGAGGGAGACATTTTGTTGCATTTTTTTCCCCTGACTGTATAAATCAAAAAATCAAATAAGGACACTACGAGCACGTCTTAGGATCTGGGATGTATTGATAATGAGTAAAATACTATTTGAGTGCGGCGACAATCACAATTTCGATCACTTTTATCACAATTCAACTCACAAGTTTTAAAAAGTTATCCTTTAGTTTATAGTTTAAATAAGAAACAACTGGAGAAATCTGTGGATATAACAACCTGGTATTATTATTTTTTTTTTTAACGTATTCTATTTTTTATTATTTTTTGAAAGTTTTCTCCCTGCGCAAAGGAGCTGTAAGTTTACGGTGAACCCAGTTGTCTCCTGTGCAGAGGGAGGGGAGGGCTGGTGTGTCCCAGCCCTCTGCATCCAGCTGGTGCGTCGCTCCGCAGCAGTAACGCGCCACACTCAATATGACTTTAGCCGCAAGAAGGACGCTTTTGGCGCTATTCGTTACGTTTTGCGCACCGGGATTCGGATGGACAGGTAAAATGAAATATTTAGTTTCTACCTGAGCGGGTGCAGAGACTGCACTAATCTGTTAGTCACTTTCATTTACAGTTTGTGTGCTGTAGTTGAACTTTGATTGATGCAGATTGATTGATGAGACAACTGCAAAAGTCTGTGCATTTATTAAGTATTAGAATATAACATTCCCCTCCACATACATTAATCAATATCTTGTTTTGAAAGGAATGTAAATGAAAAAAAATGAGCGCGTGAGATTTCCAAATTTTTAAACCCCTAGTTTCTGCAGAAGCCATTTTCACACAACAAATAGACATTAAAATAGATTGATTGCAGCTCATTTAAATATTTGATTTAGAATATGCGGTTCAATTCATCATTTGCAGACGTGAAAGAGTCATTGTTAGTGAGCAATCACTGAAATTATGAGCTCTGACACTATTTTCAGTGTTGTTTCTTTATGGGGGGAAACTATGATGCTGGACTCTGAACTGCAGTCATGGAACAAGTCCTTACCTCATACAGAGGACACATGCTGGAGCAACTATGATCAACAATCACAAGATGGAGATATTGTCAGGAAAAAGCGATTTTTTAAAAAACTATTTTCACGCCAAATTGGTGACTAATCTAGCTGATGATGGTGATTAATGACCAGACTTTAAAATTCAATGTCATGGGAGAATAGAAACAGAATTTTTTTCTGTCTGTCACACTTCTTCTGAGCAGTTTTATTTTGCTGTATGCTCTGAGTGAATGATCGGCCATTGGTCAGAAGTTAAGAGTTGATGAAATATACCTCAAAAGTGAGTCCAAAAGAAAATCCAACCTGCTTTAGGCTTTTGGTATTAGTTTATCAAAAAATACGGCATGTCAGCACTGTGATAAATCAAAACAACATAGACTTTTTTTTTTTTGTTGTTGACTGCACAAGCCACAGAAGCACACATGTTTTTTTAAAGTTTCTTAAGTGCTGTTTGTAAAATCAATTTTCAGGGAAAGAAGCCTACTTCCTCCAGACTGTATAAATATCCAAAATAACAAAAGTGCCATAAAGTCTGAGGGATTTTGGAGGAGAGTAAGCTGACCCTTTTGGCTGAGTTTAAAGGCCAAGCTTTTTTTCACTCAGTCCACTTATTGTGTCAGTTGATCTGTAAGTTTCTATATGTCTCCTCAACTGTAAGCACTTAGTGTATGAGGTCACCGCTTTCTGTGAATATAAGCAGCTGCTATTTGTTGTGGTATTTTCCTCAGGGTCATTTTCTTTTCCATCTTTTAGGAAGTATTTTAAGAGTAGTCATGCGCTTCTTTAGCAACACCAACCTTCATATTCATTCACTTCTATACATTTACACCTGGGAGCTTCTGTACTTAGTGCAATCACAGTTCACGGCTGCAGGCCACTAAACTGTGCCAGCAGAGCAGTTTGGAGTTAAATGCCTTCCTCTCGGGCATTTTGACAGTAGCTGTTAAGAGAGAGGAGAGTGTTACTCATTAATTTTCTCCACTCACATGTCATCAGCTTGTCTGTCTAAAATTCTAGAAATTGGGCCCGTGGGAGTATGTGGACACCTAGGCGGGAGCAGTGCAAATAGAGAGAACAGAAACATAGTGTGTTTGGACCATAAATAATGCCAACTTCTTCCACGCAGCCACAGTCCATCAGCTCTTGGAAAATGAGGAGTGTGGAGAGTAATTAGGATAGAGAATGAGGGGAAAGAGGGAATCATGTCCTTGCAGGCCAGTGGAATTTAATTTCTCTGCTCCACTTAACAAGTTTGAATTCTGCAGGAATTCACATGGCCGATCTCACTGAAACCTCTTCAAATCATAATTTGTTAATTTTCCTTGGGGGAAACATGAAAGTTACCGAGAAGCAGAGGCAGCACAGTTCTAATATTTTCCACATAGTGAGTATGTTTGATCACCTGACATAGATTGACCCAACAACCCCACCCACCTGCAACTTGGCTGCCTGTCAAACCTGCCAGCGATAGTATGTCTTTGTGTCATGATGTCATTTCTACATGCTGTTCCAGTTGTTTAAACAAGTACCACCTGAACACACTTGTCACAGCACAGTTGATAGTGTTGCAGGTAGATACTGTACAGCATAAGCTAACACTGTAGCGTGTCAATCTTCGTGAGTGAGAGGATATTAGAAGCATTTGGAAAGTGTGTTGCTTCAATAAGTGAGCTCATGACCACCAACACTGAAATGCAAAAAATGTCCGTTGCCTGTTATTGTAAAAGCCACATGTCAGAAATGTTCTGTGGTACAGATATGCATGAAAAATTCCCAGAAAGCTGCTCACTTCTGGCCCTTATTTTGTATAAAATATGTTTAATCTGCCTGAACTCCTCCACTATACAATGGCGGCAATCTAGTCTGACAGTTTGGTGATTGATGTGTTGGTGTGAAGAGGGCAAGAGCCATCTTTGGCCTTAGTCTGGTGTGTAGACTTTACGGCAAAGTTGATTACTGGAGAGAGTTTACTGAAGGTCAGAGGGGAGAGGAGTTGAAGTCTAACAGAGGTGCCACCAAGAATTCTGTAGCCCCCAGCAACATCTGACATCAACCCCCCACCTAGATGAGTCTAAGTTCACGGACGCTGCTCTTTTCTTAAACTACCATCTATTGTCTTTGATTTGAGCAGAGACAGAGCTCAGAATCTGATCTTTTAAACAAAACAGTACATCTGTTTGCTTATGTGGTCTCTCGCCCGCAGTCAGATGAGAAAACCCGTACCGCTGCCATGATTGTTTGCCAACGGTACATTCACCAGGCACTTAGCTCAGCTTTGCACGGAGACTGAAAGAAGGGAGAAACAGCTAGCCAGCTCTGTCAAGGTAAAGAAGACTGATGACCAGCGCCTCTAAAACGCTGATGTAAAACAACGAAAAATATAATGTGATAATTCAGAGCCTATAACCTGTTTCCAGTTTCCAGTTTAACAGTCTGGAAACGCTGGAAAGTGTACGAGAGGTAGGATTCTCTGAGCTAAACAAAACAAATACTTTTATCCTCCAAAATATTACATGAAATGACAAAAAAAGATATATTTTCCCATTTATGAATAGCACTATCTAGCAATGCAGATCGTTTTGGTTCAGTTTGCCTAGATTTTTTGATAATAATTAGGTATTTGCCTCCACCCACTGTGGAAATTAAAAGTTGTTTGTGGTGTTCACATCATTAAAAAAAACTCAATCTCAATAAATTTCAATCCAGAATAGCAGTTATCCTGTTGCTCATGATAATCAGTGAAGCACAGTGTCACTGTCAACAGTTTTTATTGGGGCAATTTCCTCAGTAGAACACAGTTCCAATAAAAATAGTTGACACTGTTAGATTATGTAGAGGATATTGTTTCTGGGCATTTACACTTTGCTGTTGTTTTTTGTACAATCCTTTTTTCACTTTTGTGAGTGCCACAACAAATTCTCTTGTCTTCACTCTATTTTGGTGTTTAAGCAACAGGAATTTCAGCGACTGAGCACATATAAAACCAAAAGTATCTGTAGCGCTGATTTTGTGGAGTCAGAGAAAATATGCTTTTTGGTCTTGGGTGACCAAAAATTGAATTCTCAAATCTGAAAAAGCAGCTCTGACCATTTCCGAGAGGAACATATTGTATCTGTCACGCAAAGGAATGTCAAGAAGGCTCAGCAAAACAACACTTCACTGACATCTAAGAGAAAAGACACCTCTGTCATTGGCATTTTTCCTCTGTTGTAACTATAAAAATAAATTACTTCATGATCTAAACAACTACAGTTGTGCATGATCTTTGATCTTGTTTCTGGAGCTTGCTTCTTCCTCAACGTTGTATCATCTTACCTCTGACTAGTCTCCTGTGCCTTGTTAACCCCACATACCTACACTGCCACACACACACACAGACACACACACACATTCACTGTTGACCCTGGTTATTGATGGTAGTTTGTGCAAGTTGACAGTTATTAGAGGTTAAAGCAAACCCATTAGGGAAGTGTTGGGGGTGGTCAGCGTCTGTGATTTTGTGGGAAGGTGAGAGGCTTCTCTTGTGAAAGTGGAGCACACTGCAGGTGCATTAGTGCAAGTATTTTCTGGAACAGTTTAACAGGTGTCCTTTGACCTCAAAGCTTACCTGCATATGCTTCATATACCGAACTACACATGCACATACACATGTGTCTGTCTGTATTGTAAATCTTTGAGGTGGACATGTGTGCTGCATATCCTATGTCTTCCAAAAAGAACATGCGTCATACACATCTGTCTGCATTGTTGACTAGTGGTCTCATTATGTCACTCTTTCTTTAAAAAAAAAAAAAAAAAACAGTGACATAACAACCCTCAGGCCTTTCCCTCGTTCTTCACATACTTAATACTTTCCATTGCCCAACTCAATCATACTCTTGTCTGTCTGTCTATCTTTTAGTATGTAGTACAGAAAATGTTGCTCCGGTTCCCCTGGTAACGCCCAGAAACCAAGCCTCCCTTTGTAAGATTATGATGTTACAAGCATTTGGTTTCGTAACAGCTTCCCAAACTGTTTATTCCTGGATGGCAATCATGCATCTGTAGTGCTCAAAGGAGTCTTGATTTAATCAGAAATATCTGCTTTGCCCTTGGATCATAAATTTCCAAAGAGGCCAAATCACAGAATGATGTCTGGACAGAAGAGCAGATCCCATCCTACGCGATACACAGCCTTATTGGAAACAGGGTGCAAGTGATTGAAGTGTGTCCAGACTTGTGTCAGTGGAGTTTGCCACAGACAGCTGATATAACTGACTGCACTGTAAACCTGCATCGATGAGGAAGCAATGAAGAGAGACTGTTTTGTTTTTTTTACCTGACAATGCATATTCATACTCCTTAAAGCAACCAGACACATGTGACATGAGACCCACATCTACAGTCAGCAAAACCAACGATGTGACCATCTTTCAGCACATGCTTAAATTTTAGCATAAGCACAGACAACATCGCAAACCTCTGGAGATCTGTGACCATCTGGAAATTATAGTACAATAATACTGAGTGGCAATTAAAACTAAATGTGAAAAGTGAAAGCACAGGTCCAGCTGGGAACACACCTGGAGACAACAAGAATTCAAAGTGATAAAGTAATTTTGTGAAGATGTGAAACAGAAATTGCTGCTGTAAACCTTTGGGGAGCCCAAACGGTCATATGGACCAGCTGTTTATGAAATTGACAGGCACTACTGACAATTGTATGTGACCGATAAATGACCAACATGCTAAGTATGCTCTCATTAAGCCAGTGTATAAAGAATTGTATTTGCTAAAACTAAACGCAATTATTTTCTTTTTTAGTACTCTTGCAGTTACAACCAATTTATATTTTAATTAACAGTTGATAAAAAAAAATAATGCACATATTAATACAACGGCATCAGAACCAAAGGCAGCAACATGGGCTTTAACTTTGAACTTTTCTGACTTCAGAACCACCACAGGGTCAACACCAAGACACTGAATGGATTCCAAAAGCATGAAAATGAATAGAGAAACTATTCAGTGAGCTCTTTACAGCCTGGTTCTTGTCTCATTAAGTAGGATCTGACAAAACCAAACTTTGATGAACTTCCTCTGAGACTGATAGGATTAAGCACTTTTTCTTTCCACTCTTCAGACCTCTTACTAATGTTTACTTTTGTTGATTTAGCTGAGCTTTCAGCATCCATGCAAGCTCTCAGCCACAAAGCCATTATTTGGTGCAAGATGAATCAAGTCTGCTTTTGTGAATATCTCAAGTGGTTGTTTATTATTTCTTATATATTTTGTGCTCACTGTGGCCTTTTAGATGCTTTCTCTTTCATGCAAACTGCATTCATCATTTCATGCTGATGTGTTAATGTCACATTCAATGCCTTACTTTATTATCTGGGTGTATTATAAGCTCGCTTGATGATTGTGCAGTCATTCCTACATTGCATTATGCTAGCATGCAAACCAAAAGAAGAGCAAAGAGACGGTTGCAAGCCAAAACAGAGTGGTGGTTACTATTTTCTCTGTTTTGTTTTGGGTTTATGTAGCCAGGAGAGAAAATGAGTATTGCTTATTGTCCTGAGCTTTTAGCATCCAACCAAATTCTCAGTTATTTACTTAACCATCAAATTGGTTTATATTATTCAGAACTGTCTTACACGTAAGTCTATGCTTCATCAGAATCAAAGTTACTTTAAATGCCAAGTATAATAAATATGGAGAAGATTGTCCTGGTGGCACTGAAGTAGAGGTGTATTAATGGCTAACAGAACTCAAACAATGAGACTGCATACTGGCGCGCAAAAAGGTTTTATATTTAATAAGGGACAGTTCAAAATTAAAGCTGTTTGAAACGTCATACAGGCATAATTTATCCAGATGTCATTTGTTTTGCAGCAGAGAAGCTCCTGCGGCCACACAATGGGAAACAGGCATCTGTGGACAAGGGCCTGAGGGAGAGCTGGGAACCTTCTATCCATCTGGATGGAAGACCTGTGGATCGCTTTGTTATCACCTCTAACAAACCAACGAGGTCTCACCGTATAACCAAAGCGGGCAAGGACAGTCGCTCTCATCTAATCGAGGATGTAGGTAAGACAAAAACAGAGAAAAAGTTTCAAAGAGATGGTGAGAACAAGGTGGGGAAAGTGAGATGTTAAGATCAGATCGCTACGAGTCCTCGACCAGATGAACCAAGCAAATAGGACATAATGGTTTTGTGTTTCTGAGGGACATAAGCAGTGCTGGTAGAACTGCTAGACAAAAAAAGGACAAAGAGTGAGGGAAAAGAGGTTTGGCTTTTACTTTGGGGTGAACTTTCAAAACCCAGAGTTCTGCACTTTCTCATGATGAGCGCCAAGAGTGAGAAGAGGATGAGAAAAGCTGTGTATGAAGTAAAGATGCCAGGAGGTCGGAGTATACACACACACAAACACACACATGTGCATGACTGTGTGATCAATTTTTATCAGTAGATTAGTTCATCACTGGATGTTTTTTCCTTATCTGAGTCTGCCAGAAAAAAAAAAAGAAACAAGTAAGTGCTTGTGGTTGCGGTGTGTGTGATCAGCTCAGCAGTTAGTGGTTATTTCAGGATTTAGAGGTGAATCTCAACAGCTTCCATGGTCATTGCTAATTCCATCTTGTAAAACAGACAGGTCCTTATGTTTCTATACACACAGTTTGCAGTGTTGATACAGCCTGGCCTGCTTTTGTCATTATTCCATTTTCCTCTGTCCTTGGCATCTTTGAGCCATACTTCATCAGCAGCTCAAAGTCCACAGCCAACCCTTCGTTTCTACATCCAAAACCAGCCCAACTCCCATAACCCAAGCTCTTTTGTTGTGGTCACTTGACATTGTGTGTGTGTGTGTGTGTGTGTGTGTGTGTGTGTGTGTGTGTGTGTGTGTGTGTGTGTGTGTGTGTGTGTGGTGGTTGTGGTGGAATATAGGGTGTTGCCAAGCCATGAAGTCATACATTGTCTTGTTTTGGATTTAAACATGCATCTCAGGATGTGTTTGTGTTTATATGAGTGAGTGTGCGTGCCGCCCAGTGTGCGTTGTGGTAGCCGTGTGGTCTCTTCAGCTACGGTGCTGTTCGCCATAAATCTCTGGCAACCGAACTGCATCTCAGTGTTGCCTTTCCAAAAATTCCTTGCAGATCGTGTGTGTTGTTCCCTCAGCAGCATGAGAGCAGCATCAGTCGTCATAAATAACACCATGCTGTTTCCCTCCACATCATTAATGTGTCTGGACGGTCACTGTTAGAGCAACAAAGATGGAGAGATGACTTATTAGAGGCAACAGGGAACAAGATGGAGAGTTAAGGAAAAGTAAAGGGGAGACTGAGAACTTCCTGCTCAAAAAAAAGGAATACATAGATACATTTCTCTTCATCAGATAGATATTATGGGGGTGGGTTTCCTTTTCAATTCATATAATTCACTGCTTGTTCACTAGTCTCCATTGGCAACATTATTTAACAAGAAATCCTGTGTCTTTTTTTAGACCCTGAATGGGTTAACTTGGATGGCTTTGCTGTGTTGGGCGGTGCACCTGTCAGCAACTCATCAGCAGGTAAACCTAATCTCAAGGCACTTTTACCAACAATACATGGGAGTGGTGTGTCTCAGTTAACATCCGTACATGTAAAACTATCTAGTTAAATCTTTTAAAAAGCGTTTTTCTGAAATTATCTGCTGTCAGTGCCGATATAAAAGAAACTGCCAAATCTAATGTGATGATGATTCATAAGACCGTGTCTTGGGGCGACAGTCTCCTTTTTCTTTATTCCCTCACTTGTTCTGTCCCTTTGGGATCAGGAGGGAAAAAGACTCACTTGTCTGTGACTCATAGCTTCCATTTATTCAGTGAGGTATGTTTTTTCTTGAAATTGATCTAAATCTAACATCTGATTTAGAGTTTTGTTGCCTTTAATTGTGTCCACCACATTAATTATCACTTATTTGCCTGTTGCTGCTTTCAACAAAATAAAAAATGAAAGGAAATTAGTTGTACACAGATAGGTCAACTTGCTTATAAGCTGATTGCCAGACCTTGATTTTTCAAAGTGTTCAATGTATTATATTATTAGTGCACAGCCAACTCATGATAAGCCAACTTGAATAATCAATGGATAAATAATTGACTGTCAAAAATTGATTAATAATTAGCAGTCATTCATTTATTGAGAAAATTTGAAAATATTTACTGTTCAACAAGTTCTCAAATATACAGATTGCTTGATTTTTGTTTTATTGTCTTTGTAATGTTAGATCAGTTTGGATGTTAAGCTGTTGGATAGACACAGCGGGGTTGTGGTTTGCATTGTTACCTTGCAGCAGTGATTTGCTGGGTGGTCTTTCAGTGGGGAGTTTGCATGTTCTCTTTGTGTGTTTTCCTTCCTTCAGTCTAAAAACATGCAAGTTAGATTAAATTACAACTTTAAATTGCCCATAATCTGTGAACGTGAGTGTGAATGTTTGTCTGTTGCTACATGTTAGTCCTGTGATTGACAAATGATTAGGTTGTTCCCCCACCTCTTGTCCATATCTCTACTGGGACAGACTCCAACCCTTTCATGACCTTCAAGGATTAGCTTGTCTGCGGTACATGACAGACAAAACAAACTCAAATTCAATTTAGCTCTGAACATGTTATGGGTTTTTGGACTTTTATGGGTAGATTTGAATTTAGGGTTAGGACTGAATCATTAATTGAAAAAAATAGAAGCAAATATTTTACAATTCAAGAATGACATAATATTGAAAATCATTATGTAGCCCTGATGATATAACCTTTAAAAGGAAATGAGATGTTTTGTCATATGTTCCTCTTGAAGTCATTCACAAGTAACTTAAGACCAGGCTTTTTATAAATGACATTGTCATTGGCATTTGAACATTTAAGCATGCAATGTAAACACACATCAGTCTATCACAGAGCTAACTCAAATAGACATGCATACACTTGTGTTCATACTGTTCCTGTGGACAATTTTGCTTTTCCAAACCACTTGATTTGGCGCATCTGTGCCATGGCAGGGAACATGGAGAGTCCATTCAAATTCCACGCTGAGAGGATCAAGACCAGGAATTGAACCCAGACTCTTCTTGCTGTGAGATGACAGTGCTAACCACTGAACCGCCACACTGCTCTGGAGTTTCAGTTTTATTTGTTTGAGACAGGGCTGTGCTGGAGACATGGCTAATCATATTTGTTGGGTTAAACCTTGGTGAATAAAGTCAAACAACTGCTGTGCTTCTGCGTGGTTATGTAATATTTAACTAATGCCCTAGTAAAAAAGATGTAGCAAATGTAATAAAGCCCAGCTTATTCACTTGCCACCAACTGAAAAAATACTATCATACAAATTAACAAATAATGTCCAATGCTTAACTGAAGGCTAATTAGCGAACAGAAAAAAACAGAAAGTGAGCTTATTAGTTATGTATGAGGAGATGGCTAATGTATGAATTATGAATTAAGGCATCACTGTCGTAGGATTTCTGTAACTGACAAGATGTTTCCTCTCTGTTTTGGTTCATCAATTTGTTACAATTACTTTTGATGATAAATTGATCTGTTCTGTCTCTGAGAATTATTTGTTTAAATAAACAACACACGAACAACCAAAATTTTAACAGTAGATCAATCATGATAATTTATCAAACAATATCCCAAACATTTAGAACTGTTACAAAGCTAACACACAAACTGTCAAATTTTATCCAAAATTAGTCCAACTTATGTTTGAACTTTATTTCATACGGCACTAGCCATTTTTCTGGTAAGCAAATGTTTAACAAAGACATGGCCCTAAGTGTTCATATTTTGACTAGAGTTGTATCTTTGCCAGTATTTAACTAGCTTCTCTGCCAGTTGGGGCTCATTTCATTATTTTTGTCTCCAGGAAAGCTCTGCCACCAAGAACTGTTTGTATAGCTGTTAAATAAAACTGACAAAACTAAGCAATGTGCTCTGCCATGAGACCTAAACTCACCAAATTATGTTTGCAAAGTTTAGATTTGCTTTTGAAGGTGGTGAAACATCAAAGATGGATAAAAGCTTGGCTTTCACTAGATAGGTTTGAGGAGGGAGTGAGAAGACAACAGTGACATTCTTCAGCTTCAGCCTGAGCACACTGAGGTGGTCTCTTGCTGAAGCAGTGGTATGTCTGTCTGACTGAAGGCCAGCTTCATAGCACCTCGGACCATTGAGCTTCCAGGAAAAGACAGAAAGGATCTGGCAGCAAAAGCATTGTGGAGTCAATGGTTTAGTGGTCCGCGGCATAATGACCTGGGCCAAACTATGCGCTGTGACAGTTTTCCAAAAAGAAAGAGAGGAAGAAGAAAATAAGAAAAAAGAGAAGTCGACTGATTAAAACCAAATGGAGCTATTTCTGTTTTAAGTTATAGCTAGCATGAGGAGAGACAGTCAAAAAGGTATGGATCCAGAGATGAGACGGGAATGCCAGTCACCTCATGTAATTGTTATGGTAATATGGTAATATGTCATGTAATAAATAATGTTCAGTAGTGTGCTTTGTTGACTTAACCATTCAAATTCCTGCATTTTCAGTTATATTACCACACAATAGCACATATGTCAAACTTGTGCAATATGATTATCTTTGTAGATGTTATTCTTTATTCATATGTTGATATTTGTCATTTCAAAGGATAGACGGTAGACTCAACACAGTAAACTGAGACTAACATTTTGACAGTACTTTTATTATGTTAAAATTCATGCAGATCCAAAGAACCTCAGAATGCAAAGCAGAGGAAAAGACGTGAAAACTGAAAAATGTGACAGGAAAAACAAGATTCAGAGAAGGGAGTTGGTGCATTACCAAACAAACAGTCAATGCTTCCAAGATCCAAAGGAAAAGAAATTCGCTCAGCTGCGCTGGCAGGACAGAGGAGGATTGAGACAGAGAGAGGAACAGAGCACTCCAAGTTTTACTGGAAAACAAAAAAACACCTCAGTCTTCCTAGGAGCTTTTCCCGTGTGCTTTTATACAATTGTCTCAGCTGGAACTACCCTACCTGTTGGAAGGGGAAATCCTGCATCATGCTGTTGATCTGACCTTATAACCACTTTGAATTGTTTCAAATTCACTTTGTTATATCAGCTGTCTTGTCAGTACTCACCCAGCTGTGCATGTTGCTATGCTGATGTGAAACAGGGCAGATCTATTTCATCTGACAGTGATTATGAGAAATGGATTAAAGGAGGGAAAGAGGGAGGAGAGTGAAGGAAGAAGATGAAAGTGTGGGGAAGGACAGAGCAGTTTTTTGTTAAATTGCCAGCGCTATCGCACAGCACTGCAGCCAGATGAGGAGGTTTGTCTGGCTGTCTGAGTCAGTGTCTGAGACACAATCCAAGATAGAGTCAGCCACCACTAGGGTGGGATTAAATTAGGAAGCAGGACATGAGAAGTTGGATCTGATGACACAGGACATGGTGCAGATCCATAACATGTCCCTTTTTGACAACTGGGAATGTTTACAGTCACTGCTGGATGAAATTGGCATGTAATTATGTGTTTATCACTGAGCGGATGTGTCTTGAGTGGTGCAGTTATGTTGAATCATTTTCCATGGCAGTTAAGGGTTTTATCTAGGTCCCAAAGGCAAATCCAGCACAGAACACACATTATAAATGAACTATGGATCATGAAGGTAGAATGAACCTCGTTGCTCTCTGACTTTATCTCTCCATTACCATCCACCAACAGGTCCAGTCAGGTCTTCACAAACTGCAGCCAGAAATCAGCCATCTTTACAGCTGCCCACGAGGGTGGGCAGAACGGCTCATTCATCAGGTGTATCTAATACCCGGACACACAGGAGGGCACCTCAGTCCTCCTCGGGTCCCAGGCAGCCTGAAAGAGCTTTGGCAGGAGCACCCCTGCTGGAACGAAGACGCCCACATCACATCAAACCTCAGTCAGACCAGAGAAACCGAAACACAGCCAAACTAAGTAAGAAGATCCAATCTTATTCTCTTGATCAATTGTTGTTAAAGATGAGCTTTAGACTGTAGTAAAATTTGCTGCTGAAAGTCTTAAAAATTATAATTTGCACATTCTGCTTTGTTGTTTTCAGATTTTTTTTTCTTATATGAAAATTTAGCTAAATGTATACATTTTGTTTATACTATCTTTAGTGTCCATAGTGTAAACCCTGGCCGTGCCTGGTATCCCTTTTTATTCATAGCGTCTGAGTCCGTTCATGTGGTGTCACTGCAGGCACAGAAAGCCCTGGGCCAGAGCGCACCCGCCAACAGAGCAGTCGCAACCAAAACAACCACACCAGGTACCTGCTGGTTCATAGTTCATGATTTATCTAAATGAAGTTAAATGAGGTGCAAGAATGTTTAGGTATCATGGTGTAAAAATATAGAAAATAACAAAATTAATTGAACGTATTAGTCTCATCTTAAGAATACGTAGATAGACCTTTTTGTCTCTGTGTTTTTGTGTGTGTTTGTCTACGTGTGTGTTGACCAGAGCCAGAATATGAGGCTCGGGACATCAGTGTCAGGGTCATGTCGCCTCAGTCGGTCCTCATCTCCTGGGTTGACCCGGAAGTTGAGATGGGGAAAGTCTCCCCTGATGCACCCAGGTAGGATCTGTTAAAGTGTGTGTTGGTGCATGAGTCAGTTAACAAGACAGAACGATCATTTAAAACAAACATAGAATAAGAGGCTGAGTGAACTCTAACCCTTCCCACTGAAATTACACATTTTCATTCTCTCTGAATTCAGATCCTACACAGTTAGGTACAGAGAGAAAGGCGAGTCAGCACGCTGGGAGTACAAGGACAGCAACCAGAGGAGAATGATGATAGACACCCTGTCTGCTGACAGCATGTATGAGTTCTCTGTCAGAATAACCAATAGAGAAAATGGTGGAAAGTGGAGTGTTTCCGTCTTTCAGAGGACCCCTGAGTCAGGTATGAACTGCTACTTGAAAATTGTTCATATCATTTCTCATTTCCATATTTTGTAAGATGTGATGCAACTGAAGGATAGTGACAGATATTGATTACATTTTAGACGAGAGCCAAAGACCAGAATTTTCCATAGCATAATAAAAGAGCAATTATTATTTCAGAAAAGAATTCATTCTTGCATAACCCTGTCTGTTAGCTCTTTTCCACTGTATTTCCTCATACGACACCTCATCAAATTCAAAGCTTATTACTTGCATTTGATATTTGACCCAAGCTTTGGCCCCTTGTCTGTCATGATTGCAGCCTTTTTAACGTATCATAACAAGTCATGGGCTGTGGTTCATTGGAGTGTTAGCATTTACTACCTGGCTCACAGCTCAGATCTCTTTTTACACTACCATACATGATCTCAAAGGGATGTTTCTTGAACAATATATGGCAGCAGTATTTTTCCTCAGCTGAAGATTCCTGGCACAAGTGTTACATGTTTTAAGCAGCAATTTTCTCACCCTGTTCCCACTATGCCTATTCTGGTTTCTGTCTTGCTGCTACTTTAACTGTTTTCTTTCCAGTCACTTGTGTTCTCCTTACTTGCTAGCACCATCTGGACCACCAGAGAACTTTGAGGTAAAGCCACTACGAGGGAAAGGCACTGCTGTCATAGCTACTTGGGATCCACCAGAGGAACCCAATGGGAGGATAAGAGGTCAGACTTTTACATATTTTCTGTCAGTGTTCCCTGTTATCCATGAACTGACATTGTTTATACTGTAATTTCATTCTTGCAGTGTCTATGTGGGTGGGAACAAAACTAATTTATGTGTGGTTAGTTCCTTCTGTAATTTCAGTCCTCATATACTCATGATGTCAGCAGTTAGTGACATGGGTTACTCAGTCACTAGGTAATTTAACACAGTGCTTAAGTCACAGACCTTCTCAAATTTTGACTGGTTGGTAAAACTCTATGGTAAGCTATCCTTAGCTAGCTAGTTGGATCACTTTCCACTTTACATGGAATACAAATCAGGACACTCAATACTACCAAATGCTGAATTTTTTTAAAGGTACAGATGTCTCTCTTGTTAAAATGGGTTATAGAAAAAAAGGTAAAAAAAAAAAAAAAAAAAAAAAAACAGAAAAAAACTTATATGCATTGTTGAATCCAGTTTCTCAAGGGCGGTGAAGAGTTTTTCTTGAATTCTCTCACCTCATCTCTATACAACAGTTATTTATGTTCTCCCTGAACAGAATACATCCTGTCCTATGCTCCTGCTATGAAGCCATTTGGTATGAAAAGTGTGACGTATCGTGGAAGTAGCACCACAGCCACCATAGATGGGCTCACACCAGGAGACCGATACATCTTCAAGATCAGAGCCACCAACAGGAGGGGCCAGGGACCACAAAGCAAAGTCTTAAGTGTTGCCATGCCAGCATGTAAGCACTTTTTACTTTATTTTGAAGTATGTGTGCTTAAAAATGTGTCTTATCCTAAACTGATGACATTTTTTTTAATTAATTTCCAGCAAGCAGTACCACTTCATCTTTCTCAAAATCCAAGGACAGCCGCAGGACTAGCCACACTCATTCCAAACAGGATACTGATCACGACGAACCAGAGGAACCAACAGAGGAACCAACCACACCCCCCCAACAACGCCATGCATCTCCCAACAGGCGTGTACGCCCGCTTTCCCAGACCCGCTCCTATCACAGCATCTTTTCTTCTGTAAGAGGATCGGTCAAGAACACGGTGAACCGAGGTTCATCGAGAGGAAGACCTCAAGAAAGAGAAGTGGAAGAGGAAGAAGAGAAAATAGCCACAACACCAGCTCCAGTAGAAACAACAACCATGGAGGTTATACCAGAGACAAAAGAGCCAGACAATGATGTGTCCCCTGAGGATGATGTGGGATATGATGAAGAGGCCCTGACTACCAAGACCCCCAGCCTCAAAGTTTTGACACCATCACCAACTAAACCAGCTGCAGTTCGTCCCAGAAGGCCCATTAAAATCAGGGTCCATCAAAAACCAGGATCCAAGGCTTCTTCCTCCTCCTCATCAGCAACTTCATCTTTAGATACTTCATCTTCCTCATCATCTGCCTCTTTTCCTTCTAGATCCTCTACATTCTCCTCATCATCTTCAACTTCATCATCGTCTTCCTCACGTATTCAAGAGTCAGCAGCCAGTAGAAAGGACTTTGTAGCTTCTGCATTCCCAGAAAGCAAAGAGACCTATGATAAGCCCACTGATGATAAGTCCACTCCAGTTGTAGACGAGAACAGTTCACACCAGTCAGAGACTACACCTGTAGGTAGAGGTTCAGCTTCAGGAGGGCGCTCCAGTGGATCTAGTTTTGGTTCTAGATATGGTTACAGCCGCAGACATCCTGGAATTTTGTTTGGAGGGAACTCAACACGACTGCTGGATGGTTACAAACCTTCCATCACTTCACAGTCAAATTTACCAAGTAGAACTCCAAACCAAGCAACATCAAACACACGTACTTCAGCAACATCACAAGCCACTGTACCAAACAGGACTCCTATCATTTCACAGTCAAATCTACCAAGCAGAACTCCAAACCAAGCAACATCAAACACGCGTACTTCAGCAACATCACAATCCACTGTACCAGACAGGACTCAAAACCAAGAAACATCACATACATCCAATCCAACATCAAAGTCAACTTCAGGGACTGTTTCTAAAACCCAGGCAACATCTCCTACATATAATTTTGACAAATCAAAGATCAGCTCACAGGCCAGGTCACATGGCTCTCCAACATCAAGTAGACAGAGTACAAACGCTAATCCATCCACTTCTCAAAGTATCCCACAACAGTCATCCACTGCAGCTGCATCAGGTTCTTCTCGGTCAACATCACACAGAGGATCTCATGGCTCTGCCACTTCACAAAACACGTACAATTCAAAGAGTTCACCTGAGCGAGACACAACATACAACAAGGAAAATGATGATTATAAAAATGAAAACATAGATGACAAAATAAACAGACGTGAAGAGCCAACTTCAAGTTCTACAACACAACCTACAGAAGAACAGAGAAAAGAGGAAAATGGACGGGAGAAAACAGAAGAAAAGACTGTGGTTTCTCGTACTAGGATTAATCCCTCATTTGCTGAAAGATTTCCTTGGCTAGTCAGTCGTTATCCAGGCAGATTCAGTTCAGGAGTAAGAACATCATCTTCTAGACAGGATGGCAAGACTCCTGTGACGAGGACATCATCCTCTGTAGGAGCTGGCAGACCCATCATGAGGGGAACACCCACTAGGGTCTCAGGGGCCACAGGGGCTGCAGGAGTGTCGGTGATACAAGAGACAAGTGACAGTCTGAAGACTCCTTCCACTCATGACTCACTAAAGAATGGTGTTGGAACAAGCTTGACTAAGCCTTCTTTAATGAATAAAAATACCGTATCTAGCGATTCTAGAAACCCAACTACCTCATCTTCTTCCTCTTCATCCTCTTCAGCTTCCTCTGCTTCAAATTCCCATCACTCCTCAGATGGACACAAAGACTCAAGTGAGTCCATCCACAGGGGAACATCTAATGATAATGATAACAGTCACCATACAGACTATGTCAACCAGGGAAATAGAGAAATTAGTGAGAAAAATGAAAAAATTGCTGACCCAACAGTTGCCCAGAAGAATCCTGCTATAACATCAGCTGACCCTCATAGAGACACACAGGACAATGAGAGTATGGATACAAGGGAAACTTCTTCTAGTACCAGGACTGGCACATCATTTGGACTCACTCCAACTCACCGTCGCCCTGGTGTAGGAGTGAATGGGAGGGTCCGCTCTCCTCTGTGGGCTAACAGGCAATTTGGTGGATCTAGGCTTCCCATCAGACCACAACCAGCACAGAACTCAAGGGTAGGCTCTTCAACTTCTGAATCATCCTCATCTCATCCTTCTTCATCAAATTTGCCCCAAACACCACTGACTTCAGATCATGAGGCTGGCACAGGCACTACTGTGACAAGGACAGGAGGAATACTTGGGGGAAATGCCCAGTCAACATCTTCATCTGGATCTTCAACTAGGGACAGCTTGAGGGCACAAGGGAGTAGGTTTCGGTATCCTATCATCAGAGGGAAACCAACCAATGGAGCAGCACTCAAACCTGCCAATGGAAATGGTCAGTTGTTGCCATACATGGGATTACGAATTGATCTCAGCTACTGTATAACACAAAACATGCATGGATTTACATGAGCAAAAAAGCCAAATGATAAATACTGTTAAGTTAAAGTAACTGATAATTTGCTGTGCTTTGCTTTCATCATACAATCATTTAGGTAAAAATGGAAGACCCAACCTCACAGCAACAAGTGATAAAGATTCCTCATCTCATGGAACCAGTAAAGCTGCTGGTCAAAGGTTTATAACTGGACCTGATGGAACTAAATGGGTAACTATGTTCAATGGCCTTTAAAGAGGTTATATGCAAAGTTTTGCAGACATGAAACTGCTGAAATGTTGCAAGTTCAGGATGAAATTTAATTTCTTTATTTTGCAAAAGGTGGTTAAAAGCAGCTAGTCAATTTTATCACTTTCTGATAGCAAGTCACTGCAGTGTCCAGTCCTTAAAAAGCAGGACTGCTCAAAGGGTGTCTTGTAACCTCTTGTACTAAAGAGGAAATGACAGCTGATAGTAATACCAAATGTTATAGATTTGGTAAATCTTTCTGTCTGTCCAGGTGGTAGATTTGGAGCAGGGCGTTCTCATGAACCAGGATGGACAAGTTCTCCAGGACTCCAGTGGAAAACCGAAGAGAGTGGTACTTGGCGAGGATGGACGCACAATCTTTGGTGATATGCTATACCAATCTTACATCAAATTTAAACATACAGCGTACAGAACGAATTTGCATATGTAAAACATTTCCCAGTGTCATCATTGGCTTACTTTTACTCAGATCTGATCAGATCAGAAGATCAGAATCATCTTTATTGTCATTGTAACTAGATACAGTGTAAAAAAAATATGACTAAATTACTAACTGCCTATCAGATCACATGGGAAGTCCACTGGTAAACCAGGAAGGTATGGCTCTGTTTGGCCACGGCAGAGATAGTCGGCCTGTGATCAACCCCAAAGACAAGGTCCTCATGGTTGGAGGGAAACCTGTACTTGGATTGGACCGGCCTCACCATAAGACTTCCACCACCACTACCACCACCCTGGCTCCCACTACCACACCTGAACCTACTACCACGGACTGGATGTTTGAAGAATCTACCACGGCACTGCCATTCCCAACCTGTCCACCAGGAACTTTCTCGAAAACAGATGAACATGGGTATCCAGTGCTGGACCCAGATGGAATATTGGACTGTTATCCAGAAGGTAAGTTTTTATCCCAAAATTCACACTACAGGATCATGGAAAGCTATTTTTAGAAATCTGTGAAATAGGAATGAAAGAAAATACTATTAAATCCCTACTTGCAATATTGACTATAAAAATAGCTTTTCCACAGCACTGAAGTTAAGTTTAGTGGAATGTTATGAGCCAGGACATGAATAAGTAGAACTTCACTAAATCTCTTACTTATATTGTTTGTCATATTCAGCTGGGTCAAGGCCGTAAGTGTTTCCTGTCTGTACCCACTGAGCCCTATAACTCTATAACTGTGGGTGTGTGCAATATTGTGTGATCTGGTCAGTGTGTGTGTGTGTGTGTGTGTGTGTGTGTGTGTGTGTGTGTGTGTGTGTGTGTGTGTGTGTGTGTGTGTGTGTGTGTGTGTGGAACCACATTAACCACATGTAAGCCTCCACATCTGGGGCCTGGCTGCGGTCAGAATACTGCTGACACTAGACACTGCAAGACACTACAAGCTATCCATTGTACTCTGTCATTGGTGTTATCACAAAAAGATAATGATTGAAACTCTGTAAAGCAGTTAGCACACATGGTAGAGGATTTGAAAGTAGTTAGACTAAACCCAATTACAATAGAAAATATATTTAATTAGAGAAGTATAGTTTAATTCATATGTTATAAGTTTTACTATTATCAGTGGCCACTGTCAGAAAAATATGTCACTTTTCTTATTTTATAATGAACTTCAAACAAATGCAATGTAAATTACAAATGATTCAGTATCATCCACCTCAGTCAGGGTTTTCAACTAAAACAGAAAATGTTGCTGCAATTATGAGGAAATTGATGTAAAAATTTGATGGTGAATTTTTGGTATTTTTTGTACAAAATCTTGAGTAGCTATAAATAGATTTGAATAGATAAAAAAATACAAAAAAACATTGCACAATATACTAGTTAAATGAGTAAACTCTCTCATTGACACAAGATACCTCAGTGTGGGCGCTTTGTACCATTAAGTATCCATAACCAATGCAGCAACAGCATGGATAACCTCAAGTTGGAAACATGTTTCCTTGTAAAGTCAAAAATGGGGAAAGCAGTAAACACTTTCTCACTCAGACTTTATAAACTAAAGTCTAGCCTGGGTTAATTTACTGTCAAAATAAATAGTGGTGCTTGTACCTATGTTTTCAAGTAGGTTTGTCTGTATGGATTTCCATGTCTCTCTGTGTATGACATCAGAAATGTGTACACATCCATGTGAGACTGATGCCACAGCTTGTTCTACTTCTCTGACAGAGGAATCCTCAGGAATGGAAATGGACAACATGGTTACAGTGCCTGATGCTTTAGCTCTTAAGAAAGGTATTGGCTGAGTTTGGCTTTGAACCAACCTACCGCCACCAGGCTTGATGGACTAAAATTCCCTCAGTACTCATTGTTTGCCTATCATTCGCTGCTCTGTTTGGTCATTGTCTGTTTATCTGTCAGTGGATGTTTGCTGGCTCTTAATGTCTCTTCCTCTCCGTCTTGCCTGTGGTCTTCACTTTGTTTCTCTTCTTGTACATTTGTTTGCCTTGGTTTTGGTTCATTGCTTGGATTTTGGATATTTTCCATTCTAGCCTGTTTTTAATCACTTTTATTCCAAAAAACTGGACCCGGACTGCATGTGAACTCCATTACTAAGCCTAAGAGAATGCCCTGGCTTATGATTTAATGCAATGTATTTGCTGTTCTCAACGTTGCTTTGTAATGTAATAGATGAACCCTGGCCTCAGCCAACAACCAGCTGGAAAACGTCAGATGGTTGGTAGCATTGGCACTTTATAACTTCACTCTAGGTGTTTAGAGGTCTGACTATATCCATAGCATGTGAGTAGCAATTGATATTTTCTTTAGTTTTTATGGTTTTTGCTAGAAAAGTCACTTTGAGGGTTGCAATATTTTCTTAGCTTTTCCCAGTCACGGCTCAAAGCTGTTTGCATGTGTGTGGACCATGATGTAATGCCAAAGTCCACTGGTGCAGCACGGGGTAAAAAGCAGTGATGAAAGAGGAAGGAACTAATTCGATTTCATCCAATGAATCCTTTCACATTTGTCAGCCTTGGAGACTTTTGAAATGGCTGTTGTCTTCAAGCTCCCAGTCCAACTCCCCCTTATCCCCCCAACCCCCTCTCACATGGAAAATATCGGTAGAAAAACATTACATAAGTATACAGCTTTGGTCTTTTCGAAGTGATCTCACATATCTTCACAGAACTGAGAAAATCTCTGTACACTCATGTTACACAGATCATGAATCAACAATTAAGAGGGATTAATGAAACACAGCATCATGTTATTGATTTAGGAAGTAAATAACAATTCTCTACTTTTAATCAAAAACTCACTGACACATATGTTATTGCTAGATGAGTTACTTCTTCAGACCAGCCTGCCACCTTCCACCACCACCACTGCACCTACAACCACCACCATCGCTGCCACGACTACAGAGATCTCCACTCCGGTGCCACTCTCCAGACCCATCAACAGAGGCCCTTCATCTGAGTTTGACCTCAGCGGGAAAAAACGATTCACAGGTACTCAAAGACAGGAATAAGTGTGTGTTTCTTTACTTTTTTTTGCCTGTTCCGTATATGTCTGTACATCTTTAGCCTCAGATTTCAAATTTAACGTCACATTGACATTATTCCTGATGAATTGCTTTTTAAAATGAACTCAACCTCTACAGACAGATGCAGTAAGTTATGTCTTCACCTAATGTATGAATAACCATTATATCAGCCTCTCCCAAAAGATTATATGCTTCTATTGGTTTTTCTCCCAGAGTTAAACACTGAGATTTCCAAATGGCTCTAAGCTCAAAAAAGTTTAAATTTAATGTCACATCACCATTCTGCATGATGGATCTTCCCCCTCAGGTATTTAATAAGTTATACTTTAACCTGATATATGAACAAAACACCCTTCACCCAATAATCTGACTTCTTTCAAGAAGCAGGAGAGTTATATCTCTCCACCACAGATGTCAGAGAGACTAAAAAGAATTACACATTATCTTTATGTGATGAAAAGATAAATAGCGCATGTCTTTAGCTAAGTAAAGGAATGTGATTGACCAGGCATGCTCAGCGTCTGAGTATCACATATATTTTAGTGTCCCCAGTCATGAGTGTGTGTGTGATAATCTCTCAGTGCTGTGAATAATGACAGGCTGATGGGACTTCTATTCTGTTTCGTGGAGGAGTAATACATTTGGCCCTCTATCTTGGCTCTTTCAGCAATACTTCATAAATATATGATCCAGTCAGACTTTACAGAAACAAGAAAAAACAAATGGTTGGTTTAATAGGTTCAATCGGTCTTAGGTTGGTTTTTCCCCTCATCCATATCAAAATGTCAGCTTCAGTATGGTACATGTACAAAATACTGAAGGTTCAAACAACAGAACATTCAGGAGTTTTTGATGTGTATATATATATATATATATATATATATATATATATATATATATATATATATATATATAATAGTCATTCAACTGGCTCCATGTACCCACAGTTGTATCATAATAACAAAGTTCAGTGAGGACACACTGTTAAAGGTCTCCAGACTTGATCCTAGTAAACTTTGGCCCCCTGCTTTCTTTTTACTGTTCATGTGCTTACTTTGGCTGCTCATACTCTATCACCTCATGTAGTTGCACAAACAGACAGAAATATTCTCCTGATAGAAATAAAAAAACATCTACGTGACTCCAGCCTTCTTAAAAAACAACATGAGGTCAGAGGTCCTTTTAATATTGCTTTGTTTAATGATGATGTGTCAGCCCTTTAAAGGATAACTGTGAATAGATTGTAGCCACAGGGTTCAGTAATAAATGGCAGCTCATGCATTTACAGATTATGATCAGTAAGTACTTTGAGCTTTGGAAATTTTTAAGAACATAATCAGAACGCAGACGTTGTGGTACTCAGAATAAGTAAAGAACAAACATCAGCAATACTGGAGAAGCGATAAGACAGTTACAGCTAAATGCTTATTAAAGGGGCAATTTCATAATGCGTGAAATTATAGATATTTTTAACTTTTGTCCCTTGATAAGCACTGAAAACCCTGGTCTTGTGCTTCCCATAACCCAAATCAATAGTATTTTTAGGTTAGACCCTTTCTTATCCAGCTTCCCAATTAAAATTACATTCTTTTAAGCTGAGATAAAACAGTTGTCTCATGAGTCATTTTCTTAGTTGACAAAGTTCCTTTCATTGTGCAATAGTTTTCACAGGCTGTGGCAAACTCCCCAAACCAAGTAAATTAACTTTGATATTTAAAATGGGTAAAAACCCCCTTAAATTTGAAGTGATAATGAAGCAATTACTTCAGAATCGTGTGGTTATTGTAAAGTGATGCACAGATTCTGGTTTGTCAGAATTAAGGTTATCATTCAGGATGGGACTGAGCACAGTCTTAACAGTGTGGATAAAACCTTGAGTAATGGCTCCACTGTCACTTATTGACAGATTAAATGCAATGTGTCACTGTGTCATTTATATTGATCTTTGCTAGAAATCATTTTTTAAAAACAAAGATTTATGACAGTGTCTTTATCAGTTGAGTGTCAGAATTAGTACGATCTGCTCCAGAAGCAACAGTGGAACAATAACATGGCTTACACTGGACACCA
Source organism: Polydactylus sextarius (assembly GCA_016801845.1). Lineage (NCBI taxonomy): Eukaryota > Metazoa > Chordata > Actinopteri > Polynemidae > Polydactylus > Polydactylus sextarius. The sequence continues at coordinate 10,119,330 of CM028918.1, forward strand.
TCTATCTTGATAAACAATGGCTTTCTTATGATCACACACCTCTCACAGAGCCATCTGAAACCTATTACTCTCCCAAGCTCAAAAACAGACATGAGCAGAAATGCAGTAGAAGTCATAAAGTTAAGGCAGCTGACCTCAGCATTAAGAGAGGAGACTGTTGGCTTCACAAAAAGACGTCCTCTATCCTATTTATTGGTTTAATATATTTTAGGTCCACTTTGCATGAACTGTCTTACAGATTAAATCTTTGCTTTAACTTAGTATCTCTAGGTATGGTTTGATTTGAATGAATATAGCTGAAGGCAGTTGTGGCAAAAAAAAAAAGTACTAGCTAATAATTCTCAAAAATTGCATCAATCTTCTTCACAGTAAGTTCCAGATGGATGGAGTTTGCAACATTGAACCAGGATGTTTGTATTATTAAAATGCTAATTTATGCCATTCTAGGCAGATATTAGAGTTGACATTGTGTCGAGTATCCTACTGTTGTTTCCAAGTGACTTTTGATCCACGTCAGACTCACAAATGCCAGTTTTCAACATGCAGAAGGAGACAGTTTATATCTATAGGGAGATGCTTTCAGCATTTAAAAATGAACACATGAACAAAATAAAACATCTGGATATCAATTTTCCGCGTGCACAGATTCTCGACCTGTAGATGCTTTACAGATATGCAGCGTTAACAAGCACCCTGTGAATAGACGGACACATAAATCTGATCAGCGTGATGACAGATCATGTATTTCAGTGTATGAATGCGTAATACATAAGCCATATGAGCATGCACATGCAATAAGAGCTTGTAAGAGCCTTAAACGTGTACAGCCTCACAGCCTGTGTTGACGTCTAGAGAGTGACACGTGTTAAACTCTTGTGGTGGGAGTGACTCCAGGCTCCAGTGGTTCCCTCCAAATCCCAGTCAGTCTAGGAATTGTGGGATATCTGAACATTAACAGCTGTAGGTCTGCTACAGCTGGCATTTCCACAGTTACTGAAAACAATTTAAAATACAACCAAGGGGAGGAAAGGTTTCAGAGTGAAGACCAGTTATAGGGAAACAAGTGACCAGGCTAATTTCTGACTTTTTAATATATATATTTTAATCATGCAGTTAAATTATAGTTGATCCCTTTGCCTTACTTTTTTCTGTCATCAGCTCCTTACGTTAACTACATTCGGAAGGACCCAGGTGCTCCATGTTCCTTGACCGAGGCTCTGGAGTATCTACAGGTTGACGTCCTGGAAGACCTGATGAAAAAGGACAAAGTTGCAGCCACTCAGAATCAGCCTCCCAAAAACAAGCCACATAACCTCACTGTGGTCGCCATGGAGGGCTGCCATTCATTTATCATCCTGGACTGGGATCTCCCGATGAAGGGTGATATGGTATCAGGTAAGAAATCAGTGCACTAATATTTACCTGATACCGATTCAGTTTGTGTAGTGATTTCAAAGATGTCACAATAGAACAAAAATAGAGAGTTTTATTCAAAGCATGTACACTGTTTTCTGCAAACAATCATACAATGCAATGTATCATATTTTAGAAAAGCAGGAGTTGAGACAATTAGTACAACTAAGCAATTAAGTAATTGAAATCAATTTAATTTGTACCTGTTTTACTTTCTCAAGAGTCTCCAGTGAACTCCAATTGTGTGAAATTGCTTGTTTTGATTTCGGACATGTCTTGAATATGTTACCAGTTCCCCTCTGACTCAGGACTCACTCCAGCAGTTAATTGTTGATAGAAACCACGAATAAACACACTGTGCTGAACATGTGGCATAATGCAGCTCAGCTTCACAAGGAAAACCAAAATTCCTCTGACCTAGAAAGAGACACAGAAAAAAAGCCGGGACAGAGAAGAGACCGAAGATAACAGCTTACTGCATGAGACATGATGGACTATCAAGGGCAGCAGTCTGGCTTGCAGGAGAGCTTGTGTGTTTTTTTTGGCAGGAAAACACAAGCTTCTGGTCATGCTGTGGGCTGGTCTGTCCTCTGATGTGTAAAACAGATAGATGGCCTGTACTGCCACTGATGTTTTCCTCCTCACTTTCTTTCCATCCGTTCTTCTTGGTGTTTCCTCTTTGCTCACTTGGTATCAGGACTTTCCATATTATGTACTTTATTTGTCTGGACATTTTGGCACCTGACTGTTTTCTTTCATTTAAATTATATCTTACAGTATAAGTGCTGACGTTGATGTGACTTTTATAGAAGATAAAATGGCTGATTCTGTGAAATTATACATGATAACAAAGCCCGTTACACAAACCTCTGTAATGAATATGAACTTCTCAAATGAATTAAGGTGAGTTTTCTGATAGACTGGAGTATTGTAGAACTGTAAAAAAAGACCTGTCATATCTAGCTAACATGAATGGTGCAGATATTTCCTGACACACACACACATACATGGAGGTACAGTTAACACATGAAGAATCCATCACATGGCACCATTGTAGGTATCAGGGTGTGTTTGCACAACCTTGTCTTACAAGTTATGGGTCACAGCTTTCAGAACAAGTGGTTGAAAACAGCTGTTGGCATGTGGAGGAGTTTTTAACTGAAGCCAACTTCTGGTTTGTTTTACAGTAACACACTGATGACCTTTTACAAAACATACCCATAAGTCACTGAGTATATAATTGTTATATTTGGCAGAATAGGACAAACTTTTAAGGAAGCAATGAATTCCTAAAGTAAGGAAAGATAGAGTACAGATTCAGATGGCAAAGACAATACTACTCTATCAAACCTCAGTTTAACAATGTAAAATGGAGAAGGAATGAAAAACCAAACGAAGAAAAACAAAGTAGCTAGTATTTCCCTTCTCTCCAGTCAGCAGCCAGCTGTGTTGGTGTGGCTCCAGTAGAAATAGAAACTCAAAGTCCAATAGAAACAGTTGGAAGTTTGATGTGCAGCAGAGCTGCTCCCTAAAGTTTTAAAGTGAATGATCGTGGGCTGCGTGACCTCCGGTTACTTGCTGGATTTTAAGGATTAGGCTGCGTGACTGAGGAGAATAGGAAAACAGACAGACAAGAGGACAGTTGGTGTGAGCTACAGAAAATGCCAGAACTGCACATTTTTTGTCAAGAGTCAGATGTATTCCGGAGACCACCTGCTCTCAAAATAATGGACACCATAAAATAAATGTTAACACTTAAGCCACAAGAGAACAAGGTCAGCAAATAATGTGTTGATATGTGTTAGTTATGGAGTTGCATTGTAAATATGATATATTTAAAAGGAATAGTTTTGTATAAACACAAAACAACACAAGGCTACTACCAGAGACTGTATTCAGCCAAGAAATACATTCAAGAAAGTCCATGAAACAATCTATGAAACCTCAACATGTTGTTTTTACATTTAGGTACTTCATAACAGAAAAAAACAGATAAAACAGTGTGTTACTTAGTGAGCTTTAGATGGTCTTATTCGTGGGTTTATCTGATTTCCCTCCTATTTTTGTGCTCAGCTAAAATAACCAGCTGCTAGCAGTTACTGTACACATGAGAATGGTATTGATTTTTCTCAATTAAATCTCAGGAAACAAGGAAGTAAGTGCGTGTCTGTTGAACCTCGGGGTACTGTTGTATTTCATTTCATTTCAAACGTACCTTCTGTCCTGAGTCCCTGCTGTTGTTTTGTATCGTTCCCTGCAGGTTACATGGTTCACAGTGCTTCGTATGACGATGTCCTCAACAACAGATGGTCGACCAGTCCTTCCAGTGGGACACACCTGGCTGTGGAGAATCTCAAACCCAACTCTAGGTAACATACAACCACCCTGTGTATGTTTATATCACTGTAAACACATGTACGCCTGCAGCGAAGTCAATGCATGTATAGGCACAATGCTTTCAGGTTCAGTGATTCAAGCATCATCTCACTCATGGGAATCATGAAAAAACAAAAGAACCTTATTTTACAAACAAAGATTTGCTTGGTTGAAAGACACTTGACCTGCGCAAACGGTTTATGATGAGGTTGCTGCCTCGGGTGCAGGTGCTTGGCTGTGGTTTTAGAGTGTTTATTACAGCTAGGAAGTGTTTATACCACTATCCCGTCATCAAATAATGTTCAGGATACTCATCTTGACCACATGTTTGTATGTGAGTTAGTTTAGATGCATATGTTTGTTGGTGTTATGCTATAGTAATGTGGGAATATGTAGCCACATGTTCAAACCAGCCTTCTCTAATCAGAAGTGTGGATACTGATACTTTAATCGTTGCCTGAAACAACAGAAATCCCTCAAAGTGAAGCGAATGAGTTTGGCTAAATGGAAGCACGAAAGGAAGAAAGAGTTTTGAATCCGAACCAAAAGGTGAAATGTTATGAAACTCTGTTGAGACAGTTGAGACAGTGGAAAATTCAGTGGAACGTAAAGACAGCACACATAATCTGACACTTAAACACAGTTACAGTCACTTTGGTCTGTTTCAGTTATTAAAACATGTTTTCACAACCATGTCTTATGAGACACAGGTCATGTTTTTTAAAATAAAGGTCTGGAAACAGCTTTTTTGCACACGCACTCCAGAGAGACGTTGGGGAGACACTCAGGAAACCATTTTCTTTTTTATTCACCTCTGTGCACTTTTAGTTGTCTCTTAAAGATTTTAAGAAGCGTGATGGTGCCAATAATAAGTTTATTTCTTTTTTCTTTTTTTTTTTTCACGTTATTTTATTCATTTTTTCAACTTGATCATCTCATTGTGTGGAATGGAGATTTCATACTTAATATGTGTATCGTCTAGGTAGACCTCACATGGTTCACGAGTTTAAATGTCATGGCACCAGTCTGCTTCTCAAAATGAAAATATGAATGTTCAGTAAATAATCCAATAGTTGGTAGTATATACACCGAGAAACAGTTAACTAAGTGCATGTGTGAGTTCATCAGGAACAGAAGTATCCTGAATCTGAATCTGTTGAGGTGTTATGATAGATGTCGCATCTTTGGCTTCAAAGCCAAACGCTGCTGAACACAAACAGCAAAGCTACGTGCAAGAGTAAAGTTTTCCAACAGGCTGTAACGAGGATTTCCCTCCCTGGCAACCGCCTTGTATTGACGATAGTGTGTCTCCCGTGGTTACGGTTGATCTTGAGATGGTTTATGGGACAGTGTTGGCATTTCCCATGCTGCAGGCACTCTCTGGTTTCTATAAATACTGAGCTATTGTAGGACTAAACACACAAACACATAGGCACATTTACGTATTGTGGATAATTCTGTTTGGATCCAAATGTTTTCCTGCTTGTCAGATAGAAGAAAATTTATGTTCTACGACCACTCAGCTTCCTTACATCACATTGACTCTCAATTTACTCTACATGCTTTACATTAGACAGATCCCAGAACTGGATACTGAATGATTTAAATTTCTAACTCAAGGGAAATGATCTGTTATTATTTAATCTGTAGCTATTTTGATAATCCATAATCATTTAAGTCATTTTTCAAGCAAAAACACAAAACAGTTTGCTGTCTTTCGACATAACAATTACTTTAAAAAAACATTTTTTTGAACCGTTCTTTGTTGTCCAATGTTTTTCTATTCCACTTCTTTAACTATTGGTAATTGACTTCTACAAGTGCACTAGTTTTTGTGGCTTAGCTGTCATGTGCACAGAGGAGCATGTAATGTGGCTAGGTTGAATCTGGCGTACAGTGTACGCAGTTGCCACAAAGTTTTTCATCTGGCGAGAGGCTCCGCGAGAGTGATACTGTGAATGAAACTGAGAGATCTTTACATTGAAAGTTTCAAATGTCTGGTTTGGCTTGACGTAACGTTTTGTGGTTGATTCATTGTTTTTATTTTCTGGCTCACATTTCCCTTTTTTTTTTTTTTTTTAACCTTCTCTAGTTTCTACTTTGACATGACATCATCTTTCTGCAGCTGCTTTGCACTCTACTCGCTCTGCTCTCTCTCTCTCGGTGGTGATGTATATTTTGGTCACTACTGTTGTCACGTGGCTGTGGTGATTGGATCCAGGCCTCGTGGCTGTACATGGTGAAAGTTTTTGGCTTGAAATTGACAGACCATGAACTTACTGTGTTTGACCTTGCGAAGTAAAAGAAAACATACTGTATGTGCACATAAATGTGCATACATGACACATACACACACACGCATCACATCCAGTGGAAACTCCCCCAAATTGTCATTGATGCTGTTGGTTTTAATCTGACAGGATTTTACAAGTCCTCCACCCCCCACAGATAAAATGAGATCACTGCATTGCATAAAGCGAACCACATAGTGAGAAATCATTCTCTTGCAACCTCATCCCATGTATCTACTCCCTTACCTGCAGACATCTACGCTTGTGCTCTACTTTTTCCAAAAAATCCCTCAATTTTTTCTGTCTTTCATCTTTATCCTCTTCTTCTATCTATATGTTAATCTCCAATTGTCTAGATGTCTCTTTTCCCCCCTCACCGCCCTTTCCTCCACTTTCCTTCCCTCCTTCCTGCTTCAACATGAGCCAAATGGCCATTTTATTGTGCTGCGCTCACTTTGGATTCAAGTAAATATAAAACTGACTTCTCTTAAATCAGGCTGACTAAAGCATGCTTGGTCATCTGCTCTTGTCATTAACATTTTCCTCACCTTCACCCAGTCACAGCCAAAAACTGGCAGAGTGACGCTTTAACTACTAAATCTCTCATTAAATCTTATGCTGTGGTTTGTTTTCTTTTCAGGTACTACTTCAAAGTTCAGGCCAAGAATGTGTTTGGTTTGGGACCATTCAGCGAAACACTCACCTATGTTACTGAATCAGGTGTGTATCCTGTCAGCGCCTGCGAAGATAAACTTTGAGACGCCCCATTGACTACAGTTCAAACTTCAGTCAGGCTTTGACTTCTCTGTCTTTACTGTACAAAAAACGTAGGCTTTTTGGATAGCTGGCAAAGGAAAATGTCATTGTGATGTTCGTTTTATTGCAAAGCAAAAAATATTCACATAGAAAAACATCTTTCAGGTAGGAACAGACTACCAGATGTACACTGCATTTGTTGTGTATATTAGTTCTTTTTTCATTCCCATAATCGGGAGAATACATTAAGCTTGCTGTCTGTGCGCTTTTCATCCCTGGTGAAATGATCAGATTCTTTCTTCTCTTTCAGACGATCCTCTCCTCATTGAAAGGCCACCTGGTAAGTCCATACACCGACTGCATATCTCTAATATAAGGTCAAAAGCCATGTCCGACCCAGAGCTGCACCGTGCTTTTTAAGACCTGTCTGGACCTAATTTTGTGTGAATGTTCCTCCTCAATCATTTCTTACCAGTAACCCTCCTTTTGAAAGGATTTAGATGTCACTTTGAATAACTTAGACAGCGCTAGACCTTAACTGATGGACAAGCCAAGACAATATAGTATTTCTGCCAATATTATCTCATTGTGGACATTTCGTCCAGTGTATGTTTCAGCCTTTTATTAAAGAATTGCAGTGCAAAAATGCCAAAGATATGTTTCAGGTAGTTTATTGCCTCAATTTAGAATAAAGTCTGCACTGCATAACCATCAAAGTGCCAGTTTACTACTAGTTTTTTAAAGTGATTTATCATAAGGTTGTGTTTCTAACTATAATAATGTTGTATTCAGCTTTTATTTCAGTTATAATTCTTAAATAACCACATTTAAGGGATTTGTATCGAAATGTCTGGTAATAAATGTGTGAAAAATTCAAAATAAAAAGACACATACGTGGAAAATCACAGAAAACTATAATTATATTATAACAGAATAATAAAAAATTAGATCAAATTCCCAGAAACCTTGAGTTCTGTGACTGGAATGTGGGACGCAAAAATCGATTGCTCCCTCTTACAGTAAGACCAGTCCCAGATGACTGGAGATGTCTGGATGAGTCATTAAGTATCAGCAGATCAAATATGTGTTTTTGGCCCGACTCATTCAGTGCTTTATAAACCTATGGTAGCATAAATTATCACAGCATAGGTTACAAGATATAAACCGAATTTCTGTGTAGTGGAGGCATATTTTACCACGATAACATGACACATCTGCTCATACTTCCTCAGGTGGAGAGCCAATCTGGATCCCGTTCACCTTCAAGTATAACTCAGCCCACAGCAGCTGTAAGGGCAGCCAGTATGTCAAGCGAACGTGGTACAGGAAGTTTGTGGGCGTGGTTTTGTGTAACTCTCTGCGATACAAGATCTTCATGGGAGACGGTCTTAGAGGTAACATATCACATGACGTCTGTGACTGTTTAATCATTTGAAATCAGAACTGCTTATAAAACCGTTTGCCAGGATGGTGATTTTTCTGTAGAGATAATGAACCGTGAATAATTGAAGAATCAAATGATTTTATCTAATCTTCTCATCTGCAGAGCCTTTTTACAGTATAGGAGATACGTTCGGACAGGGAGAGGACCACTGCCAGTTTGTGGACTCCTATAGGGATGGACGGACGGGCCCGGCCTACCTCTCCAATAATCTGCCCACAGCACAAGGTAAACAAGAACAGATTGTACTCACATGGCACATTTGTGGCTGTGACATTTAAACCTAATCTATTATCATTTTTTCCACATGATCTGACTCTCTGGCTGAATAGCGGAGCAGCTGCACTGATCTTATCTGTATTGAAAAAAAAAAAAAAATGCAGAATACTGTTTAAACGAATACCTGTTTGAGCACCTACCAGAGTTTTGCATATTTTATTTTAAATCTCTCGTGCTTTTCATCAGTTGCAGACCGCTTTTCTAATTATACCATAACTTTTTAGATCAATGCTGTAATTTCCAGCAGTTATGGCTTACAGATCATATCAGTACATAAAGAAAATGTTAAAAACTCGCTTGACATAAGTAATACATCACAGTGGTTGTTGGCTTTATTTTTTTGTTTAAAATGTATATATTAAGTGCAAGAAATTATATAATTTATAGTTTCCCATTTCAAACTCCTCATTGCCTCCTGTGTTTGATTTCCCAGCTCTCTATGTATATATGGTACTGATTCAAAATTAACCACAGTCCCCATTAGACAACAGTGGTGGTCAATGGCACAGGAGAATAACATATATAAAGTTTTGGCTACACAGGTATTACTTGATACCAGGATCTTTTTATGGTCTTTTCATGGGATTTGGTCAATAACAAAAAAATAAAACATCACAAACCTCATCATTTAAGATTTCTTCAAGACAATAAAACTGTCCAAGTCGAGAATATAAATAACTAAATGACTGCCAACATATGATCAGCCTTTACTATACCCAGGTCCCAACGCTTTTCTTCAAACAAGTACATTTCCATTCACCAGTTTTTTTATTTGCATTTTCAAAAAAAAAAAAAAAAAGTGGAAATACCAGAATCTTTGGGGGAAAAAAGTCAAAACATCATAAAACATATTTTTATGCTTGGCGGAGATGGAAAAGTTGGTGTATCAGTAATAGCAACATGCAATAAAAGTGCAATGGAAACAGACTTGGTAAATAAATCACATACATGGAGCATGTGACTTTCATGTCCACTGAAACTCTTTTCTCCACTGGATAAGAACGATAAAAATAGCAGCAGCTGAAAACATCACATCTGTTTGACTCAGTGAGGAGACGATAATGAGCCTGAAATTAATTCATGAAAATCACATATGTGCCATATTGTTAACACATTTCCCACCTACTTTTTCATTTGTAAGTGAAGAGTTGGCCACCAACACTTTCTTTTGACAGTTTTCTGAACACCATTTGCTATTTGTTTCTGTTGTAGGTTTTTATCGTGCGTACAGACAGGAGCCAGTTACATTTGGAGTTATCGGCAGACGTACATCCCATCCATTCGTTGGCTGGTATGAATGTGGGGTGCCCATCCCTGGGAAGTGGTAACAGAGGAGGAGCAGGGGGAGGAGACTTTGTTACCAAGGGCAACTGTTCTGCATCCTGCTGCAGGCTCACACCTTCACTGGTCTTGCTCTTAACAAACACAAACTTTTGCCTGCCAGAAAGACACCACTACAAATTTATTACAGCTTCACAGAAAGAGAATATAGTACTTTTAAACAACTCAGTGTATATCATTACAATGCACTTTTTATATAAAGCAGTCTGTATATGAGGGAAGAAGAAGAAGCATGTGTGCTCTTGCTTAGTTTAACTTTTGTCTGAAAGTGTCCTTGTACTATCCCCATCTATCCCACAGACAGGTCCTCACCCAGTGTTATTTATCTCATCAATAATGCACACAAACGGTCGAATCAGCGACATTGGAGCAAAGAACAAATCACAAAGAAAACTCTAAGAATGGGCACTTAAGGTGTGTATAGGTCTGTTAATTTTCAATCGTGAGATTTGTATTTCATAATGTAATGGCTTCTGACAGCTACTTTTTGTTTGTTTATTTGTGTTCTTAAATCATCATATGTTTTTTTTTTGTTTGTTTGTTTGTTTGTTTTGTTTTTACACCCTATTGGTATTCTCCAGAATTCATTAAGAGTTACTGTGTAAGTTTTGTATGTATACAGACAAAGAATAAAAGACCAAAATATTTGCTCAGGAATTGTGGGAGATTGAATAAAGGTGCTATGGAAACCACAGCAATCCAAAAACATGAATCATATCATATTCTCCTGCTGCCACATTCTTTTCTAGCAAAAGCTTCCACACGTGATCCAGAAATACTTAATCAACCTAATGGAAGATGTGAGTAACAGAGAGTGTTTTTTGTGAGCCAGTTGGAACAGTAGCTGTTAAAATCTGATGAAATGTCAGAAACATTATATTGTGGACAGAAACAGGTGAGAGGGAAAAAGGAAAAACAGGAAATACCAGTTCACTGGCATCAGGCACGCTAGCAAATGCACATGGAGCCATCAGCACGAGTAGGGTAGTAACACACTGCCACATCATTATCATCATTACTGGGAATTCAGTGCAGTTATATGACCTGAAAAAAGTAGGAAAATGTAACAAAATATATTTACTTAAGTATTATTCTTAAGTATACAGTAATTTAGCATTGAAAGTGCTTCAAATTATGTAAATTGTGAATGTCTTGAGAATTTCTGCATCATGTTTTTTTTTTTGTTTTGTTTTGTTTTTACCCTATTGATATTTACATCTACAGATATTGACATCTCTACAAATTAAGATTTTTTTTAAGTTACAATCCACTAATAAAGTATAGTAGTCATAGTAATATGTCTTTCACTCTTCTGGGGCCAATCTCTCTGCCAGAATGGGTATTCAGATTTTTTCTCTAGTAAAAACAACAAAACCATTTTAAGACATTCAATTATGGGTACAAGTCCTGTACTGACATATATAAAGTTACTTAAAGGTGACAGAAAATGCTTGAACAGGGTTTTGATCCCTGTTCTGTGATATGACATATACACAATAAAATTTTGGTTGGATGTACAATGTCTCAGAAGCTTCCTAACAACCTCTCACAAAGCTATTTTAGGATGGGGGGGGTTTTAAACACGTGGTGTTGTACCTATTTGGCATCTTTTCGGGCTTAACTGGCAACCTCATTATGAAATGCATTTGACCAGTGATCCAGTGAGATACATTTTACGCAACAAACAACCATTTTTGAAACTGACCCATTTTCTAGTGGACATTTCTAAAAAAGGAATTTCTACAAAAAGGAGACGTTCAGAATTTCTTTCACGTTTCTGAATGTGGGTGGACGACCGTACTTCAACAGAGACGAGGTAAAAACGTTTTTTGACTCTCTGTCACCTTTAAGTACTACTCACCTTTGAAGTAAAAGTATTTGTTGCAGAAAACTTGACCATGTGAGTGTTCGGTTAACAATTGCAAACAGTGTTATTGGGTAAACAGCATTTTTCAAAGTAATTAGTAACTAGCATAGTTGGAAAATATAGTGGAGTCATAAATAAATAAATGTGCAGTACCTCTTTGAAACTGGTGACACATAAATAGAGAAAACAAGTACCTCAATCTACTCGTTCTTAAGTGTACTTAGTTACATTACACCACTGATTTTGCTTTTGATATCTTAAGTACATTTTGTTAATGATATATCTGACCTTTCCCTTAAGTATGACTGAATGCATGACATTTCATTTGTAATGGACAAGGTGTATAATGCTGGATTAGTACACTATGATCTGTACTCAAGTACAGGTTCGAAATATTTCTTCCACCACTGTTTGTACCAGAACCAACATCTGCTCTGCTCTGTTAAATTTGGAAACGTCTGTGGTACAAATCTGTAGAACCAATTATAATCGGCTTGTTCTGGATCATTTGAAACAAAATATTAATCTAATTACCGGATGGATTTGTTAGAGTTTGTTGTTAATATTGTTAAACCCTGATAAAATCTTATAAAGAGATTTTTTTTTCATTTTCTTGCTAAAAGCTGGTTGCAGGGCTCAGATTTTTACTGTGCTGTTTGAACATGAATTATAGTCCATCTGAGTAAAATAACTATTATGAATAAGGGAAAAATATGGCCAAAAGTGGGTCAGTACTATAATAAACCAGGTGGAAAATATTTCACTGATAAGACTGAATGAATGGAAAGGCCTGTTTTGTGTTTGTTGCCAATTAATCATTCCTCCATTTATGACATTTTGAGATTGATCAAGTTTTCTTTAAAAGCCGACAGCAGAACCAGCGTTGCCCTTTTGAGTACTTTCTGTTTTGATAAATAAAAATGTTTTGATAATAAAATGATTTCTTGTAGCAGCACAAGTCTGTCTTATAGCAAAGCCTTAACATATCACTCTCGTTAATCCCCATAATTCCTCCCAGAATGGAAAAAAAAAAAAAAAATCTATTTATCACTGCATCGACACCTACTCCATCTGTACAGATTCTTAAGAAATGGATGTAACTCACATTTTTTTCAAGTTAGTACAAGAACTATGTGGGTAGGTGTGCAAAATTTCACCTAAAATATTCCCTTCACACCAAAAAGAGCTGATTTGGTTCTTCCTTTCCCTTAATCTTTCCTCCTTATCAAAGGTTTAACCTCCAGTCTCTTATCTGAGGAGCACAGACAGTCTGCAGTTTGTTGAGGTTGGCTCCAATGTGCTGTGGCAGTCAGGTTTAAAAGACATTAGATGCAGAGGGAGCTCTGAAAGGGCATAAATATTTCCCTTGAGTCATGATGGAGAGACAATGGTTGTTTTTGGAGTGATAGTAGACCAATTTGTCAACACTCTGGTGGATGGTTGTCAGATTTCAAACATTTTCCCGGTATGCCGTGTGTGGATGAAAGCCTCTGCTGCCATGTGTTTTCAGTGAGTGATGAGTTTCTTTGCCCCAAAATATTTTCATTGGCTGCAGGCTGCAGTGCCATTTGACCTGAGCTGAGAATGATGATATTTAATTCTAAGCACCACGGGGGCACCTCGTCTGCTCTGAGACCGATGACGAACACTGAGGCATGAAAATACAAACTGATTAAATAGATCTAGACTCAAAGTGGTTGCGTGCACACTGATACCAGACTAACAGAAAGTGAGAGAGAGAGAGAAAAGAAAAAAAGAAGAAAAAGGGACGTAAGAGACAGGAGGACAAACTAACTTCATAAACACGTGTACGTGAGGGCTAGCACATCTGGTACAGCTGTTAAAGGATAAAGTCACTGTGTGTGTGTGTGTGTGTGTACAGGTCAGAAATGATGAGTACTGTCAGGGGGGAGAAGAAAAATAGATAAACTATAGCCAGTACAACAGGACGACGCAGAGCTAGCAAGCAGCAAAACAAGACCATGATCCAAAATTTCACCTCAACAGCGCCGCTTTCCCCGAGGCAACTCTTCTTGGAAAGGTCTGAAACGCAACATTAAGAGCATGTGATGCCGAGGCCCCTAATTGGGGCATTTTTTTTTCAAAGTCTTTTCATTATAATATAATAAAAGAAAGAATTTTGATCTTGTAAAACTACAAACAGCATTAATACAAACAAGTTTTGATGTTACAAAGAAAGAGCTTGAAAGATTTAGAGAGCAATGAAAAGATGTTTCAGTGTCACTTAGTAAAAGCAGGTTTTATTATCCTTAAATCAACAACATAATGTGAATCCCATGTAGATTTATGAAGCTATCAAGTTTTTTTTTTAAGTGAGCTCTGACTCTGACAGTAGTTATACTGCTGTAACTATACCCTGCTAGCTCTACTTAGCTAATATCTAGCTAATTAGCTAATATCAGGTAGTTGTGGTAGCTTAGCGGCCACAAACGTACAATTATTTCCGACAGCAGACATTTTGACATGTGAATAGTTATTCTATTGAAATTAGTATCAGAAATGACATTGCCAAAACATAACATTCAAAGAAGCCAAGTTGACGGCAAGTTATTGCCAAAGTTGTTTGCCAATAAATTACTCAGTTAGCTCATAGCGCACAGACAGGGCAACATTCAACACAGTGTGCTAATAAAATCATCACTCGTGACTCGTAACGTGAATACATATGCAAATTATCCCAGATAGTTACAAAGAAAGCAATAATTAAAAAGTTTACCAGTCCAGTGACATATACCAGTATACTAGTATTAGTATTAGTACTAGTATAAGTATTATTGCAGAGCTCTAACTTTCACCCAGCATGATTGTCTTGTGGTTTGTATTTCCTTTTTTAAATGTTGAAAAGGACTTAAGTGAGTACGCAATGACAATGAAGGGTTCTGATCCTGATTAAACTAAATAAATTCATGTGAATTATGTTAATTACACATGTGCTGGTGAAAAGGTTGATTTCCCCAGTTAACAGCTGAGGATCTTTATTTTTTTAAGGATATTTTTACTGGCATTTTTGCCTTTGTTGAGAAAGTCAGTGAAGATAGAGAGGAAACAGGGGAATGACACGCAGCAAATGAACACCACAGTTGGGATTCAAACCGGTGATCGCTGCAGGGCGTGCGCACTAACGTGGCGTGCGCACTAACGTGGCGTGTGCACTAATGTGGCGTGCCATAACCACATAGCTATCTGGGCGCTCCACAGCTGGGGATATTTATGTACAACACCGGTTTTAAACAGCACCTTACAATGGTGAAATGCCAGTTAAGAGGAGTAACCTTATACTTGTAAAACCACAGTCATGGTACAATTAAAGCAACATTCAGATATGTCATGATGCCATGTAAAAGCAGGAATCATTCCAATTCTGTCAATTCCCATAAACATCTGCATGGGTCAACAACGAAAGGGGTGATATCAGTAATTACAGAGGTTTAATGCAGAGTCAGTGTTTGATCTGAGTGCCAAGCAAGTTCATTAACTGGTTCAACTCCTTTTGGGAATTAGCGCTGGAAGAAAATCCATAAATGTTAATAAATAATCTGCTCAAGTGTAAACGAAACCAAGTGACCCCAGCATGTTTAACCCCTTAAAAGGCTGGGGTGATCTTCTTCTAAGTTTTATCTTATCTTCTTTTCTGATATTTGCTGCACACAATAATGAGATGATAAAATTTTATTCATTCTCTACATTACATCATTTATGTAAACCCTTTGGGTGGAGTTTGTATTTAGGCAGGATGGCTTTAGTTAACCCATGGATGAAAAATGTTCCATGCATATGAATTGAATAGATAGGAATTTGGTTAATCAAAGGCTGCATCACTGATGTTGTTGTCATATTTTCTTCTCATTAAAAATTGACTGTCATTCTTTAGCATTCGATTTTGGATGCAGTTTTGGATTGTGATTTGTTGCATCTCCTTTGATCAAGACGCGCAGCCAAAAGCTGACATAAGACGGCAGAAAGATGAAACGGTGACTGTCGTCGGTATGAACTTTATGAGATCATATGCAAAACACACACATGCACGGACACGTATGCACACGCACGCTCACAGGCACATGTCCTTTTAAATTTCTCCAAAGATGGTGACATTTAACTTATTTTCAGCCAAGCAAACATTATGACATCCATCCATAACGACACAGCTCTGAAACATTGGCTATTTTCCATTGTGTGTCAGGTCCTCTGCAGTTTTCAGTCAAGGTCTGTGCACAGAGCTAACTGCAGATCCTTTATATAAAAAAAGGGCAGAAGGCCACACTAGCTTGATTGAGACCAGGCCTTGCTGACTTTCCACACGTGGATCTTACATTATAAATTCAGCTACTTTTCAAACCGGTTCCTCTGTGCCAATAAGCTATACTTGGCGTTACTGAATTGATTTTTTAAAAAGTAGTTCATTTCCATACATTGAGTAAAGTACAAAATTGCTTAATTACAGGAAAATTAAAATCTCATGAAGAAAAAAAAATTGTGGTAGTGAAAGAATGCAGGTCTTGTAACTGTTTTCCACATGATGTTTTTTTGTTTCTTTCTGATAGAAGTGGGTCACATGCTATTTGGGCTGGAAAAAGTTAGACTTCATTCTAAAGAGCTGAAATCACCACAAGAAGAATCGAAGGCTGAAGAGAAGAGAAGAGAAGAGAAGAAAAAGGGTCAGAATCAGATGCTAAAAACCCAAAGATTTAACAACAGATGTCTGTATTTGTTTATTTTTCCTATTTGTGTATGAAAATCTAAGCAATAGATTGTGAAAGTGTTGACTTTATGCTGTCTCAATTTTCTATTTTGTTCTTTCCAACCAACAAGACATAAAAGTATCAGTAAAGAAGATGAGGCAAATGTATCACATTACTGATTAAGGCTTTGGCTGAGAGGCATTATGGATAAACCAGCATCTGTCTGTCCTATGACATAAGAGTTGAGACACTGCTGTTCTGAAGACTGGACTCACTAAATATACAAAAAAAAAAAAAAAAAAAAACAGCACTAGCAGAGAAGCAATCCATGGCCTGTTTTATTAATTTAAGCTATAATGCGCCATTGAGTTCCAACATGTGAATATACACTTCAAATATGCAGTGTAATTACTTGTTGAAAGCAATTTACTCCTCAAATGTAGAACTATTATATTCTAAAAATGTATTTAACAATCTGGAAAAAAGTAGTTGAACAGAGTTTATATTTCAGTTCTAAACTTTTGCTTTTTTTGTTGCTGCTGAGGTTTAAACAGCCACTTGTGATTTTAAAAGAAGGTTCAAGGCCCTTAGAAAATTCATTTCAGCTTTCAGCCCCGTGAAGGTGTGTAAAACATGTTACATGTATTGGAGGAGAAGTCGTCCTGGCAGGAGAGAGTCTGTCTAGTGAACTGGGGGGACTATCATGTATCGTTGGGACAGTTTCAGATGGGAGGACACGGCTGGACTTCACAAACAGGAGCCATAAACAACAGACACAGAGAAAAAAAGCTGGTCCCCCTGAACATGGTTTTATGAAGAAAAAAATAGTCATGAATATAAAAGATCTGGGATTTCTCAATTGCTCAGAGACATAATATTTACTGAACTCCAAGAAGACATAACAGGCAGGCTACAGTGACAGAGACTTTGTTGTGTTGCTCTCAGCTAACTGTTCTTTTAATGGCATTTGGATGAGAGCAGAGGCTCTTTTTTGTTCACTAGTCTGAGCTCATTGTAAAAGTCAGTTATGAACCAAGCCCACTGAGTCTTGCAATTATATCATTTTTGGCACACAGACAGGTCACACATAAAGCACTGTGTGGGGAACTAAAAGGTCGTGAACAGGAATCAAAAATCATCACACATCTTCGCAGATTATCAGTGGTCAGACTTTTGTTATCTCCATTCAGTGGTTAGGGTTACATAGAAGATGTTAAAACCTGATTTGAAATCTGAACTGTAGTGTCTCATTTCCTGTTGAGAGAGAAGCGAAAGGGTAAAAAAAAAAAAAAAAGGGCAGAAACAATATGGAGACGGGAGCTTTACAAATTAGAGACATACTTTTGATGTCATGAAATATTGTGGAAGTCTTTAAACTCAGCTCCTGTTGCCCAGAAAATATTTCCAACATTCATTCAACTTGCCTTTTAAAAAAAAGTAAACACACACTCATTGGAAAGACTAGTTGTTTTATGTTTCCATATACCACAATGTAATGGAGTAAAATAAGGATTTATTTTTTAAAGCAAACTAATTTCCAGGTAATCAGGTCAGGCTTGAAGAAAGTGCTGCCCCATATCCCAGTTCTGTCAACAGCTAAACTCATTTAATGACATGGATGTCTAAAATTACTTTATACGGTGGAAACAAACCTGGAAAAACAGAGAAGATTTTAGATGTTGTTAACTCAACGAGAACAGGGTATTTTCTTTCACTTATGCAGTGACATTGATTGCTACTGACCGACCTCTGTGGCTGTGTGGGAGGTCCGAGGTGCATTTAACATCTCCGGTGAGTCATTACATGCGCCGGCGACGACACATACCAACACATGCTGTTCATAAACAACCGCACCTGTGTCAATGCAGAAGTCCACACATGCACATCTTCATGACACTTCATCTTACTCTATCATGTGAACAAATCTTCATTAATCTAGCAGCTTCTAGATAATATTCTCTTTTATTGGCCCATAAACCACAGATAGGGTTTAGGATTATGGGTAATTGCTCCCATGGCTTTGGTTTGTTGGCTGACTAAACCACTATGTCATCCTATCTTACACTGTTGGCTTATATGGATCTGATAAAGAGGCAGTGAGAGGGCTTGACTGTATTGTGGTGTTTTTACAGCCCTAGTGAAGTCAATTTTAGACACTGTGATCGATTAATGAGGCTCCAAACCTCCAGACTACCATGACAACGAGGCATTTCAGCTGTCGAGGATCCTCGGCAGCTGAATCGAGGTCTTTGAAGATCCAGTTGTATCACAGCTACAGCAGACTGATGCATTTTATCCACAGGATTTGTTTTCTTTCTTTGAGCAGACAAAAAGAGTTATAGGCGCTGTGTATAAATCAGTGGTGTAGGGTGATATAGTGGGAGGCTGTCTGCACTAAAACCATTGTTTGGTTTTCAGGATTGAGGAGGCAAGTTTTTCAAAGAAGAGGGGAAAGAGAGAAAGAAAGAAAGAAAGAAAGAAAAACAGAAATTAAGCAAGAAGTTTGGGAAATTAAGTGACTAATGTTCCAACTCTTCAAGACAACATTAAATTTAATTTATGCTTCACTGCTTGACAATTTTGACTGTTGTCATGGTATAAGAGATGTTACATCTGAAACTCATAATTACATTTGACATTAACATATACAGAATAACAATTAAAGGCAAAAATTTCCATTGGCTCTAGTAGCATTGTGATCACCAATATAATTGCAGAGATCTGGGAATGTGGCAGCATGACAAGACGTCTGACAGAGCAAGAAACACAATCAGTCAGGAGACGACATCATTTTAAACAAACTTTAGGCTTTTAGTCGAACTCAGATAATAAAGACCAATGGTATAAAATTCTTACCCAAGATGTCTGTTTACAGACAGATTTCCAAATGCAATGTGGTTTAGAGCAGTTGCTTATCAGTAATGTCAATAATCTACATAAACTATTTTGTTAAAATGTTGCAGTGTTGCTGTATTCCAGGGGCCTCTGCTTAAACTTTATTATGATATCATAAATGACAAAAATGATGAACAAAACAACAAAAATAAGACCCACGTTGCAATAAAGCAGAATTTGCCTTTGAGCAGAATTATCTCACTGTTAACTAATTGCATCTGGAGTTCTGTTGTTTTATATAAAAAAGAAAATATGTAATTGGTATTAAAGAAAAAAAAACAGGAGTCAGCTAAACTGTCTCTTGGTTGTAGTTGCATATTCAACAGACAGGAGACAGACACTTAGCTCAGCTGCTTAACCGCTAGCTAACTGAGTAAAGTCGTAAAGAATCGGTGCCAAAAAAACAGAGAAAACAAACATCAATTTCAGTTTGTGTTTTTTTTGTGAGTGATTGCTGAGCTACTATGAGAATATACCCAACTATCTAATATTGAGCCCATCTGACACTATTTTCCAGACCGCTGGCACAGTTACAAACCTTTGGATTAAGGCTCATTAAATCACCTCCACTGCTCTTGTCAAATGCCAAGTTGCTCAAATTTTCTATTACTTCATTATTATCCTTGACCTCTACAGCAGATACAAATACGTCACTGTAAAAGTCCATGCCAGTGGAAGCCAAGGCCAGAAGCGGCTTTTCTTGATAATCAAAACACAACGCTGGCAGAGGTATCTACTTTTGACAAGTTTATTGTTTTGGAAGTCTTTTTTTTTTTTTGCTCCATGTTAACTTTCCAATACGGTGGCCCCTATTGTTGTGTTCAAAGACATGAGTCACCTCAATATGCGTGTTGCTCTAATATGACCTCACATCTCCAAAAACACTTTAACATTCGAGATTACTGTGGCAAACATGAGTGTTCGTGTGAAAGCTGTTGTAACTGAATTGAAGCTGTAACTTTTAATCCAAAGTCTCTTAGCTTCTCAGAAATGGTCCACATTTACACATCCACGTTGGGGAGATGCTCAGCATTAACAGAAGAGAATAGTATCAATCTTCTCATCTAACTCTTGGCAAGAAAACCAATAAGCATATTTCATAAAATGTAAAAATATTCCCATAATAAAATCCTAGATCTTTGGACCGAATCATCAAAAGCATTCAACAGATATTTATTTTACTAAGGCAGGTCTGGGGAACATATTGGTTTCCACTGTGCTGAATCAAATGCTCAGATGTCCAAGATCTATCATGCAGAACAGCCATGTAATGATCTAATGGTGATCATGAGTTCTCTCATCTTTTTCTGCTGTATCATCTTTGTTCACAAAACCCAGTGTCCACAGAAGCCATCACTTCAGGTGGCAGGATGCTGGAAAATAAAACACAAGAGTCTGTGCTGGTGTATACCAGGTAGAGAATTAAACACTGCTAAAAGCAATTTGTTGAAAACTTATCAGAGATGCTGAACATTGATCTTTTCTCCTCTGAGGCCAAAACTTTGTTGTTGTGGGTTTCAGGGCAGCAATAATTGTTTTCTCCATCTGGAGACAGAGGAATCAAGGCACGAGCGTACTTCAACAGGGGCTCTTGTGTTTTTCAGCGTGGCTGTTCTGAAAAGTTCTGAAAACACTTCTTCTCTCTGACATCATTGGGCAACACACTGCAAAAAAATAGTTGTTTCAGAATTACCTTGGACTGAGCGCCGGCCAGTGCACTGCTGAAGTGCCACATTATGTTAGAATGTGCAGGAATAAATATCGAGCCATGCTCAACTTTTGGGCCAAACATTGTGCTCTTTTGACTGGTACACCAAACTCCTCTGACTCTACTCTGAACCAACACAGTGGTCTCTTTCAAATGAATAAGTTTGCTTTAACATTGTAGTTGTAATGACTCATCTCAGCCAACGACTTAATTTACAGTTAAACTGGTGGTAAAACTTTTATTACATTTAGTAATGTGATGGGATGTTATACCAATTATTTTGGATTGGTATAAAGACACTAGAAAAGGTTAAATTGTAAACACGGTAAAATCAGTGAAGGCTTGCAGTTGCATAACATAAAGCAGACATGACTATAGCAAGTGTGGTATGGAAACTGTTTTGGTTTATTATGTCTCTCTCTCTCAGCTCATTTATAGACCTGAGAAAATCTGACAAGTTGACTTATTCCTCCTTGCCATGTGTTAGATGAAGGTGGAATATGTGCGTTATTCTGTTGGAATTTATCCCCATATGTCTCTGGGCTCTTGAGTGGTGTTTCTCAGCTGCTGTGATCCTTCAAAGTCAATCAGCCTTGGCCTGACATGGGAAAAAAATAGTTGTTGCAAATAATTATTAGCATTTGTTCCAACTTGCTCGAGTGCCACACAGGTAGAGCAAGAAAATTCAGAGGGTCCTGGGTAAATCAGCAACAAAAAGACATGTTAAGCCTGAAGACAAGTTCACTGCACATTGTATTGTCTCACATGTCTAAACTCATCTGGTGCTCCATGCAAGTCAAAACAAATGTAAAGAATTGTTTCTGACCAACTCTCGTCTCAGACAGCGATGAATTTTAGGTTTTTTTCTCTTTCTTTTACTGATACTTGCATCCATTTTCTTGTGTCTTTTATATCCACTCCCACTCTGTCTGACTTCTTGGGATTGTAAATGTTACGCCCTTTTGCTGGTGGCTCAGGAAACAGACAGGGGAGAACAACAACACAAAGAGACAATTTACGGGTGGTAGTTTTGCTTAAATACGTAATCATTGTGGCCCTCGTGCTCATGATAGACGTTGTTACTTATCCTATAAATGCCATTGGAAAACACTTCAGGGACAAGATTTATTTATACACAGAGGGACACTAACAGATGTGGAATAAACAGAAACACAAGTACTTCCGTGTGTGCAGGCATGCGCTGCCCATTTGCCTGCAAAGAGATCACACACAAACTAAAAGAAACATAAAGCCGAACCATGTTCTAAATTGATTCAAAAAACAAAGTTGATGCTTGATTCATCATAACTGTGCTATGTGTTACAAATGTAATTTGAAGATATGCGTTGCTCTCCTCCTTTCTTGGCAAATGCACCCATCAGTAAATCTGTAATTTAAAAAAAAAAAAAAAGAAGAAAAACATCACATCTTGAAAAGCCATTGCGTACGAAAGGGAAGTCATATGAGGAAAATGTAGAATTAAATTTCCCAAGGAGGCATCCAAGGCAATATTTTACTTAATGTCTTATTAATCACTTTGCATTAAAAAACATCCTCCACTGAGGAGCCAAGAGATGTTGTGAAAGTCCTGCTGCTCGTCTCATGGTGATTGGCTGAGTTCCACAGCGCTGGATGGAAAAGTCTAATCACAACAGGGTCTGGCTGAGCTGGCTGGTTGAAACAAGATGACGGCCAACAAACGGAAGCACATGGGAGGTACAAAGGGACTATAATATCGATGTTTATAACTGATGTGGGTTCAGCTTTACAATGTCAAGATGCCTGTGGCTCCTTTTAAATGCGTGTATTAACTTTGACAATGTGATTGTTAATTAATTTAATGCTGTCAGTATTTTGATATGAAATGATGGTTCGAATGCAATGTGTCAGTCTTCTCAAGAGACTCAACTCTTCATCAATGCTAATGTTTCTCCATATCTGCTAGTTGTGTAAAAGGGCAACTGTTTGCTAACATGTTCATCACAACAATAAATCATCCATCCGTTATCTACACTGTTTATCCCATTTAGGGCCACTAGGCGGGAGCCAATCCTTTCCAACTGTGAAATGAACGGACTTAATTGGTGCAGCATTTTTGATTAAGATACAATGAAACACAAACTGCTTAACACATTTAAAAACCACTGTCCCGTTTACCACCCGCCCCACCCCAACCCATCTACACAAAGAGCTATAAACTGTTTTGTTAGAAATAAAACATTTAATAAAAACAAAAACAAGAACTGAGGAACTGAAGAAACGCTTTCATAACCCTCATAAATTTAGAGAATGAGAAAATGCCAGAGGCGAAATAAGAAATTAAAATGTTAAAAATTAAAAACAAAATTAAAGTCCTGGAGGAAATTAAAACTGCAGTTTCTTTATGAAAAACCTGCATATTAATGTATTTTATAAATTTATTTTTTCATTTATTTTTCATTAACTCATTACCTTGATATGAAATTATTTACAACACTTCTACATTTTATAGTGATGACAGTTGGTGTTTTCCTTTCACAAAATGTTTGCTTTAATAGAATTCTATTCAACTGAATGTGTGTATTGTCAACCAAAGTATGATCAGTTAATGAAACAATTATTTAATCATTACCAATCTTAACACAAACACACTCACAGACTGGTTTGCATAACTTCAGGGGACATTTCATTGACTTGCATTAATTTCCTGGAGACTTCCCTATAAACCCTAGAGATCTCAAATGTTGCTACTACTTGTCCAACCTTTATCTAAACCTGACTCTAACCTTAACCAAACTTTAAGTCTTCACCTCTTCACCTTATTTTTTTGTTTTTTACATTATGGGGATCCCCATAATGTGTGGGGGTCCCCATAAGTTGAGTGCGTAAACAAATTTAAGTCCCCACAATGTAAGGTATACCTAAGCCACACACACACACAAGGTTGCACTGTTTGAATTAGAGTTTTCTCCATTACATTTTGCCTTATGCCACTAATGAGGCATTAAAAAGATGATGTAATGTTGATACTGACGCAGTATGTGGTGTGTCTCCACTATTGTCTGTTTATATGAAGCCTCACTGAAAATCCAGGGTGGATATGAAAGTAATTACTAATGTGTTGATGTGTGGTGTGTGTGGATCTGACTTGGGTTAATTATGGGGTTACTTTTTACACTAAAGACCAGTTAATTGGGGACAGCTTGTTCAATTTGGGTTGAAAGCTGTGTTTCCAATTGGATAAAAGATGATTCAGTGGTTAAGAGCAGGGTTAGGGTTATACAAGTGGTGGTTATGGTTACATTCAGAATAAGGCTCCAGATAATGGACACATGTCTATGTAATTCCCCCAGAAGTGAGTGCATCTATTCATTTTCCAGTATATAGTGTTCATGTGACCGATGGATGTATAGGTGCACATTGGGCTAATTAAGTCATCAATTGATGTGTTTACATGTCTGTGTGTTTGCATGTGTGTTTATCAAAACCCCTGCAGAGCGCTGAGGCCCCTCACGGTGCCCTGGCTGGTAAAGCTCTCCGACAGATGTGTGAGGATGAAGTCATTCACATGCTGCCTTAAAGACTTCCACTGATGCTGAATCAACTCACATGGACGGAAAGCAGCAGAGGGAGGAGGGAGAGAGGGGAGGGGGGGGAGCAGTAGTGAGAGAAACAGAACGGAGAGGTGAGAGAATGAATCACTTATTAGTTCAAACTCTCCCGCTTTAACAAGGAGTTGTCGTCAAAGTGAAGGTTTTCACCCTGCAGAAAATGAACAATCAGTAGATTTGTTTCGAGCCTAACCCTTCCCCTGTAGGAGACACTTAATCCATAATCCTCTGAGAAAATGAGAAAGGAGGAGTAAAAACACAGGCCAACATGAAGGAGTAAAATCGTGTGGTGAGACTTAAATGAACAAGAAGGACCACTGAGGTTGTATTAAAAGAAGAAATGGTAGTGAGAAAGTGGGTGAGTGTGAAATTAGCTGCTGGGACAGCGGGAGGAATGCTTTGAGGGCCTTTTTTTTTTTTTTTTTTTTTTTTAAGGCTTTCTACCCAACTACTTGACTGCCAATATTGCATCTGTTTCTGAACACAGCAGTGAGTGACTATGGAAAATCCCCTGGCAGGAAGAATCTCCATCACAGACACGCACACACACATAAACACACACAAACATGGACAGTAAACCCGCTGTTTTACACTCTACATGTCTATGTTGATCCCTTTATATGACTGACTCTAGGCGTGACCTTTACCCACCTCAGACTTGCCGCCTCATGTCTTTTGATTTTATCCAGACCTCATCTTCCACCACATCCTCTCTGGATTCACAAACTTTTCTCCCTCCCTCACCACAAGCAACCAACACTTTATGCCTCAGTCATATTGACTGACAGTCACAGGCTGGTTGTTCTTACAGAGTCTAGACTTTCATTATCATTTTTGGACACTTCTCTCTCTTGTATAGTCACTGTTTCAAACAGGATCAGGCCCATGAAGCAGCAGGTGATTCAAGACAAGAAGAGGAAATGAATTAAAAAGCCATCCAGATTTTTCTTTTGAGTGAAAACTTATACTTTTCTAGAATTTTACAAACTCTGATGAGAGGAGGTGAAAAATCTACCATTGTGACATTAGAATTAGCTTTTGACCTCAACTCCTTTTTTTTTCCCCTCGTCTTTTCAAAATACCTTCTGTTGTGACCCAGTCATTTTTTCCATGCTGGTTTCTGCTCTTAGTTTTCCATGTGGAGATGTGTTTAGACAGACAATGAAATATAACAGAGCAGAATGATGAATGGATTCTGAAGGATTCTTGCAAAAATACAGACAACCATATCTTCTGGCCAGCATGATCTCATTATGTATGACATATGAAGTCAGCTAAGTGCAGCTTTTCAGATTAAAATAGTTTGTTATGATTATTGACTCCCACCATACACAAGGGTTTCAGGTAATGAGTTGATAGTAAATAGTTTTCTGTGAAGATTCTCAATTGTCCACGTCACTGGACATTAAATGCAGCTGTAGCTGCTGTTTGATCTTGAAGATGTTTCACCACTTATCCAAGAATCTGGTGGGGAGTCCCTGGCAAGACTTTTTTAGAAACTCACATTGCCATCCCAACATCTATTCGCAGACAATTTTACAACACATTTCACAGTTTGAAGGTTTCTGCATTATTTAAACAAACTACTTTGCGTGCCGTTTTGTCTGTCAACATTTGTAGACAAAAATGTAATTGTTCAGAATGACCACGCTCCATGATGGAGTGGAACTTGGCCTCAGTGAACAGCACACAGTGTTGTACAGTCCTTTTACAAATACATGTTCATGTTACAATCACTTATCCAGAGGAAACCTTTTTAGAAAAAGGGAGGATGGAAAGGGAGAGGTTTAAATCTTGTCCATTTTTTTTTTGTTTTTTTTTTACTAGTCCACCTGGCTGATTTTCCACATCAAAGGATTGTATATAGTTTTTTAGATACATGCAAATGCCTACCACTTTGGTACACTTGTCTTCTGAACATCATAGCACATCGTAAGGAACTGTATGATTTCGTTTTCAGTCATGAAATATGTATATTCTGAGTAAACGTGAACTCCTATTATATTTTTACATGTCAAAGGCCTTGTTTTTCAGCCAGTGTGTTTGAGGAGATACTTCTTCATTTCACCTCCCCTGAGAAAAGTTTCTGCCACTGTTAGCACGGCCAGCTTTCCACTGTGTACTGGTGAAGGTTAAGAGAGAAAAAGTGCAAACGCAGCTCAATGTGTTGGCATATATGGAACTGCTCATAGAATTTATGTCTTGTTCCACCTCATGTACAATCATGAATATGCAACTTTGATCACAATATCATGGGTCAGGTTCAAAGCTGGAACATCTCAACCCTTCCACTGAAATCATGAGGTTAGCAGAGCAGAGTAAGATGCTTTGTTGTTGCTCCATGTTATTAGTTGCAGGATGTGCACATTTTCTAATATAAATCTTACATAATGGATGATTAAGGCTTAATTTCCAACCAAAAGAAAATTTTCCTGCCACTGCACATCCAAAACATGAAGGGGATAGTGCTTCTGTTTTCATCTGTAGCTTTCGGTACCTTCCCCTTGGTAGCAGAAACAGTGGTTGGTCAAACAACTGCGTAGTAACTCAAACCAGAAAAGGAAAAAGAGTCTTGTTGTCCGAGGAGGCAAACAAGGTAAAGCGAGACAGTTATAAAAGCTTAATTAAAACAAGAACGAAAGGCAAATGAACTTTCACTCAATGGAGAGAGCCACGGTCACACTGGGACAGAAATTCAGCCCTGGCCCCATTTGCTGGGATGGAATTTATTTTTTAATGTCTACCCGTGGTTGTCCACTGGGGCCTGGCTTGGCCTGTCACCTGCCCTAACAGCTACAGGAGTTAAACAAGTTAAAACAAACATTAACGATATATAATACTGACATTGCTTCTACATCAGTAAGTTACAAAATCTGCCCAGTCATTAATCAAGTGGTTTACTTTGGTTTTACCATGAGTTGTTTCTTGGCTTTGGATGGTACCCAGCCTGATATTACTATCCATCTTGGAAACACTATCACTAGCAGCCAGAAACAGATGATTTATAGCAGTGATCTATCCAAAACAAGAAGATAAAGTTCACTTTACTTACAATCAGTAATAGTGCTCATACTATGAACTTAAGCAATCATTTTCAAGGTAAAAGTAATTTACCTCTCTCTATCTCAATTCCATACACTAAAAGTTCAATTCTACCTTCATACAATCGATGTTGATTGCACCAAAACTACACCAAAATTGCTCTAACCCATCTAAAACTATAGTGTTCTCAGTAGCTGATCGACTAAGTTAGACTAACCAGATAATAACTTGATTGTTATCCTCTTTTTCCCAAACATATGCTTTTAATCTCCTTTTCTCTTAGAACCTGTATTGTTCAGCAACTGGAAGGATCCCACACACCTGCTTATTTATCAACAATCTGTGTTTATATTTGAGTACATTAGCAGTAAATCCTGTATCCACAGAGTAATTGATGGTGATTTTGCCTGTCTCCTGGCTTTCCTATGAGAAAATTAAACAAAGAAGCTACCTCTCTGACTGCCATCTATCACGTTTACGCACTTTAGAGTATACGTGGAAAAGTGAGGGAGGGTGGATGGGTTTTTGATGTGTTTATGGAAGTTCTTTGTTGTAAGAGGCCACCCGTAGAGACTGATATGATTTCAAATGTGGCCACTAGTTTTTGCAGTTCAATCCAGTGGGACCACTACAGAGCAGGATCGGCTCCAAGTCAAGTCAACTGCACACAAAGGCACCTTATTGCATGATAATGTTCTAGACTTTGGGTATCCTCCAGTTTCCCTCCACATCTTTTCTTGAGTCTCTTCCCCTCTGACATCCTGAGTGTCCGGCCAAAGAGGATCTGCTGAGTGCTGACTCTCAGCAAAAGATGAGAGAGGACAGCCAAATTTTGACAGAAAAACGTATCCGCTCGCTTGATTAAATCCAATGGGATTGTTGAACCCAGATCCAAAAGGCTTAATTGCCAAGATGAATAATACAGAAATAGAGAGAAGCCAGTTTCAGCAGTGATGGATATGGAAAGAGAAAACACAGGCAAAGAAACAATTTCCAAACAAGTTTTAAACAAGGTGTCGGGATTATAAAGCTTTTCACTTTTAAGCTTCAAAGGTTGCTCCAATATCACTGCTTCACAAGCCTGTAAAATTATCCATAAACTGATGTAATTATTGTTCATTTTATGGATACAAGGCTCTCGGCTCTGCAGTTTGTATCCTTGTATGAGCTACATTTGGCAGCAAGAAGAATTTTTCATTCTTTTCAACAAAAATTCAGTGATCTCTGTGTGGATTTGTCAAGCTTGGATCAATCCCATACAAACTCAAATGACCTCAGATCAGCAGTGATTTATCACACTCTGCTGCCTTAACTATGTCCACGAGCCTTTAGACTGACTGCTGCAAGTGACTCTTACATAACTGAGAAGAATTAAGTAGACACAGTCACGCCCTCTTGCTAAAACAATCTTTTCCTCTCATTTTTAAAGCACAGACATTCTCAGAAAGAGATTTTAAGCTGTAGAAATATTACTTGCTCATGTGACACATTAAAGCAGGCAAAACAGAGAAAATCTTACCTAGCTGATGAAAAATGCTGTATGCACCTATACTTTTGTTCAAATTCTTGAGGATGCTTTTCTGTCTGTTTGGTCTTTTTTAGAAGCCACAATAAATCAATCACACAGTCACCCTGAGCTATCAAAGCTCCCCACAAAACCCTGCTGCCTAAGAAGCACTGAAATGTCTGGTTCCTGGCTCTCAGCACATTTTGGAGAATTCCCTCAAAAGCACTCAGACGTGGGCTCGGACCCAAACGGTTGCCCTGAATTTAGCTCTGTCGTTCTCGCTGCCAGGAACAAAGGACAGCGAATGCTGGAAATTTTTACCTCCTTAATACTGACACTTAACTTTTACTAATGGCTTTCCAATCCACATGGGACAATGACAGCTTGTGTAGGGCAAACAGCACAGGTAATTCACATCAGGGGACAATGTGAGTTTAACGGGGTTCAGGATCGTCTGTTGGAGCCTAGAAAAGTGATGAAAGTGATGAAAAAGCTGCAAGGCATGGGAAGGAGACATGAAAGATGATCACCTCTGGCTATGATGGTGTTATATGACAAGCATGCATAACTTGGATATCAGATTTGCTTGGAGGTAAGTGGCAAGTATTGATCTTTCACTGCAGGTGTGAATTTTGCAAAGCAGTGATTCACATTTTTTTTTTTTTTTTTTTTAAATCAAACATACTCCTGCAACCCAGTCAAATGAAATCAAGAAGTATCTGATGAACCCTGTTTGTCCATTTTTCTCACTATTTGTATGTTTTGCTCAGTACACATTCTTACTTGCCAGTTAAAGGGAGACAATATGTCATTTAGCATTAAATCTTATTTATTTGATCACTAATCAATTGAAGCAAGGTCACTTATTTTCCTCTACTGAAGTTAGCATGCTAACCAGTGAGCCCTATCTCACCACTATCTAACAGCAACACATTATGGCACTGTTCAGTTGGTCTGGTATAACCTCTTTATCTGTAAACTCTTTTGTGACTGAAGCTCTTGACCATCACTTCCAACAAGAAACCACATTTTGCAGCAGAGATAACTTAGCCCCTTTAACTTTTAATTCTGGTTTTGGTTAACCTTTTCCACCATTTCCACCATCAACTATTCAACATTCCAGTAACGGTACATTCAGTGTTGGAAACTGATTTTATGTGTTATCCTAACTAGGCTGTCTCAGCCATCTATCATTATATCTAATGCTATTCAGTGTTTAGTCAAATCATCTATTACCATTTGGTCCTTTTATTTAAGCTCAGACTGAATAGTTTCATACATTCACACTCAATCATAACATGCAGTGCCCAGGTGTTTGAGTCAATATGGACACATTTTCTAAGTAAATCAAACAATGTATATTATTTCTGATTAGCGAAACTCTACAGTCTTCCTACATCCTGGGATGCCCTTGGTTGGGAATCATTGTAGAGGAAAATCACATTTACATCCAACTTTCTGCACATGTGCCTTTTAGCACTTTAGACTGTTTCTGTTCAACAAATCAAATAGAAAGCTGAAAGGGTAAAGAAAATGGCAGAAGTCAGAATAAGTAATAGGACTATATTTTTGTTTTTCTCCCTTCTGTGCCACCCTACAGAGAAAACTGCACGCGATGCAGGATGTAATTTGATTCATAAAGAGTACAGTATCGGATGGGCACACACTTATTGCCTGAAAATGAAAATAAGACTATAAAACAATGCAACATATGAGTCTCATTGCACATTTTCCTGCACCCGCTGAGAAACCACACCAACACCAGAGCTCATATTTCCTGTGAAGAGTGTATATTGGTTTATTTGTTCTAAGAAATCTAAACACAAAATAAAAGTTTGAAGGTTTTGTATAAAACTGATCCACATGGTAAAACGTAACCTAAGAGGTCCCCCATGACGCCTCCGGGTGGACGTCACTAGGTGACTGAAGGAGACAAAATGGGATTAAGCCACATGTGTGTATGTGTTTAAACATTTCAGATTTCTGCATAAAAAGAGGTTTTGGTTTCAGTTGTTGAGACAAAGCACAACAGAGTGAGGCGAAGAAAAGGAAGAAAGAAGAAAGACAGGTTTTTAAAGAGAAATTAACTCAGCGACTGAGACATTTTCCCAATATTTTCCTCTCTCTGCTTCCAGAGGTTAAAGAAACTCTATCCTCAGTGAGTTCCATCATTTTTTATGAGTTGTGGAAGAGGGAAATAATTTTTGGCACACCCAAACTTTTACACTGCAAAAGTAGGCCACATTTAGACAAACCATCATCTTTTAAATGGGGAGACTTCTGTGTCTAAAGGCTGGCAGTGTCTCCCATATGAAACTACTTCAAGTTTGTGCACTTTAATTTACGGCCTGATAAATTTGAACCAATTCTTTTTCGTTCTTTCCAAAAAGCAGTCTGAAGTCAGCTGTCATTACTTTGTGTTCCCACAACTTTTCTGCCACATCAGTAGTTTTGATATGTACAATAAGTCCCTTAAGGCCTGTAGGTCAGATTTGACAATCAATAACCATGTAACAATAGAATCGAACTACGCCATCATGTAATAATTTACTGGTGCTTTTGAAAAGTACTAAAACCAAAATTGTTTAAATTACATTACTTTTTTATTTTCATTGATTCATTCAGTAACTTAATTCAGTTAGCCAATCGCATCAAAATATGCCATTCAGTACCAAAAGGCAAAACCAAAAAGCAACTGGTTCCATTCACGAGATTAGTCTGGTTACCATGTGCTTGAACTCAGTGTCCACTGAAAACCATTTCACCTCTACATCATGACACCACCTCCAGGAAAAGGGAAAGATGTCTGGAATGTGACCTTTCCGCTGGCAAACTAATCAATCGTAATCAGAGAGGAACCACTTGATGATATGAAACTGACCAACTGGAACCCATTTTGTGTAAAGGTAACCTCCTTTAATGAAGATAAAACAAACTCACAAGTCAGTGCACCGCTTGAACCTTTTAGAATCAGCTGTGAACTGGATGCATGAGAGGATTAACCTGAACTTTCTAAAGTCAATGTCTGAACAAATGTCACCACTACATAGCTCCCATGCGTACATCATAATCACTTGATATTAAAAGAAAACTGTGTGCACTGAACTCAATGCCCCATCAAGCACCCACAGAAATAAACCTTGGAAAACACTGCCCTCTTTTGGTGATACTGTGAAAAAGCAGAGGATTTTTATTTATTTATTTTTTCAAGTCATGAAGTTTAAACCATCTTACAGTGCTGAATATACTATTATGGATTGAGCAATCTACAACCCCCCCAAAAAAAAAAAATAAAATAAAATAAAATAAAAAAATAGATATATTTGCACATCTTGGTAACTAGAGTTGACTTTATCAGAACAGCTAGGGTTTCCCAACCCGCACTGTTTACCTAAAAAACAAAATCTCACTGTGCTGACATTAAAATCTTTTGATTGGATTGAGGCCAACTTGGCCGGTTCAGAACATGTTGATAATGATCATGTAATTCCATAGGAGATGAAAGCTGAGAATTACAGCAAGAGTGAACTCTTTGAAGTTGACTCTTACATTACTCTGCCAAATTTGGTTGAAAAATGCTCAGTGTGGTTAATCTGAACCTGCTTTAAAAAATGTTTTTTTTACATTTAAGTACATAATAGTAGTGACTTCTGATGATGTCTGTGCTGGTCACTGTTGCAAACAGAACAGCTCCAATTTCTCACACTTGTGTAAATGATCAAACATCTTATGGTCATGTTATGTGTGTTATATACTTGAACTGAAAACTGAAGAATCAAGCTCATACACCTGAAATTCTGTAATTTTATTGCAACACATCAACATTGCAAAGCTCACTGAACATGCTCTCTGGTTATCTGACACCTAGTATGGCAGCAGTTGTTTGGATGTGATTAACAAACGCCACTCTTGATGGTGGCAATTTTTGTGCGTGGTTGAGAGCAGACCCGACAGTCAAAAAACACCTGCAAATATTTCATTTTGTTTGTATGAACTTGAGTAAGTTTCTCACAAGGACATTAGAATCTGCACCAATAGAGAAAGTATTTGATAGTCAGTGTAATTAACATTAATGCAAATGAACATCTGGAAGTCTCACTTCAAAAACAACTTCACTGATACTTCATGTACTGTAAAATGTATAATTATTTGCAATTACTATTTTATCCAGATCGAGGTGGGGGTGACAGGGGTTAAGTACATTTGAGGGTTAAATTCTACTTTTTGGCGATCTGAAGACGCTCGGTCACGTTCTCCCAATTGATTATATTCCAGATAGCTTTAACATAGTCCGGTCGTACATTTTTGTACTGAAGATAGTAGGCGTGCTCCCATACATCAATACCAAGGAGAGGGATGAGACCTGAGGACCAGAAAAAAAAAAGAAAGAAAGAAAAGAAAGAAGTCACCCGTGGCATTTTACAACAAGGAAAGAAGAAGTATAAAAGTATTTTCATGTGTAGGTCACAGTTATTTTCCACTGACCTGTTGTCCCTTGCAGAGGATCCTGATTAGCACAAGCAGCGATGCGAAGTCTTCCATTCTCCTTGTCATAACCCAGCCAGCCCCAGCCTGAGCCCTGCACTGCTACAGTAGCAGCAGTCAGCTTCTCTTTCATCTTCTGGAAGGAGCCAAAGTCACGTTTGATGGCCTCCATTAGCTCCCCTGCAAAGAAATAAAACATAAAAGTGCTATCAGGATGATAGTAGACGCTAAAGGCAATAAACATAAACAAACAACATAAACTACTTAGGATAGCCAGACAAAATTGAGGTCCTGTGAATAATGTGAAAAAGTAGCACTTTTTACCACTAGGGGGCAGAATGACAAAGTAAAACAACTGTTGAAATACTGCCAGCTTTTGGTATTATCAGGTTGAGCTTGCACACACACTGGAGTCTGGTTTCAGGTCATGTGCTGAATTTCAGTCCATTATCAAGTTATTTTTTAATTATGATTTTTTACTAAATTCTCACAAAATCATATTGAATTGTTGCTTACTGAAGTATGCTGTAGATGCATTAACTACCAGCTACTTCTGTCTTATATTGGTGGGTAGGGAGATTCACTATAAGTGTTTAAGACATGCTGGAAGATGTCCAGAGCTACAGAGGTGGATTTTAATTTACCACTTGTTGCTCACTACACGCGACCATCTGTCTTACCCTGTGGCTCGCCTCCACCATTTGGAGAGAGGTTTGTCCAAAAGATAGTGTGGTTAAGGTGGCCTCCTCCATTAAACTTCAGAGCAGGCTGGAGAGCAACCTGTGTCGTCACATCACCTAAAGCAGACAAATAACAATTAAGTGAATAAGAAGACAGCAGATCTAACAGTGGTAGTTTGCTGATTAAGTCATCCATTTTTGTTAATACCCTTTGCCAGTGCCTCCTGATATTTCTCCTCTGTGACGTTGAGGTTGTTAACGTATGTGGCATGATGCTTGCTGTGGTGCAGCTGCATTATCTCTGCACAGATGTGGGGCTCCAGTGCGCCATAGTCGTAGGTCAGGTCAGGCAGCGTGTGCTTCTGCCTGGTTGCAGCAACCTGGTTTACAGTTTGGCTGAGGCTGGCTGCACACCTGAAACGAACCAGGGAAAACTCTTACTAATCATACAATTAACACAGAGATTTCCATCATGTTTAATTCAGCCAACATGCAGGAGCAGCTGGCTGGAATATTTTATCAAATTTTATATGTTACCTCCAAAATATAAGTTATAATTACTGATGAATAATGATTACTAGTGAGGTCTGTATAAATAAAATAAACCCTTAGTAGCCGAATATAGTATGAGGTTCATGGGATAGAGTTATATCAGTTTGTTGAGCTTGAGAAATTGTCTGGAAATTACCCAAATGTCTCTGGTTTCTTAAAGTCTAAATGAGCTAATGGCACGGAGTTAGCTATGTATGTGTCCATATATAACATTCGCTTAATAACCCACACAGAAGCCTGTGATTGCATGAACACACGATTATCAAAATACTGTTATTGGTGCGCCACAAGCTAACCTACCGTGCTGCTAGGTAGAGTTAGCATCCTGGCTAGCTAACTGTTAGCTCTGTATTAACAACTCTCAAGTTCATTACCAACCGGTGCTAGCAGGAGTCAGCTGTCCTCATTCATTGTGCACTTTGAACAGAGTAACAACGCTAGTTGTTAAGGTGATGTCAATTTTACCTGCGTATTTGACCAACTCTGCAAAGCATGTTCATGATAGTGCTCACAAGACAGGGTAGACACTTCGCTAACTGCCCTTGAAATCAGCAGCCTCAACTTGACGGCTCAGTGGACCGTACCATTATTGTCAAGTAGGGGTGTTAACCAGACTGTGCAGGAATTAAATACGCATCAACTGCGAAGATTGAAGCCACAAGTCATCTTGTAAATATAAATAGTTCGTTTGATTTCATATGATCTGAAAATATCGATAAATGTTGATGTAAATTTGAACATATTAGGTTATGCATTTTACCACTCTCCCTTTCTTCAACACAGTCATCTGGTTGGTTTTCCGTGGCCGAATGCTGATAGTGACGTCATTCCCAGCACCGAGTTCCGACTTCCGAGGTTATGGAACGCAGCATTAATAAAAGTGCATTAGATCATATGAACGCACCATGGACGCTACCGCACGTTGCGTTTTTGTACTATTAATTTAGATTGTTTTATATTTACATTTATGGAATTATTGTCAAATAAATAGTACATAACCCAATTTAATATAACGATAATAACTGCAAATAAATATATAAGTAGGATGTATAATTTTACATTAATTTTCAAACTAACTGTGAAATATAAATCACGTGAACGTCTCTTCTAACACAGAAAGGCAAGGCCAGAGATCGTCTATACAGAGGCAAACGAACCACTCATCGGTTACGACAACGAAACACTTGCGTTAACATTTTCCAAATGTGTGCGTTTATTCTTGGAATTTCATGATTATCAATCTGATCACAATCAGAAACTCGACATAAATAATGGAGCGACACAACTGTACAATACACTTAAATCAAGGGATAATCAAGTGAAAAACAACAAAAAAAAAAAAAAGCAAAATAAGCACAAATTAGAAAAATATGCATATATATATATATATGTATATATATGTATATATGTGTGTGTGTGTGTGTGTATATATATATATATATATATATATATATATATATATATAAGTTTTTATCAAGAAAAAAAGACACATTTCAATTCCCCTCAGACTAATATTCAAGTTCCGAATATAGAATATATATATGATATATATTGAAATGTGTCTTTTTTTCTTGATAAAAACTTGATAATAAAAAATGTAAACAACTGTTGACAAATATTGTTATTGCAGAGGCATCGATTGGGAAAAGCACAAACAAGGATAATGAAGAAATAAGATTGTTCCAGGTTAACTGGGGTTCATGTTAACTGTTGCTGACGTTGTCGCATTCGCAGATTCGTCATTTCCTGAGCAACAACCTGGTAGCACGTCGGTGAAGACTAGGGACGAAAAATTTACATAAGAAACGTAAATATTAACAGTTAATTAAATAACATCAACTACATGCAAAGTATGATGGCTACAAAAAACTGTATGTCTGGGTGACATATAAAGTGAAACTATCAACTAAAACCTTTCTAAACGTAACAATTTAACTTGTTGAAATATTGTACGTCAAAGAAAATTGCCGAATCTGCGGATGCAATATTCGGACAAGTTAACCTGAACACCAGTTAACCTGAAACACCGGAACAGTTGCCCCGGCGTCTTAGTCACGTTTCGGGATCCGGAAATCCGAGCAGAGTGAGAGCTCTGCTTATTGTCGCCACTCTCTGGTCGTACTCAGCAGCAGCAGCGTCGCGGCCAGAGCCATTCTGTCCTGCCTACAGTGAGGAAGATGATGGTGATCACGTCGACGCGAGTCAGCTACATATAAAACCCACAGTCAAAAATACAAATATTAACGTAGTTGTAATTTTGCGCCATAGAAAGAAACGCTTGAAGCGAAGGGGTCCCAGAAACATCGAAAGAAGCGGGACTGGTAAGTGTTTTTTTTTCCAGGGCCGAAGGCCTGATATCTGCAGCCAAGAGCCCGCTAGTTTCAGGAAAAGAAGCGCAAGGGAGGGAGTCATTTCCTTCACCGCCATTTTGTGATAACAAGGAGCCGAAAACAGAGCCAAGAATTACACGCTGCCAAGCGGACCTGAAAGAAAACATTTAAGCGTAATACTTTTCTTTCATAGCATCTGTTTATTTAACCGGCGGGTGCTAAATGTTGTTAGCAGCCGAGAGTTAACCTTGGTTAGCTTATTTTCTATTCCTTGTCCCTGTCCATCGCTGCTGACCGACACCAGCTAGCAAATTAGGCTCGACAGCTCTCATTAACTGGTAATAATGACTATAATTTAACCAGCCAGGTAGTTAACCAGGAGATCACGTGCGTTTATCTTGATTTATTAAGTCGAAACTATAGTATTTGTACTATAATAGCAAAGTTGCCGTACAGGTCATATTTCACTGCGTGTGGACAAACAGGCAACGCGTTACAGCTTAAGATGCAGCAGCTTTAACACAACACCACGGTGTGTTTAACTTGATCTTTTTGTTTTTATATTTATTTGCAGAGTTCACAATGACCAACGAGGAGCCTCTCCCTAAGAAGGTGAGTTTTGTTTTTAATCTTGTTTTGTGCGTTTAAAAAAAAAAAGAAAAGATAATATCTCACGTTTATAGTTAATGGATTGACTTCATTATCTAACAAAGCTTTGTTTTTTTTCTTCATGCAGGTTCGCCTCAGTGAGTCTGACATGAAGACCCTGACGAGAGAGGAGTTGTGTACGAGGTAGATTAAACCTGTGCAATTGGTGATAAATTATATTGTCTGGAAATTGGATCTTGTGAGCAGTTAATGTTTACGTGTCTTCTCCTCTTAGATGGAAACAACATGAAGCATATGTCCAGGTCCTGGAGGCCAAATATGCAGAGTTATGTTGTAAGTACACCTGCTGTTGCTTGAATGTAATTTAATAAATTTAGGTATGTGATTTGTCTAGTCTTTATCAATACAAACGGCTTTGTATGAAAGGGAATTCTCTGTTGATGCTTTTGCTTTTATACCCCCCCTCTTCCTTCGCTGTCTCAGCCAATGATGTAACAGGGCTGAAGGAGTCAGAGGAAAAGCTCAAGCAGCAGCAGCAGGAGTCTGCACGCAGGGAGAACATCTTGGTCATGCGACTTGCCACTAAGGAGCAGGAAATGCAAGAGTGCACAGTAAGTATCTATTCCTGTACTTAAAAAAAGTTTGATTATGCAAAATTCAGCTTTTACTTGTCTTAAAAAGGGGACTCTCGAAGCAGTTTAAGTTAATGATCAGAGCTGAACAGTAAGAATATGACTAAACATAGATAGTGATGCTCTCCTGGGTAAGCCTTTATTAATAAGTGATGTTCACTTGAGCTATTTTTGTTTATCGTATGCTTCTATTTTTTGACAAATTGGTTGTTTTAATGCTGCTGTTGGCAAATGCACAAAACTAGTTACCAGCTTGCTTGTGCAGTTTGATGGAGGTCATGAATTTGACTTTATATTCTATTGTCTCCTGTCACATCCATAATCTGATAATTCACCTTGCAGTCATTCTTGTGTCGAGAACATCCTTTGCTTGTATCAGATTGACAGCTCAGTGGATCGCCCTGTGGCTTTATGGCAACACGTGCCAGTCTAATAGGGCAGCTGAGGTCAGGTGCCGCTCTGCCAAAAGTTGTGGTAGAGGTAGGAAAGGTCGTAACCTTGGAACCTAGTTGTCGCTTTTCTCGTAATCACTGAACCTTAGATAAGACTGACTTGACTTAGTTGCCTTAAACACAGAACTGATTGTTGTATTTTGGGGCACATTAGTTGCACCCTTTGTCTCTCTTTGTCTGAAATAAATAAATCAGTTGTGTGGAAATTTGAATTTGTGATCTGTGTATGTGTGACAGGTGAGTTTTTGTTTGTTGTGTCTGGTTTGTTTGGTCTGCTTTGAATGAAAATTCTGTCCTCGTGTGTGTGTGTCTTCAGAAAAGCAACTAGTGCCGATAGTGATTGTTTGAATATTTAATACAAAACTCTTGTTATAGTGGTGATAAATTATACACCTTTAAGTCCAGACTTTGTTCAAAACTGATTGATTGTACTTTTGAAGAAATGCATCTGAATTTTAGAGCGAGAGCATGTTAGTTGCTCTAATTTAGTGGAAATACTAATATTGCTTCATGGACTGTAAACAGAGCCAAAGGACTTGTTTTCACAACATCCCCTAATAAGTAGAAACGCACTAGACTTTACCAATCACTGACATGTGTTTGCTTTTCCCTGCAGACCCAGATCCAGTACCTCAAGCAAGTCCAGCAGCCGAGTGCAGCCCAACTGCGGTCATCCATGGTGGACCCAGCCATCAACTTGTTTTTCCTCAAAATGAAGGCTGAACTGGAACAGACTAAAGACAAACTGGAGCAGGCCCAAAATGAACTGAGTGCCTGGAAATTTACACCTGATAGGTAAAGACAATCAAAATAACTCCCCCCCTCAAAACAAAAAAGTCAAGACTTCCTCCCGCCCCCCACCCTCACTCTCACTGCAAGCATGCAGGAACAATGGTGGGGGGAAAGGCTGACACATGCTGTACTCACCACGAGACTCAGACTTTACAGAAAGCCAGTCACTGCAAAACAAAACTGTTTTTGTACTCTTGCACTGTGCCAGCTACATATCACATAACCTAACGTGAAAAAAAAGACAGTATGGTCAGGTGACACTTGTGTTTCAGCTCTCTCCCCTCGTATCCCCTCACCGTCCAAGGGCCTGAAGGAGTCCGGACTGTTCCTGAAGAGGTGGTCACTCACTTCCCGACACGGATATGCCCTCCCCACCCCCTCAGCTCAAACCAGACAGTTCACATATTAAATAGGAGGGGTTATGGTGGAGGTTGAGTCAGGCAGGGAGCATCCCTAGCCTAAAACATCAATTGAACATTTTAAAGACAATTTCCCAGACTCGGTTTATAAAGACATTTAACTGTGGATTACACCACACACATACCTGCTAGTCTGCCTGAGAAATGTAAAGACTTTTTGGACAGTCTAGACACAATGCAGTAACATGAGGAAAGTTCTAGGATTTAAAAGTTAAGACTTTTGGGGGGGGAAGAGCCACTAGAAATGATGATGAGACTGTGGTGGAGCCAGATCCTCGGTCCACAAGGGACTATGGTTCAGGCATGAGGGTCCAGTCGCCTGTGTCATTGAACATGGGCCCACTCACGGTATAGTGTATTTACATGTTTTATTTTGTGACTTGTTTCTTTTTATTGGCG
Organism: Polydactylus sextarius; assembly: GCA_016801845.1. Taxonomy (NCBI): domain Eukaryota; kingdom Metazoa; phylum Chordata; class Actinopteri; family Polynemidae; genus Polydactylus; species Polydactylus sextarius. Next base: position 10,159,886 of record CM028918.1, read on the forward strand.
TTTCATTTCTTTCTCTTTGTTTCTCTGAAACAAACACTTACTGCAGTGTGTGAACCAAGACGCACGATTGGCTTTGATTGTTTACACTTGTGTAAAACCAGATTTTTAATCATGAAGTAACCTTTGCTTGACTCTTTGGATACACATTGAAAACACACTGCTGTAGGTGAACTGAGTCCTGTTTCAAGTTGTGAATGCAAATGTCTTTTAACAAGTCATGTTATGAGTTGATGAGAATGTATTTATTGTATTTCTGTGTATTTTTGTGATTGACCTCACGATCTCTCCCTCAGCTATTTGCACTTATAGCAGGTTAGACTTTCTCACCCAGGTCTTTAGCCACTATTTTCACAATTGGAGCACACTGGAAAATCTAATGTTTTTCTGTTTGTTTTTTGTTTTTTGTTTTTTCTTTTTATAAAACAGGCCTCACATTTGAGGCAGTGAGGTTTGAACTGGCAGCATGGTGACTGTTAAAACCTAGCAACTTAGGTAAATTGATGTTTTTGGTAACTGCTGCTGAAGAAGAGAAGTAGAACCTGCAACTACTAAATTATGCATAATTACAACTTTTGAGATATAGATTTTGATCCGTTTTTTTAAAAAAAAAGTACCACCAGGTTGACTTCTGCTTTCAGATCATACAGCTGCTTGTCCATTATTGTTAATATTTCAGTGCCCTCTGGCCAGACGACTTCTTTATAGGCGTCTATAGCAGACAGTTAACTTTGGTTTTAAATAACTTGTATGTATTTCCTTTGTGTGCAATTTTAGCATCTTACTTAGGGCTTTTTAAAAGCACTTTCACCATAATTGCTAATGTAAACTTCATACTTGTTCTGGACTGTCAGAGCATTCTTTGACCTGTTGGAAAGTTGAGAAAGCTGCTCTTTTGTGTGTAAAAGGATGACGACACGAAAACCAGTTCCTGGCTCGGCGGTGCACAATACCTTTTTTTCCCCGCCATATATAGTGAAGGGTTGACATTTAAATTGTAGTTTTCTTCTAGTGTGTCATTCTAATATTACTTTGCACTGTTACATTTTTTATTCTGCTTGTTCATTTGAATATTGGTAGCGAAAGATTTGCTACTGTTATTTTTTAAAGTGCTCATATTTTCTTTAAAATGTGACATGGTGAATAAGTTACAGTGTAATGATGTTTCGGCTCCATAGAAATGTGCCTATAGGTTGCTTGGTTGGGATTTTAACCAGTTTATAGCCCAACTTTTTTATTTAGAGAGAAAAAAATCAGTTTGGACGAAACAACTGACATTTATTTGTGTGAAGATTTTGTGTAAGTGCTTAACTGGTAATTTTACATTTGAAGTCTCTTTAGATAGAATGAAAATTGTGTTTTGACTAGAGTCACGTAGGGATGTCCTGGCTGAAGATTTTTCTGTTGATCTTCGGTGACCTAAGAACCGGGTCAGACAGTTGGAGCAGATCAACGGCACCTCTTTGCCTATTGTGTTTGTCTCTTGGTTCATTGTGTGATGTGAGACTTGTTTCCCTTACAGCCAAACGGGGAAGAAACTGATGGCCAAGTGTCGAATGCTGATTCAGGAAAACCAGGAGCTCGGCAGGCAGCTGTCCCAGGGACGCATCGCCCAGCTGGAGGCTGAGTTGGCCCTGCAGAAGAAGTACAGCGAGGAGCTCAAGAGCAGTCAAGACGGTGAGGACACGGACATCTGCATCTCACAGCCTCAATGTTTTGACTTTACCAAGGATTTATTGCTGTGTACAACTTTTAACATGCTACTTTTTATTTGCTTTTTGACCTTTTCCTGTCTGTCCCCGATCTCCGCCACCCTCCAGAGTTGAATGACTTTATCATCCAGTTAGACGAGGAGGTAGAGGGGATGCAGAGCACCATCCTTGTTCTGCAGCAGCAGCTGAAAGACACCCGACAGCAGCTGACTCATTCTCAGGGGGCTCTGCCCGGACCCAGCAGGACTTCACCCACTGCCTCCAGCTCATCCGCTGAACCGTCCGCCCAGCCAGAGCAGGCCAGCGCACCCTCCGAACCGATGGGCAAAGACTACGGGAGGGTCTCAAATGGACCAAGCAATGGCAACTCGTCCCAGAGGAGCGAGACCACTACACCCAGCCTGTACCGCGAGGTCAGCAGCACCGAGGAAGACTTTCCCATATCCCCCATGGTCTCCAGCCCCGGCGAAGCTGAGACCAAACTGTCCAACCACTCAGAGGAGGCGTCAGGGAGTCAAACTGCCGCCGGGAGAGTTGGAGGACCCGTAGGTTTCGGTAGCCAGCTGAGCGCAGGGTACGAGAGCGTGGACTCTCCGACAGGCAGCGAGACATCATTGACTCAGCACTCGAATGACACAGACTCCACCACCGACCCCCATGAAGACAAGGCTGCCGTGGTGACCAAGGGCACCAGGACTGCAGGGTCACGGCACGCTCAGAACGGCCTGGACTCCAGCACGAGCGACAGTGCAGTTTTGTAATGTACCCTGACGTGTACTGTCCTTTTCCTTTTTTTATACAATATACAAACCAGGCAACAAATGCATAGTCTGTAATACAGCACTGCTGTCCAAGGCGTTTTGTTTTCACCCTCCTCCCCTTTGCCTGTCGTGATGCCTCTGTCACATTTGTGTTGCTAAACGGGGATATAACAGGAAAGCGTTAATGTTAGATTTGAATTGCGTGGATGTATGATTTAAAGCTAGTATGTTTCATTCTGCTGTTTATTTGAGCACGTCTATGCTGTTCTTGTTTGAGCTCTTGACACTGAAATCGGGCATCTGGTGTTGTAACTCATCGTCAAAAAGTCAGTAAAATCACTGAATTACAGTAGCTTTGCAATATCCAAGGTCTTTTTTAGATGTTGGCCTGTGTTTTGTTTTTTTTTTTTTTTGTTTTTTTTTAATACAATTTTAATTTTTCATTGACAAAAAAAATCTGTTCAAAAGATTCTGTTGAATTGTGAGTAGTTTATATGCAATGTTCATATTATTCTGACTTCAGTCCTTTTCATGTACTGACCAAATACCAATAAAGATTTTTAATACTATAGAGTGAAATCTATTATTATTAGCCGTCTATACGTTAGTATGAAAACATATTGATTAACATAAGCATATAAGCTGTTGTTTAAACATAGGCATTTATATCTTAAAAGACATATTAGTCATAAATGTGGCTATTAAAGAAAATGAACGGACATTAAATTTCTCTCAAGGGAAAGAATATGCAGTGTATATACAATGTTTTTTCCTGCAGTGACCTACAATGCAGATGTTTTATTTTGAAAATTTCTACACAAATCTAAGGTGAATGTTATCTGGGTGACGCTCTTGTAAAACCTAATCTGTGGAAACTATTGATATGTAGAATATTATGTGTTTGCAAAACAGTATTATATATTAAAAAAGTTAGCTGTATAAAATGTTTTAACTGTGTATAAAGTGCATGCAAATCAATACATGTTACAATGATCATAAAACTAAAATTTTATAATATTTTCTAAATTATTAAAATATATTATTAGTTTTAAATGTGTTCAATAGTTATAATTTGTGAATGGAGTGCGTCCTCCACAACACACGGTGGCGCTGTACGTTTCCCCAACACAGTTAAGTTGCTCACATCCCATCCAGCGCTGAGCCGACGGCCTGACAGTGTCAACACAGCGCAGCGCAGTGAAGACTGAAAGGACTGTCACCCTGAAGCAGTCAAACTCCAACCAGCTGTTTCTCGACATGAACACCGAGCCTGTTGTCATCGTCTCTGCTGCGCGGACACCAATAGGTAAATCAAACACTGTTTTTAATACTACACTCATTCATTTAAAGCAGGTTACAGCTCACAACGTTGCTACTTTACTGTTGCTTCAACATGTATCTCGCTGTCAGATTCGCTGTACCGGAAATAAATTATCTCCGTAACTATCACGTCTCATGATATTTATTTGTATCATATTAGCCACTTTTACTGCTTGGTTTGTGTGTGTTTAATTAAGTAAATGAGTTCGTGTCATTCAATTAAATACGTCGAGTGTTGCAGAGCTCTGATTGGTTCGTTCCATTGTCCGGAGCGTTCTCTGGCCGCTGATTGGTTGGCTCGTCATAGTGCCACGGCGGACGAGACGTCTACCATTGGCTGCTTAGAATCAGGTTTATTACGATGTAGGTTTTTTTTTTTTTTTTTTTTTACAGGAAGTTTTGGAGTGTTTTATTTTATTTAACAATTATAATAAAATTCGACATTTAGTATATTTAACAACAGTTTATTATTAATAGTAATATTTCATCATATTAATATTAAAAGTGATTTATACACATAACAAATTTGAAACATCTGAATAATCTAATAGTTTTTGCCGATCTATTAATCGTTGTTTCTACGTTTTTGTCTTTTTTTTATCACAGTGAACAGTCCTGCAAAATCATTATTTGTTAAATTAATGTTCAACTAAAATTAATATTTACTGTTCCATTTGACAAAAATACTTGAAGACACACTATTTCTGGGTTCTGGAAAAGACTTTCACTGTATTCCAGATTCAACTACATATGTATTAATGGAGACAGTAATTGGTAATTTAATCAACAGTGAATATAATCATTGGTTGACTGTAGCTCTTGTCATTTTTACGCAGGGTCCTTGAACGGTGCTCTGTCCACGGTACCTGTGCATGACCTGTGTTCAGTGGTGATAAAGGATGTTCTGAAACGGGCTGCGGTGAAGCCAGAGGAGGTCTCTGAGGTTATCATTGGACACGTCCTAACAGCAGGTAAGATGAAAGTCTGCTCATGTGTGACTCAGGTCATGTTAACAGTTACGTTGAGCAATGTTGACCTCTCTTTTACAACTTATTTTACTCCTTTGTTCCTCAAATTGACTTTCACTCGATGGTGTTTATCTTCTTTACATTCCCTTCAGGTCATGGACAGAACCCGGCTCGTCAGGCCAGCGTTGGGGCAGGGATCCCCTACCCTGTCCCGGCATGGAGCTGCCAGATGGTGTGTGGCTCTGGGCTGAAGGCTGTGTGTCTGGGTGCTCAGTCCATCCAGTCTGGAGAGTCAACTGTGGTGGTGGCAGGAGGCATGGAGAGCATGAGCAGGGTAGGTGTCACGACAAGAACTCTGAGGGTGTGAAATTAAATCGCAATTGAAAAAACAGTTAAGTAGTTTGTTTCACTTTAACCACTCAGGCTCCTCACACGCTGCAAATGAGAGCAGGAGTGAAGATGGGTGATGCCTCCTTGCAAGACTCAATGGTGGCTGACGGCTTAACAGACGCCTTCCACAGCTACCACATGGGCATCACAGGTATGGATCTGTTTGATATTTCTGCACAATAGTCAGTGGTTTATGTTAGATGGTGATACAATATTATATTTATGTCGTTTTTCTTTAAATCAGCTGAGAATGTGGCGAAGCAGTGGGGTATCGGTCGAGAGGAGCAGGACCGTTTTGCCGTCCAGTCCCAGAACAAAGTAGAGGCTGCGCAGAAAGCAGGACACTTTGATCAGGAGATTGTTCCTGTCATGGTGCCATCGAGAAAAGGCAAGTGGTACTTCAACAATTTATAAACAGAGTTGTTGTTGTTTTTATTTTATTCCAGACAAATTCTAAATTGTCATCAGTTTGGATGCAGAGTGACATTTTCCTCTCACCTTCAGGTCCAGTGGAGGTGAAGGTGGACGAGTTTCCTCGCCACGGCAGCAACATGGACAGCATGTCCAAACTTAGACCCTGCTTCATCAAAGACAGCAGTGGCACCGTCACCGCAGGAAATGCCTCAGGTTGAACTGTGACGTAGTGTACATTGTGATCATGTCTGGACTGAATCTTGAAAACTGATTTTTATTTTTCTGCCTGTAGGTATTAATGATGGAGCAGCAGCGACCATCTTAATGGGCCAATCGGAGGCTGCGAGACGCGGCATCAAACCGATGGCAAGAATCGTATCATGGGCTCAAGCTGGTCTTGACCCATCCATCATGGGAACCGGACCGATACCAGCCATCAGGAAAGCGGTGAGAAGTCTGCAGCGATGGAATGTAACACAGCAGGAGAAAATATTCATCTGTGTAATATTTTTTTTACTGCATTGCCCTGTGATAGGTGGAGAAAGCAGGCTGGCAGCTGGACCAGGTGGACTTATTCGAGATTAATGAAGCATTCGCCGCCCAGTCTCTGGCTGTGGTCAAAGAGCTTGGTTTGAATGTGGACAAGGTGATGCCTCAGTACCATCATTTAACTTAAATTTATCCCACAAAAGATGAAGATGATGATCAGCACTTTAAAATGCTTGTCTGGGCTGCACAGAAGTAATTAGTGTTTAGTTAGAGTTATTGTTTGTAATCCAACTTTTTGTCCATTCTTCAGGTTAACGTTAGTGGCGGTGCCATTTCTTTGGGCCATCCCATCGGTATGTCTGGCTGCAGAGTGCTCGTGACCCTGCTGCACGCTCTCCAGAGGACTGGAGGACAAAAGGGAGTGGCATCTCTGTGCATTGGAGGAGGGATGGGCATCGCCATGTGCGTGGAGAGGATTTAAGAAGAACGATTATCTACTGCTGCTTTATGGATTGCACTCAATCTCATAATTTCTAGGGATAAGGGAAACTGAAACTTGTTGTTTACACTATACAATATGATATAAATGTAAATGGTTTACCTGGGTTCTTTCAATCACTATAGGCTAAAGGAGATGAGTAAATGTTGTCAATGTTGATATTCAATAACAGCTCGACATTCTCACTGTGAACTTCATGTAGATTTTAACCTACTCAGGTTCTAGCTGTGAAACATGACTTATTGTTAGAGGACTTAGACTATATTATGTTCATCTGCTCTATTATGAAAGCTTAACATAGTATCTCTAACCTACTTACAACTTTGTTTTAGATGTGCTAAACAGGCAACATACTGCAGTCATTATTTAACAAGAAGTGGGTTAAGAATGGATCTTTAAAACCAGCTGCTTTCAAATACCTGTGACTGAAAAAGCGACGTTGGTTTAAAGTGTAAAGACAAAGCTTTATATACCATTATGAACAGGCTTTATAAATATGCAGTTTCCTATGCAAAGAATAACTTTAACTTAACTTAACATGCTTTCAATAGATTTTACTTGCTCTAAAAACCTGATGCTGACCAACATTCCAATATTTTCCGTGTAGAATTGAAACCTCTTTGTCTAATGACGGTGCAGCCTTGAACCACAGCTAAGTGCCATAAGGTTAAGTAGGGTGGCCTTCTCTGACCTGTTGTGTCCTGTACATATCTATATCTGTGAAAATGTTTCCTGTAATCTAGCTGTTCCACATATCAATAAAAATAATAAATACTAGAATGAAAAACTTCTTTTAAACTTGTCAAAGGCTACACAATAACCACAACCAGCCAATTTGAATTAACAAATCAACAGTCATTTACAACCATTGGAGCCATTTATTGGGTGTCCAAAAAAAAAAATCACTTACATTTCCTGTGGAAGCAAAATCCAACAGGAGGAGTGAGAGAACAGTTAACAGGCAAAGTGCATGGCCAACGCTAAAGTAACAGCCATGAAGAGCATTTGACGTATAAATACAGACGTTGAATCTATCGGCACCGACTACAGCCTTTCAGCCCTCCAGGGTTCCAGCCTCTACGGCATCCCTGTATGATTGGCCGCCCTCTTTCTGCTCTGGGAACAATTTGATGAGGTCATCAATACGGAGGATGGTGATGGCAGCCTCAGTGGCAAACTTGAGGCTCTTTGTCTTGACCATGGTGGGCTCATACACACCGGCCTGACGGTTGTCTCTGGGCTTTCCGTTCACCAGATCCAGACCAATCCTATAAAACACAAAAAAAAAAAAGGTGGTTAAATATTTTTATGCTCTTTCACGCCAACAGCAAAGAGAGGTTGATGTTGGGGATATCTGTCATGGAGTCACCTACTAATTTATCTCTTGTACCACTTCATTAAGTGGAAACAACTTAGGGGGATCAGTTAACATTAGAGCATCATGTTGGGTACAGAAAGGCAAAAACTCACCACTTGAGATTCTTGCGTTCGGGATTAACTTGAGCCTCATTGTGGAAAGCGCGCAGCTTGGCCACCAGATCAGTGGAATCCTGAGCTGCGTTCACAGACAGAGTCTTGGGGATGATGAGGAGAGAACGAGCAAACTCTGCAATAGCCAGCTGCTCACGGGAGCCCTGAAGATACAACGGTGATGAGGAGTTTAGACTCGTAGGATTTTATTACCCGATGCTTTGCTTGTAGCAACTACACATAAATCTGTGACAAAGAAAAGTTTATCACAGGGTGTAACTCACCATGCTCGTAGCATAGTTCTCCAGGTAGATTGACAAAGCTGCCTCCACAGCACCTCCTCCTGGTACTACAGACTTCGACTCCAGCACCCTCTTGACCACACAGAGAGCATCATGCAGCGAACGCTCCATCTCATCGCACATGAAGTCATTGGCTCCACGCAAAATGATGGAGGCTGATGTTCGTGCTTTGGTACTGAGAGAATGAAAAGTTAAGAGAAAAGCATGATTAGTCTGAATCAGAGAATCAGCTACAGATAATACACACTTACTGCAATCGGATGCACTGACTTAACTATCCAATAAAGGATTGTTTTCCACCTGGTGTTATAAAAAGAAAGAGGATGACAAACTTTCACAGTTCTTACTTCTTGACAAGAATGAGCTCATCGTCACAGATGCGTTCCTGCACAACCTCCTCAGCCTGACCGAGCATTGTGGCCTCAAACGACTCCTCTCCCTCCAGATTGGTCAGAGATGGGCAGACAGTGGCTGAGAAAAAAAAACAGCTCATGTCAGCGGCTGCTGATAATCTCTGGGTAACACAGAATGACAGACGAAAATACTTCTTAGAGTCTGTCACGGCAAGATACAAAAACCTAAAGCTTGTTTTTTTTCACCTCCTGTTGCCTTGGCGATACGCTTGAGGTCCCTCTTCAGAACCCTTCTCACTGCCATGGCACCAACATCCACGAAATACTTCAGACACATGTCGTCGATGCCACCAGTGGTCAGGATGACGTTGGCACCTGCTGACAAAATCTTCTGGATCCTCTCCTTGGTGATGTCAGATTCCCTAAAACAAGAAAATGTGTCAAGTTCAAGTCATCGAGACATATATAATTCATGTACTCTTCAAATAATACATATTTAAATATTAATTTTACTTCACTGAGTGTACATACAAAAACATTAAGAAACAATGTCCAGTCCACAATAGTGGTACAACAGCTCAGAGAGAAGCTGTTGCCTTAAATTGTGGCTGCTTATGTTTTCTCCCACGCGTATCACTGTGTAAACTACTGAGTCAGCATCACAGCAAATTTAAATGGGATATTTCTACATGTCTGTATTTGATAGAGCACAATAGAAGAATATTTCATCATTTACCTTTGTCTGATCTGGTCAAGTTTCTCTGGGTCGTTAATGATAACTTGGACTCCCATCTTCATTTTGGTTTTCTGCAGGCTGAAGTCCAGGCATGCGATCTTGGCGTTAGTGACACGTTTTACCATCCCTTTGGACAAACAGAAAAAAAAAAAAATCATGTTTAATATGAGAAATAATCTTAACAGGATGTTGATAAGATAAGATAACATGGGTACTGAAACAAATATCAACTCATTTCAGGCTAATATTCAAACTGTACAGCCAGAAAAGAGATGCCACAGTGATCAAGGTACCGTGACTACATCTTTTCAGAGCCAGTGTACTGTCTCCCACGCGTATCACTGCATACACCACCAGGCAAGACATAGCAGCAAATTTAAATGGGAGTATGAACAGTTACAACTGAGTTTGCACCATTACAAAATGTGTCATCAAACGCACCTTGTGAGCCAACTGTGCAGTTCAGTGCATATCCATTGACCAAGAAGCTCTCTTTCTGGCTGCGACCATGGGCTTTCAGCACGTTGACAGAGTTGATGGGATATTTGGCCACCCCCTTGCCATCCACAAACTTCACTGCCAAGGCAGCATCAACCACCATGTTGGCAAAGAAGTCTGCATCACTGAAGGTACAGGAGTCAAGAGAGATATGGGCAGTAGAGGAGAAATTCTTTGCTCACAAGCAAAAAAAAAAAAAAAAAAAAAAAAAAGAAGAAAGAAAGAAAGAAACACATTCCAGTAGATTTCCAACTAAGAAATGATCAAATAATCAAACTGTAGAGACAAGGATACACTCCAATGATTTTGGAGGACATGGAGGTCTTGGCTGCATTGATTAGGCACTCTCTGCCCAGATCATCTGTTCCAATAGTAAGATTTTCATTGATGTAACGTACTGCCTCCCTGCAAGAAAGAAAGAAAAGACAAGTTTGCATGAGTGAAACTCTAAACAGATCCAATTACTTGTTAGTGAGAATGTAAAAATGGTCGTCAGTGTTAGGATCTTACTTGCAGGCCAGACGATATCCACTAATGACTGATGTGGGGTGAATCTTCTGCTTCACCAGCTCATCTGCACTTTTTAGCAACTCTGCAGCAAGAATTACCTAACAAAAGGCATCACACAGTTTAATATAAAAGATAAAACACAAAATATGACCAGATCCCTTCCGCGAACAATAAATCTCACAGTTATGGATTTTACAATGTACCATCGTTTCATTAGGGGCAGCAGAAATGAGGCTGCACAACCCCTTCAGATATCGAAGGGCAGTTCATCTTTCCTGTTAGCATAGCCAAACATCCGTAACAAAAGGCAGATGCATGGTTCTTTAACAGGACAATAAAATTCACTATTTGCAACTATGTACCCCCTGTACAACCAAAAAACACATTTAGTACACTCAGTTTCTCTGGTGTATGTATTAAGTCGCCTATTTCTAACATCAGAGCAGCTGTTGCCTATACTCACCACAGACGTGGTCCCATCTCCGACCTCCTTATCCTGCAGGTCAGCAAGTTCACACAGGACCTTGGCAGCTGGGTGCTCCACCTCCAGCAGCTTCAAGATGGTTGCTCCATCGTTGGTGATGGTCACGTCCTTTAAAATAAAAAAAGCAAGTCATAATCAGCTAAACGTTTTCACGTTTGTGTCGTGCAGTTAGATTATCACAGGAGATGCAGATTAAAGATGTAGATGCATTACAGATTGCTGATGCTAAACTAACCCCAATGTCGTCCACCAACATCTTGTCAAGGCCGACGGGTCCGAGGGAGCTCTTGACGATGTTGGCGATGGATGCTGCGGCCATGACTGAGACGAGGAGAAAATTGCTATTAAATGTACATTTTAGGACATATGGTTTAACTATACATTCACGTCTTTATTTGTAACAACACTCATATCGTTGTGATGTTCTGTCATCTTATTAAGCGGGGTGCACAGTCAGCTAGCCACACCTTCAGATCGTGACAGTGTCTTTTCTATCCCATTAGCATAGCCGTCCATTCACGGTGTTGAATGTAAGGTACTAAAATGGGATTTACATCATATTACAAATGATGCTGGCGTTAAGAGCTCATTGATTATGCTCCACACAAGCGCAACAATAGCGTAAAGTTAACTTTAATGATTAGCGTTAGCATTAGCCACACGTGTGTTGCGTGCAGCAAATGAATCCGCTTTCCTGTCTAGCGTAGAAAACGTACAGAAAAGACGGTAGCTTTATCCGAAACAACAAACAAAACAGCTCTACAACTCACCATTTTGAGTGCGAACAGACTCGCCAGTTGTTCTCTGGCCGAGCACGTTTAACGGACCATCCAATAGCGACATTTTGGACCACCACACAACTGAGAAGAAAGGAAGCGTCGCAGTGCACTCTGGGTAAACCGGTATTAACCAGAAGGTTCGAGAAAACACTTTTGTCAAAATCACCGGATATAAACTATTGTTACTTTAAATTGTGTGCCAGAGTTCAATTATTTTACTTTCTTAATTAATATCCACATCAATCAGTCTCATCATCAAATGAGAAAATCGCAGTTTGTTAAATTGTTCTCATACACTACATTTCCCAGCATGCCACCGAACCACCGCGCAGCCTCGTTGCTGCTTCTTCTTCTTCTTCATGGTTCAGCGGAAGATTTTATAATTTCTTGTTGTAGTCTTCCAGGACGCCCCCTGCTGCAGCTATTATTTATTTACTTCTTTATTCATTTACCCTCGTGTATTAATAGCTCCTTGTTTTTTTCTGACTTGAGAAAAAAGCGTAGTTCTGTAATGTTGTAGTAATGTGTGGTAGTCGCACTTACTTATTTCGAGTATTCTTAATCATAGTAGGTATCCCAGGTATCCCTGCGGCTAATGGGGTAGGCCTATATTTAGTAGGCTTACTTTTTACTCGGGTGAATTGTTTTGTGGCGCTGTATTGCCCCACATGTAATGTAATGATAGGTTCTGGTTCGACCAAAATTCTGATTGGTCGATTTTTATTGTGTCAATTTTATATAATTTCAATACGAATGTGCCGCAGACCAGCGCGTGTCAAGGGCCGATGGTTAGGAAACAAACTCTTGCGCTGATTGGACCAGCTCAGTGTCAATCAGGGCGATGATCTTACAGGTTTTATGGGCCTGTCAGACCAATTTAATTAAAATTAATTTAAAAAAGAGTCGGACTGTCGTACACAGTTTGCTAGTCCACCCCTGAACACGAGATATCACCTAAAAAACAGTAAGATAACTTGTCTGTGTTAGGTTGCTCCGTCCGTTTTTAGTGCACGTGATAGAAAACGCCATCAGACCCAACAGACTCGAGTGTGTAATTAATCCCCCCGCGCGCAATTATTAGTTGATTACAGCCCGATTGTTTTGACAGTTGTATTCTCTGCTAACTAAAAACACAATATACGAAGGGTTTTATGTCATTTTTATTGCAACATATATGGATTAGAGCTGTGAGAATATGCAGATCTCACACAAGACTGGCTAATTTTTTTAGAAAATTAGACTGTCTGAATGTGTTACTTTGGCCCTTTACAATTATGATGAGCGTTTCTCATCATTATCTTAAGTTTTACATCAAACAATCACTTTATTAACCTCCCAGTTTTAATTTCTTGTAGATTTTACTTGTAGTGTGTTTTATTCTTCTAACACCACTACATGGCAGTGTAAGTGTCATATATATATATATATATATATATATATATGAATGATTGTTGCCATAGTATGATATTGTAATGTATAAGCTTGATGTTTTATTATTGAATGATGAACCACAAAACCACAAAGATAAGTTTAATCTGAATTTATTACCTCCAATACATTGTTTTGTTGAGCAATGACAACTAGGCAGTTAAAAAAATACAGTACATTTAACTTAAACATTAAAGCATTATAAAGCATACCTATGGCATACAAGAATAACTTTCCTAAAATGTACATCTTTACAAAGTGTTTACAAATAAAACGTAAAAAAGACAGAAAAGTGCAAAAAAGAGTCAATGAAGACTGACAATCCCCACCAGTGAAACAGAGGACAAAACTTTACAAGTAAAAAAAAAAAAAAAAAACAAAAACAACGACAATCAAACAAACAAACAGCAACAATGACAAAAAACAAAACATACTTCATATTCCTAACTTGTGTTTGATGCACATTTCCTGATATCGACAGTAGGCCATGATATTGTGCTTTTCAACTTTTCATGCGTTTTTAGTGATTTGGAACTTGTACTTAAACAGTGCGTGATAGAAAAGAAATACCATATCTGAAAATATTCACAGTATCTGATCCAAATTTTGGGAGTGCCCTTATATGAGAATAAAACCATCTTTTAATAAATATATTCTATTTTCATTTACAACCTGGCCGTGGCGTTAAGTAATAGTGATAATGGGCAATAACATAGGGCTGCTTTCAAATAAATAGGACACACTTTGTGATCGTTTTAAAGAAATTAAACCATTTGAACAAGTGTGTGGTAAACGTTGGTTGTACTTCAAGGGGAGAGAAAACAGTTGTGTTGCGTGAACCTTATTGAAGTGACCTGACTTTCATTCCGTGAGAGTGGATGTAGTATCAGTAGTGTGAGTTGGGAGTGTCCCATGACGTAAACAAAGTAAACAAAGAGTTGACCATTTGAATTGAAAAAAGAAAGAAATACACCACGTACAGTACTGTAGTTTTTTTTTTTTTTTTTTTTTTTTTACTAACTTTCTTTGATGGCTCTCCACTGTGGTTCCTCTTGAAAACAAAGGTTGAACTTTAGTATGATTTAAAAAAAAAAAAAAAAAAAAAAAAAAAAAAAGAAAAACAAAACCAACCACTTGTGTTGATAAACAGTTCACTCCACACGATGGATTCCCCCCCTGGATGATTAAATGTAGAAACATCTCTGATTTGCTCACAGATTCAAAATAAATATAAACTCCTACAGTTTCTTATAGATTAGCTAAAATATCAGCATTTCTCTTGATTTTAAAGCACAATACCCTATTGGTGACAAAGGTGGAAGGTAGAGTTAAATAAAATAGACTTACTGGTCTAAGTCTAGTTATCCTTATAACCTACTGGATCTTGCAATAGTCGACAGGTCAACAAGTCTTTACAGTTGCATCCTTTTTTTGTTACAATTATTGCTAAAAAGCTGTAAAAGTGACAAACTAGCCTGAGTAGCAAATGTGACAATCGCAAATTTGAACTGCAAATTCGTAAAGCTGCTTGTTCAGAACTGCTTGATAGTGTAAGCTCAATTAAAAACACTCGACGCCACTGTGGTTCACCTCACCTAACACAGGTTGAACAAGTGCTGAAAATGCAGTTACAATAACCTTAAGAGTAAAATTAAAAAGAAAGAAAAAACCTCACCATTGGCGAGGTACTCCCGACACACGGAGTTATCATTTGCCATAGATCATCTGATTTTTGTTGCTTGTCTCTTCGGTTTGAGATGTAGGGCACGGAAAAGATTCAGAATCTTACAATCAGATATAGATATCCTGAACTACTGCATCTGTACAACAGTTTATTGGCACAAATCGTCCTGCAGAATCATTTCCCATGACTCCAGTTATCTCCACAAGCCTAAAACGGTTGGAATTCCTTTGAATGTTAAAACCCATTCAGTCACACTGAATGCCTTTACAAACAACCAACAACCTTTTTCCTCTTGTTAATTCAACATACCTCCCCACCACTAGATCACTATTCTTTGAAAGACTGTTGGAACCTGGAAGTGCTAAGGCAGCTCACATGCATGCTTTGATGTGGCCTTTTCACCATTAATAGTAACCTATTATGTGTTTTACTTTGAAGTCCTGTAACAGAAAGTATAGATATTCACAGAAGTTGTTACAAACATTGATTAAATCAAATAGCTTCTGATCTATGTTGAGACATGTTATGTTTAATGACATGTAATATTTATTCCTGTTTGTGGACTATTATGTTGTATGATGTAGGGCATTCAGTGCAAAGCAGAAGTGCCCTTTTTGTTTCTATATGCTGTGTGTTAATATATTTGGCTTTTAGTTGTGCAGCTTCAGGCGAAACTACTAGAGCTAAGACACTGAAACTTCTCCCTCAGAGACTGGACGATGTTGGATTGGTTTTGCTGTGGCTCGTTCCACAGGTATTTCTCCAATTGCTCATGGTTTAGAGACCTCAATGGGTCGCAGCCGTGCACCGGGGTGCTCGGCAGACTCTGGGACTGGACAAGACCCTGATTCGGATTAGAAAGAACAGCTGAGCTGCCATTTCTCTGCGCCAACCTGACGTGCTCCTGTTCGCTCTCATCCTCTGAGCGGATCTCTACATAGTCATCATCGTCTTCCCCATTGTCCTTGAAGTTGGCCAGGTAGTTCTGGGTAGCGGTGAGTATACTCAGTGCAGATGCTCGATTCAGGACCACCACCTGCTGACCATCGTGTAAGGTGAGGTCTGACTGTCCCTGGGTAGACCGCTCTGGGAGGCTACTCTGCCGGCCAGCTCGGCCTAGACTAGGCCCATGGAGTCTGTCTGTGGATTGATCCACAACAGGTCTGTTACATTTGAGACTAGACTGACTGTTGTTGTCATGCTGCTGGGTTCCCAGAGAGCCAGCTGACTGACAGTGACCAGATGGGGAAGACTTTGAGGAGGGCAGAGACGGTGCATTAAAGGACGGATGTCTCTTAATGGAACTGTACACATGTTCCTCTTTCTCAGTTGGCGCAGACATGCACGAACTCCACCTCTGGGAGGGAGGGGAAGCTGGAGTGACAGGGCATGTTTTGAGAGAAGGGATGGAGCGGGCGGATGTTAGTCTGCGCTGTGGAGTGGAAGATGCTCGAGCATCTCCCACTTCGCTGGCTGAGGAGACGAAGTTGGCCAGCTCTCCATTGCTATATGTGGAGTGAAGCCAGTCCTCCTCCAGGGAGGTCTCGGGCATGGATGGGGAAGACGGCAGTCCTGGGTGGCTGTGGTGAGGGAAAGCGGAGGTCTGCCCAGAAGGGCTAGGAGGATCCTTAAACAATACCTGGTCATAGAGCTGAGAATACTCTGCTATTCTTGCACCTGAAAAGGGAACAAAAAAGATTTTTTTTAAAAATCGGTGGGATTATGGTTTACACTTTTCTGTCATATTCTTAAACTGGTAACATTTTATTTTTTGGCCACTTGGGGGCAGCATAGAAAAGCTGTGAACACAACACGAACGCATCACTTGATGGTTGCCTATTTACAAATCCATGTTCAGAACAACAAAAGAATTGAGTAGTTGTATTATGTTAATTTTGTAAATGTTGGAGTTAGAAACCATTGTTTTTAATTACCTATGGCTGCACCTCCTTGTTTCTTTTCCTCTAAGATGGCTGCCAGGTCTTTCTGCTTCTTCTCAGCTCTGGCCCGAGTACAAGAGTCTCCAGGGTCCATGCTTCGCATGCGCAGCAGCTGGTTGGCTTTCTTGATCTTCTGGCTGTATTGCCGAGCCATCAAGAACACTCTGCTCTTTGTTTTATCCATCAGCTCCAGGGGGAAGTCCACAGACTCACCCAGCAGCAGAGAGGATGAAGCCAGGGGGGAGTCCAGACCTGCCAGCTCCCCTGGAAACAGACTGTGAAGGTCTTTGAGAGGAGCCTCTCTTTGAGTGGGGTTTCGTTGGGGAACCTCCACCAGGTCATCATCCTCTAGACGGAAGCTGCCACTGCTCAGGCGAGCCAGTCTGTTACGGATGCTCTTCACTGTGCCTGGTGGGGGCTCTGGGGTCACAGGAACAGGTTGTGAAGTGGGTGCAGGGCTGTGGTGTTCTTCTTCAGTGGTGTCTTCATTTGCAATATCAGGGAGGTTGATGATTGGAATGGTGAATGATGGGGCTGATGTGATGGGTGGGGGTTTAGCCTGATGTGCAGGGGGACTCTTGGTTGGAGGGCTGGCTACCTGGGGGTTTACTGCTGGGGGGCTCTTTTTAGGACTGTTTTTGACTGACGAGACCTTATTAGAAGACTCACTGCCACTAACGGGGAAAGCAGCAGGAAGTCGATCGGCCTTCTTTTCATTGTTCTTGATGTAATTTTCTAAGTCATTCCAGATCTCATCAACCTGCTCAGACATCTTATCCCCTTTTTGTGACCGCTGGGAGAACGTCTCAGAAGCAGAAGAGGAGGAATAATCTGGCTCAGAGGAACATGGAATAACATGGGATGTGTCTGGTCCTTCATCTTCTCCAAAATGGAGACTCTCCTCAGATACAAAACCTCCCAGACTTCCAGTCAAGTCTTGTTCTGAGGCAAGCAGACTGTCCCTCTCTTGTTTGAGTTTATTGCCTTCATTATTACCACTAATTTCTGTTGATGGTGGGTCCCTGAAACAGATGGTGTCATAGATGTTCTCTTCCACTATCTTGAGCTCACATGTCCCCAAGTGCCGTCCCTCCTGTGTGGAAGACCGGTTACTCTCAGAGGAAGTGTCTGGTTCGAGTATAGGCTCTGTGACCTGTGAAACCTCATTTAGTACCCTTGTTGGCTGGGTCTGGGAAACCTTTGCATCTGTGGATGTCTCTTTCCTTTCCTCCACTTCTCTCCTGATAAGGCCCATGCTCTTTAGGTCCTCATAGCTGATGTTATCATATACATTTTCAATATCGTCTATTGTCAGTTGCTCAGCTGAGGATGAACCAGATATGTCATTGCTGGATGATTCAGTGTGGATCACTTCCAGGTTGCTGTGATCAGTCTTGTCATCGTCAGGGCTCTGTCGAGCCTCTGTACCTTTCTCCCCAGCACTGCTCGCCCTCCGCAGGACTCTGCTCCCATTGGGTGGAGGGTCAATCTGCACTGCAGGCACCTGTTCTACATGCCAGCTGCAGGGACGAGCAGTCCTGGGTGATGAAGGGGCGTCGGACCTCTCTGAGGGTGTCTCAGGTTCTGGTCCGCTGGGCTCTGTTGGAACAAACATCTGGTAGATGTCTTCATCCTCATCATCAGGCTGCATGGTTCTCTGACGAGTGGGGAACATGGCCCGACGAGCCCGATGGTCTGCCCAGATGTTCCTCACTGAATGGTCACTTTCTGTAACTATTACAGAGGGAATAGGAGAGTCTGGAGGCTCTTCTGTCACATTAGGTGTCCTCAAAAGTGGTGGGTGGTGGCTTCCTTCCCTAACCAGGGACTCTCTCGCTCTCTGAATGGAAGGCAGAAGAAACACATTATTTTACGGGTGGTCGAGAAAGTCATGAATCATCAGGACAGAAGTAGATACAAATAATTATTATGTATTTTGTGATTAATACCTGCAGATCTGAAGGACTCATGTTGAAGGCTTTCCACTGTTCTATACTATCAACAGATGCCTGAGGGTTCAGCCTCTTTCTACTGCTTTTGCCAGGGACCCGTAGCCTCTTTCCACCTCCCTGAATGGATGGAGAGTTTTCAACATTAACCTCATGTTTGAAGGACAAATGTTGATAAACATATGTAACAAACGTGACTAGCTAGGCATCTTTGAACTCACCAGGCCACTGTCATCCTCATCATCAGCATCCTGCTGATGTGGCTCCTCTCCTTCCTCTCTGTCGCTGTGGTCGTAACGATCACCGGGGTCCAGGGATTCTTGTGACTGGTTGATGAGGCTGCGGCTACGACCGATTGTTCCCAGAGCCAGCTGGGACACTGGAGAGAGGAGGGTGGCACCCAGGCTTGTTCGCTGCAGGAGGACAGTTTCAAGAGTTTTGTTAAATAATTTCCATGTAATTGAATGTATGCCCGCTCTTTCAATTTAATGTTCATCGTCTCTAGATATCGCTCACCTTTTCACCATCAGTGTTTGCTGCATTCTGCTTGGCATTCTTCAGTAATTTAGAAAGAGGTTCTGGAGAGATGAACAGAATAATTTGTGATGAACCCTTGAAGTCTTAAAAGTGTGTAATTTCTCAACTTTAGTTGTTTTCTCACCTTTCCTGCGTCCTCTTCGAGGAGTTGGGCCCTCCTTGGTTTGTGAGGAATCCTTCTTGTCACCATCTGGGCTGTAATGAAATCCGGGATGATCTGGAAGAAATGACAGAAAACACATTAATATATGAAAACATATGACAAAATAACAACATAAAATATGTAGTATTATATCAATTAAACCAATTACACTTATTATATTTTTCATCATAAATGTCATATAAAATGGTACTTACGCATTGCATCCATTTCCAAAATGGCTTGCTTGGCCTGGGAAGAGCATAAAATGAAAGTTATTTCATAGCGCAGGGTTTGGGATGATTATACAGTCTAACACTAGGTGGCACCACCTTGCAGACCTAACACAACAGTTTTGCTCAAGTTTGACACAAGCAGCAAGCAGCGCCTTTATGTCATAACACTGAACTTTCTCAGTGACCTTCACCATCAGAAAGAAATCCTCAGTTTCCACTTGCACACTTTTAATGGCAGATGAACAGACAGAATAGTGATTGTATTTGAATGAAAATAAACAGCTGGAAGAAATCGAGGCACATGAAAGAAAAGTTGGGATGATAAGCAGCAGTTAGAAAAAAAATGGAAAAAGGAAGTGGGCAAAAGTAGGATTTTCAACACATCCCACTCAAAATCTGTTTACGCTATCAGTATACAGACGGAGAGCCGCCAGGAGATGAGGTGCTCTTACCTTGGCAGGGATTTTGGCAGGATGATTTTCAAGTATTAGTCTCTTGAGGTGTAAGATCCACATGCGCTTGTCTTGCTGCGATTTGGCCTTCAGAGCACAAAACATAACAGAGAAGACAATATCAGACATGCACAGTAAAAGGCAGCTGAGAGGGTTGGGATAAGCCCTTAAAAAATTTGGACTATGGCATTAGTACATCACACGCATTATCTTTTCTTTTTCAGTTCTTGCCCGCAGTGGTTAGGTAACAATCGGCAACATTAGCCTCTTAACACTCAACATGTCTGAGCAACTCAGTGAGGTGATCCTGGACGCTCTACAAAACAATCAAACACCTGCAGATAATAGTCACATTTTCTAACTGTGCTCTTGCACAATGCTGCTGGTAGCTACAGTTTAAAACATGTAATTACATCCACAAGGTGTTTGACTTTTATTATCACGTGTGCTTTATTATGCAGTGTTGCTACTATACCTGCACTGTGTGCTGCAGTTTGGGATTCTTGTAGTGAAACACACTGAAACTCAGCGGTTCTTTGGGAATAACTTCCACCAGCATCAGGTTACAGCACTGTGACGAACATAGAGGAAGACAGTTTCAAAATACTGTTACAGAGCAGAACTGTTTGCGTGTTTATTATCTTTGGAGCAGGTCATGCATCGAATAGCGTGACTGACCAGGATGTGAGCCTTGTACGTGTAGGTTTCTTCTCGTTTCTTTGTGATCAGCAGAAGCTTGTCAAACAGGAAGAGAGTCCTCTCGTTCTTGGCTCGCTGGAGGCGAAACGTTCCTTCAAGAACCAACTCTCCGTAGCCAATCAGATCGGGGCCTTTCCAGTTGGTCAGCTGGCTTTGGATTTCCTGTAGTTACATAAACAGGAAAACAATTACACAAAACGCTAAAATGATCTGATTTAATATAAAAAAAGAAACTAAATCAGAAAAAAAAATTGTGTAAGCGTGAACAAAGATGTCATGTCATAAATCAGTTCAGAGATGACGCGAAGGAAGAGGAAAGAAGATGGACATCATAGAGACTGAGAGACATAGGACATAAAGATTTATTTATTTATTTTTTTTTTTAAAGAAAAAAGGTCCATGTCTAGCAGAAATAATGGAAAATTTCTACCAAGCCAATCTTTTCTCCAGACAATGACAGTAAACATTTCTACCCACATTCCTCTCTTTTATGTGTCCTCCTTATGTTAGGCCATCGTTAGTGACTTGTGTGAAACATGGGGAGGATCACAGCATTGGCTGACTAACCAAGAGTTCACAAAATTGTTCCACTCTAAAATAAAACAATTGGTTTCTTGAAAGGCTCAAACTACTGTGTCTGTTTCAGTTATAGGAATAATGAGAGACATGGAAAGTGTGCTGGGCACAACATCACTTTCACTCAATGTTGAATGGATTCAGGAGGACGCCAGACGCCATTATGCCTTAAATAGACTGAAAATCAGTCATTGTTTTTATTTTTGTTGGCCATGCTTGCCGTACCTGCAGCCGAACGGCGTGCTCGTGTTTCCTCTTCATGTCGTTGATGTGCCAGGCCACTCTCTGCATGGTGTCTATGGCTTCCTGCACCACCTCATAGGTCTCTGTGTCCTTCTCCATGTGATTGGCTATCTCCTGCACAGACAACTGGGAGTTAACGCCTGCACATATTCACATATACGTCACACAAGACATGTGCAAATGAGTTAGGGCTTGTATAAAACCATGTGTGCTTTTCTGTGCATAAAAACAATGATGGATACACCCTAATGCACACACGAGGCACACAAACACAGGAACATACACACTGGGAACCATATGTCTAAACATTCGGCCTCTACAGTGGAGCCCAGTTGGAGCTGAGCTGAGTCAAAAATGCTCTTATCCGCATCTATTTGCGTTGGTATAGATAAAAACATTAGTGCATCCTGTGTGTGCAGTTACAAGTGGGTGCCTGTGCTTGCATTTCTGCGGGTTAAGAGTAATGGTTTAAGTGTTCGTGTGGGCTTTTGGTGAGAGAGAGAGAGAGACGACAGACACACATACGTGCAGCAGAAGGTGGTACTTGAGGATCCTCTGCACTGGCTTGAGCAGGTAGGAGCCCAGGGGCAAGGAGTGCCTCAGAGATTCCTGACGCTCGCGGAAAAACTTGGCCAACGCCTTGTTCCTCATGCACTCTGTTAGCACAGCCACCGACCTGTGGAGACAAAACACAGTGAATAAGATGTCAAGGATGTGTAGTAAACTGTAATTTGACAGCAATGACAAACGAGGCCTTTAAAAAAAAAAGAAAAAGAAAAAAACAAGACGTTTTCACCCTGGTTGGACAGGACTTGTTATAAAAGATCAGACACAATTGGGATTGTAAACACTCAGACTCTAGTTTATTTGGTCGATACGATTACACATTTTTGTCTAACATAACAGTCCCGCAATAAACTGGCAACTTAGTGCATATTATGAGAAATGGACGGAAAGAAATTTTGAAAGATCTTCATTCATCCCTTAGCCTGGGGAATCCAGACAACTTTATTATTTTGAATATTATAATATAATAAATGACACAACCTAATTCTATTTTTTTCTTGTTTGCAAGTTTGCAAGACACTGCTAATCAATAAAGGATTTTTTTTTTTTTTTTAAGAAAACATACTGTAACAATGTGATTCCACTGAATACCAGTAAATAATATCATGTTAGTGATTACTAAAACATGGTTTAACCTCAAATGTCAGTATCTGATGCTTTTATCACATTCTTCGGTCAATTCATTTTTTGGCATACAGCTGCTCTTCACAGCTTTTTAAGAACCAAATTTATAAGTCAGTGGAGCTGGTTATGACTGACTGGGGAAGAAAGAGTCTTTTTCACATGACAAATGGAGGCTGTGTGCATACACATGCAGGACGGAAAAAGACAGAGGAAGACAGTTGTGAGTTGCCCAAAAGTCGTCTCTTTCTTCTGTGTCTTTGTGTGTGCGCATGCATGTGCATGTCTGCATGTCTAAATTCCAGTGCAGCTCCACACAGGCCTCACATTGTTCTGGAGGAAACCCGACCTTAGAGCTCAGCATGACCACGATACATCTGCAGCCTGTGTGTGTGTGTGTGTGTGTTGGTGTGTAAGTGTCTCCAGTGTGTGTGTGTGTGTGTGTGTGTGTGTGTGTGTGTGTGTGTGTGTCTGTCGTGTGTGACCTTGGTCTGGGTCACCAGCTGTGGTGTGGATGTGGGAGAAGGTCTATCTCAAACAGCTGACAATAGCCCCTTTACACACACGCGCGCACATTTTCGTACGTACACACACACACAATCAGCATTCAGTTAGTCATCATTAGCTTGTAAATAGTTTCATCCTCACATGCTTTTCTTATCGTGCATTGTGAAAAAAACGGTAGCCAGAGGAGAAGGTGTGTTTGGTGAGTGCTATATGTCTTGGCATGAAGAATAGCCTCACGTTTCAACCTATTTAATCACACACAATAGACATACTGACCTAAAAAAGAAAAAAAAAATCCACATCATGCCTCCAAAGCTTTCCATACAGGTGTCCCATGGGACCACACTCACACAAAGCAGAATAAAACATTAACAGCGTTAGGTATGATAAAATGACATGTATAATACCCCATCTGTCAGTGTGTGAGCGGTAACTCTGTCAATAGCTTGCAAATAAAAGAATAAAAGAAAAAAAAAATAGAGCAATGATAGACAGAGGGAGGGAAAGAGAGACCCTGAGGCACAACAGCCAGTAGACACATTGACTCCTGCTGAGGTGGCTTCTATAGAGCACGTCAGCGTGTCAGGAACGGAGGGAAAAAGGTAATGCATTGATCGACGTGCACAATGGAGCCATGTGAGACGCTGGGAAGACGGTATGCACAGGTGAGATTAGGATGGGATAACAATGACAATGTAGAGATGGCTTTGCTACAGTAGACAGGTGCTGTGAATAAACACAGTCTCACACATAAACACACACACACACATAAACTTGTACGCAGTTTTGATGTCTTACCGTGGGTAGTTGGTGCAGTACTGGGTATAAATGTGGAAATCTTCACTCTGTAAAAAAAATACAACAAAGGTAAATTATTTACACAACCAAAGTTTGATGATAAATTTCTCTATCATACGAAAATAATGTGAACCAGATGGAAAACACATCAAAAGAAACTATAACAGTAAATAGCTAAAACATACAAAACCACAGGTATCGTTCTTCAAAGATCAAGATTTATTGCTGTATTCCCTTGTTCATCACTGGTTGCGCTGTTTTTATACTGTCTGTGCAGTGGTTCGTTGCAGTTTTGATGAGTGGTTGGTTATTTCATGTTTACTGCTCTTCATGCTCAATGCGCACAGACAAGGCATCCACTCTTATCCGTTCACCGCTACTAATTGAAAGTCAACATTGCAGCTTGTGATTAACCTGCATCCTTGGCCTTTAAGTGTCTATTGATCCCAACAGCCCTGAGCGCTCGGATTAAATATCCCCTCAATTTTCATCGCCACCCCTTTAATTGAGACTTTTCCCACCTCGCATGCCTCTCTCGACATCAAAGACTGAGACGCAGCATGATTATCATAACCAGACTGAAGCTCTTTCTCTCTGCTCTCAAAAATGCTTCTTGCTCTCTATCTCTCCATCATCTGTCCTATTTTAAAAAAAGTAAAAAAAAATTAATTTCTGAAAAAAAAAAATCTGAAACATTTTTTCCCATGGTCTCTTAATCAATCTTTTATGGAAGTGATTCTAGTTCTCTTGTCTTTCCTAAACTCCCCCCCCCAACTAACTCTCTCTCTGTCTCTCTCTCACATCCCGTTTCCTTGGAGGCCTCAAGATGAACCCCTTACTGTTACATAACTTGGGAATCTAATTGAACTCTATTTGTGTCTATAAACACTTGGGGGTCGCAGGATGCTGACAACTATCAGGAAGCGGCATCATAAACACCCAGGGACAGATGACATGTACGTCTACGTGTGTGTGCGTGTGTCTGTGTGTGTATGAACCAGGACAATGTGGACTTTCACACACGTTTGCTGACATGTGAATCATCGTAACACTACAGCACGAGTAGAATGGATGCGTGTGAATGTTATGCTTCTTGTTAATCGTAAATATACATTCCTATTCAGCCTACCTACTCGAGTACAAATAGTACATCCTACCAAAATATACTGAACATAAGAACACACACACACACACTCTGATAATTTGTTTGCCTGAGGTGCTCCGTGGGAACCATCCTAAATTGAAGAGCAGAGCTCTCCTCCTCGTCTCCAGCAGTCTGCCGCCACAGACCAGGCCTAAACACAACCAGATGTGCCACCATCGATTTCTGATGACACACACCAACACACACTCCTAATACACACTCTTAATATCCCTCTGCACAAGACCACAAAATACATAAATGTCTGCATGGATGTCAAATTTGTGCAGAGCATGCGTGCATGAGGCACACTGACATGAAAACACACGTCTGCACTCACTCTTTGAACCTAACCAGGAAACCAGCAGACCCTGAAATAACTCACATCTATAATATACGTCCCTTTAGGAAATATATACAAGCTATGTTAAATCATATAATCATCATATCCAAATTCTCCATGTGAGACTTTTGTGAGTGCTGGCTCCTAAACGTGATGAAAATCAAAAATATCCTTCTCTAGAGTATCGAGATACAAATTATATGGAAAGATTTCTACTTTTTTTTTTTTCATACTTGTGACCACTAATCACTACACAGCGAAACAAGAAAAAGGACGAGTCGAACCAAGGCCCACTCATCATTTTAATGACAAAGCAATAAAGCAGCAGGTTGTGTGAGAGTGGACTGGTCGCAGCGAGTTCTCAGGTAAGCTATAAATCCAATAGATCAGTAGAGGTGGAAAAAAAATATCTTTTATTTGGTCTCTTTCTGCTTCAGTCAGCATGTACCAACCCATAAATGTTTGTTCAGGCTTACTCAACACACAGCACTGTGAGATTTAATCGAATGGAGAAGAACATGAGGATAAATATTATCTCAATTATCTCAGAAAGAGGCAGAGATTTACAACAAGATCTGACTCTTCTTCAGACACTGTGATGGGTAGTGATTCTTGGCTGCTCAGACCTGACAAGTAGTAGCTATGAGTGTGTGTGTGTGTGCACGTGCACGCGTGCATTTCATAACAGATAGTGAAAGAGAGGTTTTGTGGTTTTCTGAGTCTTAGCAACGATGACTAACCTTTAGCTTTCAGCTTTACAAGGAACTTTGGTCACTATTGCGGTTATAAATCTTTTACCAGATGTCAGTATGTAAAACCAGGAAGCCACACACTCACACAAACACACACAAGGAAAACTGAGTGTTGATAAGTTATATTCAACCTACACACTGGCAAATACACACATATGCACACATACCGACATATATGAAATACAGACATGGAAAAGTCTGGAGCCAGACTGATGATGCCAATCTCACAAATCTGAACTACTTTGAATACAAATATGATTACATATGATGATATCAGGAATATAAGGAAGTTTTTAAAGAATTTAATGTCATATATGAGAGTCATTTTTTCCACAAGTGCTGTGAGTGTATGTATGTCTTTTTCTGTGTACCTGCCATTTTCCATTGATTTTTTTTTTTTTTTTTTTCACAAACCGCAACATTAATCAGTTGCTTGCAAGATGTCACCACCCGGGTCTGTTTATGGATCTCAGTTAATTATGCAGAGTGCTGCTGTGGGCTGTTATAAAATTGGTTTGTCACAACAACAGCTGCTGTATTTGGGGAGTCTGTGACGCTGACTGCGACTTTTTTTTTTTTTTTACATATATGGTCAGACAGTTGCTCTGTGGTATTGGGTGTAATTGCAGTAGGGTAGGGAGGGAATGTAAATTGTTTTAGAGGAAGTGCTGGAATGCAGTGTGTTATCATGGGACATAATCGTGCACTCATTTTGTGGGGCATGCATAGGTGAGGACAAGGGATGGGATGAAAGCTGAATCACACAGACATGGGGCGCAGACTTGCTGAGTTTACTATTTCTTGGTGAAGCGCTGGTATTATTACCTTCAGTAAAAAAAAAAAAAAAAAAAAAAAAAGATTGCATATTTGAACGGTCTTTAAAATTCCTCTTGAGTTGTCCTCCTCTTGCATTTCATGCTGACATTCTTACGACCAAAATAATGCCACTAGCATCAATGAACTTAACTGACTTCGCACAAAGTCAGCATCTGATTTTTGGGAATTTATTTCTTATAATAGCACATTGTCTGATCCTAATTTGCTGTCCCCTGAAAGTCAGTGAGTGTGTGTTTGTCTGGACCAGCTGTTTGGACAGGTTTCAACAAGCAAAGAGAGCTAGTTTGCATGTGGACAGAAAGGACAAACAGGGGTAGAAGTAATAACACACACACGCACAATACTCCAAAACAACTAAAAGTCCATCATTCACATCTTACTTGTATGTGTTTACAGAAGCATTATTAGCAAAATGTACTTGATGTATGAAAGCTTCAAAAGGGTGGTGGACAATTTTTACCTTGGATACAAAGCACTCAGCGATGGCCACAGGGTCAGCGTTACACTTCTCGAGATCATGAAGAAGGCCCCTGAATGAAACACACCACATCAGAGAAACGTTAGCATTTGATGCAAGAACGTGCACTCTTGAATTTGAACTTACAGTAACTGTATTCTGTTTCGTTTCTTCCTTAGAAATATGAATATAAACTACTCTCTCACCATTCATTGTTCTCAACAATCACAGAGAATGTCAGGGGTGAGAGTCACCCTGGGTGAAGAAATTAGGTCTTAGGGCGATTGGCTCTGAACAAATGAGAAACTTCCATGAATTCAAACAGGTTGCTCCTGTGTGGAGCTCTGTGTGTGTTTTAACTACTTTCTATGGAGGGAAAAAAAACGGCCACTGTTGGAGTTATTGTTTCATGGCTAAAGCATGAGGTCATTGTAACCGCTTTAAACTGCTTTTATGTTTCCTTTTACTGGCCAGTTTGTCTGCATGCAGCAGCTGAGAAATGAATAGGTGGGAGAAAGAGAAGCGTGTTTGTGTCTCCAGACCACCATGACTGATGCTCAACTAGGCATCTCGTCTGAATGCAGCAGCAGCAGCACAAACAACACATTTTAGAACGGTGCCAGAGGAGACAAATATGCAGACAGGGGACTGATTACACACACACACACACAAACAGAAACACACACACACCTGACTACCACAACAACACCCCTCCAAGACAATCAACAGGTGCCTCACCCCATTTCCACTATTAGTTAGACATTGTTTGTTGAGCCTGAGAGAGAGACAAGAGTCTGTCGGTGTGCTTAAATGTAGCCATGGCTGGTTTTAGATATTTTGGGCCAAGTCCAAGTTGGGTCTCATGTCAGTCAACTCAGTCTAAGTCAAGTTCAGTGTAGACCAGTGTGGACCTAGTAGAACTATTATTGGGGATTTATAAAAGACATGACCAAAAATATCATAGAGGTCGATATTCCTTGCTTACCTAAACTTATACTCTGAGGGAAAACCTTGTTTTGCCTCAGGAAACGAGGTAAAACTAACAAAGGATTTATTAAAGCAGCTTTAATTACAACAAGTATTGTGCTGCTATGACATGATAAGACATGACATGACCTTTAATACTCCCTGTAAAACCCCCAATTATGTTTAATTTGGAAAAAGTGACTAAACTCATTTTGAGAAGAATTAAAATGACTCGATGTAATGTTTAGCAAATAAGTCATAGTCAGTGGTGTAAGATCCCCATGGTTTGACCAACACTAGCCTGGATGTGAATTTAAATGAACAATTAAACATTCATGGGCCATTTGTCTCTGTTCTCATTGTTTTTCATGGTCTGGTGATTTTATTAGAGCAAAACAAAGTCAGATCAGTCGGAAGCGGAGCAGGTCTCACAGGTCAAGTCGTTTCTGTGACTTGTGACTGACTAGAGGCGAAGTGTGCGATGTTCTGTGTCCATGTTGTACCTGTTAAAGTGGTATATGTCCTGGATGTTGCCAAACAGAGAACCCTTATCCTCTGAGCTCAAGGCGAGTCGAGACTGGTTACTAGACTCCAAGTAGTCCTGCACAAATAGAGAGAGAGGGTGAGAAAGACAGTTATGTTAGAGCTGTGTGACTGGCATTTTGATTGGCATCAGTTTTAACACATACAGACGTCATCTTCACAGCTGACTCACACTGACGCCAACAGATTTCACCTCGGTCTCTTTTAAAGCTCATTCCTCTCTTGAGCACTTGACCACTTTGCTTTATGAGAAAGACTCGTGTTGCTATAATATTGTAATATTTCTTTATGTTTAACAGTTACAGCAATAGAGCAGAAGTTTGTTTCAGAAGCGTTAAACTTCGAATCATGAATCTGTTCACTCTACTGCTTAAACCAAAATCTCCACCAACTATTACACCAAACTAAACCTGTAAACCAAATAGTTTTCCAAACAAAACAGAAACAGAACTCTGTAATATTATTTCTGGGTGTGCTCCAGTGCCAGCCCAATAACAGCCAGTCAGGGTTAATTTATTATGTTACTTTTGAACATTCACCATCATTATTAGTTTAAATCATGAAACTTAATTTTGTGGCTGTTTGATCTAGAACCGTGCCTTGCACTGCATTTCACTTATTTCAGCCATACTGAAGGGGGAAATGTCCTACTCATTAGTTGTATATGACTTTTATTTCTTTTTTAACTTCTTCCAGAGTTCCATGCCAACTCTCTATTATTTGGGATACATTAAAAATCTATGTACAGTATTTGCAATTAGAGAAACTAAAAAAACTCAAATGAGTGATATTAATGTCTAAGCTTGCACATTTACAGTATGTTAACACACTGCTTGATCCCTGTTTCAGTGTTTTGTGTAAACATCCTGATCAGGGGATAACGCAGGCTGGAGTCCCACAGTCAGGCAGATGCTGGGAAACGGGTATAAACAGGTACGAGTCAATAGTCAATCAGGCTGATTTAACTCCCAGTCTCTTATCACTGCCTCCATCAGTGCCGTTAGTTAGGAGTGTTATTGTGTCTCTGTCAGATTAAACACCAACCTAAGCATTTAACCTTCCCTGCAGATAGAAAGTGAGAGGTAGAGAGAGACCAGCAGCAAGTAGCAGAGGCACTGAATGTTTTTCTCTTTGCAGGAAGCATGATGATTACACTTGTTTAATAGCACTTAAACCATAACATGTGCTGTGGGCTGGTAGCATTTTTTTTATTGCCTTTCATTTCTCCCAGGTGCCATTAATTTGTCATTATCATGTTGTGTATGTTGGTTGAACTCCACACAAAGTAATCACAGCCTTGAGTCAATGAAAGTCTGAACCTGGATCAGAAAACAGACTATCTGTCTGCTCTTTCCTATGAAGCGTCTCTTGCTCGTCTGACTCACTGACAGACAGACGGGTTTGGCACTGATAATATCTGTTCCTGCAGGCAGCTAGAAGTTGCCAACCCCCAAAACACAGTTACACGTGACCCTTACACTTCAAGCCCCGATGCACATACACACACAAAAGATTTTAATCTTTAATGCAGCTGTATCTAAGCCTTTTTAAACCCAGAGCTGTTTAGCATTCGGTAGGAGGAAGTGTTCTGGTGCCACCACAGTACCTGTTTTCAAACCAGACCACAGTCTGCAACTGGGCAGGACAGACATTACAACACCGAGAAAAGTACCAGGCTGCCCTCAACATGCACAAACACACACCCACTGATCATTTCAGCAAGCAAAACAATTCCCTGCTAACCTCCTTTGGTCTGTTTGCCTAATTTCCAGGCTGTTGCTGTGGTTTCTCTTCCATGTTAATATTTTTGTATTTCGCTATTACTATCATTATTATTATCAAAACAGAAACCTGAGCAGTCATCTATTAAATTGTGTTGGGTTAGGTGACAGAGAGTTATTTAAGAAAAAGAGACAAAATGATCTCACCCGAAACAATAACTACCTTGGATGTTCAGGCTTTAAGACCAGATTTTGGTTTTGAGGAGTTGAATTACAGAACATGGTGATAAAGACTAGAAGTCCCGCTCGTGCCCAAGTTGGTGGTCATGCCGTGAGGGGTCACATAAGGAGGTCATGTTTAGATCTTTTTGACTATCGGAGGTAATGTGTTAGGTGATGCTTTATTAGCAACGGGTCACAGATTTGACCTGGCCTGACCTCTTCACTCATCACACGCAGCCAAAGCCTAAATGATCACAACAATGGGCAGCACACACACACGGACGCACGCGCGCACACACACACCTTACGGTACACTCCCTGCTAAGCATCAGACACAACATGTACAAACTTGATACTTTCTCAAGTTAACTATTAACCCCCTCAAGTACACAATCCTTTCCACACACCAAACACATCCCTCACTCACAGTAGGAAGTCGTTTCTGCGGACAATGCCAAGTGCAAACATTTAAATCTCATTACTTAAAACATTTCTGCAAGCCAAATGATGTTCCCAGTTAACTTCCAAATTCCAGAGAGGAAAAAGCACAGAGGGGAGAGAGAGAAGGGGGGGGGGGAGGGATCAGAGCTTTGTGTTTGGGGGTTGTTTGTGAATGAACAATCAGCCTCATTACACACTTTGATCGAGCAAAGGAAGAGCAATCGGGGAGTGCTGAAAAACAAATGGCTCAGAATCTAAAAAAAAAAAGAAAAAGAAATACACGCAAATAGAGAAAACTGAAGCAAATGAGGAGAACATTCTCACCAATTTGATATCACGTGCACATTTAGAAAAAAAATGAACACGGCCAAAATGAGAGAACACGTCCAAATATAGAAGTGCTGAAAATTGCACGAAGCAAAACTTCCACACTTTTTCCAATGGAACTTAATATGACTTGTTTGTGTCGCCTGGAAACTTTTATAACTATTTTTATTGAGCTCTGTGAGACTTACCGCATTGCTGTATTTGGTTGTGCTTCCTGTTTTGACAGCACTTTATTTTTTGTTTTGTTGGTATTTTCTCTTTTGATTGTCTTTTATTTTGGTAGGCTGCAGTGATTTCAGAGCCACCATAGAGATGCATTAATTCTTGGGCCAACTCCCAAACCCCCTTAATACTTTCACTTAAACTGTAACTGATCTAAATCATCATGCAGTTCCCACACACAAGCTGGCAGAGTATGAGTGCGCATAGACCACAACACTGCCGCTGACAGATGTAACACAGGTGAGCCTAGGGGAGTCTGGGTAAATATTTGTGTTAGTGCTGTTGCGCCCTCTTCCTTTGCAGGAAACAGCATGGGCAGAGGGATTACTGGAGCTAGAGTTCCAGGACCAGCTCACATAGGGACAGTGCTGATAATAAATGGGGTCGATTCTGTGCCTGTGCTGTCCAGTGGCGGTTGCTTTCTCATCCCAATAAGTAAACTGTCATGTTAAAAGCTCTATTCATACAGATACAATCAGTGCAATCCATCCTCTGTGCACTCACTGGAACTGTCATTAAAAGGGTGAAGAAAAGCTAAATGCATGCGCCTTCTCCAAACTGCTGGTGAGGAATTAGCTGTCCTGGCTGCCATCTAAGTGTGGTCGTCCAAGGCTGGGTGGTCTGATTTGCTAATGGCAATAGATGATCTGCGACAGAGAGGCTGTATTAAGTACAGCTCCTGAGCTCTGTTCAGTGTTTTTCTAACCTACTTTGGACATTGTTATCTCAGAGCTAAACCCTGCTTTCATCTGTCCTCTCCTTTCTCTCTCTCTCTTTCTCTTCCCTTTTCCTTAACTGCTGCAGGAGGGAGGACAAGAAGGAGGAGCAGGAGAGGATGGGATATCGATCAAGGGTGACAAGCCAAAACCACAAAATCTAAACCTCACTCCCTTTACTTATCCCGTCTCTTTGGAGTACGACCTCTGCCTTCTCTCTTCAGACAGCAGTCATTCCTCTTGTAGGTGTTTTTTTTTTTTAATCCAAAATAACTGACACAGAAAAACACGCTCACAGTGGCCCATGTACCAGCATGGCAGCTTAGCGCTGGAGGAAACAGCATTAGAGAAGAAGATACAAGTAAATGTGGGCAAAGTTCAAACATGTGTGCTCATTCACACATTCAAAACAATTCCACAGAAACATTTTGTCATGTAACGCCACAAACAATTCAAATTTAGCTGCAAGACACAAAGGCAAAACACACTTCACATGTGTGCTGCACATTTTAGTAAAGACGATATAAATTTTCAGTTTCACTGAGAGCTAAAAAGAGAACAAAGAAGAGGGGAACGAGAAAGGAGAGCAACCTTTGGTACAAACCACTACACCCAATCCTTAACAAAGCCACCACAGTACTGACTAGAGGCAATGTGTATCCTTGCAGTTCAAAGCCAACCTCACAAAAAGAGTGTATTTGTCCGAGTGTGTGTGCATACAGTATGTTTGTGTGCTTAAAAAAAAGGGGGGAAAAAAAGAAGAAAAAACGTTTTTGAATGTGTGCCTATGCCTGCAGCACAAAAGGCACCGGTGTCATGTAACTTGGCCAAACCACGCCTGCAAAATCAGGTGCCCTTATTGTATTAAAGGTTCCCAGCAGGCAACGAGCTGTGAGTGTCACGTGTGTGAGGAAAACTGCAAAGACCTAAATGATTTGTGTTATCTGATGAATTGAGGCTTCATGTTTCTCCTGAAAAGCCTGAGGTCAAGCATTCATGATGTGTCAAGCGCTGCTCAGAACTCAAATGGGTCAGCTTGACAAATACTCGCCTGAGAAATGTTTCCCCTGAGAAAGATGCCACCTCCTAAACCATTATTATATAAAACCATAGCAGTTTTCAACTTGGTGGTAACATGGGTATAGTAAATTTGTCTCTAGTCTATAAAAGTCAACCAGGGGAAAAAAAAAAAAACAAGAAACATGAGGAAAAGAAACCTTTTTGATATTGTGCAACTGGTGACAGGAAGCTGCTTTGTTTTATGGGATCATTAGCCAAAAAGATTTGGAACCAATGCTTAAAAAATTGAGAAATTTTGTAGTTGAAACGATAACAAGATTTAACAGGAAGTGGTTGATAGCTGAGGAGTCACATTTGGAGCTGATATAATCTGCAAAACCACTAATGTGTTGAAGGCCTCCCTCCACATTTGATGTCATGCCAATTGTGCAAATATACCTTTGATATTCTTTCCATATGCAAGATCCTTCTGCTTCTAATTTCTGGCACAGGTTGTGTTTAAACATTAAGTTACATTGTTATGGTCTATTTTTACTCCTTACCTCTACAATGCTTCGCAGGTCCTGGACGTATGTTCTCTCGGTGTCCATTATCTCCTGTACCACTCTGTCCACATACGTCCTGGGTCCCTGCACTGTCCCTTCACCTCCTTCTGGACTCATCTCAGTTTCTGAATGTTCTGTCGGGGTCTGTCCACTTCCCTGTCTCCCCTGCCCCATCCCTGTGTCCATCCCTTTATCATTTTTGTCCTCTTCCTCCCCACATCCCAACTGCCGGGCCGGGACTAGTTCCAACCGAATTGCCCCGGAGTCCCTGTCAGAGGTCACGGGGTTACAGTGAGGGGTAGGTACGAGGGTGGAGCGGCTGCCCAGAGAGCAGTGACTGTCCCTGGAGGAGGCAGACGATGATGTGGAGCTGTAGCTGATCGGCCTTTCGGCGCTGTCAGGTGAGGAGTCCATGCTTAGGGCGGAGCAGTAGCGCAAGGAGGCGTGACGAAAGGCCGGGTTGCGGAGGCAGCGGGCCGGGATGTCGACGGAGCTCAGGACAGAGCCAGAGTCCGGAACTTCAGGAAGAGGCGGCAACGCATCAGGCAGGTAGTTATAATCGTCTGGAGAGAAGACAAGAGAAAGAGATTGGTGTTAACCAAATTTGATTTTCTAAGGCAGACCTGACAACATCATTGTGCCAAAACAAAATACACATATTGCTTAAGTGAGGTCAGCACAACACCATTGACATGACTCAACCCAAATACACAGTCCATTTAAAAAAACAAAAACAAAAAAAAACTAAACATAACTCACCACAGAACAAGGCACCATACTGGCCAATTAGAGAGAGAACAGAGTGAGAACTGCCTCCAGCTAGTACCTTTACACCAATTTGAATTGAGATAACAGAAAAAAAACTTATTGTCTGGTGGTGAAACCTTCACTCCAGACACGTAGGAGTATGACTTGCGATGTAGTGGCTTGGCATTTAATAAACCTTTGAAATGGACTTCCTGTGTTATACTTCCTGTATCTGTACTAACCTGTAGCAACACGCCCACACTCAATGAAGTCCGTTGTGTTGCTGAGCCAAGTTAGTATGGCTGGTCTGAGCTCTACCAGTCCAAGTTTTAAAAATATGGTTGTCATATTAATCATGATTTACTTAGTGTAATTATCCTAAAAAAAAAAAAAATAAGTAAACGGTCAGACAGTCAGCACCTGTTCATTCAACAGACTTGGCCCAGTGTTTCTGAATAAAATGCATACTGTATGTGATACACACACATACACATACACTGTAACTGTATTGTCAACTTTTGCAAACCCCTATCAAAGTTTTAACTTTGTTTGGATTAGAATGACATTTATTTCACTAATTCACTTTCATATCTTTATCTGGCACAAAATGTAAAATTCTGTAGACATGTTAGTGTCCAACAAGTAAAAACAATTCAGATTGGCAGATGGCAGACAATTAGAAAAAAAACACAAACAGAGCAACAGGTGTCTAAATACCTGGATAAAAACAGTGTGAATTATTTATAGTAATGATTTGTTGATGCTAGGAAGTCACACACTGAGCCGTTAAAATTCAAATTAACTGCACATATTCGTCAGGAACTAAGCGTGAATTTCCCCTTTTTTTCAAACTCAGTGCTTAAAAGAGTCACTGTGTATAACTACTAACACTTACAATCCCACTTTCATATTCTGAAAGTGCATCTGTTTAGCATTGCAATTCCTGACATTCCTGCTAACCGCAGTCTGACTGACCATCCGCCATATGAGGACCACTGGCTCTCTTAGATTTGTCCTCAGTTACACCCAAATGTTTCATGTACGAAGAGCCAGCAATGGTCACGGTGTTAGAAAACACACACACACAAACACAAGAAACAGGAACTTTTAATTTCAAATATATTTGTGTCCTTGTGGGAGTTGTAAATGTGTGTGTGAGCATTTTTCGAGTGAAATGGAGAAAGAGATTGAGTTTAATGACAAGATTAACACTGTAAAACAGAGACTACGCCAGTCTGAGGCAATGAATGAAAGCCCTATTTCCATGGAAGAAACACAAGTTTGTGTGTTTGTATGATTGTGTGTGTGTGTGTGTGTGTGTGTGTGTAACTGCAGGAGTCTACTTGGCGTCACGCCGGTGCCAAACTGGCTCACAACCTTGTGTCTGTGGAGAGATCCGTTAAGATATGATTACCGGCTCCTAAGGCCCCACAGTCAGGCCAGCTGAAGTGAAACCACACATGCAGTGTATCAGACAGAAGCTTTCCAAGTTTCCCTCAACGTTTTCCACGGTCTTGCTTCAAAGGCCAGCTTTTGTCAGGAAGAGAAGAGTGAACAAACATACAGAACAGGGTTGAAGAGGACACGATGAGAGAACCCCATACCAGCTCAGTGGGAGTGACACTAGTCTTTCTAATCAAAGCTCGCTATACCATCGAACGGGCAGCTCCAGTGTTGTGGCAACATTGAGCTCCGGTCCTCTATGGGACAGTGTGGCTCTCTCGCTGCCAGCAGCGCCAGCTCAGCCTAAAACCGTCTCACTTCAAAGCACAGGAGATCACAGGCTCACGTTCAAAAACATGAAACGTGAAACTGAGAACAAGCTCAAAGAATCCTGGTACATACCCACTCTCTCACCTTTCAAATAGGTACCTTGGAGGTCTTTTTTCTATGGTGACACCTCTTTTGAGAGCACTTCAGCACCAGGGCTGCTTGTTAGACTGGTCTGTGATGAGAAGATCACAAGACTGAGTCTGTGAATCTCAAACGAACCAGCAGATTTTACTTGTAAACACGTTATAAATTATGCTTCAGTGCCCTGTGGAGACATTTAACATATCAGACAAATTTGTTATCATTTAACTGGCTATTTATACATTTCAGTTGCGTTTATATCCAACTGATGAATATATAAGCATAAATTAGCTTTGAGCTAATCATAGCATAGATGCTTAGCTACACTGATTAAAAGCTTGTGTCTGTAACAGAAATGTAAAGACTGCATGTAGTTCTGGTTTTATGGGATTGCATGTTTATCAGCAAAGAGATACAACAAGCTAAATAATAAGATTCAGAAGTTTATTTTGTCAAACTAGCGATATCTCGCTATGCTAAGCTAATCACCTAGATCCTACAGTCACAGACATGATACACTAGGGTGAAAGCAAATTTTTGTTTTCCCCAAAATGTCAACTATTCCCTAAATTCCAGTATTTCCTTGCCTTTTCGTTCTATTATTGGTATTGTTCAACCAGTGAGGGAAAATATATTTTGGTTTCTAAAGGCTCAACTTTTTTAGCTAGCTAGTTGGTAACTTTGTCTGCTATTTCTGTGAAGACAGACATAGCGACTAGCTGGGTCGATTTATTGGACGTATTTAGCTGCAAACTGCCATATGGTGAATCTAGAAACAAGTTTTATGAGAGAAGCTAAAATGAGCTAAAAGATTTGTTAAGCTGAAGCAACTGCAAAGTCTAAAGTGAAATATTTATTAATGACATATTTTTCAGAAGAATATTAAGCCGAATAAATTCCTAACAATGTTGTTCCTTGGATGGAAATTGAAGTATTTTGAAATTCTGAAAAACAACAATGATGAGAGAGTCTGATGCACTGAATCACATCTTTTGCTAGTTTTAATTTTTTGCTCTGCTAGTTTGCCAAGAAAAGCAGGAAGGAACTGGAGCGTCCAAAAACTGAAGTGGCATGAAACTGTATTTTCCTCAGACGGGCCTGGATCCGATTCACTATGCATGTGTATGTGTGCGTCCGTGCAACTGCTTGTGCTCCCCAGACTGACCCACTTTCTTTCTTTCTTTTTAACAATTACAGATCAGTGGGGAGAAAGAATCTGGTGGGTGAACACAACACACACACACACACACACACACACACACACACACACACACACACACACACACACACACACACACACACACACACACACACACACACACACACACACACACACACACACACACACACACGCGCACACAAACTTGGCTTTTTGATAAGCAGCACCCTGCTTTCAAGTTGCAATACACAGAGCAGAAGGGGTTATATTATATTACACTTTGACATTAATGGGTAACTGATCATGTCCTTGCTTATCGCTGTAGGTGGTGTATGTAAATCTATGTTGTGTGTATGTTCCACACAAAATGCATTAGATTTATCGCTCCAAAGATAACACTACCTGAACTAATAACTTAATGGTCCACACACAAGCTATTAAAGCTAGATACGAGTGTGCGCACGTGCAACCTGCACCTGCACACACACACTCATACTCACACACACAAACATATGAGCAGAGTAAATACAGAGAAACCATGTGTTTCCGTTTGCAGCGAAACCCAAACATCACAGAGAGATTGCTCCATCTTATGTTTACCCAGCCCCTCCTTTCCACCTTGCAGCTTCATGTTTGGGGCACACTGTGGCCGTTTCCTGGGTGAACTGGCTCTTGTACACACACATAGACACATGCACACACACACACGGGCAGGGAGTGAAGATGGCTGAGCTTTAGTTACCTCCTGTCCAGATTATGTTCAACCTGATCCTTGAAAATGATCTCTAATTATGGTCCTAAGTATGCAGGTTAGGACTGTGTCTCCTGTCTGGTGTGTGTGAGTGTTTGTGTGCATCTGTTTCGGTGTTTGTGTGTGTCGTGCGTCTGTGCATGCAGGGATTAGGATAGTGTGTGAGAGCTGTGTTTCCTGCCAGGCTGGAGAAAGAGAGAAAGAGAGAGAGAGGGTGAATCAGCGAGTGCCTGCACAACCTGTCTTTAATCTCTGGCTTTCATTTAACTTGAAAATGAAAGGCCCAAAGAACTGGGGAGGCTTTGCTATTCAGCCAAGTTTAATATGTTGAACATCAGGGCCATGTGGAAAACAAACAGTGAAAACCAGGAGAAACCAGACTGAGGAGAGCGCAGACTATAAACATAGAGATCACAAACCACTGACAAAATACTCGAGAGTCACATGTGGTGACACAGCTATTCTATTTCATTTCAGATCAAACAGCACCTGTAAGCATATATGTGCTTTTGATTATCAAACAATTGACGGGCATTTTATTTTGAAAACTACATTAATGAATGTGCATTTAAAATTAGATTTAAAGATACCATCTAAAGTACAAATAGCCCACTTAAATAGTAATACAATTCCAGAATCTGGTACGTATTCAGCAGCTCATCTGGATCGTATCTACATTTTTGTCTTCACTTTCGGTTATGGGATTCGTTCTTACAGTAGAAGGCAACACCGTTTACAATAAGTGTTCCCCAAGCAGCAGGAAACAAAACAACTTTGGATAAACGGGAACATTAAAATTAGAGCGAAAATTGTTTAATGATGGAAGACACAAAGACAGCCAGAGTTGTGAAATGTTCAAATTTCCATCTGTTGTGATTTAATCAAAAGCACCAGAACAGACACTAAATGGACCTAATGTTTTTTCTCTCTCTCAAACCAGTGAAAATCAGTTAGGGTTAAAAAAAAAAAAAAAAAAACAACAACCTTGTTTTGAACCTGCTTTCTCAATCATAAAAGTAAAAGTCATAAAAAAAAGTTATAAAGCTAAAAAAAAAAAAAAAAATCTCTCAGTCAAGGGTAACCAAATCACCTGTGATAAATTCTTCACACATTAACTGTTGTTGAAAGCCTCACTACAAGTTCAGCCAGGTTTAATGACTCATGCTACACTTAACTTCTCCAACTCACTTTATTGTCACCTGAAGTGCTCTTTAACCTGGAGTGGTCAGCAAACAGCTGTGAGCACCCTCATCTCTTTACAGCCCTTGATGATCCTCGCAAGTAGCTCAAACAGCACGAACGAGTTTGTGAATGCTTTGTAATGAGCTTGCCAACCTTCTATGCAGACATTTGAACTGTAAACATGTTAAAAATATTCAAATGTATTATGTCATATGCAGATGTTGCATACAGAGAAGATGAGAAAATTCCCTGTGTTTATTTAAAGCTACATGACATCCTTAATCACTGGGTTTTAAAACATGAGTAATAAACTGACAATGTGTAGTATGGTGGTTCCAG
This sequence comes from Polydactylus sextarius, assembly GCA_016801845.1. NCBI lineage: Eukaryota > Metazoa > Chordata > Actinopteri > Polynemidae > Polydactylus > Polydactylus sextarius. The sequence goes on from CM028918.1 coordinate 10,200,229, forward strand.
CAACTTCAGTCTACACGCAGCTTCCCGGGAGTATCCCTCAGTAATAAAACGCAGTCCTAGCAATATCAAAGCAGGGATTTTATTCTGAAGAGACTATAACTTTGGAAAATACCCTTATGGTTTGGCCAAGCTGAAGGCTCACATTTGATTTGGCTGAACTCTGAAAGGCATTTTTGCACAGAGCAAGTATGGAGGGAAGGGAAGGGTAGTGTAGTGGAAGGGAGGCAGCATTTCAGGCTCAGTATGGAGACCTGAGGATGAATACAGTGGCCAATAAAGGCTGTGGATTAAGCTGTCGCAGACATACACATTGTTCAGTTCATGCTACATTAGGTATCTGCTCTGACAGCCCCTGCAGACTTTTGTGGATATGGGTGCATGGCAAACCTCGTAAATGCAGATCACTCAAGCCACGGAAATACAAAAACTATGAATTACTTCCTCCAGCAGAGCATGGGATTAAGGTTAACATTACATTTAAATAGACTTCCTTTACGCCCTAAACAAAATATCCAAGGACAAAATGTGATTCCAGAAGTAAAAACTTTTGAACTGGGATTTTTATTACAACCAAATATCCGCCCAAAGTCAATAATTTCAAAGGTAAACTACCTACATCACTGGATTTTCTCATGAATATAAAGCAAATTCAACAGTTCAACACTGATGAGACTCAAATACAACTAACCACAACCAGTGGTAGCCACTGAACAATCAACAATCAGTGATTATTTTGAACTTTCTTAAGAAAGGAGTGAAATTAATATATTCACATATTTTTACATCATGACATTCGTGAGCAGCGATGAGGACAACGGACCTCATCATCACCCCAACAGACTGTCGTCATTCTTCCATCATTGCTTCCTTCTTTCTTGTTTCCGTCTCTTTTCTCTCATTCATTCTCACTTCCATTTGTCCACATGCTTTGTTTTCAATAATGTCGCTTATATCACATTCACACGACATTCCTGCCACTGTCTCGATTCCTGCCATTTTCCTTCTCCTTTCCTTCCGTTCTTTTCCTTCCCTCTCCCTATTATATATATCGAAATGCAGAATATGCTTGGCAGGTCGCAACTCTGCCAAATTCTCTGTGTCCATATGAGCTCTGCATAACATTCCTATGGGCTCAGACCATGCCTCTCCAAGCATATACTTTACTATGTAAAAATACACATAGACTGGTCTGTGTGTATGGCTACGGACCACCAAGGCTCATATTTGCATTTGGAGCACATGTTCATAACACTCCCTATTCACACTCAAATTACTGCGTCTCATCTGAAAACAGCATTGTGACTGCACAGTTGAACTAATAGATATCACAACAGTTGTCCAGTATCACTACTTTTCCAGTTGCATACAAATTTTCAAATCATTTGAATCGCCTTAATTGTTGTTTGAAAACTTGCTTTTCCTGATATAACTTCAGTTAAGTAAACCCAGAGTACACCGCAATGGTTACCAGGAAATGATTTGTTCAAATATTTTTATCCCAACCATGTGTTAAGTAAATATGATAAGAAGTCACAACAGTGATTTGCATCTAAAAGAAAGACTCTAGGAGTGAATGAATTGACATTGTGCATTTCGATAGAATATTATAGGAAATGCAGCAACAAATTTCTGCTTTCAAAAGCACAATTAGGGGTAAAATACTGAGGCTTTTGTCCCAGTGAGGAGCGAGTTCACCAGACAGGACCTGACCACACACTCTGTACGGTCCATGGCTCCTTTAATCAACCTTGTTTGTCCATGTGTGTGTGTGTTCTTGTTTATACTAGCAACCGACCGACCAGATGGCAACAGAGTTCAATGCCATTCAGCTTGCTGCTGACTTTGCAGTCCTATGACACCCATGACAAGAATCAGGCTGTTATTCAAAAGCATTTAACCGTGTTACAGCCCAGTTTGTTCTTGTCTTCGTCTCTGGCAGCATTTTGGTTACAAGACAATATTATGGTGAAACTTGGTGAGGGGAGGATGACATGTGCGACTGCGAGAGAGTGAGAAATGAGGAGGAGAGGACCCAAAGGAATGAAAGTAGGATGAAAAGATGAGAGGAAGGCCAAAGGTCAAACACCGCCCACTCTCCTGCGTTTTCTCTTTTCCATTTCCCACTTGCTTTGTCTCATTCTGAATCCCGCCTTTTGTAGTATTTTAACTGTTAAAGGTGATCTCTATCATAAACCTATCTAACATAATAATTCAGAATAGAGTCAGCATTTTTAAGAGACAAAGACACTTTATGGTCGTGGCTGTCTGCTTAGTTACAGCCTCACATCGTCCGTCTTGTCCACTTAAGGTCAGTCTCTGTTTCTGATAGAGACGCAGGCTTGATCTCAACTGACACTAAGGATCTTAAAGTGTCACTCAGGATTTCACACCGCGGCCACACCACTGTGGAGGAGCAGAGGCAAAAAAGGAGACAGAGACGGAGAGGATGGGATTGAAAACACAGGGTGGGGTTTCCACAGAGCAAATTACACTGGACCAACAAAGGAGACCTGCACTGACCACGACATACTTTATCATGCTGATGTTTTAGCCCTGTAAGCTCATGCAGTCTCAATATTCAGCATTTATAAATATCTTAACACGTCCTGACTGATAAAGACAGAAGTTAAAGCACGATGTGTGACAGACTCCTGTGGCTTTCACAGCCTCACAAAACACCTAAATAACCACACACACACAGCTGGGAGGCTAATTAGCAACAAATGTCTTTTTCTCAGGATAAAATTAAACCCTTTTAACGATTAAACAATCACCATGCACGAACATATTCACACATTTTATTTGAAGATTAACACTCTCTTTTCTCCAGGTTGTGTTTTATGTGAATAAACTTATGTAGAGCAGAGATTATCCTGTTTGTTATTGACACTATGGACATCAGTGAAGCATGTGCGGTGTAGTTGCCTCTGTGGGAAAAAAAAAAATGTCCACCCTCAATCTTACACCCCCCTATTTTCGGAAACACACACGGATACACTCTTGCACCCGCCCTCAGGACACCCATGCGACCCTTGCTGCACATACCCTTGCCCTCCCTCTGAGTGTGACACACTAGCCTCATTCTCTGAACTGATTGGATTTCAGCGCTGAGAAAAAAAAAAAACTCTTTGCATCCACCTCAGTGTGCACAGTTGATCACGCGTGCGGCTCCCATTCACAACATACACTTTAATGAAGCATAAGATTGAGATAGAAAACTATTGATTTGCTCAGATTCCTCTAAAATGACCTGCCCCCACCGTCCAATCATCCATATAGCCTCTGTGGAGATGCAGCCTCTTGCACGTGAGTGCCCAGGATGGGGGGCAGATGTCCTCCCAGAGGACTGACTTAGCTAGCAGGGTGGGAGGAGGAGAAGGACGGAGGGGTCTATTGTCTCCAGCACCTCTAAACCAAAGAGTTTGCTCTAAACAGTAATTATTCCCTCCTCCCCTTCTCTCCTCTGCCCTTCTCTATCCCCATTTGTAGCTACCCCACAACTGCTGCCCTCAAGGCTCTAATTTGGGTCACAGGCAGCAGAATGGCATCTCAACACTCAGTCAAACCTACACCCGGCATGAGGAAACTGACACATGTGCTGGCGTTAAGAGACATGAAGAGTTCAAAAACAAAACTAGAGCAGAGTTGAAAGCAAAGTTTGTTGTGGTTTTTTTTCCATTTAATTTATTTGTCAGGGATGATGTACATAAAAATTTGATTTCAAGCAAAGAGAGGAGATGCTTTGTGCCAGATTTAGCTACTCGTGAGTTTCCATGTGCAAATCCCTGGCACAAACACACCTTTAGTTTTTACATTTTTTGCCATACCCACATTACAATTAAGTCTGTAGCCACCACCAAAGTGCAGTTTATAACTGTAAGGATTGTAAAAATAACAGCAGGAAACTGTGTATACCATCTCAGCATCATTAGGAATTTAACCCACAACGTTGGCAAGAAAGCAAACAGGCTCCATTCAACACTCAGAGGGTGAGAAAACAACCAGAGGACACTGTTCATACAACAGCCCTGACGAGAGATGGACGCTGTGAAGACACTTCACACAGTCCTGTCAGCTGAGGAGAAAAATATCACACACCGCACAAAAGAGCCACCGAGACAAACAACCCAACCATCAGAGACTTTTAAGCAAACCTCATATTTACAAGTCGCTGTCTGACATTTAAATATCTGAACTTCTTTCATATGGTTTTGTGACTTTAAAAATTTTTTTCCCTGATCATTAAAACAAATGAGAATATAACATCTTTGACAGTAAAAATCTATAATCACATAATCATTTAATCTCTGAGTAAAATTAACTATAATTCAGAGAACATGCAGTGAAACATCAAAATATTTAAACAGCTCCTGCTCACCAGTAGGCATTGTGGCTGTCTTGGCTCTCCTTTAACAGAAATGAGTAGAGATGAATGAGGGTAAGTTTTAAAAGCGCAGGTTTGGATGGAAACAGGACTTCCCAAGCATTTCACATATCCAGAGTATTCCACACAGTATTCCCAACAAAACCTGGAAGAATTCCCTTAGACTTCCCAGCTTCTCTTAGTCATTGTGAATCCTCTCTCTCCTGAGAGCAGACGAGTAGTCCACTCCTCCAAAAAAATATAAACAGGAGCATACGCTCTCAGGCTGTGTTTTCTGATGAACACACACTCTCACACACTCACTCACACATACAGACACAAACACACTCCTCTGGTTTTCCTTTCTTTCTCTCACTGAAGTTTGCTGAGGTGCTCCTCTGTCTGCTTCTCTCTCTGAAAGCTTGTCGCCCTCCCTCTCTCCTGGAGTAACGCATCAACTGTGTGCATGTGTGTGCCTTAAAGTGTTCATGTGTGTTTGCATGTGTGTGTGTGTATATGTGTGTGTGTATGTGTGTGTCAGAGTGAATGGCCTCTGCTCTCTCCTGCTCCCTCCCTGCTGGGTATTCCCCTCCCCCTGACTCCTCCCCTCTCTCCCTCTCTCTCTCTCTCTCTCTCCCACAGCAAATTACAAGGAGCTGGGAGTTCCACATCAAGTGCCTCCTCTCCTGTTTTCCTCTCTTTTTCCCTTTCATCTTTTTTTTTCTCATTTCACTCCTGTCTCTCTGTTTTCTTTCATTCCAAAATCAAACTTTTAGTTCAGTTTGTAACGCTTGTTGGGCGGTTGACACCTTTTGTAAGTGTGCGTCTGCCGCACGCTCAGCAGGTTGCTGAACTACTGCTGTTAGCGCGCAGCTCCAGAGATCACACACATACACACACTTTACAAGGGAGAAGAAGAAGAAGAAGTAGAAGAGGAGGAGGGAGAGGAGAGGAGGGGGTTACGGGTTGATCAATAGGCCGAGAGCCAGCTCAAACAAAGGCTCCTCGTCCACTGCGAGACACTGCACTGCTCATTGTGTCCCAGATCAGAGACAAGCTGGACAAAATGAGAGCACTAAATTGTCTGAAGTGGGTGAATTAGCGTGGACGATGCAATTTTTCAAAGCAGACTCAGCACATATGTTTTCTGTTTCAGCTCCTTACTTAGGGAATGAACTTTGAACACACTTTTCTTTAAATAATCTTTATAAAACTTGTCAAACTTTTTTTTTTTCTATTTCAATGAACACTTTGTGTTCTGTTGAACTGATTAAAGACACTATTAAACAATATTTTATATTTTTATTAGTGTATAATGTAGCTTTTTGCCAGTAGTTCTGATAGCCATTCCTATTTAGTTGTGATTGCCTCATCATCATCACCTCCACATGTGCACTGGTTGTAACAATTCAACCTCAAGTTAATACTTTTAAAGGCCTATAAAGCTAAAATGATCCAATAATTCGCGAAAGAAAAGAGCAAAGTATGGTTAAATAAACAGCTGTCCAGTTGTCCAGATGAGAGGTCACTGCTCCTCTGGATTTATTGCTTTGCATAATTAAAGAAAGTAATTATAATTCAGGACAGGTCTTGTGTCCCATAAGGGAGACACACGTGAGACAATAGGACCTCAGTCTCACGCACTAAAGCAAATGTGTCGACTATTTGTCGTCCCTCTTTGAAGGCAAGGACTGGTCCCATCAGCATGGGGTCCTGCTAACACCACCCCCTTCTCCTCACCAATATAATAATGGAGACCCCATTGACAAGCCTCACACACACACACACACACACACACACACACACACACACACACACACACACACACACACACACACACACACACACACACAGACCAGATCTCAAGAAGCACGACCCTTCTTTCTAATGGTCTGAGGGTCCGTTGACCCACGAAGCCCCTAACCCTCCTCTCCGAATCCAAACACTGGCCACCTGCCCCTCCCCCCTTGCCACCTCAACCTTTCCATCACACACACACAAACACACGGTCCATAATGAGCACCTTTAGCCTGGCGCATGCACACACACACACACACACACACACACACACACACACACACACACACACACACTTACACAGGGAGCGTCTAAAGTTCTTGGTTCAGTCAAGCGCAGCCTGTTGATGACAGAAACCTACAGCAGTAGTCTGCCTTATCTGATGCCCCCTATGCTCCGACACTCTCCACTCCCCTCCCAGCAGGATATCAGCCAACGAGACAATATTTGTCTTCTTTTCCTGGATATGGAAATCACTGTACAAGGTACAATACATGCAGACATGATCCTTTAAAAGGGGGATGAAAAGGGCGACAGTATGACTGAAGACACTGATAAAATCACAGATTTACTCAATGTTTTGGCTGTAGATTTGATCCAGTGAGAGAAATCTTACTTGATCGGCCTGTCCGTAATGTCTTTTTCTTGATGACAGAGGAAAAAAAAGGTTAATTCTCCAGTTGTGATTAATCTCTTCGTTGTAATGTTTAGTCTGTTAAATATCAGAAAATGCCAAAAACCAATAGATAGAAAAAACAGCAGATCTTCATGTCTGACAAACTGGAACCAAAAACAGGATCAGTCCACTGTCAGATTTATACTCTTCACTCAGCCTGTAAAAACATTGGTTCCTTCACAGCAGAAGATGCTGTATATTGTGTTGTATCACAAGTGAACCACCTTGGGTTGGGCTCAGAACACATTTATTGTGCAAAGGATGTTGTCTTTTTAAGGACAGTAATGTACAAACATATGATTGAATTTATTTTAAACTTAGGACAGAACTAACAGGCTAATTTAATCATACCTGTTCTTTGAGTTCATGCTAAGCTATGCTAATAGACACTCAACTCTACTTTCACACTAAAGGCAAAAACATGAGTCTGTGCCTTTTTCTTTTCATAACTCAACAAAAAACTAATTTTAAGAAATGAAAAAAAGGGATTAAAAGCATGTGATTTTTGCCTTTTTCCTCAAATCCACATCCACAAAGTTTCTAAAGTTTATAACCGTGAATTTATAAATTGTTGGATTGCCTTTTTATTTCATGATGAAAATTTATGGGATATTTTGAGACCGTGACAATTTGACTCATCATTTCATTATTTGAACTCAAGTCAAGAATGTGATTTCAATTCTTTTCCCCAATCGCAATGCAGCCAATGCTCCACACCTAAGTCCTCGACACCACCGCCCTCACTCGGCTTCTCTCCAATGTCATTTCCCCTCTGCATGTCATCCCGCCCCACTCAAAGAGATTTCCCACCAGACCTCCCTCCTTTTCAAATCTAACAAACAAGCTATAAGAAGGCAGTAAGAGTTTTAGACCCTACACAGAGACAAACACTCTCTCTCTCTTGTTTCTCTCAAAACACCCCTCATGAACCCAGAGGCAGAATTGATGGTTTGAGAGTTTGCGGGGGTTGCCAAGATGACCGGGGCCTGCAGCACCATGGTGGTCACTATGACGACAGAGAGGCATTCATCTCCAAGGCTGGGTGGCAATGTGGAAGGACAGTGAGAGAGAGAGAAAGAAAGAAAGAGGGATGGAGAGAGGGAAGAAAATGCTTATTGTCAATAAACCACTCCATTCCTCATAACACTCGGGCAGAGCAAACACTGAGGCAGGGGCAGAGGGTTCATACACACTCTATTCAACTTTTACTGGTGCACACACTCACGCACTAACACACACAAAGACAATCATTTGTTTTCCAACAGCATTGTAAACTCCAACTTAAAAGACCACGGCCTCTTGAAAATGTTAGTGAGTGTGTGTGATCAGAAATAAAAACTGTCCCCAACTACTTGAGCATGTCCTGGAAGGAGGAGGGCAGCAGGCGGAGAGAGGTGGAGAACTAATTTGATGGTTGTTATTGCAGTGGCCCATGTGTGTTTGTGTGTGCGTGTGCGCGTGAAATCAAGCCCAATCTTCAGCTCAGACAGCCTGACAGCTTCTTCATTTTCTCAGCTGTCCGTAGTTTAAAGAGAAGACTGTGTGTGTGTTTCTGTGGTAACGTCTACAGCACATGGAGGAATAAACTGAGAGGATACAGAGAGAAATAGATTCAGAGACTGAAAGAGACTGTGACTAATGACAAGAGTTTGTGGGTGGAGGGGTCATTCATATACAGTTTCCTCCTCCCTCTGTGACCCTGTCTTTCTTTGTCATCGGTGAGATGGATCATCTGCAGACACACACACACACACACACACACACACACACACACACACACACACACACACACACACACACACACACATCTTTCTTTTTCCTCATATGGATTCTTTAAGTGTCACCAATGCTTAAAGCCTTTCTTCTTGCCGCCTGAGCTCTTTATTAACCTCTCAACACACAGTTTTGTCCCTTAAACTTCTTGAAACTTCAAGGTTGGAAAAGACATTCCTCAGTTTGACAGACGGTATGATATACAAACTGTCAGGGTATTGGGGTTCTTCACTGAAAAACACAAGAAACATTTCTGATGATAATTTCTGGATGTCATGGACATTTTTGTCAACCAGATGATCAGACTGAATTGTTGCCTGATTGGCTGATTTTCTTTGTAGTAGTACTGGTTGGGATGGAACAGGGCCATCAGGTTATATATACATTCCCAGTGTGTTTTTTTTTAAGTTATGATATGCACTAAAATTTAACATTGCGTTCAGTGAATTTGATCACATTTTGGCTGCACAGCAAGAGTTTGTAACTGCTGACAGGGGGTTAATGTCCTCTTTTTAGTGAAACAGACTCTGATGTAGGAGAGTGGTCTTTTGTCCAGTTAGTGATGGAGTGCAGCACATTTGTTACAGCACCTTTGCCTGTCTTGTTAGATCCTCAAAGTCTATAAATCATGAGCAGATATCCGGCCAATAACAACCAACAAGAAACTTCCAACATTCCTTGTGCTCAGGCCAATTTCATCAGTGTAAAATCTACAATCCTGATTAACACTGTAATGTCCCGTATTGATTTTCCCTCTTTCCCAGATTTATGAAGTTTCCAGATTCCCGGATAGTGTTCCCTCGGGCCACAGCAGTCTACTAACAGTGCCAGGACAAGTCCAGGAATTTCTGACTCTGCTGGGCAGAAATCCGAAGCACCGGTTAGATCTTATATAAGAGCAGGAATCCCTCAAAATTGTCCAAAAGGAAGCATCTGGCAAAAACAAGGAGCGTCTTCGCCGTTCCAGCAGACTAAACAACATCAGCGACACAGAAATATCTATAGTTGCTACATCAACAACAACAAAGTCAGCAGGGACAGCCGCAGCTAATGATAGAGCAGGGTGGCACCACGGCCATGAAAACTATTTACGATTGGAGATAATGTCAGTATTCCACCATGCAGTGAGTTAGTGTTCACATTAACAGATGCAGATAATGAACACGAACGCTGATCATTGTAAGGAGGAAATGGAGAGAGCGTGGGCGAAGAAGCAGAAAAACAGGTGGTTTAGAGGAATTATGAGTTTAATTCCCCATAACTGAATATGAGGTGCCAGTGCGACTACAGGATAAATCTTAATACTCCATGAAACAATACTTTGTTCATGCTTAAGATCTTTTTCTCTCTTATTTTGAGAGAAAATTTCACAAGTAGCATATTTTGCGTTTCTGCACTGTAGCTCGGAGTTGAACAAGACCGAAAAGACCGTAGTGTGAAGTTCGGCTGTGTGTGTGTGTGTGTGTGAACGCAGAGTTGCTGTGTGTTGAGTGAGTACGTGAGCATGTGTGGCGGATATACGGAGGAAGCTGTGTTTGGCCTCAGATTAAAATGCAGGACGAGGGTCCCGCTCCAGGAAAGGAGACTAACAGAGTGGAGACTGAGGGACTTTTCACCCATTAGGGAAACACGTGACACATATGAAAAAATAATATCAATACACGACTCATAACCTATTTATAATTCTATGAAAATAAAAACTCTCTGTAATTCTGTCAACTTTCTGAAATACATGGTGTTAGATATCAAGTATCCAGAAAGAAAACACTACAGAGGGATGCAGGAGAACAGTCCAATCAGTTATAATTTATCTGTTTATGAAAACTGATCATTATAAACACATCTCTGACAGTGATAACTTATCATTCTACATAACCAAGTGTCCATCACATACATGACATACATGTAAACCGAAATAGGTTCTTTGGTAACTTTTATCAGGTCATCTTATTCAGATCAAGACCTTCATTCCAAGACAAATCTGAAACTAAAAAAAATATTTAGTCTGACTTGATACCATGGACCACCGTAGTTAAAACAAATGAGTTAAAACAACGAGTCGAACAACGCAAAGAAATCTTAATGATTAAAGTCTCACATGAAAATAAATAAGTCTGTCCCAATTTAGTTGGTAAATCAGTGTCCCTCAGAAGCTGGGTGCTCCAGTTAGGGCTCCCAGAATGAGGACGAACCACAAAGGAGAACACACGTGTACATGCACACCCAACCAACACTTTGGTAAGACGTCAACTTATTCTATCAAATCTACACCAATAAACCAACATTGTTTCAGGTGAAAACTGTCACTTTAGATTTTGATTCTACCCAAATTCCCTTCATCTGTCATAGCTGTTGTCCTTCTAAGACTGAAATAATACTTTTATAGCTAGAAAGAGACATTAAAACTGCTCTGGAAACGCTGTCATATTGTGTTAATAGTGTGCTCATTGGACAGTTGAATTCACAGGTCTACCAGAGACAAGACATGACAAACACAACTCTAAATACCATGTTGATCTTCCTAACAAAGTTAAATCACCATGATCACAATGTCAACCTATCACCACACATGACTTTTCCAAAAATGCAGTGGTCATCGACTCCCAGGCTTAAACAGAAACAGGTAGACTGATTACAGCAGTCTGCCACAGTGTCTAATTAAACAAGTGGGCAAAGGTGCCATTAGAGTCACACCAAATTGAAACTTAGGGTTGAGTAATTGGAGGTCAGACATGGTTTGTTGGAATCAACCTCTACAATTAGAATTAAATAAAAAGAACTGGGCTTTTAAGAGGGAAAACTGCTGTGCTGTGATGTGATGTCTGAGCATGCTCTGCTCTGAAAGGAGGACCATTTAAAGTAAATTAAGCCATTTCTCTACACGGACAAACTGAGGCCACATTGTTTGTCCTGGTACTTTACAGGAGCCACACAAAGACAATCACAACCTGTCACTCACCTCACCAGAGACCATTCCCACGATTACCCTTTCCTCCGCTGATCGTATCCCAGTATCCTTTCACAGGTTAGATCCATGTCATGTCCAGGCAACATTTGAAAAGTTTTCACACAGTCTCAGAAATGCTGAGAGGTAGGTTGGGGCTCGTGTCAAAGCAGACCGGTCCAGTCCACACCTCTACAGTATGAGGTCAGTTCAGACAGAAAGAGTGACACTGAGCAAAGAGAGAGAGAGAGAGAGAGAGAGAGAGAGAGAACAGATGGAAGCAAAACGCAACGGAACTGACTGCCCACTGGGAGGGGAGGGGGAGAGACGGGGAGAGAAGAGCTTGCACATCCAAGCAGCCCACTTCCTGACCAATTACTGCTGCAAGACTACTCTCTCTCTCTCTCCCTCTCCCTCTCTCTCTTTCCAACTGGGCCCTTGCTTTTTCTCCTCTCTCACTTTGCGGTGTGGGATCGCCGCAAGAACTGGAGGGCAGCCAGCACTGCAGGCGACACAAGTCACAGGAATTACACTGGAAAAAAAAGTGAGAAGATCTGTCACTGAAACTGTGACAACATGGTGAGAGGGTGAGGAGAGAGAGTAAAGAGGGATGGAGGGATGGAGGGGGCAACGGTGATCAAGTGCTAAAGTGAGGATGGTGATTAGCATAAAACAGGAGCGAGTGAGTGAGACAGAAAGAGACAAGCTGATGCAGAGGAGGTAAGAAAAAAGGGCAGCACAAGGACGAGCCGTCTTGTTTAACCCCCTCACCAAAAAAAAAAAAAAAAAAACAAACAAAGTGGGTCACATTGCACAGAGCATCAGTTAAGAGCCTATTTCTTCTGACCCCCTTTTTTCATAGCTTTGATCCCCAGTGTCGCTTTCAATAACACAGCTTTTTGGATGCAAGAGGTCGGGGACGGGGTAAAAGGTTAGACTACCCAAAAACAGTGGAGATCACAAGGCTCTGAGCTCAAAGCGTAACCTGCTGTGAGCTGGTCTGTATGAGCACACACTGAAAACATCCAAGCCAGTGATCATTGTGTGTGTGAGTAATTTGGTCATTGTTCTGCATCCTAACAGAGCAGGATGGAGGAAAGTCCCCTCTCTTAAAGCCAGTGGCTGTTGTTCCTGCCTCCTGGTAGCAAGGCTTCCTGGGATTGATAAAGTAGCTCCTGGCTTGCCAGCACACACACACACAGAAACACAAACACTTTCTCACTTCCATGTTTTCATCAGTCTTAAGTTTTTCCAGTGAAAACAAAGCTGCACGTGGATCTGCAGCAATCACATATGGTGCCAAACATTGACCTTTGATAAGCAACCAACTAAAACACACTTAAAGTAGAAGAATGACCTATTTTTTCTTAAAAACATACATGAATTTCAGGCACACAGTTGAAAGTTAGGTGACTATTAGTGTCTGTGACCTACTGTTGCAGTGACCAGTGACCATGCAAACAAGGCTGATGTGGGTCAGTGACTGGCTGCTATTATCTTAACCTGGATAAATCCATAAACAACATTGCAAGCCTTTGTAACCAAACACTGCACCTTGCACTTTAGAACATGCAGAGACAATATAAAGCGACAAAAGCACCAACTGTGGGGGAACACAAGCTGATAACCTGCAGCCAACTGGTCATTCTTATCACTGCTTTCATTCTACTATGAGGAAAAGATGGGTGGAGCTCACCGAGAACTGTCAGGGAGTAGACCAAATTGACTTTCTTTTTGGTGCTTTGCTTTGATTGTTTGAGATATGTGAAATCCAATAGGATATAATTACAACATTTATCCCTAAGATTTTTCCTAATTTCTTGTTTATTCTCTGATTGTAGTCTACTACATACCAAGAGACTATGAATGCTATTTGAGACCAAATGTCGGCCTGTTTGTTGTTTAATATTTGCTTTGCCATTCGATCAAAGCAGTTTGAATAAGTTGTGTTGTATTCAGTAAGTTATAGGCTTTTTTCCACTAAACTATTCATCAGCTACCTGAGAAAATAAGCTGAAGATTCATTGACAACGATTGTGTTTGTGACAGCCTCACGAACCACATAGAGAAAGTAGGTGAAGGCCAGCCTGCACTGATGTCATTAGCCACATTCAACTATGTGGCTATTGAGAGGAAACCAGTCATATCCTTCTCCCGAAAAACAGGAGCTGTCTGCCCACAGAAGTCTAAAATTTAGTTGGATGCTATGGAAAAAAGGAAAGAGGTTGATATATTTTGGTCTGTAACAACCGGTGGACATTAAGGGATCACCCTAGTGTTGACAGACGGATGTTTTTGTACAAAAGAAAAGCTGGAATCATTGAATGAAAGTAGGACTGGACAGCAGCTTGGGACCTTCCCGACTAACAAAAGGAACCACCTCCCCCTCCTCATTCCCCCATCACCATTTCCTGCCTTAGACCATCCTCAGCTGCTTGTTTACAGATGAAGAAGTTAAATGGGATGTGACATCATTAAGCAGGTGAATCATACTCATGTGACAGCTTCGTCACCGAAAATGATGCTTTTATCTCGTCAATCCAAGGATTTCCTGTGGCCGTCTAATTGACAGCAGAGGAAATGTTGAGTGGCCCACAACTCATTTCTTTATTTTCTTTTCTTAAAAGGTATTTTTGCTACTCTGTCATCGCATGAGTCATTTGGTTAGAACATCTTATTCCTCTGTAAAGTGACACATATGTTTAAAACAGGAAGAGGAAGTCAACAAATCTGTTCCTAAATGATTGACTGAATCATTCATAAGTGGGTGTGGCACTGTAATACAGTGTGAATACAGATAATACGTTAAGAGACACTGAACCTCCTTCATCAAGAGGGTGAAATGAATATGCCACACTTTTGGAAATGTTTCTGTCTGACGTTCAATCCATTATGTTGCTCCTCTAATGATCAAATGTTGTTTTACATGTTAGAAAATGTTAGCAAGCTGAGGTGTGACAGTATTTTATGAACCATTTGGCAAACATAAGGTAACTTTGTATCATAAAACCTACCATTAAGGTCAGTACCTACCTACCTTAATGTCAACTAAACCCCAAGCATGACTCAACACAGCGCTTCGGAGAAGTCCCATTCTCAGTGGAAAGGTGCCAACAATTTCTTCTGGTTATCTAACAAAAAATAAAGACACAACATGCAAAATTTGTAACAACTGGTCAGAAACAATGAAAAAAGAAAAACGGTGATGAACAAAGTGGTGTCAAAGAGTGAATTAATCAATATATTTAAATTCTGGTTACATTAACAATTTTGTCCACCAACAAATGAACTCGTACCAAAAATATTAAAATACTAAAAAATAATTACATCACTGTATCAGGTTACTGAGTAATGTGTTAGCGCCCAACGATGGAGACCACAGGCAACTTACTTTTGTGCCAAAAATATGACAGCTTAGAAAGAATCATAATATTACATTTTTGATGTTAAAAAAACAACACACACTTCCATTATATTAAATATGGTAGAATGACAGTAGGCAACAGTAAGTGATACATAGTGTCAAAGTCTAAAAGTCGTGACCTCATCAACAGCATCACCACCACTACTTTATGTTGGTAACCTTGAAACACACACACACACTTAAATGAAAATAATATTTCTTGGTGTGGTTTAAAAAGTGTAACCGATACTGCCATCCCTGCTATAAATATGAATGGGACATCCCAGTGAGTGCATGTGTTTGGCATTAAGATTAAAAGCTTTACATTACTGTTAGAAACAGAGAAGACGCCACAACTCAACCGCTGAGCTGCTATCGTCAGAAGTAGGAGCCAAAACACATTACCGCTCAGATAAAGATAAAGCAGCGGAGAGTAAAGCCGTCTGCGTTTGACTACAGTTGATGGGGAAGTGCTGATGTGTGTGTGCAGGCCCCACCGGTCTGTGCATGACTGTTCGTGCGTGTACGCCTGCGTGTCTGCTTATGTGGGTTTGAGTAGGGATAAAGAGCCAGGAGTGCGTGTTGGCAGGTTCCCTTTGACCTGTGGAGGCTTTATTTTCCCTCATATTCATATTGGGCTAAAACTCTGCCTTTCCCATGCCAGTGAAAACCCTGGAAGCCGAGCCCTCTCCGGCCCTCTTCTCTCTTTAGGGAACCTAAGATGTCACTGCACACAAAAGGAGCTGTGAAAGCTGTCCAACTCAAGCAGGGGCTATTATTTACAGTACCAAAAGAAAATCACTCTTCTTCTGAACAGTAACCCCCCCGTCCCTTGGAGCGTCAGCCGTCTGTCTCCTTCTAATGCGTCTCCTATTTTGCCCTTTTCCAATCTCTTTCTTTCATTTTTCTTACTCCTTTCTCTCCCTTCAGTTTTCCTTCAATCACTTCTCTCTTTCTTCCCTAACCCCCTTCTCCTCCTCTATAATAAAGTAAATAGTGGGTTTTGTAACCAGTAAGCCCCCAAATTAGGAATAAGCTCCAAACCGTGACTCTGCCTATCTTCATTGAGCCACTCAAAATAGGCAAAAAAAATCCTCACTGATCATATAAGGCCCACTAAGAGGAAAAATTCCACATCGGCCTTATATTTGTACCAGCTAACTTTTGCACACATGTACATAAAACAAAAGTTGCATGCATGCTACACCAAAGATCTGGAATTTGACACTGAAGACAGGAGGAGATTAGGGCGATTTCACTCAAACTTTAGATGTAATATGTTTTTGGTTTCCATGCAGCTACAGTGCAGATGTTCCCTGTAATAGTTTTACCATATTGTGTATAAACTAAAGCAAATGTTCCTTTGAAAGTTTGGTGGTGAGTAGATTTTATTAATGACACAAAAATATCTAGGAAATGTATGTTGAAAGGCAAAAATTGATAACATACGTTTCATCCCTGGCACACTGGTATCTGCATATATATTTCATTAAAGTTAATGTTTTACAGATGAAAAGTGAGCCTAGTTCATAGAGAGATTAAACTGCTAAGTGATGTTCAAATCCGGTATTTTTCATACTAGGCCTTTGTGACAAGACTCTAGTTTGTGTCTTTTTTTAATAATGTGTTTGCTGGACAGACACTCTGCTGCATCCCCATTGACTGGAAGCTACCGTATAAACAGTAGCCCAAACTAATCCAGCTGATGTAGGAGGAAACTTCTCGCTGTAATAATATCTAGACACCACGGCCAGAAATATAGCTTGCCTACAGTCCATCTAAATAAAGTCGTGGAACAGCTCTGGGCCCTAGAAAGAGTTCATCGCCTCCTGTTTACAGAAAATACAGATGTTAGTGACAGGTCTTAACTACACCCAGATGTGACTGCGATGAAGATGGGCTCCACAGACACCCTGACACAGCTATTTTCCACATCCCACAGGAAGATAACAGCCAATGCATCCATAGTCTCCAGTCTACAATTTTTTAACTGCGGTAAATCTGGACACCATCGGAGAACTATATTATTTGTGGTTTTTCTGCGCAGAGTACTGCAGTTATCAAATAATATTTACAAGAACCAAAAATTCCACAGACTTTTGGTGACTTGTAATCACTTTGTTTACAATGTTGTGGGTCAAAATTACGGTCAGAGGATGAAAACATCGTAAATAACGAGAGCACAAATGACGGATAACGTGCTGGACCTGTTTTGGTCTTTTCACAGCTTTGAAATACTAAATACTATGTGGGATCACGCAGATGTTATCACCGCTATAAACAAGTCGTGTCCATGTGTTGACACAGTAAAAGCTGATGTAGTTGTGCTTAACAGCTTCATTACTCAACATATGAAAAGATCAGACAGTGATAGTCAGGATCAAGAGGACTACAGAGAACTATTGTAAGAAAAGAAAGAAAGAAAAAAAAAGCCTGAGTCTCAGTGTCTCTGTTCTCCGCTGTAACTCAGACTCTCATTATCTCTGTGTCTCTACGTTCTCTCCAGTGTTCACCACCTGTATTATGTTTCACATGAAGTGTGCTGCTAATATAGGCCATCAGTGACTTCAATGGCAACACACTGAGCTGCCCAAACCCAACCCAGACCCACAACCTGCAACACACACACACACACACACACACACACACGTCCCAATGGAGCTGTAACAGAACTCAGGATCTAGGACGAGACAGAGAAAATGGCTTGAACTGAAACCATCACATCAACTGAAAAGTACATTTTACACATTTTTGCAAGATACACGTTGTACTTTTACTTTTATTTTTATTATTACTTCTTACTTTTATTTTATTATTTATTTTATTAAAACATACATTTTATAACATTTTGAAAAAAACGTTTTTATAACATTAAACCTCACAGTCTAATACACTGCTTTGTGATTAAATCATTAAATTACCTGCTTTTCCTGCTTTACTTGCTTTTTACCTGCTATTTTATTATTCACTATATATAGTATATATAGTAGTTATTGTATTCATTTAATGAAGAATTTAAGGTGCTGTGTTGGTTGGTCTATTCAAAAGCTGGAAAGCAATGTCAATCATTTTATCAAACGGCATAATAAATCTGCAAGAGGAACTGTGGCACAATGTAAACCCATAAACAAAAGTGACTGAGCATGAAAACAAAAGTTGTGTGACTGATGGGCCAGACATGAGATGACGTACATTTCTGTGATGATGGCAAAAAATATACGGTATAGCGCCGGTCTATATGTGGCCTAGATACAAGACAGCCAAGGAGAGAGCTGGATGGGAGAGGGAGGAGGCTCCTTTATTTTTAGCGCCCTTCGTCCTGCGCACTTATCACCAGGATGTGATTTCGAGACAAGTTTCTAACTGAGCTTCACAGCTCATAAATTCCTGCGACGATGCTTATGAAAGACAAGTTTTTACTTTGTATCGATGGCAGATGGTCAAATCTAAAAACAGTGCTGCAGAGAAATTCTTCGCTATATGGCTTGTTAAGAAACAAACAAAGGCATACAAAATGTTGCAGCGACAGGGAATTTACAGCTGTTTGATAGTTTAGCAAACTGCACCTGTGGGGTGCTCTATACAGTGCAACTTCCTAAAGTACAATTCATTCACATCAAACAGGATCACACTCACACACAGAGCACAAGAACTCCACTCATGCAGACGTAAGAGGCTATTTATACACCACTTCCTTTTATTTACCCAGCTCATTGTTCAGACCACATCTGCTGAGGGCCAAGGGCACAATGGCCAGTCCATATAGCTGACCACACACACTCACACACACACACACACACACACACACACACACACACACACACACACACACACACACACACACACACACACAGCACAGCGTGGCCCTGCAGCAGCCAGACACAAGCCAGCACTGAGAAATGTCCACAGCTTTTGTTCAATGTCCAAGTGACAAACTCCAAAAGCTGATACCACCTGTTACATAGACTGACATTCTTACACTCCCATTCATACACACACCCTCACATTCACAAGCACACACACACACACACACACACACACACACACACACACACACACACACACATCTTCAAAATGTCTGTTAATTCGCATGTGTCTGCGCACAAACCTGCAACATGTTAGTTCTATTGGCACAGTTGGACATTTGGCTAAGTGCTGGAGATGACAGCTCATTACAGCCTGTCTGTTTCATGTCAGCCTTAATACAACAGGAAGTCAGTTGGGGGCTTTAAAAAGCCACCGGACAGCTCATAACCCTCATGGCCCAGAGGCCGTCGAGGCTCACAACGGCAGCTGAGGAGTCAAGCACAGTGACCCACATGCTGGCACTCACACATACACACACACACAGAACGTCTGTTAGCTGAATAAATCTTGAAGGATTAGGCGAAGATTGAGACAGGAGCTCTTAAATGAGACTTACACGTGAAATAACCCCTGATTTCTGTAATTCTAAAACCATTGCTGTCCCTTTCAGCCATCTATTTTGAGTTATTTCCTATGAAGACAGGAGCTGTCCAAAATGGCCCCTAAGGGGTAAACAGTCCAGTTCATTATCCTAAGAAAATCTCAGCTAGAAAGCCATAGGAGTACAGTGGTGGGACGGAGAAGGGGCACAGGAAACCAGACTGGTTTCATTTTCAAACCGCTACTCAAACCATCCGACCACAGACATCCGTAAATCAAATCCAGGTACACTGCGATCTATAGTGGTAGCTCGTAATTTAAGTTCACACCTTGTACAAGCTTCATTACACAAACTGAAAATAAATCTACACATGTACTTTCTCTTAAATTTTTGACACAAATGTAAGTGCCAAGATTTCAAGTGATTTTCAGGATAAAAAAAAAAACAATTCCCAGAAAAATCCCTTCTGAAAATGACATTTTATTTCAGGAAATAACTGATAAATGGCTTCTGTCTGAGCTGAGATTAGAGCAAAAGAAACAAAATATAAGCATCTAGTAAACACAGAGTCACACAAATGCACCCTGGGGCTCTTCCTATCTCCCTTAGGATCCTATTCATGATGATTGGTGGTTAGAGAACAAACACACATCCTCTGTATTTTCCTGATGGTGCTGTACTTTTTGGCTGGCACTGTAGAAATAGAGGTTGTTTGTGATTTTTTTTTTTCGCTCCCTCTCCATATTTTCTTTCCCTGAGCAGGAAACAGTCGTTTGACAGCACCGCAAATAAATGCTGTTTGTTTCCTGTCCTTGACTGGGGATTTTTTTTTGGATCCAATTGGAAGCAACATGACAGACCTCAGAATGGAGCTGATATGTGATATATGTTTTTCTGAGCCAAACAAACCATAAAAATGTGGGTTATAGCTGATATTTACAGACCTGCAACTTTAGCAACTTAAGCTTATGCATTTTCCCCCTATTTCTGCTGGACTAATCTGGCACTGGCACTAGAGAGGTGAGAAAAAACACTTAAAGATGAAAAATGCAGTTAATGATCATTTCAATACAAGCACAGAGTTATGAAAAAGCTCCAAATCTGCAAGTTCAGCACAGAAGAATGTGCTTTCACTTCAAGTCCACATCTGAAACAGGTGTTAAATCGTGTATTGGTTGGGAGAGCCAAAACTAACAGTCTGAAAACATCATAAAGCTCATTTAGAAACCAAATGTCCATCCACCTTAACTAATCCTCTGCATGTCCGGGCACCCATACTGCTACTCCCTGGCGTTCAGAGAGAGTCGGACCCCCTGTCGCACTCCAGACGGGGGTTTCCCTGCCCAACATTGCACAACAATAAAACAAAGCCATCACACTGAGGGCAGTGGGGGAGGTGGGTGAGCATGCACGGGTGCAGGGTGGGGTGTAGTAGGAGAGCGGAAAGTGAGAGGAACAGCTGCTGAGTGGGAGAGTTGGATGAAGGGGGGACACAGGAGAAAAGGAAAGCTGGAGGAAGGGGGGGTTCTCTCTTTTCTCTGTCAGTGAAATAAATTACTTTTATGTTTGCAGCCTGTTCAGGCTATGCAATCGTTAGGGTGACCCCCCCCCAAAAAAAAAACTCCACTTCACAACCCCCCCTTTTGGTCTCTTTAGGCGTACATAAATTGACAAGCACACAAAGGCTCAGCTAATAGCTTTACTGTTCTTTCTTGAATATTGGATCAGGCTGGAAAGTCCAAGAAAAAAGCATCTTTTTTACTATAACATGCACATTCCTGCACAGCATCATAAACAGTCACAGTCTGAATTTTTTGCTCCTGTACCTCTGTCTCTGAGGAATTCTTCTTATTAAAACCAGCATGTCACTCTGTGGTCCAACTTGCTGACAGATTTGCCGAAAATACAAGGATGGAGATGACAACTGGGAGCTGCTGTTAAGTCAAGAGCTGGAGGCTGGCCAGGTGTGTGTGTGTGTGTGTGTGTGTGTGTGTGTGTGTGCAAGCAATTCAACAGACTAGACCTGTTTTTATATCCTGATTTTAGACTTGGAGCTAATGTTAAAGATAGTGTGTGGCATGTTTGGCGATGTTTTGATGAGTAGACCTAATCCTTTTCTAGCAAGTGCATGAAAATGCAGGTCCAGAGAGAAATACCCGGTTCTCTTTTAAATTTACTCCACTGTGTTCACCAGTTAAGCTCTAACTGTGACTGTTTGCTGGTTGGACGTTCTCTCTGAAAACAATTGTATGCTGAAACAAAAAACAACGCTATGCTATGACAGCAGAGAGAGTAAATCAAAAACAGAAAAGCTGTAGGCCAGACATTTAAACAATGAGCTGAAACGCTTATAAAGCTCAATGAAACTATGAGGAGCAGCAGATTTGGGAGATGATTGTCTGCTGGTTCAGAACCACAAGTGACACTTTTCACATTCATCACCTGATTGTATTATTCTTTTTTATGTAAATCTCAGTCACAGCCACTTTAAGAATACATGTGGTGCAAAAAACAAATTGCAAACACATTGAAGTATTGAGCCTGTGAGCTAGTTTGGGAAGTCAGCTTCACAATGGTTGCTTTTCTCACTCGCTGGTACCAGAGAAGAGTGACTACAAGACTTTTCTGTCCATTTTAATGTTTTATGGTGGTAAAGTGTTGACATCTAAGCCAGGTAGAACACTGGTGATAAGATTATACCTCCACTGCTCTCGCTGCCAGCTCTTGATGAGAGTGGATTGTGGTTGCAGCTGCCTTCACTGCTGCAACTACAACATGTGTTGACACATGCTACCTGGGAACTGAAGCTGGCGACACCCCAACTCAGCCAGTCATTTGTGAAGGACAGTCATACTCAGGGCATTGGAAAGCCATAGGGGTCTCAGTAGGCATACTGGATGTCAAGTTTTGATTTACTATGAATTTCAATACTGTTTTGACCCTTTTCTTTCAATCTTACTGTCTGTATTGCTCCTAATTTCTAATGTAAGAATACACATGATGTCTTTCTTAGACCACTGTGCTAAAATATCAAATTACATGTCAGTATCAATAAATAAATGCAAGTTTATCTTTAAAAAAAATGGAACCACTATGGCTATTCTGAGTGATTTTGATGCATTGTTTTATGGTAAGACCAGAAGGTGTTTCGTTAAAGACAAAACGATTCAGTAGTTAATAAATAACAAGCCAATCATGGAAAACTGCGAGTCATAAAGGACGAGCTGTAAAAATCTATACTGCTGTTATCAAAGCATCAAAACTGTCCACATCAGCTGACACATGTTACTCAAGAGCAACTCAGCAACTGGGCAACTGGTGATCTCATACGTTTACACCAACTTTATTGCTGTTTTAGTGCTTTGGACATTAATAAGTAATAAAACAACATACCCTCATTCTACTGCTCCTCCTCCTTCTAATAAATTTTATAATGCCTTTAACAGTCTGTTGTTGGTAACCTGGCTGTTTCTAAGAAATAAACCAATAAGGTACAAGTATGCAAGCCAGGTGATACACTGCAAGGCACACTTCATGCACCCCTCATGCATTGGTAGTTGGTTTGACCCACAGCTCAAACATTAGATGTTTGAGTTGGTACGGCCCTTGGCAACATCCAAATACAGCTGCTCAGTCTACTCAGCCTGTCGCTAGTCAGCAAATAAAAAGAAGTAGAAACAGATTTGCGACTGAAGTCCCAAAACAACATTTATTTGGGATATTTTTGGTCTCATAAGACAAGCTGGTTACTCTCTAATTTAATAGAGACTAAAAAAAGCTTCTTAGTAGCAATTTGCCAATTCCCTTGCCACAACTTTTTTTTATTTTTGTTAGCATTTAACAAGCAGCACAGACTCCAATGGGCTCTCACCCTCGTTCACTGTTCTTTTCTTGCCCTCTGCCTCTTTCACTTGGCTGCGTCTTTCACATGTACATTAAAATGAATGGATGCCAGAAATAGTGCAGTGTATTTGGGGAGGGAGTGTAGACATAACAAAATCAGTGAGGAAAGAAGCCAGCCATATATACGGGGCCTTGGAGAGTACACTGAGGAGGAGAAAAGGAGGGAGGTGCTGAGGCCAACAATGGCACACATTCACATTCTCATTCAACCTCCAAGTTTCTGGTGGCCTCGTTATGTAGTGCCTAAGTGGAGCAACACTCAATTTGAGAATTAATATCTGGGGTTCAAATCATTACAGATGGTGATGTGGATATGGAAAATTCCCTGTTAAAATGTCTGGGGCTGTTACTTTTAATGAACTGTATCATGAGCTAATACATAAACAACAGATGTGTGACTTATTATAGTTTGATTACCCAAATGCAATGAAATATATTGACATTTTTTTTACTAATTTCAAAATGATTACAATTACTTACCGATCCCAGGATTATTATTTCAATAATATTTACTCAAATGTGTTGACATATTAGCTTTAAACAGAATTATTAGATAAAGTAAAATAATAAATCCTTTGTGTCCAAACTAAGTGTAATATATATTGCACAGAGATCCAAGGACCAAGAGTGAAGGGACTGCCCACCTTCCTCAGGGACTCAGAGTCCTCCAAACCTCACACTCACACTTCATCAATCACCAACTGTTTCCCACTGTCACTTGAGGGCTTCAGGGGACATTTAAAGCTATAAACAGCAATTCTAATCCAGTACACGTTTTGTAAGATTCAGTTTATTTGTCCTCATGGTCTCAAATAAAGTGTCACAGACCAAGCTACGCAGCATTATTCTAGTCAAACAGCCACAGGGGGTATTTGTGCTTGTACATAGGACAAGGGAAGGAAGAAGATGGGGAAAACGGGGGCAGTCCAGCTATGCTACTGAGAGTTGAAAGGCACCAAGACAGATGCAGAGTTTGTTCTGTTTCTGTTTGACAGGACCCTCTTTTATACTACATCTCATGAAATTAGTACTGTTCTATTCTAGCCTAGTTCTGTTCCATTTGTTAATGTTGGTGTTGGCTTATCTCAACTGGTTAGTTGGCAAGCAGGTAGTTGTATCCATGCTTTAAAAACAGTCAGGACAATCCAGAATGGCTTCCAGCATCTTTAATTAATGAGTGTGCCTGACTTCTTTTTGCTCTCTCATCTAGTTTGATGGGCCAGCAGGCATACCAGGGCAAATGCTGATGGGTTGCCACATCAGTGAGCTGGTGGACTGTGAAAAAAAAATCGGCCATGTTGGTCTTTTTATCTATGTTCCTGTCGTGTGAGCTATTACATATGTGACCAGTTGTCAGCGTTGTTAGCAAATGGCATTCATGCACAGAGTTCTGCTGAGAACTTCAAATACTAACCATCTTTACTCCTCCTTTAAATAAAACTAGAGGAATTTATTTTGCACCACAACTTTCCACTTCACATAGTTTGCCCCTTAAATTGACCAACCTGATAAACTTAGCAAGGAATCCTCCCAACTGGCATAAAAATGTCACTGGTCGTCAAGGGACATCTTCTGACTATGGTAAGCTGGTAACCTCTGACCCATCCTGGCATTCTCCCTCTTGATATTCTTGTCTTTTCCCCCAGCAGGCAAGACCAGATCATTATCACATCATTAGAAGTCTTCTTCACTGATGAGCATGATGAAATTGGTAGAAGGGAAAGGATCAAGTCTTAATGTGGAGCTTGGGAACTTGGCTGAAGGCTGCTCTGCCTTATTTGCAGAAGAACAACAATTGTGTTGTGACTTGACTTTAACAAACAAACTTAAGAAAATCTTTTGGCAGGATACAATAAATTTGTAAGCAATCCTGATTATCCTTTACATTTAAGACCAAAGGAAGTTGGATTGTCTTGGATTTTTACCAGTTATCACCGTGGATATGCTGATGGATCCAAGCCAGTAAGTGGTTTTGTCTTTAAAAACATACAACCTATAATTTTCTTGATGTTGCGCTAAACAACTTTGCTTTTGTTAGGACATCTAAGAGGCAAAGGTCATGAAAAAAAGAGATTCCTGTAGCTACAATAGCAACATTTTCCATCAATGTTCAAGTAGCAACTAAACTTTCTGGCGTACCACTGCAGTATTTTCTCAGAGGGCAAATCACAATTGATCTTCCAAGTTCCCGTTTCACAATTTACAAAAACAAAAATGTTCAAGTATTTTCAACTTTTCACCACTTCTTTTTTTCTTGCCACTAAGCAGAGCCATGTCATCTGGGTCCATGTGAAATCAATGCTCCATGTTGTTTGTTTTATGCATTCCACCATATTAACCGCATTTTTTTTATTATTATTTTAACATGACAATGAACCCAAACCACAATATTTCCACTAAACCTAACCAAGTCGTTTTTGTGCTTGAGCCTAACCAAATCGTGATTATTCTATGAGCTTCATTTAAACTGCCTTTATCATAACAACCAAAATGATGAATGCCCAGGATGCTTCCTTGGGTCATATGAGAAGGTATGAACTGTTGCTGGAGATTGAGGAGTAAAGCTTAACCAATGAAACATCTGGTTTATTAAAATGGGATAACCATTCTTTTTATGAATAAATATTTATTTAAACCTTCAATCACTTGCAGAGTAAAGCACACAAACATGCACACTTGACCAAGACAAAGTGCCACATTTGGCCACATGATAAGCCAGTACAATTACATGCCCTTTTTACACTGAAATCCACCTCCACTGGTCTATAGCGAGTGCAGACTGGAGCCCTGACAGGAGCTTAGACACACTCAGAAAACACAAAGCACCACATTCAGCTTTTAATGTTTACAGACCCTTAGTGGCCAGTGATAGCGTCTATAGGCACTGTACAATGAGTGAGTGTGTCAACAGAGCTACACTCCCATATATAGCCACCACAATTAGGATTCCTTTATTTAGAATTAGCCTGCTGCATTCAGAGCAGGAGTATTTCAGTCTTGCCCTGACCTCTAACCCTTTAACCTTTAGTTTATACGGCCACAACCTGCAGGGAGCTGAGAGAAGCAAGTCCACTGGCAAACTGATTTCAAAGCTGTAGTGAATACAACAAGCATGCTACTGCTGTGAACCAATTAAAGTTGTGTTTCCAGATTTATAGATGTACAATATATGGGTTTTGTGGTTAGGTTGGAGGAATGTACCCAGCCCATGAATACTAATTCATTAAATCATAAAACATGTCTGAAATGGAATCTCTGCATTATGCAGGAAAACACTCAAATACTATGTCTCTATACAAGCTTGACATTAAGAGCCTTGTATCTTGTGATAACAAGAATTACCCGCATGAATTCTTAACAATACCTTCTTTCCAAGCACTGTAATTTTAACAGCTATAAATAACACAGATCAGCATTTAATATAATCTAATTCTTAGCAACTCCACAGTCTTTATAACCAAACAGCTCTCGTTGAACCAGGTGGGTATTAAAGCTGCTCTGAAAGCACAAATTAAAATACTTTCAAGGGTTACTATTTTAACTGTTAAAGTCAGTCAGCCAAACTTTCCCTCTACCTGAGTCACACCTTGTAATTAGGTGAAACATGTTTTTACAGAACATCTCTAAAGTACTCTAAAGTGGTGGTTTGTAGTATAGAAAAAGCCAGAGCACACACATGTACTAAAATCATAGGCTATAGGTACGTCTACTGGAATGTCTTTACCTGCTGAACAAATACAGACACCCGTGTGTTATCGGTTGACAAGAATAGGTGGTGACATAAGGTTCATATGCACAAATATGTCAAGACGCGCTTCATTTAACATCTGAAGCAGGATACATGATGTGTGTATGTATGGGCGTGCTGAACAGGCATGTGTCAAATCAGCAGGTTTCATATGTGCTTTTTTGACAGCTCAGGTCAAGTCCCTCTGTGTTCCAAATGTCTCAGCTCATCTGGACCATTTTTACTGATTCAAACCAGAGATATGAGCGTACAAACTCTCACAGACACACCAGCTCAGACCTAGAAAAAAATCTAATGACCCGTGTCAGTTTTGCACTCAGCCAGAAAATGCCATCAAATATAAATGATACCATATTTAAGTTCTATCAGCTGCACAAAACCCTCGAGAGATTTAGACTATTTTAGGCAGAATTGATTGCCTATGTATTTTAAGTCTGTTTTCAGTGACACACACACACACACACACACACATATATATATATATATATATATATATATATATATATATATATATATATATATATATATATATATATATATATATATATATACAGAGAGAAGGAGACATAGCTTGTGAGCAATTACAATAAAGAGGAAATAGACAAGAAAGGTGATGACATTTACCAGTTCACTTTTTTTAAACAACAACAGTAAAACAGCAAAAAAAAAAAAAAAAAAAAAAATGCACACACGCACACACATATACACACACACAATCACAACAATCACAGCTGAGGTGTAATAGGATCTCTAAATGGAATGAGAACAGCAGAAAATACTTTAAGAGGTGGTGGAAATTGTGTTAATATATCTGCTGCACTTCCATTTTTAGGAATAAACCATAGGAAATAATTCATACAGCAGACTCTATATCTTCCTGCTTATCTAGGACAGCCTGTGAGTGTAAAACAGCTACTATTTTTGGGCCAGAATTTGCAGTCCTGACATTTTTAACACCTTAGATTAGCCAAAGTCAGAAAGCATGACCCAAATGGACCACCAATATTCAACCTCCTGTCTTGTTCTGTTTTGATGGATCTAGCAGAAATCCCTGCACAGGGAAATCTTACTTCTGCAGCTCCATTTTATATTTTTACGATGAATAAATACTCCTAAGGGCACGAGAACCTAAGACTCAACTCCTGCCCAGATGCTCACCTTAGGGTGTGCTTGGAAAAATTCATTTGATGATTATGTGCATCTGTGTGTACACGTGAGTCTGTGCCCTTTAGAGATTAGGTCAAGGTTCCCTATGTAGGTTATCTGTATTTAGCCCCAAGGTAAGGAGGTTGGGTCACTTTTTATATCTAGATCATGTCTTAACAGAGGACAGTCTCCTTTCTCTAATTCCAATGAGAACCTTTCATCGTCTAATCTCCACACTGCAGTGAACTATTTTCTTGCAGGTGTTACTGAAAACCACCTGGTCACAGCCGATGTGCACCACTCTAAGGCTGAATATGTAAATAAATATACACCGCAAATAGAAAGTTATCAGCCTGATGCTATGTCTAGAATGCAGCCACCCACACTCATGACAGAAAAAAAACAAAAAAAAGGCAACTTTGCAAAGGAAGTTTCTTCTGCTGCTGCTTCTCTCGCAGTAACACAACAGTCCAAAAATATCCTTGTTCAGCACAGAGCAGGTCTCTGCTTGTCCGTACTGCTCCAGTCTGGGCCACAGACATTATGGGATGAACTTGAAGACACATGAGCGACCACAAATGTTCATGCACCTGAGTATAACAGGAAACACATGGCGATATCCATCAACCTTTTGTCCTCTGACACGCACGTACACAGGAGCGCGCACACAAGCGATGACAAACCATGGATTTTTGGAAATTATGACAGGAAGCAGCAGTCAGAGCAGTAGACACTCATTCATCAAGATGACAAGTCGATATAATTAAAACATATAAAAATACACACAAAACGTACCATAAAAACCATCTTGCATGCTGAAAAAAAATGCATGTGTTCAACTGCAAGATTTCAAAATATATTGGCTAATAAGCTCAACCGATATGATACCGAAACATTGTGTAACCAATTTACTTGGATTTTTCAATCTATGATGCCAGGCTGCACCCATTGTGGCTGACTAAAAGCTTTGCATGTGAAAGGACATGCTTTGCATGTCAGGTCCAGACGGGTGGTGTTGTTTGCATCCCTACTCACGGCAGGTAGTGTTCTCTGATAGAGGTAATAAGTCAATAAGTCAATAACAATCACTGTAAAGTCACTACGCCTCAAATAACACAGGGATTTTGTGCAGAAGTGTGCACCCTGTGTCTGTCTATGAAGAAGCTAAATTTAAAAAGCTGGACGACCTGTAGGTTAGCATAGCTCACTTCCTTTTCCTGCAAGACAAGCAGGAAAAGTCGCACAGCAGCTGTGCAGCTGTGACCGTTGCTCTGATTGTTGCTCTGATTGAGACAAATGCTTCAATTTTGTGTCTCATCTCATTGGTTTTTAGGTGCCACTGATTTTCAGCACATAATCTATGCATATGCAGAAAGCTGCTGCTGCTTTGTGTTGACTAAACTATACCTGTATGACCAGGAGCAGGATGTAAACAGCTCAAGTTTCCAAAGCGATGAAAGGTAATACAGCAGGGGAGTAATTGAAGACTTTGTCTTTTCCCATGAGCCTCATCTCCTGCCATCTTTTTTCTCCCTCCCTCATTTCCCATCCTCCTCTGCTCCCCCTTCCCTTGTCAACCTCTTTATGCTTCTCCTCCTACATGTGACCTCCCAGTAGGGAGGACTGCCAGCAGCAGGTGAAAGATCATGACTCCCCACACAAAGACTTGCTGCCCTTATCCTGCAGGCAAAGACAGCTTAGTTACAGCCTTGAGCAGAGATTATGAAAACAGGAGGATATCACACATCTCTCAACAGCAACAATTTACCCAGAAGGATTTAAAAAAAAAAAAAAAAAATAGATTCAGAAAATCCAATCATCAAACTACCTTGATATTCAGGCTGCCAGGAATTGCAACAAAAGAACTGATATGGAAACAATAAAAAGAGAAAATAAGTTCTTTCCGGTTTATTTCTTAAAATAAATGTAGCCATTTATTATATTCTTATCAGCTCTCCTTCCAAGCTTTTGTTACAGTTGTTTCACTCTCCCAAAAAGCTATAATGGCTATTGTTATCAGAAAATTTCCATATACATTATGTATCATGTGTCGTATGGGAGCACAGTTGGGTCACTTCCGCCTGTGGTGCCTTTGAACTCTGCAGGATTCACAGAACTGCTCAAGGCAGAACACAGATAAAAGTGTTGGATTACACTGGACATCGGGGTGGCAGGTATATGATTACGAAAAACAACTACATATTCATATACATACACACTACAACTGTTTTCATTGCAAACCATCACCATCAAACCCTCTCAGTGCATTACACTTGTGCATACACACACACACCACCTGGACCTCAATATAAATAGGGCAGGTTGTGGAGTGATTTAAGATAATCTTCAAGGACGAGAAACACGATACCGCACGGGACCAAAGACATCCTGTGGAGCCATCCGTCTGAAAGTTCTCCAATAAAAACATCAATTAGGAGTCACAGAGAGAAAGCTACCTGACAGCTGCAGCTCATCATAAATTTGACCATTCATCACTGTTTCCCTAGAGAGCCACAGACAAAAGACAAGTATAGCGCAATTGTCTATGACCATGATACACAAAGGCATCTGATGCCTTTTAGTTTTCATAGAACAGAAGTCTTGATTATACAATCGTTTCAAAAAAAATATTTAAAAATACTTTAATCGACTCATTTAACATTAGGCAGTTTGACCAATATGAACTGGACAAAAAATTAGAGGAGAAATAAGAAACTACATGAACATAAATCAAAAGATGGACAGATTTAAGTTTGGCCTAATGATGATGTGAGATGAAATATTAAAGGATCACCAGATCAGTTACTGCAATTCATCCAGATGGTGACATGAACCCATTTTTCACAGCAATTCGTCCAGTAGCTGTAAAGACATCATTCAAAACCACAAATTCGAACTCCACGTTAAAGTCAAAGTCAAGGATTACCAAACTCAAGTGTTTCAGGTTTCATGCTTTAGGGACCATGAATATAATAGTTGAAGAGATAGTTCATTCTGTGCCAAAGTGTCGGGCAAACCGGCAGACTAAAAGAAGTTGTTAAAGCTACACGCTATATAAGCCCGAGACCACAGTATGATTAGACGACAAGCGGAAGACAGTAAATCACTCAGACCAAACTACTGACAGGACATGAGAGGACAAGGTCTGGTCTGGTTCAGGTTTAACGTTACAGTATGGTACACTGAAAGGGCGAAGGTGCTAAGGTCGTCAAATCTCACGTTACATTCTCACTAGATTTTGAGGTGGGAAGAACACCTGCCACCTCTCTAATGGTGAGGAAAAAGTTTGCTAACTCCTCCACCCTGATCAGGAATGAGGCAAACAGCTTTGACATAACACATTATTTACGACTGTACACATTACAAATCTTTGCAAATAAGGCGTATCATTTAAAGGCATCTCTGGAAAATATGTTTGAATAATTTCTTGCCTAAAGGTAGATGAGGAGATTGATTTCGCTCTGATGATTAGTATGGGTGTGACTTCATATACTGTGCAGAGACAACCGGTATCAGTCTTTTCATCTTCTTGACTCTCAGCAAGAAAGTCAAATTATTACTCGTACGCAGATGTCAGTCATAGACGCAAAATCATCAGTCATCAGCGATTCTGATCAGTTCTGACCCTCCGTTTATCTGCCGGTGTTATGTACAGAAATGAAATATGCCCAAGTTAAGATAAAAACAAAATGAAACAGTACATTTTTGAAACACTGTAGGCTACTACTGTCCCCAGAAAACATCAATCTTTACCTGGAGAGTTGTTTTGTATGGTGATGCTCCAGTTATGCAACATCATTTTTAACAGGGTTCATGTCAAAGTTCATCATGTATCATCACAAAACCAGACAGTAGTTCATTCTTGTACTTCATGTTCTTTCTGTCTGTCATGCCCCTCTAGACATGCCATCTCATAATCAAGGGTGAATGTCACTGCCCCGTGATCTTTAATATATCTCCCTCTTATGTAACCGGTTCCATCATCAATCTCTCTCAGCTCCTTTGTGTGCACCTCAAACAACAAGCACACCTGCTCGTGCGATGACATTGAAAAACACACTGAGGACGCCTGTTTCTACTTTGCATGTGACCAGTTTCACTGCAGGGATGGTGAAGACCCGATATGTTCTTTGACAATTTCACTTGCTGGTTTTTTCGTTAGATTTCTTTGCAAAGACCTCACAAGCAAATCATCGGTTCTCTGCTGCAGCTACTGGATACTAGTTGCTTTTTAAGTAAAAACGGAGGAGGAGTTTTCCTTTACACTTCACTGGACTGATTCTGAGTCAGCAACTTCACTGGCTAAAACTCTGCACCCTCATTTGTCTGGTGGTAAAACCTTGGAGTCAGCGCCACCACAATGAATAGTTTACCTAAGTTTCACCTGAG
Source organism: Polydactylus sextarius (assembly GCA_016801845.1). Classification (NCBI taxonomy): domain Eukaryota; kingdom Metazoa; phylum Chordata; class Actinopteri; family Polynemidae; genus Polydactylus; species Polydactylus sextarius. Next base: position 10,232,779 of record CM028918.1, read on the forward strand.
TTTTGAAATTAGTTTTTATGGTAGGCTACTTCTAGCAATCCCAGTTTACACATTAGTGAAAAACATAGCTGTGCACCAATTATGGCTTGTAAAATAAATTTAAAATGAAAATGTCTTGTGCTTTTGCAACTTACAGGCATTTGAATGTTGTTGTTACCCTTTTTACACTGACTTTGCATTTGATCTGGCCAGTACTTATTAGAATCATCTGTAGTTGATGAGCCAATGGGAAAAACTCAACGACAGTCATGTAATATTTAACCAATGGGGTAACTCGATCATGCCCAACTCTGTCACTCTATCAGCCAGTTAGGGACAGTTGAAATTACATATATTACATTACATATATTTTTTTAGTTTTTACCTGTTTGTCATTCGCATTTGGAAACCAGTACAAACAGAACAATGACAACAAAAATACAAATAATACAATACAAAATTGTTTGAGCAACCCACAGAAGATGTGTGCATTAAAGCACCAACCCTGATTGCTTCTCCGTTCACTATCATGTGTGTTTGATTTCGTCCTCAGCGCTGAGTCATAAATGTTGTATTACGCTTTCAGCTTAACAGTCAAATGTTCCCTCCAGAGAAGAGATCAGCTTGCTTTCGGTAACCTTGAGGAATTCAGAAAAAGTCCCTGAAGGTCCTTGTAGGATTTACTGACAGTAGCTGAGATCACATGGTTTCAATTTGAGTTCAGGTCTGACCTGTTAGGAAAAAATTAGTAGATTTGTTTCCGTTCATGAAATTTCTTTATAAAGACGAGGTAGAAATCAAATTCACAGATAGGACATTTTTGTTCAGAAATCAAAGCTCATTATCATTAAGGTGCATAAACACATTAAGAAACAGAAACTGTTTTTCAGTCAAATGTGTCACTGTGATCCTATTTTTTTTTTTTTTTTTTTTTTTTTGAGAAATCCTGAAATAAAAGCCATTGTCGTCACCAACTACAGCTTGTGTTTTGCTCAGAGCACGACATGCCTTTGTTTGGACTGTATTGTTAATAAAAGAATAAAAAAGATCCTTCCTCCACATTGTAATTTATAGGTCCCCTGCTTTTTACCAACTCATGAGTAATACATTTGGCACTGGTGAGGTCGTGGCCTGAATGCTTTTCCCATAGGGGCTTGGACCAGGATACTTTTCATGGAATATCATCTTTCTCACAGCAAGATGACTTCATTGTCGCCTGAAACTGCTGAAATCCCAAAAGCGATAAGGATTTTGCCTCAGGTAGCAGATGAACAGACAAACAAAGCCAAAGCTGTCTATTAACATTTCTGTCTTTTTAACATGTCAGTGTTTTGTCAAGTGAAAGAAATTATAGTTGGCTAACCTGACTGTTTTACCCGTTCATGTATAGACCTGCCTGGCCATTAAGTTGAAGTCCCATAGTCCAAATAGTTTTGAGTTCAAGTATGAAAGTTATGGTCATGAACTTCCAGAGCAGCTTGAAAACAACTATCACTACACTGTTCCTTGTTTAGCTAAAATCTTGTGTAGCTGATGCTGCGTTCCCAGGATGATTCCTGTTTGATTTTTATCATTTCATGTCTTTATTTTATAGTCTTAGACTGTGGTTTTCTAAATAATTAAAGCAATTTCTGGTCAAATGAATTTGATTGGATTGTCACTTATTCTGTAGTCTGTTGTGTCATGTGACACTCTACTACACAAGAAATGTATGTGTTGTTCCAAACAGGAATTTATCTTTAAAAGACTTGGGCTGTGAGACACACAAAATGACTTCCTGACATCAAGATAAAGATTTCCTGCATTTAACGATGTTTATGCACTTCAGATAATGTGATTTTTGTGTGTATTTTTGCTTCCACGGAGTTACCAGACATAGTTGTGGATTTTTTTTTTTATCCGCTGTTTTTGTAGAATATTGTTTACAGCATTAGCTTGTCATTTCCCCAAAACAGAAAAAAACATTGTTTTTTTATTCTGCAGCTGAAAGATCGTTTCATTCATCAGTCACTAGTTGCTACTAGCAACAGCAACCACTACTGGTTCAACCATCATAGTTCAAGTCTTTTATTTAGCTTCTCATGAAATGCTTTGCTGGACCATTATCTGTAGATTTTATGTTGGTAATTAAGTTTTTCTATGATAATTTTCCTGCTAACCCAGTTACAGATAACATACCACTAGCTAGTTTTACTACTGCATTTTACTCTTTTGACTTGATTTGATGCGTTGTGTTGCTGCTTGTTTTCTTCGATTGAGAAATGGAAAAAAACCTGCCCCTTTCACTTACCGTATTAGTGTGTGACTCAGCGGACTTTTATAACAGTGTATGTGGCGAGGTGGTTAAGGGAAAGCTTATCTGTGGCAGACTTTGGAGGAGACACGACGAGGATTGCAGTTGAACTGAGTCAGGCTTGGAGATAAATGCCATCTGGTTTTTATTGTGTCAAAGGCCAATATGACAGATGAGATGCCCGAATAGTCTCAGTGATGTTTCTGCCCCACAGACTGGAACTGAAAGAAGGATGAGGGCAGCCAAAATAAAAATCATTATAGATTTGACTGTGAATGTGTGTGCTAGTTATGGTTAGATGACACACTATTTTGGTTTGGAAAAACTCTTCATTACATCCCTCAGACACAACAATACAGTAAAAAAAATCCATTGCTGGATCAAGCACTATGCTGCTTAACTCATGACCTCCTGTCTTTACCCTTAGATCATGTGTTTGGATTAGCACTTGTTCACAGATGTTTTTGACACAATTTTGCACAGCCAGGAATCAGTTTTACAATTTCCCAGACAGTTTTTTCCCCAAGGGCTGAGCTGTATACACTGCTGATCTTTGTTTTTCCTCTTGTGTGTACTCACACACACACACACACACACACACACACACACACACACACACACACACACACACACACACACACACACACACACACACACACACGAGAAAGCTTATCTCCACCATCGGCTGTGAAATACTGGGAGCCCTGGTCTGCTGCTTTCAGCTCAGACTGACGGTTGTGGGAGAGAGAGTAAGACATAGAGTGAGTGAGAAAGAGAGAGAGACTCTTTGTGATATTAGACCCTGAGACTGAAAGAGCTGCCGAGAGTTTGCCAGGATTAATGGACATTAGCACATGAAGTCATGAAGGAAGGGGGAAACGCAACAGGAAATGCCTATGAGGGTGTGTAATGCCATCTCTGATCACTGCCCATGTGGCACCCACATTATGTATAATGATGTGGTAGGAAAATTAGTGGGGCTTTTGTTTTAACACATGAGACTGATACCAAATATCATAATGAGATAGTCTGGAAAAAGTAATTGTATTGTTAGGGTGTTGTAGTGAAAGCAGTGACACAATTCACAGATTGCATTTTGATCAACGAATGATACATTTAAATACTAGATATCCTAGTTTACTCATTTATTTATAAGCTCATCATGGTTGGATATATACTGTAAAATATAGGGGTTTGCTTAAATAGTAAATTATATTCAAGTATTTTGGTTATATTAATGTTTATGTAGTGGTTTAAAAAGTTAAAGTTGCAAAATCTTGTAAGTGCAGCCAGTTTTGTTTCCTGTGTATGTTACAAATCTTAAGTGAAACAGAGAGACAGAAAGCTGTTATCTAATCAGCACAGGATGAAACTACTGTGGGTCTGTCGTTGCGTTAGTGGACTCAATCAAGATTGAGAGGAAACACTCTCAGCCTACATTTTGTTATTCACTCCTTAAGAATGAAACCATGTGAGCAGCTCAGTGACTGTGAAAAATGTCCATATGATAAAACTGGATAAACAAAAGATTGTTGGCAAGCGCCAACAAGAGCAAATACTGTGTTTCATGAATGTTACGGTATCAGGAGGACAATCAGATAATGTTCACAGCCTGTTTTATAAACAACTATTTCTATTACACATTACGTTGCTGACATATACATTACATTGCAACAATAGCTCAGGATTGTATGATGAATTCTAGGTTCCTGTGAAGAGAGAAATGTCAGTTGTGGTATTATGTAAAAGTCTTTAGTGTGGCAGAAGCACAGACACACCTGGAGCCACACAGTCCATTAGGATTTGACCTTCAATAGACAACATTTCTACAGATTGTGATCAGTTCACGCAGAGAAAGAAGATGTCATGTCTGGTGTCCTTCCTTTTCTTCTATTTTTAACATTTTTTGTTACATCACTACCTGGCGTCAAGTTACCCAGAGGTGATGATATCATCTGGTTTAAGTAATGCTGGTTGCGTTGAAAGAATAATCCTGAGAACATCGTGCAAATATTCTTTAACTTGACTAGATTAAACAGCAGAATATTGATTCCGCTGTTAAATCTAGTCATTGACTGGAATGAATGATCAAAACCTAAAAATCCTCATCATAGGCGACAATCCACATGAAATGATAATTAAAAAAGCATGACCTTAATCAATATATCTGGCGTTAATTGTGCACCAGAAAGCACCAACTCCATGTTTAATTGTTTGTGATCAAAAATCAAGATATAATAGAATCGATTTTATTGGGGTTTTTGGACAAATCGCAGATATACAACATATAAAAATCCATTGGCTACATTTAACATGTTATTAATACAAGATCATACTAAACCATGTAATTTTCCTCTTATCAGGAAAAGTCATCATATGTCAAGTTCAAAACAATGTTTCAGAGCTGCTAAAAAGGTTCTGTGTCTCTGCTGGACTCCACACAGAACAGTAGATCATTCAACAGCAGCAATCTGCACCCTGACCTCTGATTTCACATTATAGCTCCCTGATGGACATTTTAAACCAGGTGCCATTTCGACATCTCTTGTGACTGATACCTTTACATGTGCCCGTTAATAGGTAAGTTAAATGTTGAGTCCTCTTCCTGTGGCCACCCCTTGTTTAACCTCAGTTTCCCAGAAACTTGATTCACTGCTACCCAGAGACCTTGACTTTAAAGCCATCCTTCATAATCTCACTCAATCTTCCTCTCTCCTTTCATCTGCTCTGTGATGTTTGCATTACATATCATATCTGAGTCAGAGGGGTGTCATTTGGGATCTGCTCATCCAACCTCAACACTTACACTTGATTTGTGAGGACTGTCTCAGCCACAGGAAGGTGAGTGGCAGGTGGCGGAGGCAGAGGAGGTCTGTAGGAAATGAGACTCAACCTTGAGAAAGCGATCAGGGGGAAGTCTAAGTCATCAAACCTCTGTCACCACAGACAAACTTTGGTTTCATCTGCAACAAAGGGAGCAGTGTTTAAGAGCTTTAAACAAAGGTCATTATTACCAAGTTCAGAAAGTGAGAGAAGACGTGTGTGAAACTTTCCTATCTGAAGAACAGAGCAAAGGTTTTTATCTGATTAAGCACAAAGTGTTAAATGTTAAAGAAGACCAAATAAAACCTAATCACAGAAAGTTTAATAGGTTACCCACTGTAAAACATTATCTGTGGTAGTTTTTATTGTAATTCTTCATTTCATGAGCACCACAAACAATTTGCTCCCAAGTTGTATGTGGGTGGAGACAGCATTTAAATGATTTCATGAGCAGTTAGTAGGAAAATATTTTTTGTAATTTTGGGTGAACCAACCCTAATGTGTCCCAATAGACAACAATAAAACTGTCAACACATACAGACTGTTTCCAGTCTTTATGCTAAAAGCTAACCTTACAGTCATGCGACTTTAGCTTCACGTATATCTTCATAGAATACAGACCAGAAATTTCTAACTTCTTCTGCCGAAATGGTTTAAGTTAACTTATATTTATATTTAACAAATCAGTCTTTTCATCTGAAACTCTCAGCCAGAAAGTGAAAGTCATTTCACAAAAAGTTGAACTATTCCTTTAACCAGACCAGCGTCTCAAAGGATTTAGTGTGTGTATGTTCCAAGACACACCATGTTAGGAAACTTGATGTTGATTCTCAGTAAACTAAATGTGGGATTGTGGCTGATTGCAAAAGGCCTCAGTCTCCTTTAGTGTATGTTAAACTGACCAAATGTCATTCAAACCTGATGTAAAGGATCTTGCTAGAATAAGCTAAAAGGATCCAGAGTGTCACCTGTAGGCTGTTCTCCATCTCCCTCCCAACTTTATAGATAGCCGACAGATGGAACTAGGCTGTCGCTTTGCTAAAGTTAGCTATGCAATTAGTTCACACGCTAATTAGCTGTGAGAGGAGCAGAGGCACACCAGATTTCCCTAGTGTCTAAAACCCGTTTCCCAGCCTGAATAAGAGTAAATGAGGTCCTGGCAGCGGCAGCAGGAAATATCCAGAAATAAAAAAAAAAAAGAAAAAATGGCAGGTCCAAAAAGGTTTATCACTGTTGATTTGTGTGTGGTTTATTTATGGGAAATGGGAATGAACATTTACATTCTTCTGTGTGGTCTGTCAAAGACAAAATATTTCAGCGGTAACAAGATCAACTTCGTTTTATGGAAGAGTGGTTTCCAAGCCGTAGATAGAGACCCTCAAAACAGGTGCACATACTTACACACTTATACACATCACACTTTCACTTTCGGTCCACTAGGTCCAGTGGTCCATGTATTCCCACACACTTGTATTTGTTAGTGCTGCAAGCCAAGCATAGCACTTCACTGGAGAAAGAAAAATGAATGTCTGATGATTGTCTCTTTCTCTCTCTCTCTCTCTCTCTCTCTCTCTCTCTCTCTCTCTCTGTGTGTGTGTGTGTGTGAACATGTGTGTGTACTGAGGTGAAACTGCGAGCCCAAGAATGTGGAAGGGTTATAACACAATTAAAGCTCTGTTAAGGGAGTACAACGTTGGCAGGCATCTGACATCAGGTGCAACGGAGACCAAACAATAGAGCGTTCTGAGCTGGTGAACAGATCAATGTCATATGTATTACTTATCTTTAACGAGGCCAAATGTTTCACTTGACAGACATTATGGACACATTAGACATTCATAATGGGCCTGAGTCATGGGCAGGTCAACTCAATAAATTCCACCTTTAATAACGTCTTATGTAATTTGAAAAAGAAATAGACCTGCTTATCTTCCCGTGTCTTCGATCAGGATCACCACTGTTCTGCTTTAGATTTTTCCTGGCCCGCTTCAGCGCAGGTCACACAGTGAGGTACAATTTTATGGGAACTAATGATGTTAAAGCAACCAACCGATACATATACCATACCAAGACGATGACTCAATTTTTTGGTTTCTTTCAACAATAGCCTATAGGGGCATAAATCAGACATTTTCCACAATCTGGGCCCCTTGCTCCAGACAAATATGGAGGTAAATATTTAAACTTCCCATCTGACTCATACAAATTATAGTTTTGCAAGAATCAAGTTTCTGACCAGTGCACAGCAGAAACTTCACATTGTTGTTTCTCTGACAGTGGAGAAGAAATTCTCTGGCATCAAATGAAAGCGGGGGAGGTTCTCGTTGGAACATTAGCTATTCATGCACTTGTACTCCCCTGGAGGGACAGGATCAGGAATCCCACCCATTTACCAGAAAAAGTCAACGTCTTAAGGAAACTGATCCAGATCTGAAGGATTGGGGTGGAGCACTGCTTCACTGTTTTTCTTTCACTTGTTTTTTTAAAGTAAATCTCGCTTTTCCACAATGGCATCATCTCAGCATCTCAGCAGAAAGCATTGAAGCTTTCCTTTTAAGGGATTTAACTGACACTCATATTAAGAGTGACTGACATTTGAAAGGCTGTGCTGTAACTGTAAACAACAGTTTGAATAGGCAAATCTCCAAGGTAAAAATGGCCCCATTTTGAAGGACAACTTGTTTTTTTTTTCATCCGCAAAACATTTCTCAAACTGCATATTCAACATTCTGGAGATATATAGAGAATACCAGCGACCGTTGGTCCTTGAGACTGGTTTCTGTTCTTCATTAGGAATATGATAACAATCAAATAAGAAGATATTGTATTCTGTAAGACTTGATTTGAGTGAATAAAAACATTAAAGCTGTTGGCCTTAAAAGCAAAACAATGTGCTGATAGACTCTAAAATCCTCCCTAGACCTCAAAGTCAGATCACAATTCTCTGCCCACATATGGCTTACCCTGTTTAACCACACGCCAGTTCCCATGATTCCACCAGTGATCGCCCCAGCACAGGGATCTACATGTCCAAAGTATTGACAACAATGCCCCAACAGCACCAGATGGAGCGTCATAAATCACAGACCCATGCACACCCAGGAGAGTCCATAAATAGTATAACAGTTCTGAGGGTAAAGACAACACGGCAAACCCCTGGTCTCCCCCCTCCAAGGGTCCCGAGGGCTGGGGCACCATGCGAGCCACTGGCTCATAACTCTCTCGTTCTTTTGGTGACATGGAGCTTCGCTTTTTTTTTTTTTTTTACGCTCTCATTTACTTTGTGAGTAAATCATAGAGGGGAAACACTGCCATGAACTTTTCTACAGCTAGGAGCAGTGATGATGGTGGGTTGTCTCAACACATTCTACAGAGACAAACCAGATGTTTGGGTGGAGATTGTGTGAGACAAAGAAAGAGAAAGAGATAAGGACAGAAAGAGGAAGAGGGAGGCTGAGACAAAAGTTACTTCCAAGAAATGTATGTTATTTTTTCCAGACAATAAGATGGAATAAGTGCCAGATATGTTTTTAGAAATATGATCCAATATCTCACCTGATCTTATCTTTGCTATTTTGATTCGAGAAACCTCAACCACCTGATGATTCAAGCAAGCAAAAATAACCTGTAGGAATTTCCCATTTGGTCATGTAGTTTTTTTATTCAGACCAGACTAAACACACTTTTCATACACCAATTGGTTACAGCCAGCATAAGCCACATACAGATGCCAGACCACGTGAATTGATACATTTAATCCCTTTGCTATTGTAAAAGGGGCTCAAGCATGGTCATACTGTCTGAGAGGTCAGGCGGTTGTTGCAAGTGTGTTTCTGTTAAACCCCCATGAGTGAATCTATTCTCTGAGGCACCTCTGACACTCATCGGGACCACAACAATGCCCCCTTTCTCCTCTCCACCTCACGCTTGGCTGGTCTCTCTGAATACAACCTAGGGTGAAATAATCCATACCCCTGAACCCCCACACCGCACTCGCAATACGTAGGAACACACAAATGAATACACATGTTGGCATTTAAACGGTCACACGTGTTGGGCCTCACTGATGTTTGAGCATGTCCTTTTGTAGAATTTAGCAAATACCTGCAACTAAGAGCCTGTGCATGACACGCTGACATTCACACACAGGAGCAAAATTAAAACCGACAATGTATATAGAGCAAGCAGAACACTAAAGCTTCAGACATCTTCAGGAAGAATGTGAGTGAAACACAAAAATGGAATTACAAGGCTGCCCCCATGTGGAGATATTGAAGAAATACACAAAATTTGCACTTTAACCCGTGCCAAACCAAACCAACCATCCATAGTGTCTTTGCCCCACTGTACTGACTACTGAATTAAAACTCAAGAATAATGTGGTTTTTATATGTCAACAGACAAAACAGTACTGTATATATCTATTAGTTATTTACTTCGATAAAGAACAATACAACCAACTTGTTCACCTCATGAAAGTGTCAATAAACTCTTGTGCGATTTGTTGTTGGACACAATAATGTATGTAGGTATGTAGGTTTAATTGTGTCTGTCCTTAGTTACACACATCCCTGGAGTACATGACATGCACAGACCAAGGTATATTCCACTATGAGTGAAATATTCTTGGTTTTGGGATCATATTATATATAAAAGTGAGAGATTATTATGTATAATATCTAATTACCTCACGAACATGATTATATTTAAGACATTTAAGGTAAAGTGTGTATTTGTACATACATTTATGTGTTTTTTATTTAAGCATTTTATTTATTTATGTGTTTTAGCAATGCCTCATTGCTAAAATAAAAACAAATGTTGTTTTGAGCTTTAAGTTGGTCATGAAAAATGGCCTTGAGGTTGGCAAAGGAAGTGCAAGGAGCCTTGTGAATTCCCCATAAGCAGAATTCAGAGTTCAGTCTAAAATAGCAACATTATGACGTCATAATCGTCGTGGTCGTCGCAATGTTATGAAGTGGGCAGAACCAATGTGGTTTGGACAGGATCCCACACAATCTATCTTATCTTCAGCCTGCATGTTGAAACATCCTGGATGCTCTTAGAAGAACCAAAGAGACAAGTAAGAGCTTATTTCTCTTATTACTGAGATACTGACAATTTTATTTGAAAAAGTTTTTATCGAAAAGTGAATTCATTATTTTTGCAGCTTTAAATTACTCTTTAAGCTTATTAACTAACTATCAACAAGTCAGGCTACTTTGAATAGGAACTTTTTGTTTTTGCATCACTCTGCTGTTCTTGTCCATTGACATTAGTCGCTTTTGGTTAATAGTCAATGTTTTGTTATCTGTATCTTTGAGATTTGAGCCAGTTTTTGTTTCTTTGTTTTGGTATTGCTGCTTGTGCTTTTTATGAGGTGCAACAAGATAACTATATTGTCATTAAACTTATTCTATGTTAAAAGATAAAAAAAAAGTGTAAGCTTCAGTGCTGCTGCTCCTTTCACAACAAAATTTTGCTATTTTGCCATTCATTCATCTGATTTTCTCAATTTTTATTTTTTATTTTTTCCATCACAGTTTGAGATTGAGTCTGTACAGAAAACAGAAAAGTCTCTATATTCTAATAGAAAGAAAAAGAATAGAAAGAAATGTTATTGTTTTCATGACAGTGTATATGTTTACACCACTGTACGTAACTCTCAGAGAGAAGATAGGTTCCCCTTGACGCTGGCCTCCCCCAGCGCAAGTTGTCTTATTTTGATAAGATGTGGGGTGGTGGTGACGTCATCATTCATGCTCCTTATCTGTACAGACATTTAAAGGGCATGTGCTTTTGCCGGCTCTTTAACATGTGTGGAGATGTTATGACATCTAATGAAAAAACTTTACTGCAAGTAAATAACAACAACACAAGTATATAACAGTTTATTTGCAACATACTTAATATTTTAAGAATATTTTAATCAGTCTGATTGCTTGCTCATTTAACTTTTAGTTGTACTGATTTTATTCAAAATTACTTAAACTTCAATTCTAATTTACACATTTTTTTTTTTTTTTTAGATTTTGCTACAAACCGAAGCCATATTTCATTGACGAGTCATAATTTCCTGTCAAATATAATCCTTTCATTCTGGCATCTGAGTATATTTAGTTCCATATTTATTTCAGTGACACACATCTGTTGTATTCTTCTCACCATAACATCTTTTACCAAATAAATTATTGTCTCACAAATACTTACTTGGCATTCAGAACACAACATAAAGGGCATTTAATTTACTGTCTAGGCAACTGATATAAGGTGGGAGAAGTTGACAGGAAGATAATTTTACATTATAGTGATGTGAAATTGTGGGGAAAAAAAATAGAATTCAGTTTGCTTTTCAAAGAACTGAGCCAAAACACACAGTGAAAAGTTAATTACTGGAGCAACATCTGAAGAAAAAGAGAGACTGACAGGCAGATGAGATCACAGAAGTAATAAGAGATTATATTACACATACTGTATGAGTGTATACTTTAAGTGTCAAGGCCACCCACAGATGGCTTTATGAGGATGAGGTTAATCTGTCTACTCAGACAAGCCAAGGCAGTGAATAGGTCTAGGAGGGAAGGACCACATAATCTGATGTCCCGCCTGCTGCTTACCCCAAGTCAGCAGCAATGGCCTGCACTGGAGAGGGTGTTGCTCGGGTTAGCTGCCCTAACTGGATTATGGGACGACACGTCAGTGAGAGGGCACCAGGGCACACAAACACATATACCTGCATGCACACACACACACACACATACAACACATAAATACACAAGTGGAGGAGATTCCTGCAAGGAGCTTAAACTCTTTACCTGCTGAGAAACAGTGACAGAGCAGCTCTGCGTCTTTGATATTCTTCTGCCTTTTTTCCCCATAATATTTGAATTGTGTCTGCATCTTAAAACTTTTGCAGTCATTGCTGCAGCTAAATGATTCATTTTTATTCCAGATTTCTGATTCACTGAAGTTTGACTTGAATATTAGGTGAGCTGCAACAGCAGGAGGATGGAGGCAGACCCAAAGGCAGAGGAGCCCGAGGCCCAGGTCTCAGACAAAGACGCAGAAAGTGTGGACGCCAGGTTTGAGGTAACGACCCAGCGTCTGGAACAGCTGATGAAGAGCATGGAGGTGCTGCTGTCAGACGTGGAGGAGCTGCGGGGCCATTGCAGCCACCAGGCTACCGAGCTGATGCAGGCGGCGGTGGACCTGAGGCAGCAGCAGGAGGACCTGAAGGAGAGTTATAGTGAGCTGTCTCGAGAAATGCAGGAGATCATGGATGCGGTGGACGACCTGTTCAGCACCAAGAGTGCCTTTGAAACCAAGGAGAAACAGGCGCAGAAACTGAACCGGCAGCTCTGAGGGACAGACAGTGACGGACTTACTTATTTTCTCATTGCAGAGAAAAACAAGACTGAGGGGGGTGGTTTTGGATGAATACGTGTGAGTGAAAATGTGGAAGGGATGGATTTGGAGGTGATGTGTTGTGCAGAGGTTTTTATGGCTTTGAAAGAATATTTTAATGATACTCTTGAATGGAATTATGTAAACTTGTTTGTTGAAATTCTTATTTTTAGATGTCTATCCGACAAATATATATGTTAAAAAAAAGTGTTTTAAATGGATGATTCTATATCACTACACTTTGTCCACTAATGTAATATAAGGCGACTTCATCTAAAATAACCATGAATCACAACCTTTCTGACATTTCATGACACCTTTCTGTGTTGACAAAGGTGCAAATTGTTGCATTACTTTCACTCCAGATTATCACGTGCTGCTGTCTTTAATTCAGGTGATGACAAGACTGTGCAGAGGTTCAACCTGTGCTGCGTGTCAACAAGTGATTTACTATCACTTCTGCTGTCATCATATATTTTTTCTCCACACCCACTAACAAACACACATACACGTATCATAGTTTTTTTTCCGTCACTCAACCATCCTGTGTTCATAGTTCAGACTAAAGTATATATTTTACACTCATCAGCCTGGATGGCTCCTTCAACTCGTTGAAATTTTGGCACAGGAATGTTGCTTTATGCTGATTCCTGGTACATCCTCCTTATTCTTTTCTCATCCTGTTATCCTCCATTGTGGTTTCTAACTAAAATAAACCTAAATAGAGCCTTTGGAGCGATGTTTACCTCCCACCAGCACCTCTGCTATGACTGACTGGTCTATATTTAGTGGTTATGGGACGTGCGAAATGAACAATCAGTGGGCCAGCCATGTGAGGAAAAATCAATCAATCTTACATCACATTTTATTTGGTTTCTTATGTAATACGCTTTTGTATATGATTTCTTTCATGTTCAAAATTGATGGATGAAACCATTAAATTATGTGTGTTCAAAATGTCTCTTTGTCCGTCTCCTTCTTTACAGTACAAAACACACAAAATCTTCAGAGTTGAATCAAAACTTCTAAAAACATAACGATTTCACGGCCTGAAGGTCATAAATGGGATGATTTTATCTCACGGAGGAAATAACACCTTATTATTGTCGTAAAAATAGCTAACTCTTTTGGGAAAAAACCCTGTGACTTCTGTGTGGTTGAAACCTGACACTTTATGGGCTGTGATGTAGGTGAGGGGGAGAGGATGAGAGGATAGAAAGCTGGGTGTCAGTGCCTACCTTCACTACTGGGGTGCGTGTCCTTCTGGACTGCAGCTAGGGAATCACTTCAAGAAGGTAAGACAAAACTAGATTTAATTAGATTTGTGATTGTGATTTGTGATTTGCTGATTTTTCTAATGTTTGATACGTCCATTCAATGAGTAAAGTTGTGTGTATCAAAGATCAGAGAAAAACTTGTGATGTTAAGGAGCTGATATGTCATGTGGTACACTGCATTAATGCATTAATGATCTGAGTGCACACACTTGATTTATGTTTGAAATTTCATTATTTAATTGCAATTCTTATTTATAGATCTGCAGTGGCATCTAGTGAACATGAACATTCTGCAAGTCCTCGGCCTCCTGCAGCTGTTGGCTTTACCTGCCTTCACTGTGAGTCTCATTTTTAACAATGTTAATTATATTATATTCTAATATGCATGTATATTTTAGTACAGAGTTTTAGTGCAGAGGGAAAATGCAGTCAAGGACAGTATGTCCAAAATCTCAGCGTAACCACACAGTTCATAAATGATGCTCTTCATATGTCACAGACTGGGGTTACACACACGTTATGCAACATTTAGGCGAAGGCTTGTGGTTAAATGTTTCTGCTTCTATTTTGGAGTCTCCAGCGTGCTCTTAGTGTGTGTTAGTGGTTCGTGGTGATGTGTGAAAGCACAACGTGGTCCAGCAGCTGAGCTACTGGGAATTTTTGCTGTTTCTCTTCAGCTGACACGGCCGACCCATGACTACTGGGGAGAGTTTGGAGCCTACGGGCCCTGCAGCCGTACCTGTGGCACAGGAGTGGCAATGAGAACCAGGAAATGTATCACCTCAAGGTGGGACTTGGAGTCGTATGAGTTGGCAGTCTCATTTTATAAAGCTTTTGCAATGAGAGTCCCTGGGAATCAGTCCAGAATATAAGCAATGCAATAATAATTGTTTTAAATTATCTATTTAAGATATTTTTATAACTTTTTCTCATCATTTCTCATCATTTAACCAGTATGAAATATTTGAATTGCATGTGAATGACATTCTTTTCTCTCTCGCACATGCAGGACAGATGGAGGACATAACTGTGTAGGATCCTCTAAGTCTTTCAGAACCTGTAATACACAAGTAAAGACCCATTAACATTTTGATTTTTTCAGTTTTTGCCTTTTTATGATTCAAACCAGTTTACAATATGCATTAATGTATCCTAAATGATCCATCACTTTGTGTCATTGTAGGCATGCCCAGTTGGATCCAGAGACTTCAGGGAGGAACAATGCGCCCAGTTCGACAGCACAGACTTTCAGAGCAAACGTCACACATGGGTGCCTTATTATGGAGGTAGTGATATTCTGTACAATCGCATTATTGGAAAAGTTTTAGAAAATTACTCATGGCAATTTTTTTAAATGTACTTTTTATTATGAAAGACATTTCATACAAACACAGTATTTTAAATAGCAGTGTTTATTAGTCATATAGTCAAGCATATTAGTATAGAATAGTGAGACATTGTACAACCGTCTCCTGAGAACCCTGATTTGGTTTTGAGTAGGACACACAACATTCTGGAATCCATGCGATAATATCTGACATGTTTGTGATTAGTGTAACCAACTAATATTCCAGGATCCAATCCATGTGAGCTGAACTGTGTCCCAAGAGGAGAGAACTTCTTCTATCGACACAGACCTGCAGTGGTTGATGGAACACCGTGCTATGTGGGCCGCACTGATATCTGTGTGGACGGTGTCTGCAGGGTGAGAGCAAACTCTGAATGAACGTCTGTTTTAGTTTTAATTTAATTTTGTAGCTTTCTATTTATCTAAGAAAAACTGACCAAACACGCCAATGTTTTCAGATACTGGCCCATGGAGAGTTCATGGGTTTGGATGATGACACAAATTCTGTCCACTCCGCGGCTCCTGTTGCCGTTGCTCCTCACCCAAGAGAGACTTTTACATACATTTACAAAACTGGCGTGTACAGCGAGTGCTCTGCCACCTGCAATGGAGGCATGCAGCATCGCAGTGTGGAGTGTTGGGTTCAGGACCCAATGAACCCCCGTGTGGTGGAAGAGACTTACTGCATTACCCAGCGTCTGCATAGGCCACAGAGCCAACAGGCTTGCAACCTGCATCCATGTGCTGCTGAGTACACCGTCTCCAGCTTCAGTGTGGTTTGTATCTTAAAAGACAAAAACAGACTTCTTGAGCATGTCCATGTATACTGTATTTTGCATCGTCCCTTTTCTCTCATGATACAACTGATATTAAAGTTGTGTGAAATCTGTTCTACTAAATGTCTTTGTTATTTCTGTATCTTCATTTTTTTATTATTAAGATCTGGTTTGAATATCTTGTTGCATTTGATGTCCAGTGTTCAGTGACCTGTGGGGAAGGCCAGCAGTCAAGAGAGGTGGTCTGTGTCGGAGCATTAGGTGAACATCTTCCTGACAGCGCCTGTAGTGGACTGACACGACCTGCCACAGTCCGGACCTGCCGCAGGCCTGCATGCCACACTCACATCAGCTGGCATGTGACTGAATACGGACTGGTAAGAGAGGAGAAAGAAGTGTTTCCCACTGCAAAAACAACATTCAAATCTCTTTTATCTTCATGTTACTACTCTGCTTCTCTTGTCTTGTGTCTGCAGTGCACTAGAAGCTGTGGTGGAGGTGTGAGGGAGAGGAGGGTGAGCTGTTTTGATTCAGACTTGAACCCCTACCCCGATGCCCGATGTGGATTGGCCAACAAACCGGTCTCTGTGGAGACTTGCAACTCACAGCCGTGCCCTGGAGCACAAAGTAAGCCAAATGTAAACCAGTTGCACAGGCTTAATTATTATTATTATTTTTAATTATTTAAAGTCCTTGAATTTAATTAGTGCCCTATCTCCTAAGCGGTCCCAAGTGTACAGGATCCAAGGGCGCATGAAACCACTGTGAGAGGATTTGTGCCTCATGTTCCAGGAGAACCTACAGGTATGTAGAGCATCAGGAAGATGTAATTTAATTCTCTGTCTTTGTGTGTTTAAACTTGCATGTATTGTACATTTGTAGCTAAAGCGTGGTAAAAAAAGACACGCAAAGAATTTAAAAAATGAGAGGGCAAATACTTATTTGAGCTTATTCATCATCAAAACATTATTTTTGAATGAACGTCTCCTGGGGTAGTAAAGAAAACCAGTCTTTACGCTTTGTTTTTATTGTGTTTGTCTAGACTATGATTGCAAACCCATAGTCCAAAGTGTTTCTATAACATCTTACCACTGAGGACCATATTTAGATTCTAAAATAAATGATCCTGCCAAACTTACTCCCACCAAATATATGTAGAAACCAAAAGACTAAACATCTTATGCATGGCCTGTAAAGTGACAGTGGGTTTGACCATGTCTGTGCTTACTCACTTTAGCTTCCAGGCCAGAGACAGACACTGGCTACAGCACCTACCCGTCTGTGGTTGGCCCTCACTGTGCACAGTCATCCTATGGCTGTTGTCCTGACGGCTACACCTCTGCTACTGGACCCAGGAATCAGGGCTGCTACCAAGACGATTGTATTCGCTCCAGGTAACACTGCTTTCTGTTTCCCATCCTTGTAACTCAATATATAACAAAAAAAAAAACTTGATAGATCTATGGCTTATTGTTTTTTTTTTTTTTTTTATGGTTGTTGTTTGGATGGAGTGACTTCAGCTCAAGGATTTGGAAGAGTTGGATGTCCTGAATACCAGACAACTGTGGTAGGAATCAGATCTGTTCCATATTTTATTTAAATAAAATCATTAAAGCTGTTAATCCAAGTCAAAAAATATTGATTAATACTGATTGTATTAGTTTTCTCTGCTTCTAAAACCAGTCATATGAAATTGTAGGTCACTATCAACAGGATTTAGAAAGTCTGAGAAAATAAGCCCGGGGATGTCATCTGGGATATCTATATTTTAAGCTTCAAGAGTGCAAATTTTTAAAAGAAAATACGCTTTAAAAACTGAATTTGCTGAGTTAGAAAGATATGGTTGGTTCAGTTTAATGGAGGATTGGAGCTTAACTTATACTAGTGACAAAAAATAAGCTTTTTGTTTGTGTTTCTCACACACTTTACAACAGTATGTTTGAATATTTAGAATTTCTCACTCTTTTCTTTTCCAGGAGCGCCAACCACCCCCTGCTGCTCCAGCAGCTGGTAGTGTTTGCTCCCTGCCTCGTGATGAGGGCCCCTGTGATACCTGGAAGGTCCGTTACTACTATGACTCAGCCACCAGTAAATGTATTGCGTTCTGGCATGGAGGCTGCCAGGGCAATGCCAATAACTTTGCTACCCTGGATGCATGCCAGAGAGAGTGTGGGGCAGTGTCGAGGGCGCCACACACAAGACCGAGCCCAAGAAGAGCAATCAGGAGTCTGACGGCAACGGCATAACCATGCACACAATGACCTCCAATAAATAGTATAACCAAAGTGCCCTCTCTATGAATATAATCATGTATTTGTACACACGTATTTGTTCATATATGAAAACAAACACAAACATATGTGTGTGTTGTATAACATTCAAATTAACATTATAACATTCAATTCTATATTTCATTTAAACATCAGAATTAACACCAAAGTCTTTTACATCTTTACCATCTTGTTTGTGACATTATAACTCTATTAATTCATCTTCAGGACCAAAATAAAGTTTTGTCAATATGGTTAACCAAATATAAATAATACACCTGAAATCTTGGAAAAAATTGGTGTGGTTTATCTGTGTCTTCATTTGTCTTGTTGTGTTTCCAAAATAGTAATTTACTTGTTTTACAAGAAAGAAATAAAGTAAGAAATTAATATTAAAATACATTAAGAAATACAGCGGTATGATGTAAATAACTACATTCACTGTTTAGTAAATACTGTTTTGACATAGTGTGACACCATAATACTTGAGGATTTGTAGTAATTGAGTACTTGAGTATTGTACTTGTACAAGTAAATACTAGACTTTAATTTGTAAGTCTAACTGAGATAATGTGAATGTAAAGGACATAACTACTTTCTCTGTCTCATTCAAAATGTTTCCTTACGCATTAAAATAAACTTTATTTTGAAACCAGAAGTTTATTTTGAAGGCACTTGATTTTACAACCGGAAAAGAGACATATAGGGAGTCATGCCTCTTCCGGTGGACGCACTGGGCCCTTAAATAGAAAAAAAAATGCATTGCAGTGAACGATCCACTTTGACATCTACCCTGGATTGTACATATGTTGTATCTTGATTTAAATGATAACTATTAGTGTGAGTCAACGCTATGTTTGTGGTGTAATTGTTGATTTAGATACTTCTGAAAATACGTAACTAGTTAGACTACAAACCAAATAGTCGCGTAAGTGACGTCACGTTACAGTATCTCCTCGCAAACTTTTCACTGAATTTCTTTTTCCCTCCGAAAAGAGAACGAGGAATAGGTGGATAAAAATTAACACGTGTGATATTTTCCTAGGTTAGCGTAGCTAGCTGTTAAGCTAACGTTAGCGATCAAAGTTTGACGGTGACGTAAATGTAGCGAGACGAGCTTTGTAGTCCGCTACGTGGTCTCACACAAAACCTAAAATAACGTTTGCTGCCTGTCACAAAACAGTCCTCTCTCCATGTCAAAAAATTATATTAAACATTCACAAAAATCATGTGTGAAAACCATGACACATTTCAAACAGGACCAGAAGATATATATTTTTTAATTTCCACTGTTCAGAATTTTTACGATCAGAGGAACCACGGACCGGAAGTAGATGGACGTGACGTAGGCTCCCAGTTTCATTTCCTGTGAATATATTTGCTCAAACTGCTACATCGCACGGTGGTTCAAGAAGCATTAAACAGCGCGTTTTTTGCACTTTTGCATCTAAGATAAATAGTCAGGCTCTCTAGTCACCACAAACATGGTAAGGTTATATTGTTTCATGTGTGAAGAGGGAAAAAATCACGGTATTGTCCACATTTGTTGCTGTTAATCCATCGCAAAGCTAAGATAGCTTAGCTCCGAGGCTAACGTTTACAACTCTTGCCACAGATGTATTTTTCCTCCATTTGTTCTCTTTGTTATAAATCTAAATTATCTGACTGTTGCCCGTCAAACCTCTTTATAAAATAAATGTTTTAGGTATTTCGTAAACGATTAGTCAGTAATGTTAATGCAATAGAGTGATTTGTTGTCAAATAACCACCTGGTTGAAAATCAATATGGAGATGGTTACTATGGGTTCGTGTGTCACAGGCATAAAAACACCACATCGACTGCGAAACTCGAATATTTGATGTGGAAAAAAATAACTTTATTGTCGTTGTGTATTAAATATCATTATCCGTTTTACAGTCGCACACAATTTTGCTTGTCCAGCCAACCAAGAGACCTGAGGGCCGCACATATGCTGACTATGAGTCGGTGAATGAATGTATGGAAGGTGAGTCTACAGCTGTTTAAAACCAGTCTCCATTTATCAAATCACATTGCTACTGTGTCGTTGCATTTGATGTAGTGAGTGTAGGCTAAGTCCATATTGAGTTATTAATACATACAGTCATAATTTATCAAATTGAATTATAGTTATGGTAGTCGGTCATCAGTGAGGTTAAGCTTATCCAGTACCATGTTTATCTCATAAAAAACCATGACCATGTACAGTTCAGCATGTGGCAAAGTAAATGTGTTTACATGCATGTGTGTATAAAGACAAGTTTTCATTTATATATAATATTTTGTGAATCCTTGTTTTTCCAGTATCTCTCTTTTTGAGGAAACGTGTAGTGTTCCTGGCTTTACAGGCTCTTTAGTTAACCTTTTCATATTGTTGTGAAAACTTCAGTGTAGACCAAGTTAAGTGTTTTGTTATCTATAATGTTTAAGCTATTTCTGTTCCATATACACTGTTGGAAATGGTTTTGCTTCTGTTTAGCATGTTCCACACATCTTTTTCAGGTGTATGCAAAATGTATGAAGAGCATCTAAAGAGGATGAATCCAAACAGTCCCTCCATCACTTATGACATTAGCCAGTTATTTGACTTTATTGATGACTTGGCTGATCTCAGCTGTCTTGTGTAAGTATGATTGAGATGGTGAATCAGTTATTTAAATGAAAACCATTCTTGCTTTGTTGTGCAGTTTCCTTTCAGTGAAATGTAATTTTATTTTATTTTTTTAAAACAGGTACAGAGCTGATACTCAGACATACCAACCGTACAACAAAGACTGGATCAAGGAGAAGATATACGTCCTGCTGCGACGTCAGGCTCAGCAGGCAGCGAAGTAAAGGTGTCAGTGACAAGTTGTCCTGTCACACACAACTGGAAGGAGTTTACACGTCACTACATTTCCACAGCATCTTGTCTGTGTGTATGGACAACATTGTCGACATTTTGATGAGCAGTGGATTTTCATATTATACTATAACTTTGGAAAGGAGAGGGTTTAAAAATGGGTTTAAGTCAGACATTTTGGGCTTTGTATTGAAATGGAGTCGTACTTAGTAGTATACATATATTGTTACATCAGGAGATGAGAAGGGTTAATTGCTTCAAGGACTAACTTACCAATGGAGGTACCCCTGCTTGGAGAAGTGCTCCACTGGATAGATGCATACACTTTTTGGTTCTCAAAGTTTCAGTAATGTGAGTTTAGTTTCCTTTAAAGCTATGTGACATGTTTTTTATACCTTTTCTGGGCAATTGGTTTTTTTAGTGTATTGTGTATTTTGAATGCAGATGACCTATTTTTGAATGAGTAAATATCTGCGGACTGACTTTATTTAACTGATTGGAGATTTTTTTTTTCTGTTTGTTTCATCTGTTAATGTTATTATTTTTGTTACATCAGCCTATAATCATGTTTTCAAAATGCTGTAATTGTACGCATAACATCTGATCTTGACTATCGCTTTTGTTATTTTCTTTGGATTAAACAAAATAAACAGTTGTTTTATGACTGGTCCCTGCTCTTGAAAATACAGTATTTGGCACTAAGAGGAATAAACTTTCCTATAAATTCAGACTGAGTAAAGAAAATGCAGTGAACAAGGACTAACGTTTCAAATAGATTTTTAGATTGTATACGTTCTGATTGGATATGATGCAAACTGTCTGTGTGTTTGTTTTTGTTTACAATATTTACAGGGCTGAGATATGTTGGATACTCCAGCAATCTGTACATGAACCACCGCTGATCCTTATAATTGTTATGCTACTGTCTCTTTAAATGTGGCGGGCTGCCCTGTTGTTGCTGTGCTGGAAACCCCGTACTGACTCTGAAGGGACCCAAGATGGCTGAATACTCACGGGGGGGCAGTTAGCAATTATCTGAGGAAGACGTCTGCAATGAATGGCAAATAGCATTATAATGTAAAGCGTAACCTTTAAATAACCATACGGATACAGTTTGTTGGTTTGCATATTTTTTGGGATGCATGAATACCAGTATGGAGAGAGTGGTCTCTCCGCGGCCCCGAGCCAGAACATGGCGGAACACTTGGGGCAGAAATAGCGGCTAACACTAGCTAGCTGGCGTATTATTCAGACACAACTAGAAACATTGGTCCAGGGTAAACACGGTGACTGCTGTCCGTAGATGTGAAATAATGTTATCGGCGTTCAGGTCTGGTCATTTTGCTTTAAAAAGCTGTTTAACATTGGATATGTGGAGCGTAGGCAGTTAGCGTACCTGCTAACTAGTCAACTCGTTGGGTTTGCTAGCTAACGTAACTGGCTAACGTTGCCCGCAAGCGTACAGACTGTACTAATAAGCAGACAGGGTGTTTTTGGAGCCAGTGATCGTAGCAGTGGGGTTTGTTTTGAATAGCTATCACTCAGCTGTATGTTTAGAGTTTGTAATGTCTTGTCAGTTCTCGTTTTGTCGATTAACACTTTAGCTAACATCAGTTCCCTCCGCACTGTAAATTAGTCTGCCGTTAGGTTGTTACAATGGTCTGTAAGCTGATTTTGCATGGCGCGTTGCTTGTAACCCTGGCAGGATAAGTTTTGAGGCAGCTCGTCAAATAATCCATTATTGTAGTTGTAGCAGCTTAATCGATCGGTGACTCTTCGTCCAGGTGTTCCACTTTTAAGGTGCTTCAAACCTGTGTTAGCTTGGTTGACCCCCAGACACAGGTAAAGTCTGTACCGCAGTGTAGAAGTGAACAGTTGTGAAAAGTGAACTGAAGTTGTGGCGCGGTGAAGCAGACACCTCGGAGAAGCCAAGAAGGTCCGGTAGGAGGAAACCGGTTACAGCCACCTGCCAGGATGACGGACACTCGACGACGAGTCAAAGTCTATACCCTCAATGAGGACAGACAGTGGGACGACCGTGGGACCGGGCATGTCTCTTCGGCCTATGTAGAGAGATTTAAAGGGACGTCTCTACTAGTGCGAGCAGAGAGCGATGGTAAGTAAACAATATGAGGCCGTAGGGATTTGATATGCTAAATGAGTGGTTACTTGATGTGTACTGGTCACAGTTACAGTTAGCTCTAATGATAGCATATGTCAATACTACCTTACGCACGGGTTTGCTTTAATCAGTGTCTGTGTACAGCCACTGCTCTAATCTCATTCAAATCAGGTTGACAAAACTAATGGGCTACCTTTGATTTTAATCTAACAGGTTCCCTGCTGCTGGAGTCCAAAATTAACCCAAACACAGCCTACCAGAAACAACAGGTCAGTCCTCAGCGTGGTTAAATATACTTGCAAAAGATGAATTTCACCTCCTCTTAATGCTCTGTTTTGAGATGCCTTTGTTTATGTTGTTGTTTTTTGTTTTGTTTTTTCCCAAAAAGGACACATTGATAGTATGGTCAGAAGCAGAAAATTATGATCTGGCACTCAGCTTCCAAGAGAAGGCTGGCTGTGATGAAATCTGGGAAAAAATATGCCAGGTAACTGCAATTCTCTTTGTGTGGGAGTGTTTTTGTTTATTCATCTAATATTAAATGTGTTTGGGTGTTTCTGTTGATAGTCTCTGTTAGTAGTTACATCTTCTGACGCTTGCCTGTTTTTGTCAAATGTCAAGGTGCAGGGAAAGGACCCATCAGTGGACATCACCCAGGATGTTGTGGATGAGTCTGAGGAGGAACGCTTCGATGACATGTCGTCGCCAGGTCTGGAGTTACCACCGTGTGAACTAAACCGCTTGGAGGACCTGGCTGAGCTGGTGGCCTCCTCACTCCCGTCGCCCCTGCGGCGTGAGAAACTGGCACTTGCTGTAGAGAATGAGGGTTACATTCGCAAGCTCCTGGAATTGTTCCGTGTGTGTGAGGATTTGGAAAACCGAGAGGGACTGCACCACCTGTACGAAATCATTAAAGGCATCTTCCTGCTCAATCGTACAGCACTCTTTGAGGTTATGTTCTCTGATGAGTGCATCATGGACGTCATTGGTTGTCTGGAGTTTGACCCGGCACTTCCGCAGCCACGGCGGCATCGAGAGTTTCTGACTAAGACAGCCCGCTTTAAGGAGGTGATCCCCATCTCTGATCCTGAACTGCGACAGAAAATACACCAGACGTATCGGGTGCAGTATATTCAGGACATGGTGCTGCCCACGCCCTCTGTTTTTGAGGAAAACATGCTGTCCACCCTGCACTCCTTCATCTTCTTCAACAAGGTGGAGATTGTGGGCATGCTACAGGTAAGATAGACAGGCATTATGTGTGTTGCTAGTGGAAGGCACTTGTTCTTTTTTTTTTTTTTTTTTATATGATGCATGTGCACCACATTTTCACTTATGTTTTACTCAAAGCAAGAGAGAGCAATACTAATATATATGAGCTTAACACAAACAAGATCTACAAACAGACAAACCTGTCATAACATCAAAATGCACACATATGAGAATATTTTTGAAAACAGTATTTACGCATTGAGAACTGGAAATTACAGTAATTGTAGGATGTGACAAAGGTTTTATTTTTGGCTGATTGTGCTTTACCCAGTCTGAGTTTGTCTGCTAGTCTTTTATGGTCATGTGACCTTTGTGTTTTTGTACTGTGTCAACTCAGCAGTGTTTATGTATGGCCGTCTCCATAGAGATGGAGAAGTGTTGTGTAAATCAGTTATGCTGCGCTAGAGGAAAACTGAAACTGGCTCACTGTTGACTCTGGTACACTGTGCTATGTGAAGTTGTGAAGTCAAACACAACCGATGCAGATCTTTTCCTCTCCTTGTTCCAAGACACAGTTTTGTTAATCCAAAAGTAACAAAGGAAGTGTTAATTTATTTAAACTAACATCTCATATACTGGATTGCAGATATCACTGAATGAATGTCAGTTTTCAGTGTAAGTTATCCTATATCGAAGTTCTTACATGCAACAGATTTTCATCATGTAAACTGCAGTGGTTCAAAATAACAGCAATTTAAATACGAGGTGTTTGTAATAACAAATTATGTCAAACCAGAACTGTTATAAAATCAGTCATTTGCAAATCCAGTAAGTGCTATTTTTATTTCCTTATTATTTGTTTGTGCATCAATTCTTAATTATAACAACTATTGTGTTATTATTGGTTTAATTTAGTGCACTATTGGCTGCAGAACGTTGGAGGTTTTTTGTTTGAATGCATCCTAAAATGTTGATCCACTGTGATACTCAACTCCTCTGATCTCCCCTTCCCCTTTGATGTCAGGACGATGAGAAGTTCCTGACAGACCTCTTTGCACAGCTAACAGACGAGGCTACTGATGACGACAAAAGACACGAACTGGTATGTCAGATGTTCAACACAGATTATTTATCAAAATTCTGTAATTTTAGTCCCTCATTGCCTAATTGAGCCTTGCTTGTTTTTGTCTTTTAGGTGAACTTCTTAAAGGAATTCTGTGCATTCTCACAAACGTTACAACCTCAAAACAGAGACGCCTTCTTCAAGACATTGTCAAACATGGGCATTTTACCTGCACTAGAGGTCATACTGGTGAGTGCAGCTACATTATCATGTTGAAATCAAGTATGTTGGATGAGTTTGCTCAGACATTGTTGACATTGACAGTACAGCCACCCTTTATTGCCTTAGGATCATGAAGTGTTGCTGGTATTAAGTGACATACCCCAAAAGGATAATATGAAACAATGCAGAGACAAGCCAACATCATCAGTGAATGATATTCAAGTGTTGACATTGTGTCGTTAAAACTGTGCATGTGTTTCATACAAGCTATTTTGTTGTTGAGATACACAGCACAAGAATGCCATGGTGATAAAGCTGAATCACACTCCCCGTGGTATTATATTGTGCTGTGATTTGTGCTGCCATTTGCATTTTTTGTGTGCAGCTCTTGTTCAAATGAATGACATTAAAAAGTTGTAGTCTCTAGTTAACGGATATTTCAAGACTTTCAAGCTTTATTTCAACTTCCCATTTCCATCATGACACAGCATTTTTTTTTTCTAGAAGTTAAATGGATTCACACTCAAATCAGACACTGGCTTTTTGTGTGCTGGGTTAAACCACAAGGCTTTCATGCTATAAACATGTATAGTTGAAAAAACATACAGGAATAAATAATGGTTGCCAGGGAGGACTCTGTATGGCGTCATGGTATTATTTGGTTTTATTAAGGAAACGTAGACTGGAGAGTCAGTGGGTCTCGAGTTGTATTACAGCTGAATTCCCCTGCCCTGTCAGACTGTTACTGAACTGGTGCATCTAGTCAGAGCTGGTTGTATTATCTGGAGGAGAACAGGCTCTTAGGTTGGCACTGAGATCGTGTCTCACACATGTTCAGTCAGAGCTGGCAAAGCCTCATTCTTGATCAGTTACGTGTGGATGTAGATCTGACAGTATGTTGATACGGACCTTCTCGAGATATACCTGTGCAAAAAGTAAAACATAACGGGTAGCCTGCAAAGTTTGTAGTTCGGTGTGTGTGTGTTTTGTGTTGTGGTGAGGTAGTAAGAGGATATGGTTGGTGGGTGTGTATCGATCCACTGCTTTAGATCGATA
The DNA here is from genome assembly GCA_016801845.1 of Polydactylus sextarius. Classification (NCBI taxonomy): domain Eukaryota; kingdom Metazoa; phylum Chordata; class Actinopteri; family Polynemidae; genus Polydactylus; species Polydactylus sextarius. Next base: position 10,259,485 of record CM028918.1, read on the forward strand.
CATTGATTCAATGGTTAAAAATCCAGTTTTACTAATGCAAAGTTCTGTCAGATTTCTGTTTTATAAGATGTGATTTTTTTTCAAAGCCTCAGTATCTCTGTTTCTTCATGTTATGTGTTTCTTATGTTTATGTTACTCAATAGGTCATCAATACCTTTTTAAGTTAACTGATAAAAACACTTGCACTTAAACATTATAAATGTGGCTCTTAAGGGACAAATAGAATGTTTTTGGAAAGTTTAGAAATAAATATATCATGTAATAGCAACTGCAGGGCCCTGAATTGAATTGAAATTGTATCATGACAGACTTTATGATAATGGCAAATATTGTATCAACTAAAGATTGATAAATATATTGTGATGAACTTGTGATAATTTATTTGATTGATGTTATCACAGAAAAACATAAAAAAACAACAGTACCAGGAACAAGAATTCATTAAAACTTCACAACATTTAATGTTTTGAAACTGTCATGATGATAATTCCTAATTATTCCTGTAGCCGATCTCTTGCTTTGCTTTTATTACCACACCAGTGACTGGGAACCGAGTGTATTCGGCTTCTACAGACAAAATGAAGTTTGTCTTGTCACTAAGTACACTGTGAGCATGAGTTGATGATGAGTTATCATTTTTGTACCCTATATTGCAGCCCACAATCCTTTTTAATTAAATTTTGTGGAAAATTACAAAAGCAGGGACAAAACCAAAGCAACAAATACTGATTTAAAAATTTAAATATCACATAGATTATTAACACAAGCCCATTTGTTTACACATGCTCTTGTCATGTACACCTTTGGACATGCTGACATTGAAAATGTTATACCCACATCAACCCACCTTCTTGCTGCTCCACACTCTAAGTAAAAGCATAAAAAAATAAAATCTGAAACATGACATGGTTTGCCGCAGTGTCCTTTTTACACCTGTTTTTAAGACGTGAGTTTATTGATCGCCAGAATTCACGATTCGCTGACAAACAAAATGTATGTTGATGAAACAGGGAATGGATGACGTTCAGGTGCGTGGGGCAGCCACAGATATCTTCTCTTATCTGGTGGAGTACAACCCCTCCATGGTACGAGAGTTCGTCATGCAGGAGTCTCAGCAGAATGATGATGTAAGTATATTAACAAAGTCTGACGGGCAACAAATGACTGGAAAACATTCATATTTAGTACAATGTTTTCACATCTCCAGGTACCTTATTAATGAAATATGAGAAGATGATATGTGTCTTCGACAGGTTGGAGGTTGACATGAATGTGTGTTCCTTGACTAATAATCATTTGTTATCCAACCAGGATATCCTCCTGATCAACCTGATCATAGAGCACATGATCTGTGATACAGACCCAGAACTGGGGGGGGCAGTGCAGCTAATGGGCTTGCTACGGACCCTGGTGGACCCAGAGAACATGCTGGCTACTGCAAATGTGAGTTTACACAGTAGTCCATGCAATACATCAGCCTATATTGACAAGGACCTGACAGTCAGCCTAAGCAGAATAATTTATACTGTGAAGAGACGAGGAATTACGGAGCTTTTCTGTACTCGGGTGGTTGGGAGGAGTGACAGGGCAGAGATTAGAGGAGCAAATAATCATTTGTTTACATGAAAAAGGGAAAAATGTGATCAATGCACATTTACCAGAGTACAGACACAGTAGTAATACTGGGAAAATAAAGCTCCATACCAGATGGTTAGATAATAAGATTATTTTTCACTACCTGAACACGTTAGGATCAGTGACATCAATTAAAAAGTAATGCTATGGATCTGCAACATTTTAAATTGTACTGAACTACTCGTGTTAGATAATATCTGTGTGTGTTTTCCAGAAAACGGAAAAGACAGAGTTCCTGAGCTTCTTCTACAAGCACTGTATGCACGTCCTCTCAGCTCCACTACTGGCCAACACCACAGAGGAAAAGCCTAGCAAAGGTATTTAATACTTGCAGTGTGTGTGTGTGGAACTTTTGAAAATATAAATTTGTCAACAAATATTTTGTAACTTTTACTACTTTTCTTCTTTGCTTAGATGATTTTCAAACATCCCAGTTGCTGGCTTTGATTTTGGAGCTGCTGACGTTTTGTGTTGAGCACCACACCTATCACATCAAGAACTATATCATCAACAAAGACATTCTCAGGAGGGTACTGGTGCTCACTGCCTCTCAGCACGCGTTCCTGGCACTATGTGAGTCACATATAACGATATCTAGATCATTAATTCTTAAATCGTAGCTCCATCTAAGATTTTGCATCACTAAATGTTTAACCTTGTAGCATAAATTTGGGCGTTTAGAGCTCAGTATTGATCTTCATGTCTGTATATCCAGGTGCCCTGCGTTTCATGCGGAGGATTATTGGTCTGAAGGATGAATTCTACAATCGCTACATCATGAGAAACTTTCTCTTTGAGCCGGTCATTAAGGCTTTCCTTAACAATGGCTCACGTTACAATCTCATGAACTCAGCCATCATTGAGATGTTTGAGTATGTCCGTGTGGTGAGTATTGTTTCGTTCTGGCTCTTTTTTTCACCCCATCAACACTTTTCAGTTGTTGGAGATGATACTTGTTACAAAAAACATTGGCTTTTTTCACAAAATTTGTTTTTATACAATTTATTTTGTTATCAACATATCAATCCTGCCCTTTTGTTATGTTGTTGATTCTGTTGTGATTCTAGTGTTATAAAGATATTGTATGATCCAGTGTAGCATTACTGACTGTACTCAGAAATGGTGTTTATATCAAATACATGCATCTAGTTTTTGTATTTTTACTTTTCCTTTCTAGAAAGTACATGTACATACAGAAGTGCATATTGTAGCTTATCACACCACATCCCCAAAAGTGAAAACGTATCAAACATGCATTATTGTATTGATTCTTTTTAACTTGTTCGGTGTTCTCTCTCCCCTCTGTTTCTCTCCTCCTGTTTGTTTTCTTCATGCCTTATTTCTCTGAACTACTCGCGCTCTTCCCTTTTCACTCATGTTCCTCATTTTCCCTGTCGGCTTGGTTTCCACACTCCCCTCCCTCTCTCTCCTCCCATTGCTCCCAGGAGGATGTGAAGTCTCTCACAGCTCACATAGTAGAGAACTACTGGAAGGCCCTGGAAGATGTGGACTATGTCCAGACGTTCAAGGGCCTAAAACTGCGATATGAACAGCAGAGAGAGAGGCAAGACAATCCCAAACTGGATAGGTGAGAAATCGGAGACTGAAGTACTGCTGCTACTATCACACTGTCAGTGAGGTGTCAGTGAGAAGTGTGACGTCTTCACATAAATGGAAACATCCGCGAAGTTCTTGTGCACGATATGGCAGTCAAGTGTGTTCTGTTGGTGTCATTTTCAGTAAGTGCATGACATCTTTTGAAACTGAGCCTATACACCAGCACTGTACTAACCATACAAAAGCAAGTGTTGCACTACAGGTTTCTCAGGCACACACACAGTGGTGTGACCAGTAACCGCTTCGATTGAGCAATGAACCACTTACTCGTTGACTGACTGAAGTACACAATTAGAAAGTGAAACTGCGCAAATCAGTTTTTTTTCTCCTGCCTGATTCTTTGTTTTCTTAATTCCTGCAATTTTCAGGCTTAGCTCAAATTTGTCTCAATGTGTAGCACTTTTTCATACAAACCCTGTTCAAAGGGATTTCTACAAGTTTATTTATTTATTTTTTTGTAGAGATCGCTAAAGGGTTTCATAGGTGGTTTTCTGTTGGGAAAAACCCACAGCTTTATTACAACATACCTTACTGTATTCACAGTACATAGGTCAATAGTGAGCTCAGACTCAAAACATTGCTTTACAAATACATGCATTCATTATGTGCTATACATGACGAAAGACGATGCTCAAATTACTTGACTGCAACAAAACTAACAGAATTGATTGGGTATTACTGAATAAAGTGGTTTAAGTTGAGTTCATCTTGACTAATTGAATATGAGGCATGAAGAGGACAGCTGGTTTAAGAAACACTTTGTGAATGTTAGATAAGAATGTGTGTGTATTTTCTACTTTATTTTAATTGTAAAACTGCATTTTCCTCCGCAGCATGCGATCCATCCTGAGGAACCACCGTTTCCGTCGTGATGCACGGACGCTGGAGGATGAAGAGGAGATGTGGTTCAACACAGGCGAGGATGACCTTGAGGACGGTGAGGCAGTGGTTCTTCCCTCTGAGAAGATGAAGACTGAGGAAGACCTCATGGAGCCTATAAGCAAGTTCATGGAGAGAAAGAAATGTATGTATTGAAAAGCAGTGTTTTTACATTTTTACATTTTTTTTTAAATTTATTTTTAAATGACTGACCACCTTCAAAATGTTAACTCTGTATGTGGTGTGTGGGGATTTTGAATATATGAGTAATGAGAAGAGAATATTATTAAAGAAGAGTTGTACTGGTTCATGTTTGGAAAGGTCATTGCTATTTTTGTACTGTGTATTTGCCTGTTTCACTCACCTAAAGGGTGCAGGCATATGCCTGTGAAATGTATAGAAAAATTGTTGTCTGTGCTCACTTGGTTTGATGTGGTTAGACATAAACACACCGAGTCTCTAAAAAAAGTTGCTTTCTGACTGTTCAGAATGACAACAATGGCAGCGGAGCTTTCTTTTTTCCCCTGAAATATGGTCACTTGTTGGGTTAAAATGTTACAATATAAAGATCGTCTGTCTTGTAAAAGCATGTTGTGGTTGCAGAAGTTGTATTTGTTTCTCTGCAGTGGCAAAAAAATGACAATTTCTTGACAACCTGTCCCTCCCTACCCTCAGTGAAAGACACAGATGACAAAGAAGTACTGGGGAAGTCCAGCTTGTCAGGCAGACAGAACCCCAGCTTCAAACTCTCCTTTTCTGGCTCCACTAAAACCAGCTTATCGAGCCCCCCTTCATCTGCCTCACTGAACCCAGGTTCTCCGGGATCACCAGGGTCTCCGGGCTCAGGGGCGCGGAGCTCACCCTCCACCACAACTGTAACCACAAAGGTATCTGTCAGCATGTCTGTTATAAAGATGTAGGTCTGAAAAGATGTGTCAGTCATTTACTGTGTAGTCTATTAAATAGGAGACAAAGACAAAACATTATTTTTATGTAATGTTGTGTTTCTAACATTTAATGCTTATTAGTGAAAAATAAGGTTTAACTATGAATTTCACACAGAGGCTGTTGATTTTCACACGCCTCCCACAGTGCTTGGATTGGAGAGAATGGTCATCGCCACTGATGTTGCACTTGTTAACAATCAACTGTGTGGCTGATTGTATTATTCCAGTGAAATAATTGTTCATTTGATAATGACTGGATTCATTTTGTATCTCGTCTTCTTCAGGGTGGTTTAGTGGGACTGGTGGACTATCCTGATGATGACGACGAGGAGGAAGAAGATGAGGAGGATGGGGAGAGTAAAGAGGACCCCCTGCCACCTTCAAAGAAGTCCAAACTGAGCTCCTAAAGAAGCATCACTGTCTCAGTCTGTGCTCCACTGAGGCAGTTTCGGTGCATAGACTTCCCACACGAATGATCAAACTTGTAAACAAATTGAATGAATGAAAGCCACCCCTCTCTGTCAGTGGGTGGTCCAAAGAGGAGCAGACTGTGAACGGATTCGAAGCCTCCTCAGACTCGCCCAGACTCGTTCATACAAGTGCCAATCAGGAGACCAGGAGTGAAAAAAAAAAAAAAAAAAAAGTCTGAAAAGTGGAACAGACGAGTGAACGTTGGGGGGGAAAGATCACACTCAGAAGATCTTCAGCGGACTCGGACAGTATGAAACAGGTTGGAGTTTGGAAATTTCGCAACTGGAGGACAAGACCGCATACAAAAACACCCTTACAAGCAGACTGAAACCCCAGAGCGCTCGCAGGCTCGGACCATAACCCACTGCCCCCCGCCCCCCACTCAGGGAAGGACGTCACAGCGGCCCAGAAGGGTCGGCCAATTCAGACCCAGAACCACAACTCGCACCCCATCCTCTCCTCAGAATCCTTTCTACTTCTTTTCTCCTGCTCTTTCTCCCTCTCTTTGTCTGTTGCTTTTTGGCCCCAACCCCATCCCCTTTTTTAAGTTAGTATATAGGACCAGACGGGAGGCAGCATGAGGCAAAGAGCTGTCCTTGTTGTCGTTTGATGATGTCATCAGTGTCGTCGTTCCTCAGAGGACGTTCTTTCTCTGACGAGAAAAAAAAGCCAGCAGTTTCTTCATTATTTTCTTTTTTTTCTCTATTTGTCTCTCAATCTTTCTCCTGTTTTTTGTAAATGACAACAAAAAAGACCTGCCTTTAAATGTTCAGGACATTTTCAGTCACACTTGAACAGGTTTTTAAAGACCTCAGTAGGTGAGCTAGTTTTACCCTTTTTGCCCTTTGAAACTGCAGATTTTTTGGAGAATTTGTAATCCCGTCTTGATTAAAGATTGAGTGGAATTCTAGATGTGATGAATTTTGTCATATCTTCTCATTTTTTTTCCTTTTACATGAGTGTACACTTAGTTGTTCAAAATATTTGGGACCATTAAAAATGATCTTTGCTGTAAGATGTCCAACTACCCTTTGTCCTAATAACTCAAGTGTTTCTTTGCTGCATCTTACTTTTACTGATAGATTGGGTTTCACAGTTGACCTTTTATCAGTTTAACAAACAGATTCGAGGTGGTTACACAAACTACAGTAACACAAAACTTTATACAAAGAAAATTAAAGAATGGACCATAATTCCATCACCTAAAAGTGTTGGGGCTTTGGGTTAGGATCAAGCAGTTTATTGAAGCTGTACAGCCACAAAATATATGATCTAACCTTTCACTAGGATAAATGTTTTCTTTACTTTTTCTCAGGAGAGAATGCCAAGAATGCTGTTATATTTCACATAGCAGACAGACAGACAGACAGACAGCAGACTTGGTTTTGAGGGTGGACCTCAGTTGTTGAAGTCCTTATGATCCACCAGGTGGCGCCCTCTGTTCATGAAAGAATTATTAAGCTATGAGCGTTGCGTGTCCTCATGGGTCATGTCATCTGTGCTGTTGGAACACAGCCCAGGTTAACACTGAAAGTACCTTGTGAACATTTAATCCTCTGTTGCTTATAGCACTGCTCCAGTCATTACAAGACTGTATGGCAGTTTATTTTATTCTGCCTTAGCAAAGGCAGACAGGACTGTTTTGATCAGCGGGGAGGTTGTAGGCAGATACTTTCTTGGACATCAAGTATTAAAATATCCGACAACATCACTATAAAATCAAATATATGATATCGATGTATCTAATTGAAACTTGAGGAAGAAAAATCTTCAAAATTAATTTCACAGTGAGCTCACTTGTGAGAAATACTTGAAATGAAATGCCTCAAGTTCAGCTGCATTTTTGTTTGTTTTGATTGGCAGTGCTAGTTATTCAGCTTGAGCAAAGGTAGAGTTGATGTATTTTTACTGCTCTTTACTACAGTGTCATATCCATGAGCCACAGCACTCTGGTAGATCTAAGAGTGTTTTCTTTTTTTAAATGAGTGAAAATAGTTTATGAACAATGTCAACACCTCCCAGCTTATGTGGTCACCTCAGTGGGAGTTTGAGTATGACTCAAAAACAAACAGCATCAAGGCCACCAAGGAGTCACTGTTGTCCCTCCAAGTGCATTGTGGCCTTCAAACATTGCTTATTAATTAAAACCCAACAGAAGAGGATAACTCGGTGCTCAGCGTGCAACGAGAGCCGTCACACAACGCCTATTAAGGCTCCCATTCAGATGAAAGCCATCTCCAGACAACGGCAGCTTTTCAAGAACAGCCCTCCCTGCCAGCCTCTGTTTGCTCCTCAGCAGGAGTGTGGCAGAGTGTGTGTGTGATCTCCCTCTTTGCCACTGGAGAGGCCAACCCTGCTACTGGTGCCAGCCACTGCTCCACCAGAATGCCGGCTCCACTTCCAGTGCCAAGGCGCTCACCCAGCTCTGCCCGCCTGTATGTCTGCCAGGCTGAAGAGTCCCCATCGGGGACGCTTCTGTCCAGCTTCCTGCCGGGCCGATGAAAAGCCTCTTTGACAGCTCTCTTGATTGGCTCGGCTCCATAAGCATCCAGTCTGCCACTCATCAACTTTCTCCAGATTGATCACATCAGTAGATATCTATACAAACATTACCACTCAGACAGCAGTCTACAATGATGCGCTGCACACAACATTATACCGTGTTTGGGCTGTATACATTTTTTTTCTTCAGAAACAACCATAATTGCACATTGCAAGCAAGAATGTAACTAGAAATTACTGTGCTGCCATCCTCCCAAAGCAACTGTGAGTTAACTGAAATAAACATCCAAATACACTGTTTCACTGACTCTACCTTGACAACAACACTGAGTGGTTACATAGATGCAAATTATTGCATTACAGCAGTGACAAACAATTACATAAGGACAGAATAAACAGAATGAAGAAGAGAAGTAGAAGAGAATATGATAATAAATGAATAAATACATATACACACATATGGATAGATACATATATACATATATTTTTGATGACTGTCTTGTCTGTCTGTTATTTGTTTCAAATCTTTATTTTACTATCATATCTGTTTAATAAATTCATCTTTTCAACAAATAGTCTTGAGCTTTTGTTTTCTAAAACATTAATTTGGAATCATACTGACTTTATCTCATGAAAAATGTTTTTGATACATAAGCAGAAATGTATTGTGAACATTGTATTGTGAATTCTATATATTTAAAAAAAATCTCTTAACCTGAAAGTCTCCAAACTAAGCAATTGCATCTCTCGTTTGAAATATAAAACATCATTTGTATACATGTGCTTTACTCAATAGGTTCACACAACATTCAGCAGTTTGGTTTGGTGAGAGCATCTATAGGGGGCGGTAGAGACCATTAATGAACATTGATCTGCAGCAAATCAATGAACAAGAGGGAAACTCACCGTCAAGGCCTCTGGGTTTACTTGAATTAAGTTATTTGTATATTGAGCTTCAAATTGCTTATAAACATATTTGCTGCATGTTAGTGTTGGTAAAGAAGTATTAGATCAAAGAAGGGCTACAGCGTCAAAACGGTGATCTATTATTTTAATCTCATGTAATCCTGGTAGCCAAAGCAGGATATGAAGTAGGAAATGTGGCACACATGCGGTTTTTTCGGAAACCCCAGTCGAGGTTGTCAAAACAGGCGCACAAAGTCCACCTTCATGCCTTCCCCACCGGGCCGCAGCGCCGCGGCAGACAATGACCTGTGTTTCCCCGGCACAAAGTGCTCTCTGTGTCCGCCGCTGCTTCCAGCGCTTTAATGGAGGTGATTGGCCGTGTTGAGCACAGCACGTCTGCCGCTGTGTGTGATTAATCACCGCGTTAAACGCTGCAGCTCAGCGTCTCCGAGGTGGAAGAGAGGGCGGCAGGCCGACAGGGACCCCGGGGGCGGCCAACGACGCCCCGGGTCAGCATCCGTCGGTAGCGCACACACACACACAAAAATGAAAGACTGAAGAAAGGTCATCATCCGTCTCATCTGGTTTACATTAAGGCAGAGGTGAGATACAGTCACGAACACAAGTCCACCACATTTTTTTTCATGAGCTTCTCCTTATAGGTGGCTTATTGGATTGATGGCTGACAGATGAATCAAGTCAAGAGGTCAAACTCCCAACTGACATCTTAATATTCAATATATCCTAAATCTGAGTATAGCCCATATTTTTCTACATAAAGGAGTACACTCATTGGTTTGAATCATGATGTGAGGTAGTGACTAACCCGCTTGTCTCAGAGGACCAGGGCCTTTTTAAACACAACTGCTGTTTGAACTGTTACATAACTGTGCTATTGTGATTATTTTCCTGAGAAATGTGTCTTCTCTGCAAAGTTAAACACATTGTAGCTGTTTAGTCTTGTGGCTTTCAGCCCTTTTGGTTTTTGAAATTCAAATCAAATCAATGAGACTCTTTATGTGAAGCAATGAGTTGATTCATCTGCTACAGCTTTGAGCTAAAAGTGTCAAAAGTTGCCTCTCTCATGTCAAAGTTGAGCTACTTTATTGTAAAAGCAATATTTTTGTTTTGTTTTTAATGTTAATTGATGTTAATGAAATCTCTGTTAAACTGTGATGGCAGCTAAATTATTTCGACAAGTTTTAAAGGCCAAATCAATCAAGTGTTTGATAATTAAGTAAAGTAGTGGCAGCCCCACTTGTAACCCTCATCATAGATTATGTGAAGTGTAGTATTATTATAGTGCATCCATTAGTCATGGACACAAGTGATTCCATTTTATATTGTTTAATTTGATGTATTTTCAGAGGCCAAAAGCCAGTAGACACTATTTTACTAAAATTGATCAAAGCTGGAAATAAATATAACATTATGTGTTTTTATAATCATTATCCCTTTAGTTATTGTGAGGCCCCTTGAATTCATCTTGCAAATGTATTGTTTTTTGTTTGTTTTGAGGCTGAGAGCGGCTTACACACACACACACACACACACACACGTCTTTTAGCTCTGCTCATAACTCGCATTCACTGCAGCTCAGCAGTAAAAGTTCAGAGCATATACAGGCGTTCGTCAATGTGCACCATAAACCAGCAGTAAGCCCATACTTCCTTTGTTTCTTGGTTGCAGGCCGTGGTCCTTTCATAACTCTTGTCACTCTAAATCAAATATAAATAATGAGCTTTCCCATGGAAGCGCTGGGAAGTGGAAGAATTTGCGGCTGATCTGCCATTGCTAAATGTTAAGTGGTTGGTATTGTGCCACAGCATGGGGCACAGGAAACATGGATGTGAATGTAAGAGCTCTTGGGCTGCGTTTTAAATGGAAATGTCACAGTGATAAAGAGCGCACCTTCCGCACCCAGGGGTGTGTGTGTGCATGTTTGTGTGTGTGTGTGTGAATGTGAGATGGGTCGGAAGTATACTCAGGAGTCACGCTGTAAATCCACACCATGAGCTACAGATAGCTGCTCACATACTGACTTAGACTCACACACACACACACACACACACACACACATACACACACACGTGGGTCTATTCCTAGAAGCAATGTACTTTCCAGGAGTTTACATTTAATGGTGCTCCGGTAATGTGGAGTCACACATTGGAATCTAGCAGATAAAATCCCCAACCGCATAAATTTCTGCACCTATTAAAAGCACGTAAAACTCACGCTGAATAAAATAAAACCAACTTCACCGCCCCTCTGGGCACGTATAGAGGCCTGAGCTGGAGGTGTTGTTGAGAAATGAGGCTGTGCAGCCGAGCGCTGGGAAACACAATGGCTTCTGTGAAGGGAAACGCAGACATCTAACATGTAAAAATCACCCAGGGCAAGAAGGTGAATGACCAAACCATGATGCCTGGGCTATTGAATTTACCTCACGTAATGTAGCATGAATGAAACCCTTAAAGGTATCAGTTTCCAGTCAATAAACAGGGGAATCGGACGCATGGTTCAGCAGGAGTTGAACATGTGGGACCAGTCATACACACACACACACACACACAGAAATATAGACCCAGGTCACCCAGTCAGGATACTACTGTGTACATTCAACTCACTATTCAACTTAACAAATCAAACCTCAGCTATATGTTAATGTCTTGGCAGACTTTAGGCTCCGGCTGGTAACACAAAACTAACTAAACACAACTTTTCCCAAATACAGTAGCAGTGAAAATAGTGTTTGACAGTCACAATTTGTGTCCACTTTTGTTTACAGAGTGTGAATGCCTGTGTATAATCAAATTTAATTTTTTCTTCTTATTATTTTCAGCCAGGCCTGATGGCTCCTGCTGCTGGAGTGTCTGAGGCTTTGACGCCGGCTCTGTGTCGTGTGGCGTTGGCGTCCGCACTGTGCCAGGCGGCGTGTGTGGTCAACAGGCGACTGGGAAGCTGTAGGGGATCGAGAGGACTGCGGGTCAAGACAGAAGCCCTTCTGGTTCAAGTTAGTCCCTCGCCATGTATCTGTTCGGCGTGCGCTCATCGTGTTTTCATTTCTTATTCATCTTTATATTACCGTCTCTGTCTCTCTGGCTGACCTTGAATAACTCTTACCTACACTATGCATGGCATGTGCCTCTTTTATGATTCCGCTGCGTCCTGAAAAGATATATTTTAATCGACCCCCAGCCTTCCCGCTCACACGCTTACACCTCATCTTTCTCCCCCTTCCCTCCCCCTGTGGCCTCGGGGCATATGGTTTGACTGGGCAAGAGATAAGAGAGATGTGTCAGCCTGTGGTACTGAACAAACACATCTTTCATTTCTTCCTTTCTTCTCTCCTGCTTTGACTCCTCTTCCCTGCCCTACTCCTTTCTCCTCTACTTTTTCTTCCCTCCTCTCCTCTCTCCAGATCTCCTCACCTCTTCCGTCTCCGTGACGGCTGGGTACAATTAGGAGCAAAAAGCCTTTCGTCTTGTTGCGCAGAGAGATGTTGTTATATTTGCGGGTGATGGAGAGGGGAGGAGAGGGAGAGAATGGGCTTCAGATGCTCTCTAGGAGTGTGGATGTGGGGGGAAATGAGGGGCAAGAGGAGAAGAGACAGATCTCCTCTTGCTGAATGAAAGGCCCTCTTCCCTCTCTGGTAGGGCACATCAGAGGCATGCGCTCCTCCGCTTTATAGAGGGAAAAAGTGGTTTCCACCGAACTCTGCTTCCATTTATCTTTGGCTCGCCCGCTTTACTCACTGTACACACACCCATCGGCATGCTCTCACATTTGTACGGCACATGCACGCACACGCACATGCTGTACGCATGCTGGATTTGCTTTGATTCCTGATTGCTTTGGTTTCTGCGGTGGCTTGATCAGGTTACTGTTCAAACTCTGTGCCAAACCAGTATGTGTGTGTCTGTCTGAGTCTCTCTCTCTCTCTCTGTGTATGTGTATGTGTATGTGTCTGTGTGTGTGTAAAGTGTGATGATGGTTCCTCAGGCAGTGGTGGGAATAGCACAGTTTCAGCTGCTATTATTAGCCCACTGTTCCACAGGCCTGATTCTTTCCCCTGTCTCCTGTCTGACACCAGCATTTCATTATTATCTGGCCTCAGTACAGGAACGTCCACACTATCACAGCTTGCTACAGGGAGGACAGCCCCAGCTTTCATTCCAGCGCAGCTTATTATAGGTTCTCCTACTTCTGCAGACATTGTGTTACTTAGTCTATCAAGGATTCAATGTGTAATAATTCCTAGAGCCAGGTAACACACTTACCCAGCCTTTCATTGTGTGGGCAAACACTTACACTAACGCACAGTTGGCAGACACACCCTTGACTAATGAGCATTTCAAGGACACGGTCCTGGCTGTGGTCTGCTCATATCACTCTCTGATCATTTGAGCACAGTCACCACTCCCACATAAGAGGACAACAACACACATGCTGGTGCATATCACCCGGTCCATGACCCCCCACCTGACTGTCAGCCGCACAAAGTGTCTTCCATTACAGATAAGTGCAGTGCGGTGATATTGACAGGGTCACGATGAACCATAGCTGCCTTGACCTTTGAGGCCACTGTCCATTTGATCGGCCAGATGGTCATAGAGAGAATTTCTTAAGGGAGGAAAAAAAAAACATTTTACACTCTAGACAGGGTCAGAAATGTTGTGGAGGCTGTAGGAAGGAAATAAATGTACACATTGTCATCATGAAAGGTCTTTTTGTTGGCTGTTGAGGGGAAAAAACAAAACAAACACAATTTGACCGACTGTACAAAATGGTGCGATCTAGTGAATGAGAGTCAGAGGAATTTCCTTGTTAATCACTAATGTGTGTGTTTATGTTTGAAAGTGTGCATATGCAGCTATGTACATGGATGTTTTGATTGCATGTGAGCGGTATGACTCTGAACAAAAATAAACTTCCAGCGCAAAGCGTCTTCCATGGGCCAAACTCATACTGTAGCCCCTCTTTTCCCTTGTGTTTCATTTCTGACCCGAGACCAGTGAGATGTTAGTTTAGCAGTGCTGTAGATCTGTCCCCTGAGCTCTGAGGCCGACCTGGGACAAGAGGACTGTGAGTTTAGGGGATCCTGTGTGACAGGTCCTTTGTGGTTTTTATTTAACTCTGACCATGGATCAGTTTGAGTTCAGAAGTTCAGGTTCAGGAATGAGGGAAATGAAGCCTATGAAACTATCTACATTCCACAGTCCCAGATTGTGACATTATGATGGTTAAATATATCTATTAGTAATATTCTCTGAGTGTTTTTAAGGATCATTTGTCAGTGATTCATATCCATCTATAAGCAGAATAGAATGGTGGGATATCATATACATACATACACTCACCCCCCTCTCTCATAGAGGATGTGAGCTGTTAGCCACGGTTTCCCTTTTGTCATTTCATCAGCCTTGATTTCGGGTGTGAATTTATGTGAAATAGTAGCAGGAATAACAGCAGAGAATCCATGGGGACCCATATTTCCTTTTCCTGTTCAGTACCAAGCTTTTATTGTTCCAGCAGAGACAGAGGAGGTGGTGTCGGGGTTCAGTTAAATCCTGGATCCGCTGGTCATGTCACTCACGAGGTGCCGCAGCATGCAGATCTGATGCTGGCTAATGGGCTGAAACGGCTCACTGTAAAAGTCACTAGCCTGCTGGGTGGTCATGTTTGTCAGGTGGGGTATAAACCCAACTGGTGCTGAAAAGGTTTTGGGACGGCTCCAGAAAATGGTCCTTAGCCAGCCCTCAGATTCCTCCTGGAAAGATATGAAACGATTGGCCACAGAAATTGCAGATTTTCTCTTGCTCTGTGGTGGACTCGGTGAAAAATTAATAAGCAAGTAACTTACTTACAACCTCTTGTAAGAAGTTGCCATTTCTCTTGTAAAAGGTTGTAAGTAAGTCAGTACAAAAAAGATAGAACTAGCTTCAGTAATTGGCACTTGGTAATGGCTGACTTCAGCTGTAGATGTTTTATAAATCAAATGTACATGTGTTTTTTTCCAGCAAAACTGGCTGGAAAATATTACTGCTGCTGACCTCTGACCTTAAACGACGTTTATATGAGAACCGTAAAACCATTAGTTACTTTTAAATGGGTTAATCCATCCATTCCTTTACTCATTTTTAGGCTTCTTATCTGGTTCCAGTTCCTGTTCATGCCTTTGGTATGCTATAATTCTAGGCATTATCATTCTGACATCCTCAGACAGATTTATGGTTTTAAAATTGAACTTGGTGTAGAAAAAACCTGGAAGGAGTTTCGGGTACAGCTGATCACGCTGAGAATCAAAAATTCAATGAAAAAAACAAAAACGGACACTAACCACTTTCCCAGTTGGAAATGGCAGAGAGCCAAAATAAACTTGTGGTTAAAGTCAAACATCTATTCTGGGAAAACAGATCGTAGGGTTACTTGCCCTGTTGCAAACAGTGTTTAATACATTTTTAGTCTTAATTGTGTATATACTGGAATACTAGGCACAACATTGTAGCCACAAAGAAATCCATTATCCAGCTATCAGTGTGATATAAGGTTGTGGTCAGGTGAGGTTGTAGTAGGGCTGCGAATTGCTACATTTTAAGATTTAGAAGTGATACAAGTATTGTTTGATCCAACCTTAATTTAATTAATTAGATGTCAGACAAAATGAAACTACACAGCTTCTTAATCCAGATGATTCTAAAACAAAATGCACAAGCTTTAATTGTTGATTTGATACAAATGACAGTTGTTGGAGGTTCTCTCCACACAAACTGTCTTTGATGAGCGCTGAGAGTAACATTCAGACGGCTCACACACTGATGATGACAGCCAAGTTTAACTTGGATTTGTCATCAAGTTACTGACGGACATGACATTAATGAGCGACGAACCGCAGATGACATTCGTCGTTAAACACTGAAAGCGGCGCTCAGCACTGGGTAAAATGAGAAGCTGCGTGTAATGCTAATGATAATTGGCACCGGAGGTAGTGAATCTGCTTATGTTTCACTCGCTGCCTCTGATTAATAAACATGCTATATCCCTTAGGTTGTGAAATTTGGTACCGAATGACGAGATATGTTTGATACTTGGTTGTTTCTAAACAGTTTAGTCAATGCCATAGCCACAACTTTTTTTTTTTTCTTTTTTTTTTTTGAAGTCATGTCTGTGTGGTCTGTTTTCATACAAATACATCTCAGTGCTAACTTCTGTCCTATCTGTCATCTGTCCCCAAGTCCTAACTTTATAAATGCTCCTACACACTCTGCCCAAATACCACAACCTACAACCCGAACCAAGGGGTCAGAGTTCACCTGGTTTTGATCTGACCCCCTCATGACCTTTTCCGATGTGATTGACCACTCGCATAAAAGATCCCCAGTGGTCAGTGATCACTAAGATTCTGGGCCATCCATTAGCCACAGCAGGGGCAGATAGGGGAAAGGTTTCCGGTTCAGGGGTCAGGGAGATGCCACATGCTCGGTCGTCTGTCACACTTCTTGGCCCTCTCGGATGACAGTGGACGGCTTTGAGAGCCCAGCCCAGTCCCCCTTATGTTCCACCGCTTACAGATGGACATGATTCATTCAGGATATCAGTTCCCCCTGATGAGAATGGCATGTGACTTAGTGAACGATCCAAATTGGACAATGTGTTCAGCGGCCATGTGTTTGTACATCTGAAACAAAAAGTCCCGCTCAAAGTGCTTGCTCCTTGGCTTGGACTCTCTCTGTTGTAAATTAACTGTAGATAGTGCCATGGCCTGTCATAAAAGTTTAATTTTGTCATTTCTGTTTTCCTTGTCTTTACTGTTTTATTCATTTCTATCATGACCTTTAAAAGAATTTAAAACAAGTTGATGTTCAGTGAAATTATTTCTACACCACTGATAGATCGTCACTTTTTGTATGAAAACTCAGATTTTAAATCATCATAACTCAATATCACAGATGTGTCTTTTTCTTCGTATTGGTTTCCTCACTCTCCGCTCAAACACATGCATAAACATACACACACACACACACACACACACACACACAAAGACAGACGCATATAGAGTGGAGGTGACCCTGTCCAGACGGGATATAGGGCTCAGTTCCATGGCAAAGTGCCGGTGTTACTGCTGAGGAGGTGAAATGTGAGCCAGCTCGCTGTCCTGGATCGATGGACTCGCCTCTGCTGCTGTCCCAGGAGTGTGCTCGCTCTCTATCACTGTCACCACTCCTTGTCTCTCTCTCTTCCTCCCCCTGTAATCTCTCTGTCTCTTTCTATCCTTTTTCGTCTCATCTTCACTCACTTCTTTCCTTCCCCTCTCTTTCTTCGGTGTATCTCTTACGATATTGCCAAAGCAGGTAATTAGATTGCATTAGACATCTCAAACACAAACAACATCAAGGTGTCATATTAACTCAATAGACTTCCATTGAGTTCACTGAGATGTCTTGACACATCTAATGAAAAAAAAGCCTATTGAAATGAATTGCATAATATTATTTATACAGAAATGACCACAAATATCTGGATATGCTTGCATCTCATTCTACCCCCTCACCCCACCCCAATCCCTGCATCCCTCTTGCCCCACCTCTTCCCGCTCTCATCTCCTCTTGTCTTCTTGTCTTTCCCCTATCTCTCTATTTCTTCCGCCGCTACTTTAATCTCTGCGTTCGTCTTTCTCCCCTATCGATCCTCTGCGGAAGCAACTGGTCTGTCTTCCTGCAGCTCGGGGAATGAGGCAGGGATGCTTTTTCAGTCATATGGATTCAACTAGTGTGTGTGTCTGTGTGTGTCTGTGTGAGTGTGTGTGAGATGACTAATACACAAAAAAAGTTTATGGAGGAGGCAGCCTTCAACACAAACATTTAAATATTGCTTATTTGCAGGTCTGTGTATATACATGTGAATTTACTGTAAATCCTTGTGTGTGTGTAAACAAGACGGGGTGTAGGATTGTGTATATATGTATGCTCTTTAATGTGTGCATATGTGGGAATGTATAAGCTGAGTCTGTTTGTTTGTGTGTAATTTACTTGAGAATATCTATGTATGTATGTACTTGTATGTTTTAGTTTTAGATCCTCTTTTAATGTTTTTTATACTAAAGCTTAAACAGATGATTCGTCAAATTCTTTTTTCTTTTTAGCTCTGCCATCACTTACATTTTTGATAAAACTAGTTGACTGGTCTTTGAGGATTGCCACATTGCTTAAGAGAGCTCATCTGAGATCATGATCATATAAGTTTTAAACAAACCACAAAGTAAGATTATTTTGAAAGCAAACTCAGTGGGAGGTTATTACCAACATTTCAAATCCATTGGTCATGACGAGATGGCTTATCTATCGGTTTGTTTACAAAAAGCACAGCATCTGGCCACCCGTGTTTATTACCCCGTCTGACCTTGTTAAGGTGACAAATAACCCATAAAACCAAACTTATACATTGAGATTAGGTTTAGATTAATGGTTAGGGTTAGGTGTATAGTTGTGATTGTAAAGTTTAGGGCTATGGCCTAGACAAAGCGTTAAGCCAGTGATGGCTCCCAGAAGTATAGTAGTACAAACGTGTGTGTGTGCGTGCGTGTGTGTATATGCACAGCCACATTCCCTTCATTATCACTTGGGGAACACTTTGCCCCAGAGCAGCCATGACTGTGACCCTGTGTTTCGAATCCAATATGAAAAGAGGGAGAATTCCAGCCAGGAGGATTTTCCTGTAAATGTCCTCCTCTGGGTGAGAGCCATCAATCCGCCTCTGGCAGTGTTCCGCCCGGAAACAAGGATCACATCCAGTCAAAACAGGCCAGTGTTTGGTTTCCACCGCAGAACGCTGTTGGACGCCAGTGGTGAGACCATTACTGTGAGTGTGTATGTGTGAGAAAAGAAGTGAAAACCTCTGGTCGTCTGTACAAGGGAGTGAGACACAGGTGAATAGCAAAACCCCTTGTATCTAATTTGTTAATTTGCCCGGAAGCAAAGAAATTCTCAACAAGCTCACTTTCTAAATGGAGTGAAGCTTTCATCTCTCAACACTGTAATTACCTGCCAGTGCCAGTTGCTGGGCTACACGAACATGGGTAGGATGCATGGTCTTCCCAACACATGTTACTGCGCTTTTGTAATGAGTTGAAAACTCCCATCTGTAGTTTGCTCTCTGTTCTCCTTTCTTCTCTGGGTCAGAGAATACAAGCCATTAATCATCACCTGGGTGTGTGACAGCCAGCGTTTGATTGGAGGTTTGATCCTGCCTCTTTGACAGCTTTCTCTCTTTGGCTGGTGTTGCTAGAGGGGTAAAGGCAGGGAGGCAGGGTGGTGGGGGCGCAGTAGTGGGGTTGAACACACATCACAGGGAGCATAATTGGCCGTGAGTGAGCGCTTACTGGATCAGCAGCGAGCTCCCTGACTGAGTGGTGTGTGTCAGCCGCCTTGGACCCCCTCCAAGCAGCCGGGGATATTTTTAATTTACCTCCGACATCAGGCCTCAGGAATGCCCCCCCACCATCCCTCCCCACCTATAGATACCATACTCCACCCCTTACCCCCTCTCTCTTTCATTCACTCTTGCTCTGCTTCCCATTATCTTTATTTGAAATGCAGATCTGTATTGACTCATCAGAAACACATGTTGGCGGCACACATGCATATGTGCAGATAGTACATACATACGTACATGAGCTCTTATGCACACAAATTCACTTACTCTCAGTTTGAAAGCTGATATGAGGGTTCACTGTAAAATAGGCCCAAGGTGCACTCCGGAAATACTTGGAAGTAGAGCCAGGGTCCATGTTGTTTTATCCTGTGCTGCCAGGTCACCGAAGTTCAGACTTTCTTCACAGGCATACCTCTCTGATTGATCTGGATCGGAACCAAGGAATAGTTCTGCCCGTAGGTACAATAGAAGGAGTTGGTTACTTACTAACAAACCAGGTTGACTCTGTTTGGACGCCAGCCGAAGAGGCCAAGCTGAGCAAGCGCAGGCCTGCCCTGGTTTCTGCCCCAATCTCGAGTTTGACAACGGCAATTGGACATAATAATGGCTTCCTTGGTTTCGTTTTTGCCACGTGACGTTTTTTTGGACTTGAAACAAAGCGGTGGTACCATGATGTAAACAGCCCCTTCTCAGTCCATACAATGGCCCCCAGTACCACCACTTTTGAAATTCTTGGTCTTGTAACTTGAAGCCCCCCCTCACCGCCTACCACCCCATCTAATTATGCCCCCGGGAAACAAGTTTTCTAGGAACCAACTAGATGCTCTCATCCATAAACATACAACTCAGTGCAGAAATGCCATGTGCAGACACTGAAAGTTACAGGGAGGCAGACCTCAGATCTAATAGTTGGTGTACATGTTTGCTCTTTGAGAAATATGATAATATGTGTGTTAATCTGACACTGTGCTGACAGGGCTGCCCTGCACCAGAGAGGCTGTGAACATTTTGAAGATCAAAAGGTGAGGAAAGGCTTACATTTTCTTAGAATCCCACCACCAAGGTTACAGGGAGGTGAGCTTTGGCAGGGTTCACTGCCAAGGTCTGGGTGTTTGTGTGCATGTGTATATCTGTGTGTGTGTGTGTGTGTGTGTGTGTGTGTGTGTGTGTGTGTGTGTGTGTGTGTGTGTGTGTGTGTGTGTGTGTGTGTGTGTGTGTGTGTGTGTGTGTGTGTGTGTGTGTGCCTGGCTCTATCTTTATGAACGTCCACCTGAGTAGAGGCTGTTTCCGCTGTCACGGTAAATTCCTGTGCAGCTCTCACAGTGTCAGCGCCGGCAGCGGGTTGTCTTTGGGGTGGTCGTGCTCAAGAGGCCCCCTGTTTCATAGCTCCTCAGGTCATCGCCCCCCTCCCTCCCTCACCGCCATGCCTGCCTAAAATAAAGAGCCTCTCTGTCTTTGTGCTCTGGAAACATCAGTGATATACTTCAGCCAAGTAGCTTGTGTTTCGGTTGCCAACACAGACGTTGATCATAACTCTCACTGGTAAAAACATCTATATGTGCAGAAATAAGATTTTTTTTAAAAATCATGTAGAGTTTGCTGTTAATCTTGGAATACACAGCACAAATATTACAAATAGCTGCACTGAAGTAGCTTACAGATTACCAGAGTGGACTTACCCCGGGCGTATTCAAACATGTTGTGTACACTGCAAAAAGGGTGATTCAAAAAAACAAAGTATGTCAGTTTAGGATGTTGCTTGTGTGTTTTTTTTCTTATCCTAGAAAAATAATCCTGTTGAGCATAATTCACACTTGTTGACTTTTTGTTGCTTTGCTGACACTCGAAACCTAGAAGTATTGGAAGAGAAATCTCAGTTGATGACTTTGTGTGGCTAAATTTTGTAGTGGAGTTGTCTGATAAAGCCTCTCACTATCAGGTATAGGGTAGTGTATTAATTTGGACAAGTCTTCACATCACATAGTGGCCTGAGTTGCAACATGTTCTTACTTGACTTTTGAATACTTGTACATTAACAGTTTTTGTCCTCTAACAGCACATTCTGCAATGTTTTATGTGTTATTCAATGGAATTTTTTTGCAGTGCACCATCAAGGTGTCCTTGGACAAAGCACTTAACCACCAGCTGCCAAGAGTTGCTCAGTGGCCATTAAATGAGGGCTGGTTATACTGGGAAACTCCCAGTTGATAGTGCATATAGTGACAGTGACTTTCCATACATGAATACAGGATAAGCTCGACTGTCACATATTTTCAGCATAACGGCTCCACAACTGTATGCTGCCGTTTAAAAGGACTGTGCATCAGATTAGAGAGTGTCAGTGATCTGCAGCCAATTAGAATTGAAGAACATGATAATTGCTGGTCTCCTTTTGTTACCGGATTTATTATCCTAATCATGGCGGCTGGAGGAGCCACCAACATGCATATGTGCACATTAAGTGTTTGATTGTTTTTGTGAACTGGGCTGTGGAGGGGGAATTGGATGTGTGATGAGAGGAGAGAGGAGGATGGGGGAGGAGGAGAATGGATGCTGTTATCTAATACGTGCACAAGCTGATTTTCCCACCTGCACGTATAACAAAGCCAGTCGAACCAATGGAGGGAGGGGCCTGAGCAAATTAATTTCCCATCATTGTTTTCTTTGTTTTTTAACCCTTTTTTTATTTGTTTTTCACATATACAGCGCTTCCTGTTGCCCTCTGATCCCTCCACATCCCTCTGCACACTCATCCCAGTCTCTCTCAACACTCCCCCTTCCTTTTTTTTTCTTCTTGCTTTATGTCTCTCAAGCTCTTTGTCCTATAGATCAGAGCATGCAGTAATGCTATAGATACATGACGTCACTCGGGCAGTTGCACTCATTACTGTAATAGCCAAGCGTGCTCTGCTTGGGGAGGGGGAGGCCAGACAGATTTTTCTTGCTGTAGTCTGCACAGGTAGTGGATCATCTCCCTTTGTCTGTCTCTGTCTATCTCCCTCTCACTCTCTCTCTCTCTCACTCTCTCTCTCTCTCTTTCTGTCTCTGTGTTGCGTAAACCCACATTTCTTTGTTGCATTTCTTTTGTCTTACTCTCACACCTTTTCTGCTATTCCACTATTTTCATTTCCTCACTATCTCCCTATTTTACTATCTCCTCCCCCACCCACCCCATACCAGGGTTGGTCTCTTAATCCCTATATGCCTTGGTGCACACACACACTCACACTCACAGATCTTTTTCTTCTTGTCTCACAGGACAGTCAGTTCAGTATGAGTGATGGAACCTGCCCTGCGCCATATAGTGCACTAATAATGATGGCCCTGTGGTCTGATGTGCAGGATGTCTTCCGCCACTAGGACCCCTCTGGGAGGTGTCAGTACCACTCTGTGATAGGGTGTGTGTATATGTGCATATGGTCCCTTGTGTGTGTGTGTGTGTGTGTGAGTGTGTGTGCACATGTGTGTGTGTTTTAGTGGTAATGTGATGTAAATATCAATCACAGCAGAGCAGAAAATGGAAGATCAAAGCCGGCGGGATATGGGAGAGTGGACCTCTGTGTCTAAATGTGTCTGGCTTGCAATATCAATGATGAGCAGGAGAAAATCCTGCGGGGCCCTGATTCCTCAAATATGAAGTTAACGTATGCAGTTGAGAACATTAGTGCGGCTGCTGTATGTGAGTGGCCATGTGCTTGTGCTATTTTCAGGATTACGACACGGATTCTCATGCATCCGTGAAGTTCTCCTGTGATACAGGAGAAGGGAGGAAAGCAGTTGAAAAGAAAAATGTGAGTCGAGCCCCTCAACTCTCAACGGGGCAATGAGAGATGATGGGTGGTGACAATACACCCTTCAACGAAAAATGCGCTTCCTCCCCACTGGCCCTCCACCTCTTGTCCTCGGGCCCCATCACAGCTGTCTGTACCACGAGGCCCTGGCTTGAGAAACTTCGGAGGCTCTAGGACTCCACCGAGCTGCCCTCCCCAAACGGAGAGCTGTCACCCTGGGCTGCCTCAACCATTGAGCCCCTTTGCTGGGCCTCTGACCAGGAGCCACGGGAAAGCATAGGGAAACTGTAGAAGTCTTTTCGTATGATGTGGCCTGTAGAACAGTCTTGATATGAACCGAATGTGACAACAGCAAATTACCGCCAAAGAAGGGTGCAGAGGCCTGAGGGAAGCTATCACACACTGGACAGCACAATGACTAGTACAAAGCTACTGTCCTGCTGCATTAGCTGTGTCTAATAATTTCGCTTGCTCTGTGCGCTCTCTTTCCCTCGCCACTGTCATTACTCTTGTCATACTGAATGAAGCTAGAGGATGTCAGTTAACTGGACACTGTGGGCAAGCTGTCAATTACTTGTCTCATGTGTGAATTCATTTTATATTTTCGTGTGAGTTCTTCCTAACTGGTCGCTGGATTAAGGTTTTTCTTCACTCACGCCAAGTCGAGACAATTGTTTGTCTGCTATTGATCACAACCAGGCGTAATCAATCCTCGTAGTCTCGCTGCTGCAGTAAAGACGAATAAGTAATTTGAGTGGAGCACTGTGGGAGGACGGGCCGGGAAGAAGTCTGACCCCGTCTGCTCCTGCGCATCATATTGATCCTGTTTTGCTTCTGGCAGATTACTATATATATGATGCCAGTTGCTTATAATCTCACAAACTTGGCAGAGACGTGCATCAGCCCTGGGTGGTCACCATGACAGTGTAGCAAGGGTTATGTAACCCCTGCTGATGGAGTTGTGATTGGAGACTGATAAGGGCATGTGATCCCTGCAGAGGAATTAACACATGCCTCACTTCTTCCCTGATCCTGCTTCCACTCAACATAAAGCAAATTACTACTAACAATCTGCAAGCAGGCAGGCAATAGAGGCAACTGAGGCTTCTGGAGCAATAGGGACAATGCCATTGTTCTCAAACTCCCTCCCTCCCTTACTCCCCCAACAAATTATAAGTACCCCACTGGGCTCGAAGAAGCCTGTCGGCCTCAATTCCATGAAACTTTACACATCTAAACCGTCTTCGTAGTGTGTGGCTGTGAAAAGAAAAATGTTTCTCTTTTTTTTTGTCTTCACCCTTTTGTCCTCACAGTCCTTGATTGTCTTCTAATTAATGGTGCTTTGAGGTTCATATTCAGCACCAGCTTTCCCATGCTTCTGATGGGCTGAGGGCTGATTGGATAGACAGCGCTGTGAGAAGGTGCTGACTAAAACAAACACGAAGCCGAGCTGACACCTGTGTATGAAGTAATGAGATTTGAGAGGTAGAAACAGATTCAAGAGTCCGGAGATCTGTGCAAAAAAAAAAGGACATTTTTCATTAGGTGATGGCAAAGCTGTGACTCTTCAGGAAGTTAATACAAAAACATGGGAAGTGTCACTCTCATCTCTAGCCATGAGTATAGAAATGAAAAGATGCATGTGTGCCCTTTTGTGTTTCCTGAAGGTCACCTCAGTATTCAATGTAGTCTGAGAGCAGGTGTGTGTGTGCAAAGGAGGAGGGGGAAGGGGGGTTACAGAACAGTAGAACAAGTGGAGTGATACAGAAATGAAGAGTAAGCACAAACATAGGCAAACAAGACAGGAGGGCACACGAGCTCCAGGGTGAGGGCAAATTAATTTACCATGTGACAAATTCAGAGATGAAATTGCAGTTCACCTGATGAAACATAGTAGTTTTAGTCAGTGTCCTCATGACTTGAAGGGGATGATGTATATTCTCTGAATTGCGAAGAACACCTTCAACTCGAGACAAAATGAGACTTGCATTCTTGTGAGTCTCTGAGACATAACAAACTGTCACAGAGGAATTGTAGCAATGCACCGTTGTCCCCAGCGAACCCTGCAGCATAACAATCAGCCCACATCAGTTTCTTCCTCAGAGTTGTGTAATGCCACACACCCTTCCCGTACAGTATTGCCTCACCCTTGACTGTCACTCTCATCTTTCCCATCACTCCTTAAAAATGGATATTGAGTGAGAAGTTGAGATGGAGCATGGTGATGCTGCCACTTCAGCACAGCCTTTAAATTATGTGAGCTTCCCCATCTGGGTCACCTTGTATTTTCCTAAGTGTCTCGTCGCACGCGATAAATTGTCCTCCATTGAACTCAGTCTCAGTGTAGTGAAACAATATAAATTTGAATGAATTTGCCTCGCAGTTGACTATTTGCATATCTATTTAACTAAGGATGCTCTCATCATATTTCATTGATTAACATATCTGGGAGCTATTTTCAACGAGATTAATTAAAGCCATTTATCTGCTAAAGGTCCCCGCTGTGCTTAAGGACATCACCATTTGTCTTTGTGATGATTACTGGTCGGGGCACAAGAAAGGCTCACTAGTCTTCACTGGAATGTCGTGTGAAGAAAGGAGTCACCACTTTTTTTTTTTTTTTTTTTTGCAGACAAAGGATCTGTGAAAAAGCAAGTCGGCGTTGATATAAGGCGCCAATGCTGATGACATTCTGTGCATCATTTCACCGAGTATACTATCCTCACTGAACCTCCTGTTGTTACACTGCTCCCCTCTCCTCTCTCCCGCCCCCTCCTCTTCTTTCTCTTGCATAATAGCTGCTGTGGCCGTGAGCTAGTAGCAGCAGCAGCAGCAATGAGCTCACAGCAGCTTTCCCCGCCCACCCGTCCCCGGCTGGGCCCAGCCGTTACTGAAAAGCTGCCAGTATTTCATCATCCTCTCTGTCTCCCCTCGATGACCCCCGCTGCAGCTATACCCCCAATTGCCTCAGGGTGGCAGCGCAGCCATGTGTTTTTTTCCCTTCCTCTCTCTCAGCCCAGACACATTGTCCTCATTGACTCTCTCTGTGCGTGTGTCTGTGTCTGTGTCTGTGTGTGCGTGTCTGTGTGTGTGTGTGTCTAACGGTTGGCAGGAACACTAACCGCCTGGAGTCTGCAATGCTCTCTCTCCTCTCTACAACAGTCTGGCACTGGCTAACACCAACAGACACAAGGGAAGGAGAGAGGGAGAGAGAAGGAAAGGAAGGAGGGAGGGGAAGGAGAGAGACTGCGGGAAAAAAGGACAAAGAAAAAGGAGGGAGGGAAAATATAACGCATAGAGAAGAAGGAGGGGGAGGAGGAGGTAATGTATGGAATGATGAAGTAAGTGAGAAAGATGGAGAGAGACACAATAGGATGCTCTGGGACGTTGAGGGATTTAGGAAAGGGATTTAAGAAAAGGAAAGGGACTGGGGAAAAAAAAGAAAAAAATAGGAAACAGGACAAAGAAAGAGACAAATATAGAAAAACACAGACAAGGCTGATATAAAGACAGATGAGGTGAGAATACAATAGAGAGGGAACCAGAGAAGAGAAAGTAAAGGAGGAGACACTGATGAGGTACCCACAGAGCCTGAAATTGAGTGTTTTGTATTTATGTATCTGGGCAAAATTAATCTGCAAAGCAGAGCACATAAATCTACCCATCTGACAACAGCTGGCCACGAATAGAAACGTAACGTGTGTGTGTGTGTTTAGACTGGGTGATAAAAACACACTGTTATGCCCAGGTATGTGTGTTTATAAGCATGTTTTTGTTAAAGAAGAGGAGCTGTTCTGGTCTGGGCTGGGGTAGGAGGATGGCAGGGCATGTTGTAATGGGTGTAAAGGGGGCATAAGTGGACGTGTGAGGAGGAAGGAGAGGGGCTCTTAAGTCAGCACCTGTCGCGTGCTGGCCCAGGGGAGGTTTTGTATGTGTGTGTGTTTGGGGGTGCTTAAGGGAGGAGAGGGGGGGTACTGGGAAAGAAAAAGTGCTGGAATGCAGCCCAACCTTTTGAGGTTACCCCTACTCCCCCCCCTTTTTCGATGTTACCCACCAACCCCCTGAAATAATTCCTCATCTCTCTTATATAACCCCGTGATCCCTGTGTGTATTTCAGCGCGCAGGCACAGGCACGCACACTACGCCTGTGCACACTGCGGAAAGGTGTTGGAGGTATTGTACACAGGATGGAAGATGTTGGCTGATGTCCAGTGGAGGATTATATCACTTCCCTGTTGCTTTCTACTTATCTACAATACAGGGAAATCTAGTGGAGCCCCCACTGTGCCAGTGCTTCCCCTTCCTCTTGCTGGCACCTCTGCATCACCAGCTGCACATCAACTTTGGGGATTCAGGCTGGTTAGTAATTTACACAGTCTTAATCCAACAGCAAATCCCATTTGAAATAATAGAATATCTTTACGTCCTAGGGAGTGTTTTGCTGAGCACACATGCTCTGTTTTTTTTTTTGTTTTTTTTTATCGCTGTCATATTTTGTGCCCATACACTTCTTCAGTTATGTCACTGAAAACCACCGCTGGGCATTTTTAGGCATAATTACCTCACTCCAGTACAACTGCAGGCCTGGTGATGAAGACAGAATGTTATTTTATTCATTTAAGCTTCTTTTTTTCATAGTTTCAAACTAGCTGCTGTTAAACTCTTATTGAATGTTCAAGTTCATATATCATTTTTATGTTCTGGAAGTGCTGGGTAATTTCCTGAAGCTATAATGGCAATTAAACCATTTGATGCTAAAATGATACGTATCATTTTCAGACGTTAGCCCCATAAAGACTCAAGGATCTCCAATAAAAAGCGTTAAAGTGAGCAGTCTGGACACTTTCACTGTGCCGTGACCTCCTGTCGTGACCTTTGACCCGCAGAGTGTACGCACAATGGGGAGCAATGAAACACCAGGGATATGGTAAAGAAGTGGAACTCCCAAAAGTCAATGATTTTATGGGCCGAGGAGAGAAGAAGAGAAAGAGGGGTGATAAAAGAGGAAAGGCCAAAAGATTAGAGGAAAAGGAAGTGGCAGCAGAAGTGGTGTTGTTTTTTTTTTTTTTTTTTTTTTAAAAAAACATGCTGGTACATGAATACACATCCCGTGGACTCTTACACACACATGCACGGTAGCCTACTTTCCCATTGTTTTGGCCGTAGCGCCAGCGTTGATATCCCCAAAGTAATTATGAAATTTAATTACAGTTCCTTTGGGAGCGGGGTGGAAATGACTTACCATGTTTCTGTGCCACCACGGCGCTGTAGTGAAGGGAACAGTCGCAGGCTGTGACACTGCCAGAGACAACTGGCATTGTCATGACAGCTGAAACATTACGTTACACGATGGCGTTGACATTGAACATGTGATGAGAGCGCCATGTCAGCTGTGACAGCGGTGACAAGGTCGCTCACCTTTATAGTTTGTCTGCCCTGAAATAGTCATAGTCAGGGGTGGAGGTGGAGGAGGTGAACTTATTTCTATCTTCCAATGCAATCATGTCTGTAAACATAGACTAGAGTTGAACCTTTACTGAATCAAGTTCAACAGTATGGATTACAGGCTTTCTCACTGACGGGAGATTCTTACGATGTGAAATCCACTGGGGTTGGAAATAGAAAAACACCCAGACTGAACTGGCGATCAACAAGTCATTAATCCTGGCCAGAAAACACACAGATGTGCAGCGAACAACACAATCCAATCACGTCTCCAAACCATGGAATGCGGTCAGATGCCATAACAATATATGACATCAAAGCCTGTGTGGTTGTAAGCTCCAAGGGGTTGAATAACCCCTCGTATTAGTGCTGTAAGTCATGGCAGCCACCCCTGCTCAGGGACCCAGACGTCATAAATGTCCCCAGACACAGAGCCAGTGTTGCGCTTGGCCTTGCTGACCCCAAGGTGGACGTCTCTGGGTGGTTAGATTTTTTTCTTTTTTTTAGTTATCCGGCTCCCGAGGTTAGTCTTTGTTTGTGCCAATTTGAGTGCTAAAGGATCACCGGAGCTTTGTTTTAGATGCTGATGTCTGACTCCTATGGTTGGGGAGGAGCGGTGTGAATAGGAGCAGCTGTTTGGTACACAGTGACGTGGGGGGTGCACCAGTGGATCGACCTTAACTCCAACCTTAACGACCTTAACAGTCCTGGGGACCTTAAAGACAAGAGATGTCCTTGACTGCCACTAATCTATGAAAATAGAAATAAGTCTTTGTCAGTGTTCTGCATTTTAATCCACATGATTATTGATTTTATGTAAATATCGTCCCAATTGAGGCGTCCTGATGGCTCAGAGTAGGCTAGAGCTAATCCTGTGTAATTACTAGGATCTTGGGTTGTATCTGTGTTTTTCTCTCATCTCTCCTCTGCGAACGGTGGCAATAAATCCAAAAGTTTAAAGGCACCTGAACAGCGAAAACCTCTGCCAACAGTGAACAGAGAAAACATTCCTGATATTCATGTTTGACCCAATTTCTTGATCTCGCCAGCGTCGCCTTGGATGTGGAAATGAGTCTTTATCTCTTTTGTGATACTTATGTCAATCTGTCTTTGTATTTTTGTAATTATGGGTAAACATCACTACTTGTCTAGTGGCAGTAATTCCACATCTGTATCATCATCAGACTCTAATCGTCTCAACATGCCTTGTTTGGCACAGGGCTGTTTTCATGTCTAGTCAAGTTTTTTTCTATTTATTGAAAAGGTCTGTCCTGAGGCGTTTTTAGATACTGGTCTAAATACAGACACACAAACAATAAACTGAGCTACATATCTAATATATGTGTTTGATCACTCCACCTCTTCTGCCACTTGAAAGGCTGCTTTCTGTCATCCTGGCAGCTGCTCTCTCTGGTCCCATCTAGTTCGATCCAAACAGGACATTAACAGGTGTATGTCTTAACTCGGGTCAACCCTTTGGGGAAAAATACAAACATATAAAAATACATGCGCAAGGCACACACACACACACACACACACACACACACACACACACACACACACACACACACACACACACACAGACATACACAAAGGAGGGCTCAGAACAAAGTGCAGGCCAAAGAGTGGAGTTGCTGAATGAAGCAGGTTTAGATGAAAGAGGTCCATTCTGACATCAGCAGGCTGCTGAGCCTCTGCTGGCAGCTACAGGCGGGAGTTTGTGCCAATAGGGCAGATGCTGAGGCCTGGCCACCTGATATGGAAGGAAAAAAAATTTGAAAAGCAAAGAGGAGAAGAGGGAAAGAGAGGTGAGAAAACTGGAGGAGAGGATGAGAGCAATGGAAAACAATAGTTATCCAACAAGAAAAGATCAGTAAAATAAGTGTTGAGCCTTTTTTTTTTTTTACACTGATCCTCCTTTTTCCTTCCCTTCATTCACTCTTCAACTCGATCCATACCGACACACACACACACACATACACACACAAACTGACTCACATTAGCATAATCCTACCCATGAGCATGAGAGTCATGGTTATGCTCTCAGGCAGGCGGTGACTTATGTTGTGTGCTTCTAATCATATTACAGTCAGCCATAAGCTGATGTTCTTGGCATCAGCACTGCACCGCCAGCACTCTGCACTGGAGTGATGCTGCTGGGAAGAATACTTTCTGACTCTCTCTCTCTCTCTCTCTCTTTTTCTTTCTCTCTCTCTCTCTCTCTCTTTCTTTGAACAGCTGTGCTATTTTTATCATTATTACTCTCTAAGAAGTGCCAATTCATCATATTCGATTTACTCCTCTAATCACACCTCTTAAAAAAACTTACTGCCAGACATGAATGCACTGCTCCTTATGGATTACATACATTTTTAAGCTTTTTTTTCCTGCCTACTCCATTGGTCACGGTCATATCAAAGCCAGTATTTTATCTTTTGGATTTAACCTATAAAAACACAGATAGTTCTTTGCCAGATCTGACTCAGTGACCACTTAAAGCCAACAGTACTCTTTCCTTTAAGTCTCCAAATAACGTTTTTACAAACGATCTTTTAAGATGAATTATTACTTACTTACTTATTCAATCTGTATAAGTGAAAATCAGATTTATGCGACTATAACTGCTCTCACCATTATTTGGTTTAGGTAGAGTTAATTGATACTTTACATGAACAGTACATATTTTCAGCCCCTCAGGATGGACTTTTCATTGGCCCTGGAACTATTAGTGTCTATTTACTAAGCACATCTCACTGTCACTGCAACTTAAATTCATTTAGAAGACAAATTTGAACATTATTGATATTTAAACAACTGCAATTGGCGATTTAGAGAGATACAGAAAGGAGAAGAAGAAAATATTAAAAGCTCTATTTGCTATTTGTTAAAATTTAGTGGTAAAGTATAAAAACGGTGGGAATGTTTTTGTTTTGTAGATAAAGGCGTCAGGCTACTTTTAAACTGTGTCTCCTTACCAACACTGATTGAAACACTTCAGTCACTCAGCAAAAAAAAACAAAAAAAAAAAAAACGCACAACACAAAATTACATCTCAAACAATCTGTTATTGGTCTAATTTGCTTAATCTTTGTGGTTGTTGAGATGTGGTGGGGAGAGAAACACAAAAGCACAAAAGGATCTTTAACTTCCCTATTGAGTTCTGAAGTTTAGTTCCTGGGACTGTTTGTTTTTTTATGGGCCCCACTACCAAGTCCATGAGAAAGGTTTTTAAGGTGGTCTGCTTGTCACCAGGAGGTTGCTACAGCTTGAATCCTTCAACCAACTAAGAACTTTTTTTTTCAGTGAAAGTGGACTTATGTTCTCTCTTACTGTACCTGCCAGTTTGAGTGGCTTTTTTAAGAGGGCAGGTGCTGCAGTAGTGCTCTTCAACGGTTGACCAGTATGTTTGCCAAATAAACTCTCCCCTGGATAAACATTTGTGAAAGAAAAAAAAATGAGTCACACATGTTCATCCTATATGAAAGAGCAGCGACGCAGAAATTAAGAGAGGAGCTGAAATTACGAGCAGATAGATAAAGTACAAATAAATCTTTAATCAAATTTAAAGTGATGTGGATGAAGGTCTGTGTTGACTTAGCAGCACATAGAGATCTTCTTGTTTGCTGCTCCTTAAGTGAAGTGGAACATGCTGGTTAAACTCTATCAGATGGCCCAAGTGTTTTATAATGTTCAGCATACGGCTGTCATCTGTTTTGTACCCCACACAGTTGCATAGGCGTAGTGTGAGCGTACACATGCACGCTCACAATGGTGACGATATTATCTTTTCAACCTCCACATCTTCTTTGATGGTCTCCACACGTCCTGTACGTGATCCTCTGAGGGAGGAACTGAGGATGAGGCTTTCCACAAGTCACAAAGACTCTTGGAGTCTTTGTGGCGAGGCTTCCCAGGAGCCTGGCTGATTCACTGCTCCATCACTGTACACAAGCCATCAATCATCATCATCATACCCACCACCTGACAAAGGGTGGAATTCACACGCAGGAAGTCAGCTGTATTGGTAACGGATGTAGCTTACATTACGACCGCACATGCACTCGCCATGTGTTCCTCCGGCTACTGGTACTGGTAGCTGAGCACACACAGAGGCACGCACGGGGCAAACTCCTCGACCCCCCCTCAACGCCACATCTCGTCCTCCATGACATCACAGCACCATATGAGCTTGAGTGACAGGCGGTCTGTTTGTTTTCCTCTTCAAGACGGAGTCCATTTCCTGTGCTCCCTTTGTTTTAGACTAGATTTTTTAAAAAAAGATCTCCCTTTTAAACACTGTGTTTACATTGTGTGAGCGCTTTGAGGGAAAGCACAAAGCCGCCACACAGTGGGTGGATTATAAACTTGGACTGAGTTTCAAACAGACTGAATTTATAAACACAGAATTCCCCCACACTCAACTCGCGGGTCTCAGCCTGCTAGCATATTACTGTGGATCAAACACAGACGAGGCCTATCCTTGCACTTTGATGCATTTTTATGTGTGTATTTGTGTGTGTGAGCGTGTGTTTCTGTGCGCTTGCGCTGCATTTGCACCTACTTGTGTTTTACACCTCCAAAGTAGCACAACAGTTCATTTTCAAACGGTGTCATCTGTCACAACACTTGTGTCCATCGGCTACGCTGCCCATGACGGCATCCTCAGTGGTACCTCGGTGGGGTGATCTCTTGGTTGCCACGTTGTACTGAGGCACGCGAAGGGGGACGACCTGCGATCTCCATGTCCTATCGAAGGGCTACAAGTGCCTGGATACCCATTATGTGCCAGCTGTTCAGAATGAGGAGTAATTGCACTGTTGGCAAGAGTCCACGTGGGCCCCTGCGCTGTGGCTTCCCTTCCCCACCCACCCACCCACCCTGGGCATGCTGCCAAGCCCTCCCGCAATACTGCCTCCCTGACCCATCCTACCGCCACCAAATGGCACCCCACCCCACACCCAGGCCCACCCCTATGCCTCAGCGCCCGACCCATATCATCCCCCAAAACTCTTCCACCCATTACCACTAGCCCTCTGTTCCACATTCCAAGGGGGGCACTGGTTAAATCTAATCCCATAATAAGACACTCAGCTGTCCAGGAAAAGAAAGAGAACTTTCCTCTGGTAAATTCTAGACTTCCTTTTTTCTTTTTCCCCTCCCTTCCTTTCACCCCAAGTGGAGGCAAGATGACACTTTGGGCCCCCTTGGCCAGTTGCCTTTATCTTTCTTCAGGCTTGATTTATCCTTTCTTCCTTTCTCTCTCTCCCTCTTTCCTTGTGTTTTTTTTTTGTCCGTGATATAAGATTGCCTCTGTGTTGGGTCCAGGGTCCCTGAACAGACACATGGGAGGGCCACATTACTTGAAGGGCCACATGGCTCTGTTGTGTAAGACCATATACACACACACATTCATTTTTATGCTCCCAACGCACAGATGCAAGCAATTTATACATTACTTTGCCAAGTCCTCTAACATACTTGTCTTGCCTTGCAGTTCACTTGGTAAATGACATAGTTGGGACATCATTATCTTGAGTTAAAAGGTGAAACACAGATTACACAGTTTGTACCTTTCACCTAAATTAAAATAGTCTGTTTTATATCTATATTAGGTGTAAGAAAAAAAAAACATTGTGAAAGAACTGGTTCTTCTCCGAATATTTTACTGAAATCACCACAGACAAAACAGATTTATGTTTCCAAGTGAAGTAATGCAGTGTTCATGCTTTTTGTAGTCATTAATTTCTGCATAACTTGTGTGACTGTTGCAATAATGCAATTAGCTAATCGATGGGGAATTGACAAAGCTCAAGGACAGAGAGACCCTTACTCTACAGCTGACGGTACAGACTTGTATTACACACCATTTATTCCCAGGATACTTTAATTAATCAGATTAAGGGGTCATAATTTGGTAAAAGTAGGTGTCAGAATTTCCACAATAAACCAGGTTTACCCAGTTTGTTTGATAATTGTCCCAGAGAATGTGTTGTAAATAGGGTTGAGTATTAAACCACAGTATTCTATTTTGTACCTACCAGAACACAGAGTATACAAACCTGACATGAACTAAAAAGGAGTTATATTGATTGATAATACATTTAATTCATTTTGTTATGTCATGTTTAACATTTAACAATTAATCTTCTTTTACTACATGAATTAAAAAAAGTTAGCAAGTAGAAATGTCTTTAACTTGTCAAGGAAATACCCTTTTTAATGTCTTTTTTTCTTGATATCCCAACACAACCCATTAATTTGATCACATTTCCCACCAACAGCGCTGCTGTTATGTGTATATATATATATATATATATATATATATATATATATATATATATATATAGAATCACCCCTTTGTATCTGATGCACTCCGTGACCTCTGTGTTGCATGCATAGATTCAAAACAGCAAATCAAATGAGATGATGTGTTTACATCCTCGGCTAAACCCAGTGATTGGACAAACATCTGAATACGTTAATGAGGTTATGCTCACATCGATTATTATTTAATGTGATTTAAAAGATTAGAGTAGGATGTTCACAGACAAAAAAATATTGTAGTGAGAGTGTTATCTTAATTTGAGGTTAATTAAATTAAAGTGCATTTACTTTAATTGCTAAATTTCACGAGGTGTGGAAGGAGGAAAAACTAAACGGCTCTTGGCGGCAGAGGTGTCCCATGTGTTTGCAGCTTGTAGGTCAGTGTGTGAAGAGCGACAGAATCGGGCTGAGGTGTGTGTCTGTGTGTGTGTATGCATACATGTGTGTTTGCATACATGTGGCTGTGTAAGAAGTGTGTGTCCAGGGCTGAGTGTACCCGTGTGGAAATCACACTAAGCTGGGTTATCAGCTCTAGGAGCCTGGGAAACTGCAACAGACTGAGATATACAGAGGACAGATAAAGACAAAGGGGTACAGAAAGGGAGAGAACGATGGAGCAAGAAGTAAAAGGAGATAAACAAAGAAAAAAACAGAGAAATGTTAGCCATTAACCCTGTTATTCTTCTGTCAAAGGTGGACAGATAAAATGGAAAAATCCTGTAACCTTTAGATTTCTGCAGTGCTTTTGGATCAAAATCATTTTTGAGTTCATCACTACGTCACATTTTTCCTCTTTCTTCACTCTGAACCTTGTGTGTTTTGCCCTCCAGCTGCTATAAACAACTCTCATGCCTCCTTTTCTGTCTCTGCTGACATTGCCTGTTTATTCTGTTGAAATGAGGAGTGATTTAAGGCTGGAGGAAAAGGGGGGGTTGGGGGGAGGGGGGGGTTCGGGGGGCAAGCACAACAAAACAACAGATGGACCATATAGTGTCTTTAACCCAGATTCTACCGCTCTAATCCTGTCTTCACTGGAAGAATGTCCACATTGCATTGCTGGACCTGATACGCCAAATGAGCATTCGGATTTGAACCTGGCTGAGCCGGGGATAAAAAGGTGACTAAATGAGTGTTGTGTCGCACCCTGGAGCACGATAGGGTCACGTGTTGGATGAGAAGCAGTCAAGGTCGAGTTGCTCATTAATCCTCTGACGTCCGGGGAGATGTCATTTTTGATGAAAGCAACCCCACTGCCCCGCCATTAGAAACCTCGGCGTGAATAAAAGATACAGAATTTGCCAACGTGTCGTTCACGAATAGCAACAACAAAGCTCGCTTGGTTTGCCTGTGGCTATGAACTCCATGACTCGTTTGAGGTGAGCAGTTGGAGGTGAGGGATGAGGGACCTAGACAGTCAGCTGTCAAGGGCTTCAGAGGGGTTATGGGGGCAGTGTCTGTCAGCTGATTTGGCAGGGGAGTAGGGGTGGGGGGTTGCGTCAGTCAGCTGATGGAGTTAGGAATGGGTGGGGGTGGTTCTTGGTGTGTGAGTTGAATCAGTCAGCTGGCGTAACATCATTAGTCGACCTTATAAAACCAGGTCAGTGGTAGGATTACTAAACCAAGCCTTGTTACCCACCCCCACCTCCCCCTATAGGCTACCTACACCTCTACATAATTATCGCTCCTTCTTTTATTCTTAATTCTTTATCTTCTTATGCCTTCCCGCCTTAGGGCTGCTGACGCCTTCAGCTCCACCTCCTTAGGTCTTGAACCCCCAACCCCCCCAACTGTCTTCTCTTCAACATCCTACTCCTTCGTATGCTTGATGTCATTCTTTGCCTTTTAATTCTCACCCCCCTCCTCACATAACGCATCTTTGCCCCCATGACCGCCACAGATAGGCACCCTTGCCCTATGCAAGGTCAGAGAGAATATGTCGACTTTCTAGGTCGGGTCAGAGGTCTCATTGGGTCCAAGGGATTGCGCTGTAAATTAGTTGATTAGAAATCCCTAATTACATGCCTCTAATCTGTCTCGGAGTTCCAGTCTCCAGCTTAGTTGTCGCGCCAGCTGCTTTGAGCGCGGGAGAAGTGTGAGGGTTTTTAGGAGTTTGGGCGGGGGCTTAAATAAATAAATTAAAAAAGAACACTGGCTGTGAATAAAACAATTGTGTGAGTCTGGAAGAAATTTTATACATAAACTTTACAAAGTTTTTGTGATCTTTGTTAAAACTTAATGAAAACTTTCCATACACAGGTAAGTCCAGTCCCAGCACGTGTTGCTTAGTTACTGCCACAACTTTGTTCACTTCCCTTGCAATGGTTTAATGATTTTATTGGTGCTGGTTTACAATTAGAAGTGTGAAATTGCCCTCAGTATTGAGTTTTTCTCTACCCGACAGAATCATAGCAGCCCAGTATTTATCCCCCCAGACAGTCAATGATGGCTGGTCAGCGATTCTGTTGATTCTACCTGGAATCAATGCAATCCCAGGGCTGACGCTGCAGAACAGGAGCCAGACAAGGATCAATGAGTCTGTGATGGGATCACAACCAGCTGTTGCTACCGTCCAAGGTTATGGCTCTCAAGCTCAGGTGTTGTCTAAGCAAATCTGCTCATATTAAATATACTGCATCATGGTTATCAGTCACCGGGAGGTTGTTGTGGGTTAAACAGTTAAAAGATGTGAATACGAGGGTTGAAAGCAAGAGACTGTCATTTTTCAGATGCCATGACTGTCACAGTTGTTCTCAGAGGATGAGGCAAAGAAGAAAAGACAGCAGAGGAAGTGCAGCTCAACAGAGACCACTTGATGCGTCATAATTGTAATTCCCTCAGTTAGTTAATGATGCGTTTCACACAAAGCTTTACTGGGTCTGATGTTAATACCAGATTGGGTAATCAATGAGCGAAACAAAAAGTCCACTGTCATGTTCTTCACAAGGGGGATGTCCCGTGCCCATGGAATTGAGCTGTGACAGAGGTCATGGGCAAATGATGTAGCTTCCAGGCAGTGGAGGGCGTCTGAATCAGCAGGGGTTACGACCAGTTGGATGAGAGGTCAAGGGTCAAGGCCTCGTCCAGTGGCCCTTTGCGCTCCAGACTGCCGTAAACTGTGTCCTTCATTATCAGATTCCCACTTAGTGACCTGTCACTAAGTGTCTGAAACGTTTTGAGATTCTCAGACGATAAAGCAAATTTGTTTGTGTTGGAATTGATTTATCAGTTAGTCTGCAGGCAAATGTAACAACATGAAGTCATTTATCAAGCAAGGATGTCAAATATGGTTCCAGCTTCTCAAATTTAAGGAGATGAACATCTTTGGGCGGAAGATTTCACGTGAAGATACATTTATTACTAAGACCTGTAATTTTACTGGATACTATATATTGTATTATAGGGGAAAACCTTTTCACTATTTTTATTTTTAATATTTAATTATCTATTTGAAGAAGATTAATTAATAATGAAATTCAGTATTGGTGATTTTGTTTTGTTTCTTTCTTTTAGTTATTAAACAGTTATGTAAATCACACACATTTTGATGTGGTTGTTCTCTTGTCAGAAACAACTTGCTGCGTTTGTTTCTGTTTATGAGTGTTTGCTGCTCTGTAAAACATTGTGTAATGGACCAAATGTTGTTAAAATGGCTTTAAAAATTAATGACTTCATCTGATAAAAATCAGAAGAGCAGGCAGTGTTCTCACTGAAATCCTGTTCAGCAGCATATAAACACAGTGCAGTGAAAGCTGCCTGGTTTGAGGTAAACATATGATCTAAGCTGATGACACTAATTAAATCAAACACAAGAATACCTGAGACTCTCCACTGTCAATACAGAGCCGTGTCTGTCTCTATTTGTGTCATTACTTCTTCCTTAAGCTCCATTTCTACACAGTTCTGTTTGAACATGTCTTATCTCTTGCACAGTTAATGAAATACAACATAAAAAATCATCAGGATGGCTCAAAACTAAACGAGTATTTCGTCTGGAGCCTCCAAGGGTTCACTGGATTGCTCAGATTTCGCGTTGACAGTCCAACCTGATGGAGAAACGCAAACGACGCGAGGGGAAACAAGGACGAGAGTAAGTCAAGACCGTGAGTGACGAAATGTGGGGAGAGGGTGAACAAGAAAACAAGCACCAGAGGGAGCGACGGAAGAAGGGGGAAAAAAAAGGGCGAACGAGTGAAAAACAGAAGGCCGTGTAGACGGGAATGTGGGCGTTTTTTTATTGGTGTCATGAGAGGAGAAATCAATAAAAGAGGTGAAAAAAGCCTCCGGGTTTTAAGAGCCTCATCACCGCGGCAATTAAAGGGGCCTTCAAAGAGTCGGTCTAATCAGCGGTTAAATAAAGATAGGAGCAGGCGGCGCTTTGGATGGCCCCGCTCCTGTAATCTAACACCTACTGCCCTGCACTCAGTGGCCCCTTGAACTCGTGCATGTGTGTGCGTGCGTGTGCGCGTGTGCATACACACACATACTTGTGTGTTTATGTGTCTTTTCTCCACTCACACACATGTCGGTGAACAGAGTGCCCGGACGTGTTTCTGACAGCTTGTATGTGGTTAACAGACTCTTAAAAGGCAGATTAACCCGTTTAAGCTTCCTCTCTGCGTCCTTCTCTGTCAGTCTCTCATATCTGACCTCTGACTAAACCAAAGTGAGACAAAGCAGATATGTATGCTCGGCTTATATATTGCTGTAATAGCAAAGCAGTCTACCCTCTGTACCTGTGACCCTTCCGCTTACCTGTCGCCTTATCTGCCGCTCCATAGACTCATTCATCATATGTGTAGGTTCTCACTGTGATAAGGTGCCGACCGGTGAGTCAATACTCCAGCCTTGGGTCTGTCTTCACGAGCCTCTCCCTGCTTAAAGAGGCACTCTGTGGACACAGCAGATTCCAGGCTGAGCAATGAGTTTGCTTTGGGCACACAGAGGCCAAGATAGACAGGTGAAAAAGGCCCTTTACACAATGTCATTGCATGTCATTCTGCAGTGTTTTAAGTTTACTGGGCGAGTTACTTTAGTTCATCCTTAGTTTGTAGAGTCTTGTTTATGGACTTTCATATGTTTTAATGCAGACGAGGGCACGTGAAGTCATCTTCTTATTCTATTTTGTTTCACATTGGCAAAATAGCTCCATTCACTGTAGTCCAAAGGTAACAAATCTCTAGTTTAACAACGGATACAATGATGAACATTGCTCATAAAATGAAATGAAGTATATTTAGCATCTTTCAGCTCATTGTTTTGGTTTTTCAGCTTGCAGCTCCATTGTTAAATTCAGTCTTGTCACGTACAATACATGAAAATTTGCATCAGCCGCAGCAGCAGGTTGCAACAGTTTTCTGATTTCCCACCTGTTCACCGCCTGCCAAGTTAGCGGCTCGCTGGTTTAAATGACAAACATCGCTGGCAGCAGATTAAATCGACTGGACATAATGATATTAATTTCATAAGTGACTTGCCTAAAGCCCAAAATAAAACTTGTCTGTTGCTTGCTTAATATTCTTTCCTACACTCTTGTTTTGACTTTATTTGTGCAGACACAGATTGTGTCACTAGCTCGTGTCTCATACTGCTCATCTCATTTTCATTTTATATTAATGTAGAAGCCATCAAAAGAATTACAGATCCCAAATGAATCTCTCTGTGTTAGAGCCTGTGATTTCATACTGGATTCTCTCACACACAAACTCCTGCTGTACACACCTGTGCTTGTGTTCTTCTGATACTTGTGCTCTGTCACACCGATGTTCCCCAAATCCTTCTCCCCTCCTCCCCATTAACCCCTGACACCTTTCCCCTCCCGGCATGTCCCCGTAGTTAAGCCAGCATTATCAGCGGGCTCATTAGGACAGCATTAGTGTCAGAGATGGACACACTGATATGGCTCCACAGCTGGATCAGGGAAGGCAGAGAAGACCCCAAGCCGTTTAGTTTTTTTTATCTTCTTCCCGGCCTCCCGGTCTCTTCACACTATTGTTTAAGGATGCCTCAGTTCTGACACCGAGGGTCAGAGGTCACTCGTCCACAGGAGCCATCCTGTTCCCTCTCCCCAATGCACTGTCACTATGATTCACCACTCACACGAGTCCCTGTCACTCGGCCCCGACACAGCCGTCACTCACACGCATGTGAAAATGCAGAACTATGCTTGCGGGCAGATGCATACTTTTATCACCAGCAGCTCCTCACAGGCCCCGCGTCTACTTAGAAGTCACAGCACTTGAGATGATGCACAAAAACCCTCCAGTAGTGTCTGAAGCTTTTCTTTAACAAGTACAATGACCCGGTATTTACTGGACACATAATCTTAGTGGCGTCTGCTACCCACCCCCCCTCCCTCTACAAAAACACGCACAAGACTAAAATATACACGGTTTTTGAAAACAGTCACTCGTGTCTTGTTATTCCTCAGGTACAACACATCAGTCAGAGTGTTTCAGGCCAAATATCTGCCTGTCACATGACTATGTGTGAATGCAGTTATTAGAGGCGGCAGTTTATTTGACTGTCTTCAGTGTTACCAAAAAGATAAGGGAAATATTTTTATTACTTCCTGTTATCTTCCTTTTAAAGATTGCACCACAACAAACATATGCAACAAACACACTTTAATATCTGTGAAAAAAAGAGCAAAACCTCAAGTCTGAAACTAAATTTTCATGTGAAATCGGTCTCAGGTTCAGCTTCTACTGCAACTTCTCCTGAATATAAGGCTGAATTTATATCCAGTGAAGCTTTTGGTGTGGTAAACCAGAGATTGTCCTGTTACGAGCCAAAACATGTTCACTATGATGGTTATAATACATTTTTGAGCCTGTATTGTATTGTTGAAGTATTGTATTGTTTCACAGTTTGTGGTGTGGTTAAAATTATGTTGCTTTTAGTATTATGTCCTACCTTTTTATATCAGTGTTAGTAGTTAAGCTCTTTAACCAACATCAGAGACTGGCTTTTTTTCTCATGAATATATTATTGTCACACAATAAGGGGAGGGAGGGTCACTTTTTTCTACATCAAGATGCTGCCCTGTTAGCATCTTTTCCACGTGAAGCATAGAAGAGTGTCAGACTCTCAGATAGAAACCCGGCAGCCTTGGCCCTGTAACCCAGATAGCACCACTTAGGAAAACCACTGCCCACATTCCCATCGCCGGCAAATGGCTCCTTCT
Organism: Polydactylus sextarius; assembly: GCA_016801845.1. Lineage (NCBI taxonomy): Eukaryota > Metazoa > Chordata > Actinopteri > Polynemidae > Polydactylus > Polydactylus sextarius. The sequence continues at coordinate 10,301,616 of CM028918.1, forward strand.
CCTAATCATTAACACACAAATGGACCATGTTCTTGTGTGTTCGTGCGTGAGACAGTGTGTGCGTGTGTGTTGATGTGTGCGTTTGTTGTGTACTTTGTGCTTGACACAAAGCTGTGATAGATATAAAAAGCTGAGACCCACTTAGAGCTCAGGTTTAAATATAGCAGCGCAAGATACTTGCAGCCATGCTCAGTCTCTACCTCTCTCTCTCTCTCTCTGTCTCTCTCTCATTTTGTGTGTGAGAGTGTGTTTGTGTCGGTTTGTACAGTGTGTGTACTTAAGAACGGATGTTTGAATGGGTGTGTTTATCAGTTAAAAAAGAAACCAGTAGATGTTAGGTGACCTCCTCACATGCAAAGGTGCTGTAATTTTTATGATACAGCAAAAGGTGTTTGATCTATGCAGCTGTGTGTTTGTGTGTGTGTACACGTGTTAGAGAAAGTTTTGAGATGTTTTTCCAAGAAACTGCCTCAGCCCAGCTTTGTATTTATATCTCATAAAAGTATAAGAACACAAAAGGAGCTGCCAAAAGTCTCACTGTTTTTTTTTTCTCTCTCCCTTCGTCCCCTTAAGGCTGTTCTTTAAAAAAGCGAGTGAGAGAAAGAAATAGAAAGGGAAAGAACAAAAAAAAAAAAAAAAAAAAAAAAAAAAAGAGGCAGAGCAGGTGAAGAGATGAAAAGTGAGTGAAGCCCTGACTCAACAGTATCGGGTGTTCAGGTGTGTATACACAGGGATCAGAGGTGAGAGGATGTGTGTGTGGGAGTGAGTGCAAGAGGGTCTCACACGTCATGGCAGAAGTCGCTGGTTTCACATCTGTCAGGTGACTGGTGTCCTTAGCAACGACCCTCCTCGGGGAGAGATCTGATTGGCTGCTTGGACCCTGAGGCGACAGGTGAGGGTCGAAGTTCAGAGGCTAGTGGGCCGGGGTCTTGTGTGGGGCGGAGAGAGGAGTTCAGCGACACTGATGACCTGAGCTGTTTTCAAACAGTCACATACAAACAGTCAGACCTACATGTGTGTTTGGGATGCAAATCAATATAGCTACAAAGAAGATGCCTAATGATGCCTCATATCTTTTTCTACTTTGTTATTGTATTTTTTACTGGCATTAAACCGATGTCACAGGAACTGTCAACCTATGAATTTTACCTACCGTTAAAATGAAAGTGAAAACACAGTGAAGACATGAATCAATATATAAAAGTGTCAGTCTGCTGAAAATTTAGATAATTTTTCCCTCAACAGTTCCTTTTTACCCTCTCCATCTACCACAGGAAGGGAGAAAGAGGGAGCGGTGCTATTACTCTGATTATGAGAATGAATGAATAACTTCCTGCTGCTGGTAGAGAGAGTGCCTGTGTAAGTGTGTTTGTTATCTGGCCTGGGTGTTTTATCAGGATCAAACAGCAGCTCCGACATTAGCTACAGAGGACTCCGCTCTTTTATCTGTGGTGGCGAGGGATAATAATTCTCTTCATACAGAAATCACGAGCAACAGATGTAGTTTGTGTTCAAGGAAAAACTGTTAAGACAGGGGATTTGGTGGAGGGAATTCACCCACCTAAATCTCACGCAACATATGCACCACACTTAAAGGAGCTGGTGGTGGGTATGCTGTACCTGCAGTCAGGAAACTCAACAGTCATCACTGGAAGAAGACATAACCTGTCTGTTAAAGTTTTCCCATATGGGAGTCATAGTCGCCTTCCAGTCCCAAACTTTATTCCCATCAGGGTACCACCGCCTTGTACACTTCCCAAACATCTGGTGATTTTCCATCCTGCACCATTGTGATGAATAGACGGAGGTATCGTCATTCCAAAGTGAGTGCCAACAAATCATCACCGATAAATATGTTTGTTCTCTATTTGAATGAAGCGTTCCTTTAGGGTGTGTGTTGGATTGTGTCAGTGTCCCCGAAGGAAGGGCAGTTACTATCTTGGATAATTTTTTAGGAAGCGAAAACATGACCTATGCCTTGCTCAGCATTCAAAACATCAGCAATCAGCTTTCAAGCCAGCATCTGATCATGGAAACTAATAATACTCAGGTAGTTTAATATAGTGTATTAAAGTCTAAGTTTTTTAAGTCTATGTTACATTATACTTCTACTCTAATACATCTCTAATACATCCACTGCTCCCCTATCTTTTTTGGAAAGTGATTAAAAAGAAATAATCTTATACATCTACATCTAAATCTTATAATTTATGACTTGTTACAAGTAAACAGTGTGAAACTTGATGTCTCCTTTTCTGTGGTGGTGTAGCAGATCTGTTAGTCTCCGCTGGTTCCTCGGTTTTCAGGGGACTTCCGCTCTCAGCTGAGGGTGGCCCCGCTCTAGACCTAAGTCGGCTCAGAGATCATCTAGAGACAGACACAGAGCAGGTATGGATTAACATAATCCACCTAAATCAACTCTGGATGACAGCCAGACACCGAACAGCATGTGCATGCAGTACACCTACATATACATACTTTCTCTCCCCCTTTGCTCCTTTATTTCCAGCCCATATGAGAAAATCTTCTGACACGATAATTACATGAAGTACCTTCTCACACCATAAATCATCTTTGTCACTCTTTTAACAGATGAACACACCTGCATACATCTGAACGACGATCACCACCTTGGGCAAGCACAGTTGCAGACACACACCCAGCAATTTGGTAATATTGCCCCAATTGAGAATCTAGTATATAATGAGTATATGGGAAGACATAGCCATGGTGTATGTTTTCATTGCATATTAAATCATTGCCCTCTCTGACATTGTCTTTGAACTGTCAGGGAAAAGACATTTTCTTTCCAGATATATGGATTTTCTTTTTGCCCAACCCCCTTAATTTTAGTACAACACAATGCAGAGTGAGGGACAGGGTGGGGGACCGGGGTCTCTCGTTTGATGTGTTCTTACCCTATCCAAAGTAAAATATCCCTCTAGCTTTGATGTGTTACCTTAAAACCCGTCCCCCCCTTTTGGTTCACTTGCGGGAAACTGAGAGTGATCACACACACACACACACACACACACACACACACACACACACACACATATGCATACTTGGTATTTGGCCAGGTATATATGCAGTCAATGAAGCTAATGGTGTGGGTTTCAGGGTGTGTGTATGTACATGTACATACAGCCATGTAGGTTTCGCTGCTTGCCAGGATCCCTTCATTCAAGCCATGCTACAACGGGGATTCGATGGGCTTTGGGAGATTTAATCGCGCTGGGAGTTTGAGTGAGCAAGAGGAAATACCCTTAACAAGCAGAGTCAAAGTGTGATTAGCATTCATTTTTCCCTCACGTCCGTTAGTTTATGTGTGCGCCAGCCTGTTCTGGTGACTCACATCCCTCAAGTAATGACACATTATCCCTCAACACACGCTGTAAGCCCCTGCTACTTTACAGCCATGATCAAAAGCAGTAGTCATACAGTTGTTTCATCACTCTTATCCACTAACTAAGCCCAATCATTGCTTTTATTAGAAATCCCAAACTTTAGATCCAAGTTATTGCTTTTATGATAAATCCCTCAGCCCTGTTGGGCCCAACTTTCATCTAAGTTCAACCCCCAAATTTCAATTCCTGATCCTGGCTTTGACGACAAATCAGAAACTTTAATTCCTAATACTTTTGTGTTTATTAAAAACTCCCAACCTCAAGTCCGGTAGTTGTGTTTATGATGAACTCCTAACCTTTCCTAGCCCGTTCGGTCCAACAGTAATATAGTTCCCCCCTGCCCTCCTCAGTTGGACACTAACGAGACGCTGCACACTGACCTCTGCAGCGGCTCAAATTAGATGTAAATTGTGCCTGATTTTTACGGGGGTCTCTAACGCGATCCAGATCCCCCCGCCATCGCGGCCAGCGGGTCAACGCCGTGAGAACGTCTCGCTCCCTAACGACATTTGGAGTGGTCGATGAGAGGGGTCGCGGGTAATGGTGACCTCACTGGCCTACACTTCACTTCCTTCTAATTAGAGCGCTGGGCCAGATCAAAGGAGCCAACCGCATCGCAGCAGGAGGGCTACTGAAGAAGGAGGGAGGGTAGTAAAGACGAAGAGGAGGAGGAGGAGGAAGATGAGGGGGCAGAAGGAGGGTGAGGTAGAAGCCTTTTCTATAAGTAATGGGGTGCAGAGAGGATGGGGGAGTTTTTGAGGGTTTTTTTTTTCATTAGTCCTGGAGGTCAGTGGGACTCTCAACCTGTATGCATCGGTATGCACTTGCTTCTATAGGTAGCAGGAGTGCCTTAAAGAGGACAGACTAATAGAAAGGTAGTGGAGGGAAGAAATGTATTTTTGTGTGAGGCAGAGAGTGAGGAAAGAGGGGTGGAGGGTTAAGCATGGGACAGAATAAACCATTATTTCATGGCCCTTCAGGAGAACGACGCACCTCAAGCGCTGTCTGCTGGTCTGGTCTGTGTCTGGCCACAGCTGTGGAGACGGACCCAGACGCACAGGAAGTAAAGCATTTAGCACTTCCTCTCTCATGGATGTGTGTGGCTAGAGCCCCTAATCTTGAACGTATGTACAAATGCAAAGTGGATATGCTCTCTTTCTCTGTCTCTCTCTGTCTCTCTCTCTCTCACACACACACACACACACACACACACACACACATCATCTCGGAGGAAGCCACGGACACACAGGACCGTCGCACAATAACAAGCCCCAGATTACATCTGTTTCCACGGTTACTAATGAGTGCACAAGCAGGCAGGATTAGAATATATAATTAAAGGTATCCACTTGGGGACATTTTGTTCCAGGAGAATGAAAGTGTGAAGGCATAAGATATAAATCAGTATTATGGGAAATCACTGCTGTTATGGAGGTTATAGTTGATTTTTTTTATTATATCTTAATTATTATCTTAAAGCCTTTAACATACATTGTTAGAACTAAGTCAGAATGCTGTTTTTTTTTTTTTTTTCGAGAGAGAATGAGCATTGAGAAGAGATCAAATATGTAATAATATGGATGATGAGATGTAAAATAATGACTTAACTGCCTACATTATATTTGATGTCTTAGTTACCTGAAGCAACATGACCCCACTGACACGGCACCGTTGAGATCTGAACTCCCACCAAAGCTGCTGTGTTCGCTGCCATATGTAGGGCAACTTATTTAGCATGAACGTATGAATGACTGAATCATTTTTTACGCCTTTTCCACGACCCATACCTCATGACGTTAATTGCCACCAAACAGATCTGATGTGTGTTTCTACCAACGTCTTATAACGTGGCCACTTACAAGAAACACACACATTAGCTTCATATAGGAAGAAAAGAAGCGTTGTTTCATTGGCTGAAGCTTCTGCTGCTGATTTAATTACCTCCTCTGCCTGGAAGGCACGGATCAGGGCAACAAAAATCCTTTTTCAGTGATGCATACATTTTTTGGGATACACAGCGCGTCTGTTAAACTCAGCTGAAAAGCAAAAACCTAACGTAGCTTTTTTTTAAGGTGGGAAACTAAAAATGTTTTTTTGAGAAACATTGCTACTGCTGCTTGTTTCTTTTTTGCAAATAATTGACTTATCTAAATCTTATTTTTAATTGAATAAATAAAATAAGACTCATTGATAATAATGGCAGTAGGCTTTAAGTTCAACAGAATAACTGTGGATCATTTTTCTGAAAGTATTTGGGGAAAACACCATCACCATCTTGAAGGGTTTTTAGAGAACACTGTGTTCTTTCTCATCTATGGATTGTGTATGTGCTTGGAAACTATGTTCTCTGGAGTCAAGTTTCAAGACAGAGCCCTGAAATGTACTGGGCTGTTATAAATGTATGGCATGCTATGTTCCATGTGTTGTTATTGCTCTGGTGTTGCTCTTGCGTGATAATTAGTGTGAATTTTTACAGTGCATCATAGCAATTTTAGCAATTTAATGACTGGGTCTGAACAAGGAACGTTCCAATATTGTTACTATAAAACCTAATCAACGTTTTACTGTTCTTAACCATACATTTGGAATGACGACCAAAGCAATGCAGCACAACAAGGTTTAAGTAGTAATTTTCCAGTGATCTGCTATCTAAACTCTGTCAAATCCTGTGGTTTTTGTCCATGAGATGGATGTATCAGGAGGTATACGTCCAATGTTACGCTAACCTCTCCTATGTGTTCTCTTAATCGTGCTGCGGATGGAAAGATTGCGAATTTCATATGTTGGGAGCTGCGTGCAGGGATCAGCGACTAGTGAAACAGCATCCTGGGAAGTTCAGAGCTTTGATGAAGCCAGAATTCCAGGAGCTTCCCGTAATCGTGGGATAAGGCTGTGTCATCCCTGTCACTCACCTGGGTTTATCAGCAGGAAATCTGGAAATGAGATGGCATTCCTGCCCCCTTTAGGAACTCAGACGGCTCAAACCGCAGACAAAGAGAGCCAGTCACAGATGAGATGTGATTTGACACTGTGCACACTGCTATCTCACACCTTGTCAAAGCATATAATCTTTTGAGATAATAGTTTTGTATGTTTCTAAACTGAAGAGAAACTGTTGTTAACAGAGACCGTTCTGACTGTTAGATCACAGTGATTAAAAACCTGTTTGTAAAAGTAAAAAAGCAAACAAAAAACAGACCATCCTCACTCAGCTCTGTACACCCCCCGGGGCAAACCAGTGAACTATTTAGAACCCCCTACTATTAATGTTGACATGTTCACTGACCTAGTCTATCAACACACACACACATAATTGGTCCACCCCTTCTGTGCTAACTGGCCCTGATATCATGTGTGTCGTCTGATACACGCTGATCTGACCTCAGTATGTGCCTTAGCTGCCCTCTGGTTCTAAATGTACCCATCAGAGCCCTGTTTTTCTAAAAGTAGCCCCACACCCCCCTGGTGGGCTAGAAAGCACTTCTTACATTTATGGGATGTACAACCAACACAGCCACATATCACTGACGAAGCTGTCAGGGTGTGGGAATAAAATGTTATTTCATAAACAAAGCCAAATACAGAGATATACTTCTGGCTGTGGCAATTATTTTCATCATAGATTAATCATTCAAGTTATTAAAAGTCAGTGAATAGTGAAACCTGGTCATTACAGTTTCTCTGGTTCTAATTAACTCAAAAATAAACATTTTGAATTGATCGCCAAAATTGTTGCAGAATAATGACTATTTGACTGACAAATCATTTTAGTTCTAGGTCACAGCACATCTCTGTAATCTTTCTAAAACATAATTAAAAGATTAAGTGATTGATTTATCACTAACCATGAACATTTTATTGAGAAAAGGATGAAGATTTGCTGATTATATTTGGAAAAATAAGTGGTTGATTAATCAGTATTGAAAGCATTTGTATGCATGGATTGATAAAGATGGACATGGAGGACATGGTTTTTCAAATCATGGCACATTGGTGCTAAACATGCACAGGAAACATGAGCACATATTCACTGTACTGCTGCTGCTGCTGCAACCAACACACCTGTGATATTTCACATAGAGCCATTCAGACATAAAAATATGTTTCCAAACACTCAGGCTAACAGCCAGCTATCCACACCAGCTCATTATGGAAACAATTATTGGGGTAATCAACTGACCAAATTATAGACCAATAACTGAGGCCTTATTGTCTGAAGGGGAACACAGCGGCCTTCTTCTCCGCTGTCCGGATCGAACGCATCATTTTGGGCTTGACCCCTCGCACCCCTTCAACCCCTCTGCTTTCTTCCCCACCCCTAATACCTTCCTGTCTCCATGATCGAGGCTTTGGAGGTCAGGCTGTGTAAAAGGTCAGGGTTTAGGGGTCATGCTGTCACTCAGACGGGTGCCGAAAATACTTGCCATGTGATTTTAAACCACGGAAGAGCTGGAAGCTATGGGCCACGCTGCAGTGAGTTATGTCTCCACGTCATTGACCTTCTTTACAAATAGTAAGCATGTATACTCCCACAAGCTTACATCTGACAATGTACTACTGTATATTGACTAAACAACTGTATAGGTGTTGTTTGACCTAAATACCAAGTTCATTGTTCACAACACAAAAGCAAACTAACTGGAAGAAAACAGTTCTTTAAACTAGCCCACAGGAATCCAGTGATAATGGGTGTGAGGAGAGGTGGCCAGGCTGTTAAAGCTCTGGTAAAATCCTTGAGGTTGGCTGTAGCTGGGCTCTGGCTCTGTATACAAGCCTCTCTGACGGATGTTTGCTGGCACAGACACTCACATCAGCCACGGTGCTAACGCTGCAATGTAAATCAGAGATGCTCTGTTAGCACTGCAACGTAAATCAATCACATCCCTGCTACCACAGTCTGCGGGAGCTGAATGAGCCTGCATCGTGTGCTGCATTCCCTAACAGTGTCTCACCTGCGCTGTGGTGGCAACGTGACTGTTATGGCTTAGCAGGTCTCTCTCTTCCTCTTCTTCTCTGTTAACACGCACACTTTGCACCCACGCTCTGAAATATGTCTCTCTTCAAGGAACTGCAACTTGAGAATACTTCTTAAGGTTCTTGTGAATAGGACTGGGTGATGTACCTCATAAACTGACATGCAAGTGACAAATGGTGCACTGTGTTGTAAGTGTGTGCAGGTATCTTCATTTACCAGGATGCTAAGAGGACATAGTTTTTTTTCTTCAAGTCTGTTTATTCATGCTTAAGATTCCCTGCATCTTCTGTGGTAGTGTCTTATCTCCATTTAAACAGAGAGCACTGCAGAGAGAGGGCACTGTTATGAAAGAGAGGATGTAAAACATCCAAAGTCAGTGACTTGGCAAGCGTTTGAGTTTTTGTTTTCTGTGTCTTTTATGACTCGTAATGCAGTAAATGCACAAATATGTGATTGCGTGTTGCTGCAAAAATCTTGGCGCAGAGTTTGTATTTGTTCTGCGTTTTCTGTTGTTTTGTGTTTGCAGGGTTGATGACAGGTTTTGTCAGATTATGCCCCCAACCAGTTACTTTCATCATGAAGTAAAATAAGGTTTTGAGTATTTTGTTGCTCATTCCCATCTGTGCCAGCTTCAAAAATCAGCTATGAATATTGAATGTCTTCAGTGACCTGTTTTTTAACAAAAAAAAAAAAAAAACAGCATTTCTCTCAAAAGGAAGAAAAATGATAATAAATCACACCTGTGTGTGGTTACCTTCCTCTTTTAGAGGATGTGGAGTTTTGGAACTGCCCGTATCTGAGACTATAAAGATTCCTGCCTCCTGACCCGGAAAGGCAGGCCTGTAATAAGAACCATCAAATCATGTGATTGATCGTCCAACGCCGCTGAGAGCAGAGAATGCAACAGGCTGGATGGGCCAGTGCTTGCCAATGCAAAGGATGGTATGTGGGTGTGTGTGAGAAAAAAGACGCGAAGACAAGACAGAGAGAGCAAAGGAGGGAGAGAGACTGTTTGATAGGGTGGACGGGGAGGAGGGCAGATAATTTTTTTTTTTTGCCTTTCAAGACAGAGATGACAGATGGAAAAAGAGCCTTAGAAGAGACGTTGAAAAAGTGGAAAAACGAGAATCTTGACATCGAGAGGAAAAGAAGGTCAGACGAGTCGGAGTGAGAGGGATCAGCGACAGAGACCCCATTAACCTGCAGCCAGGTGTAAATCGCTGCTGTCTGGGCCAAACTTTCTGTGAATAGATCTGGTATGTTCCCCTGTTAACGATTACAGCGTTGTTTCTCAACAGTTTCGTCCCACAGCGGGTCAAATCTTAGGCGAGGTGATGTTCAAGTGACAGATGCCCTGCAAAATCACAATGCACTAAGGAGAAAGGAGAAGAGGGAGTGGACGTGTTGAGCAATTGTTCTTATCCCACACCTGATGTCATGTTTTATGTTACCTCAAAGCAGTGAGAGACAAACGGCTGCACATTCACCTGTGTGGGTGTAAACATACTTTTCAGTAGTTGTATTTCGTTGAAAATTTTCACTTGATGTGTTTGCGTATGAATAACAGACACTTTTGGACTGAAAACACAAGTGTGAGTTCCCTCAAAACCGCCGAGAAGCTGTGATACGCCGGTGTCATAATCTCCTCTAATCCGATTAGTTTCATGTATAAACTCTGTCCTGCGGGTGATGAGGGATGAGGAGAAACACACAAACTCTCTCTGAGAACTTTGTCACACCTGGAGCTTCCAACTTCCAGGCGTCACACTCGACTGAACGGAAGTCTTAAACCCCCCCTCCTCATCCCCCACCTCCTGATAAGGATCGCGGGTCTTGAGGATCGGGGTTCAGTAGGAAGAAGACAGAGAAAGAGAGAGAGAGAGAGTGAAGAGATGATAGTGTGAAACGGTGGGAAAGCAGGGGTGGTTAAATGTGGAGTAGATATGTATGTATGTATTCCTAGGTGGCAAGTGTGGAGGGTGGAGAATTTGAGCTTGGATGGGGGGGTGACAGAATGATGATGGGGGCAGATCAGAGCCCAAAGCTGTTTTTTTTTAAGGTAGGAAGGGTTGATTGATTAACAGTTTAAAGCCCCTAGGGGAAACCTGAGTTGAACTTCCTGTACTTTTCTCACGTGTTGCCTGAAACAGTAGAAACAAAACAAAAAAACAAAAGCAATATCAAGCAGGTTACAAGAAATGCTACATTAACATTAAACAAATATATTTGTTTTGTATCTACTTTATATTGTTTCACTAAACCGGTTTCAGGGCACTGTAAAAAATTTTATACATAAGTAAAAAACCTACAGGAACAATAGAGCACTTGTGAGCAGCTCGCAGAGCAGCAGGGGTAAGAGGCGGAGAGGGGAAAGAGTGGTTTTGAGAAGAAGTTGTTGTGCAAGTTAAGAAGGAATGCAAAGTGTTTGAAAAGATATTAGATAAAGCTGGCAGAACATTCTCTGTGTTTGGCTGTGAACTGTCGCTGCGAACGCCAAGCCTCGTTCCTCCAACGGAGGCCCAGCGCTACAACTGAACAGAATGCGGCGAAACACACACAGACTGTATACACAGGCACACACACACACAAGCATACAGCCTCAGGGCTGTTAACAGGCTGTGTGGTGAGACAGAGACTGGGGAATTTAGTCACTGTGTGAAATTAGTTTCATTAGTTTGTGATTGACAGATTATATAATAACAGTTGCACGAAGGCCGTGCGTTTTCGTCGTCTTATCGGCGTTTTGAATCGGCCCGGGCCTCTCACATAAGTTGATGACATAACAAAAACAGTCGGAAATTGTTTTGTGAAAATGTGCTTTCAGGGATTTTACAAGAAGTGACTTTTTTTTGATACATTTTTGACAAGTAAACAAAAGCAAGTTCACTGTTTTCTACAGAGGTGAAATGAAACACTGCCTGGGAAAAAAAAGAATAGGAGATTTTGCATCGCAGGTAACCAAAGCAACACCGCAACTTGATTTTATTACTTTCAAACTCTCACTCAGAGCTACTGTATCTGCACATGGTGTCAGAGCAGTGTAGGAGGTAGTTAAAGGGGAGGCAGTTGGACCAGGCAAACTGCGTTCTGGTTTTAAGACAGGCTGATTAGCCCGGGGACACTGTTAAGGTCATAGCTAGGCTATAAAGGAGAAAAAGATAACCGAATGACAGTTAAATTTACTTTTGCTGTAGGCGGATTGTTTCCATGCAGACATTACATCTGCCTCTGACTCTTGGCTGGTGTATTACAGAATAGATAAGAGTAGGTTGCTGCATTGTGAGACTGTAAGAAATGCTATTGTATGTGAGAGAACCAGCAATTAAAAAGACTCCAAAGAAGTTTGGAATGCTAGATTATTATTTGAACAGTTTCTTGAGTCAATACTTTATCGTTGCTGCAGGTGCCACTCACACCTTCACTGGAATTGCTTATTATACTGCAGCTTACTTTTTAACTGCTAATGCTCAAGTTGATGCTAGTGCTTGGACACGGCATTACGACAGAGCTGAATAATGGTTTATATATATATATATATATATATATATATATATATATATATATATATATATATATATACAGTTACAGAGCTGAGAGAAGGGCAAATGAAATGAAAGTATGCGTTTATGCCTTTTAATGACCTCTAAACACAGCCACGGTGTTGGAGAAGATGCTGGTGATGCATGTTAAACTGGTCACTCAACAACGATACATGGAGCCTATGGACCACAGAATGTCCCGACACAGCGTTTTTCATTTTCCATGCGTTGCGGAGAGAAAGCACAGAGGCCGATGAGGGCAAACACACACACACACGAACACACATATACGCACACAGTGGCACTTAGGCCCTGGAAATTTGCTGACATGTCTGCTTTGACCAGGCGGCGCTCAGTCTGTGTCGCAGCCGAGCAGTTCGACTGTGACAACGCCGCTAATGACACTCCTCACCCAACGAAGGGTGACGTGAGGACAGACGCTTACTCACAAGCAGCAGTTTATAGATGTAACGGGGATAGGAAAATATAATTAATCACCGGGATGTCCAGTGAAAAGATGGTATTGTCAATAGCTGGAGAGAAAACACATACAAATGCCAGTTTAGCACAGAACGTCAATATCTTGTTTTTAACGTTTTTAACATTTTCACTTTATTTTGTTCATCTTCTGTGTCATTTTTACATATTTCAGCATTTTGAAATATAGAAAATACACTCTCGTAATGCTCTGACATGAACAGGGAAGCATTTTATTTGCTGACACACCCTCTGAGTTTGTAGACTGGAAATCAGACATCAGCCTTTTTGCTGTGGAGTTGTTTGGGTTGAGGAGGAGAAAGTGGGTCAGTCTGAAACACCCCGGGGAGGCAGGAGCAGCAGTGGATGGATGGAGGGGTACAGGCATGCGAGTGTGATGAGGGTTGTTGTTGAGACGGGAATGGATGGGGTGGGAGGCGGGTGTGATGGGATGAGAGTTGTAGAGTAAGAAAAAAGGAGACGAGGAGAAACAGGAGGATGCTGTCTGTCTACTCATGCGAGAAGACTAAACTCTTGAACCCTCCAGTCTTCTCCTAAAATCTCAATAACTGCTTGTTTCTCTCTATGAACACAGCACACATGCTATCATTATACATTATCTGTTAATCCTGTCAGGTATTGTCTACTGTTTTAATTACTCTTTTCCCCATTATTGAATGTCAGAAAATAGAGCAAGTCTAACTTTTTACAGATGTCTTGCTGTGGCTGTCAACAGCTGTTTAAAATCAATGAATATATGTCATTTTTAGTTCAAAAAATATTTTATCATCAAAATAATGCTGAAACTGACACTTTTGTGATTCTTATGATAAAGTTCTCAAATGTTAGATAAAAGTTTTTGATTTACATCTGGATATGTAATTGCAAATTTGACAGGACATCAGACCTTTTTCTGTACTCTGTATTCTGTGCTCTGACACAGATTGTTAAGTGATAAACAAGTTTCAAAGTTCAATACCCAGTCCTACTCTTTAATTTAGTTTTCTTTTGTGTCTCGGTCTACGCTTGACTTGAACCTGAGCAGAAGTGACAAAAAGTAGCACCGCAGAGAAAACAAAAAGGGAAGGTACAACGCAGAGGGAGGGATGAAATAGTAATGAGAGGAGATGGGCAGGGGCATGCCACTACTGAACAACACCCTCTCTTCTCCTTCTCTTATTCGACCCCCGCTGTGATAATGTCTCGCCTCGTCTCGTCTTCTCCATCTTCCCGAACTCTCCTGTTCTGTTCTCCTGTAACCGTGAGTTTCTCTCTCTTTCTCCATCTCCTGTTTCTGTCCGCGACAGCAGGGGAGAAGCAGCCTGGAGGGGTGAGAGACACTGAGATGAAATGTGTGAGAGAACACTTTCTTCCAGTCTGTTGTATAAAGCCATCAGTGTCCCTTAGAGTTAAGCCCTGCCATTCCCTCCCGACGTCTGTCCTCCTCACCCTCTGTCTAGTTATCAAAGTGTTTATTCAGCCTGGCATTGTTTCCTCTCTCCTCATTTTCAGAGAGGAACTCGGATAGGAGAGGGTGATTCAGTGCATTCACATGAGGACAGTGGGAGCAACTGAAAATGAAAAGACATCTTGTGGAAGGAAGGGGAAGAGGGTGGGTGGGTGGGGGGGCACTTCTTCACACATGCCAGTCAGTGGGAGGGTATGAAGGCTTCAATGCCAGCGAGAGGTGGTGACGAGGTGGTGCAGGAATGGAAAAGAGGGGCCTCTCTGGATCGTGCCCCCGCTGATTGAGATGTACCCCACACAGGCAAACCCCACTTCGGGGTGGATCTCCAGCACAAGCACCCCCTTCCAGCCTCCGGGGCGCGCCAGTCCGAGTCAAGAGCCTGCTGGGAAGCAGCGTGTGGGGGGATGAACTTGACGTGCCGCTGGACGGAGTCTAAAGGATCCAGCGGGTGTGGGGGGGCGTGAGGGGAGCGGGGACAGGGCGGGTGAGGGAGAAGGGTGAGGCGGGGCGTGGGGTGGGGATGGGGTACAGATCGGTGCCAGGGTTGCCTGGGTTACGGGCAAAAGGAAGAGGCATGATATTCTCTCACTGTCTTGGAGGAGGAGTTTTTGTGTGTGTGTTGTTCTAATGTGCTATGCTGTCTGGTTGTGTGTCACTGCGCCGCTGTGGGGCTGCTCCGATTCCTGCCGCTCTGGTGTCTTCACTGCTGCCCTTTGATGATCAACACACCCACACCATGGATAACACACACACACACACACACACACACACACACAGAATGATATGAGCAGAGTAAAAAATCATCCTCACTTTTTTTGTGTCTAACCGCTTCCCTTTGATGGTGTATTACAACACACACACATACACATACATGTACACACTCATATTACGTTTTAAGTTGAAGTTGCTCTGTAATGTCTGGCAATTGGTCCTATTCAGTTGCTTTTATGATGGCCTAATCACAATAGTTTGAGAAATTTGGGCCGAGCCGACAGATTGATTGTATGTGCAGTGAGGTGCAGTGTGTGAGTGATTATGTGAGTCTGGTTTATATTAGGCCTCTGTCGAGGGATATAAAGCGGTTACTGTATTATGAGCTACTGAGGTGTTCTGGTATCCATTTGGATGAATCAGCATTGATGACTGAACTGTACGGGCTCACCCAGATAACTACTACTCTTCCCTGATCAAACAAACCACCAGCAGAGACCTCTGTCATGCTCCCTCTCACTCTATTATCTTTCTTTTCTTCTTCCTGGTCTTTTTCTCCACCTCTTTATCTCTTCTTTCTTTTCAGATTTTTAGATCTTTTCCCTTTTACTTTCTGGCCTTTCTCTGTCTCATCCCTCTCTCTTTACATTTACTTTATTCCTCTCCCACACTCCTATGTAATTGCCATCTGCCACTGGCAATCAGCGTTATTCAGATATGCCACAATTTCCAGTGTCATAGTCAGCGGGTTGGAGAGATAAAGAGAAAGAGAGAGAGAGCGGAGATGATGAGAGGAGAAATGATCCGTGATTCATCAGAAGCTGAAGAGAAAGAGGAAGTGTTTTTTTTCTTGTCTTTTAAAAAGGCAGCAAAAATGATTCAAGTGGAACTTTAAAAGAGGCGTTCAGGCTCCCAGGTGGAAATGTTATACCTGTGTGCAGATCTAGAGTGACACAAGGAGGGATGAGGGGGATCAAAGGCGGTCTGAGGGTAGAGGAGGCCAGACAATCACCCTAAAACAGATAATTGGCCAGTGCGGGGTTTATAATGGAGCTGTCAAAGGGCTCCCTTTTCACAGCACAATGGTATTTGTGTGCACGCGCAAGTGTGTGTGTGCACGCACGCTATATGTATGTGGAACGACGGGCTTTTAACATAGAGACTAAAGGTCAATGTTAGGGTCTCTACATGCCTCTGGGGGTATTTGGATGTCTGTAAAGTCAGGAAGAGAAAAAAAGGCAAGAGAGGAAAGACAAACAGAGGAGTAAAGTTGGAAACTATTAGATCAAGAGATTAAGATCGTTTGCCTCATTTGGGATGTAGATTTGTCTGCTCCGGCTTTTAATCGAGACTACAGAGGAATAAATATTTAAAGGCAGTGATTCTGTGATTCATATTTCAAAGTTCACTTATGAAAGTATTCCTAAAACTTTCAGCTTTATCCAGCAAGTCAAGTTAAGTTAAGAGTTTTTCCCAGTTCAATAGATTTCCGTGCTCAAAAAGTATTTGGTTGATTATTGATTTCAAATAATTGACCAGTTGCCTGGTAATAGAGAAAAGCAGCAAATCGTTACATTTGAGAAGTTTGTGTTTGTGTCGTGGGAGTGAAAGCAATTTATGAACTAATTGATTAATCAGAATCACTAAAAGTAAGGAGGAGGATGGATAGAGGTTGGTTAAGGAAAAAGAAGAGAGGAGGAGAGGAGATTGATGGTCCTAATCCCTCCTTGGTGGCCTGGCTTCCCTTCAACACAACAGGTCCCATAATTACCCCCTCTCCTCTGGCAGCTCACACTCACAGCTCTAGCAGCAGGGAACTGGCTAATACTCTTCATCCTCATCACACACACACACACACTCACACATGCACACAGTAGCCCCTGGTATTGGATCTGTCTTGAGATGGTGACACGCAGCAAGAGGACAGACAGAGGGGACAGTGTGGTCCCTGAGACACTCATCCAAAATCTGTAAGAAAATCATTTGGCTGGCTGAAGGTGTCAAGCGGCTGTCGGGGTCGACAGCCGTTTAGTTTTCTGTCTCCTCTTGTCTGTTGGTCTCTCGACGGCCTCCGTGTGCCGCTCACCTAATTAACACAGGCGGGAAAAAGATATAACGATTACGCAGCGAGTATCTGACACGCATAAGATGTGAGAGTAATTTTGATAGGATATGCAGATATATTCAAGCTCTGAAACTGTGTCAAAACTCCCGAAAGCTCCCCTCTTAATGCTGCCACTGGATGAATTTATGTAGGAAAATCTTCTCACACGTGTGCTTTTTTTTTTTCCCCAGGAAATTTTGATAGGCAGCGAGCCATCATTTAAGTACCCCTCTTACTTACGTTGATTGCTCTGTTACGTATGTAACCAGGCTGAATCGATTCCCAAAAGATGTTTTCCAGACTTAAATCTGGTTGGCGAAACGTGAGCTGGTGAGACAGTCTGGCTGTGTGAGACTTACGGGAATCTGCGGCGGAGTTTACATAGACAAATGGCACTTCCACAGATGCACTCAGACTGCTGGTATGGCGCCATTTATATGATGAAAAATGTGAGGGGAAGCCAAGTCTATGACAAAGCTGTCACATGATGTGAAATTAAACATGCTATATAAAAACATGACCTCCTTTTCCATCTTTGTTTTCATGCTGAGAGAGATCTGACCAATAAAATAAAATAAAACCAATAAAAAGTATAAAACGTATTTAAATTCTATTTAAATTCCTTTGTCCAATAACTACATTCGATGATTAAATTTGAATCAGTTATTTATTGCAGGAGATTTAGACACATAATTATGTCACATGTATTATAGTAATTACAATTATATGCACTTTTCTAATTACCTTAACCTCTCCCCCCTCCACTGGCACTGACTTGAGTGACAGTCTTGCATTGTCATGACACAAATTTGACTGTTTGAATATAAATGTATAGAATTTTAATTAAATCTTCAGCATTTCTTTTCAAGCATATTCATTCTATATTAATCATTGTGTTTTTTTTCTCTCTCTCTCTGAATCAAGATGGTCTCCTGGCAGAGAGATAAAGTGCCCTCTGGACTGCACAGAGGTGCTCCTGGAGTTTTCATGTTTAATGAGCCGACCATAAAGGACTCTTCAGTGTATTAATAATAGATTAGCACTGTCTGGGGCTTGATAGCTACTAAATAGCTTCTGAGGATGATGTGATGACATATCCCTGAATCAATATGGAAGAGTGTGCACTTCAGCCCTCACACATATTTCAGCCTGGGAGATGTAGATCCTTTATTCAGAGTTGATTTCCTGCATCTTATTCAGATCATTATATCTTCCTCTGCGTGGTAAACCTGACACTTGATAGCTCACTTTTCTCTGCATGTACTTATACATGTACTGATGCCAGTGATGTTTCTGGATTTTACTCCTCAACATATGTATTTCCACCTACTCACTGTATATGAAGACCTTTGCTCTCCTTTATGTCACAGATAACATGTATAAAAATGTTTCCCTTTTTTTTTTTTTTTCGGTAAAAATAACTGGCAATAACATTGACACATTAAATATTCTTAACTTAATAAGCACCAATAAGAGTTAAAGGTTCTTAATTATAATTTCATAGGAATTGGTAATAAGAGTGTGAATGTGCTTCATTAAAACCGTGTGATCAGATTTGTTAATTAACAGTTGTCTCCATGGCAACAAAAAGACAAAAAAGTCCCAGCAGCTGTAGTTAGACCGTGATTCCATTTTCTTGTGCTGCTAATTCTGATTGGTGAACAGATATGTGACATCACCGTATTCAAACAGACCCCAGCCCACATCAACCAGAGAGAAAACAACAAAAAACGACAAACGTGAATGTTGTTGCTCATTTAAACAGTGTGGTTCAGGTAATTTGGGACCTTTTGTTAACAAACTTTAATTTAACTGTGATTTTGAATTTAATTTTGAATAAGATTTTCACATATGTAATATATGAATAGTGTATATATATATATATATATATATGTGTGTGTGTGTGTGTGTGTGTGTGTGTTGTATATGTGTGTGTATATATATGTATATGTGTGTGTGTGTGTGTGTGTGTGTGTTAGTCATTTTCTGCTGTTGATGACATTGTTATGTAATGCCTCATTTACATATCAAGGCAAATAGCTGAAATTTTTTGCAGGGAGTGAAGTGAACCAAATCAAATCCATCTCCCAAACCAAGGCTGGGGTTGAGGTTAGGGGTTAAGATGAGTGTGAGTGTGCAGGGGGTATGGGGTGAGAGATGTCTGCCAAGGACAAATAAACAAATAAACAGTGACATTTTGCTTTTTAATATTTGACCCTATTGATTAAAACACTAACGCCCGAGTGGAAATGCCTCCGCTGTAATAACTTTCTTTCGGTTTGACATTTTTCATGTCACGTAGGATCATGGATCAAATCCGTCATGATCCAGTGCAGCTCTCTCACCCTCATCACCATCGTTCTGTAACTCAGTTACTTCTGGATAAGATAACCATCCTTAGTTACACAGCCAGTCCTCCCCTCCCTTGTCCCACCCACCGCAACCAACCATGACCCCCCCATGGGGGTCATACAATGACTGTCATGCATATCATTATTGGTGGGGGCCCTCCTGCCCCTCTGGGGGTCCGCTCATTGACCTCTTGACAAAGGATGAAAGTGTCCCGTCCGGGGGAGGGGGCTGGCCGGGCCGAGGTTGGGGTGAAGAGCCCTGCGTCCTCCTCCGGGTCTGGATAAGACCCAGCAGGGCTTTCTTCACGCTAATAGGCACGACCCCTGAACCCCACACAAAGAGCATCACTTCAGGAGCCATGAGCACTCAGTGTGGGAGAGCAAGGAGGAACCAATAGGAGCAGGATGGGGGCTCTGGGTGCCTTTGAGAGAGTCGGACCAGTGACTTTACAGAGGAAAGAAACAAGAAAGCATGAGGGAAAAAAAAGACCAGGAGAGAAAGAAAGGAGATAAGGGGAAGATTTTGTGTTTTTGTTTAGGGGAAAGGGCTTGTTGCAAAAGTTCAAAGGGCTTCTCTTTTAGTGCAAGGGTCTCCTTTTCCTGCTTTTCTTTCTGTCTGTTAACGGCTGAAGGTGGAGGGATTATTGTGCTGTTCAGATTCCTGCGTAATTACTTGTTGCTGGTGTGCGTCCATAGCAGGGTTACTACAGTATCTATCATTGTGTGTATGTATCTGTCCATGTATAGGAATGCGGATGCTTTGTGTGGATACCTCCAATGTGTTGCAATTCAAGTTGAATAATAAAGGGACATTAGACAAACAATACAGATATTGGTTTACTTTAGAATAAAGTTGTTATCCAAGCAATGACAGACAACACCTGTAAGAGCGAATCAAAACACTCAGGATGATATTGACACTTATTTTTCTTATTTTGACACTTATTTTCATTATTTTATTATGTGTTAATTTCTAGAATATTTCTAAAATTAGTGAACTACTGATTATGAACTGTTCTAAACCACACAGTATTTATTTTTACAACAATCTAAAACATGATGAAAAATCTTCTAAATGAAAGTAATGATGATAAAGTGGTTACTAATTAAGTTCCCATCAATTAAAAAAAGTGATGAATTGATTGTTTATTGTGTAATTGTGATAAAGGTCACCAGCAAGTCATCCATAATGCTCATACTACATATATCATTTAGAAGCATGAATTTAAAATAATGTTCCTTGCTGTTTTATCAACAAAACCGTCCACCCTCACAGTTTAATGTGTTGGTGCATATTTCCATGTTACTATGCAGTTCCTCTGGTACGGAGTCAATATGTGGTTATGTTGTGTTAGATGACAGGTTTGGGGTACAGTAAAGGTCTTTTGAGGAGGGGGGGTGAGAAGAGAATAGCTACAGTGGGGTCTGATGTGGGAACCAGAGGCCCCTCCTGGCCTCCTTGTTTCAGCTCCGTTGATCAGAGGGGAGGGGTGAGAGAGAGGGGCCGGGGTACTGTACCTGCAGGGAGCTGGTGTGTGTATGTGTGTGTGTGTGTGTGTGTGTGAGGGGTCCACTTTTGGTTCTGGTATAATCCATCCACAATGGCTCTGCCTCTCTTCTCCCTCCCCGCCCACTCCACCTTCAGACTTCAGTGTGACAGGTCCTAAACAAAGCTCTCGGCGTCTTCACACACACACACAAGCACAAGCACACACACAGAATAAATATAGAGTAGGAAGAACGAGGGAGGAGAGAAAAAGAAAGAGGGAGAGAAGTGGAAAGTGAAAATTTCAAATGTCTTGTAACCTATCTGAGGCAGGCAAATGGGTTTTCTTCAGCTTAAATTGCTTTTGTTGACGACGGCTTGGGGCCGTCAGGCAAATCGAAGCAGCTCAATGGGGCCGTGTTTTGGACAAGCCATTGCAGAAAATGATGGTTTCTGAAAGGATGTTGCACAATAATATGTGGACTTTTGTTTGTTTGGAGCCAAACACACACAGAAAGAAGTTGTCACATACCTGATTGCACACCATCAATAAAGACACCTCCACATTCCCAGCATGCACTGACTCACGTTTCTGCACAGCAGCTTACACACATGGATACCTCTGCACTTGTCGGTAAAGGTGACTCACAACCAATTTAGGATGACGGCTGATATTTTAATCCTCAGTATGTATATATGATATTTAAATAAGATAAAAGGATTTTTTTTTTGCTTGCAATAGACTCACTAATTATAGTTCCTCAGGGAACTATGTCCCTGGTGGGTGATCAGCAGTGCAGATAATCTTTATCATTCCTGTAATTAATGAGGCCTTAATGAAGGCTCTGAAACTCTGCCTCAGGTCATTAGCCACAAGCAGAGACGCTGCTGGAGCCTCAGAGTGACACTTTGCTCTCAGCTGTTGTATACCCTACCTTTTAGGATGGCTTTGAATTCCCAAGACGTGCTGAGAGAACAGAAAGAAATTAAGAGGTCATTTCCAAGTAGAGCTGACTAGCGCTCCTCACTCCTAACTGGCTAAGCGAAGTTTGATGCTATTGCATGAAACTCAGAACACTTGCAGAAAAGTAGTTGAATTGAATTGAATTTTTTTTGAATTAAATATTAAATTAAAACCTCTCCTCATTTATCCTACACGATCAAAATTACATTATCTTTGCTCACAATGTATTTAAATGTATTTTAATATTGTCTCCACATGATATGAACCCCAATCAGGTGGATACAGAGAAACAAAATCAACTGAAGATAACCAATCAACTTTTATTTTATAGTTATTCTCAACATTTTAAAAGAAAGTTGAATAAAACTTTCTACACTGTTAGAGAAATCCAAAATTTTGACACTTCAATTACAACAGAAATACCCACGATATATAAATGCCAAGTGTTATCCTCCCCTTGAGATACTGGACACCACACACACACACACACACACACACATCAACACACCAACATGGCCTGGAAGAGTGTTATGTCAAGTACCTCCCATCATGCTTTGTTCCTGTGTAGTGAAGTGAGTGAAGCGAATGGCAATTCTTCATTCTCACCCTCCCCTCCCACCCCAACTTTCATCCTCTCCTCCCTCCTTTCCTTCTCACCCCATCCTCCCTCTGCCCACAGTGGAGCTCCACTAATCCGTATTGAGGAAGCTGCCCCCCCCCTTTCACACCCCCCTCAAAGTTTCCTCCCCTGTTTCTTCCTCTCCACCTTTAACAGCTACCCTTTCTCTCTTTTTTTTACTTCCCACCATTCAACTCCCGTGCGCCTTATTTCCTCCATATTTCAAAAATTCAAACTGCCGACTGGTGATCCCTTTTCTCTCACAGCCTGAGAATCGGGGAGCAACTTGCGGCTTAGTGCCGACATCCTCCCTCCCGCCCTCCCTCCTGCCCATTTTTCCCTTCTTCCCTGCATCGCTATGCACTGTACCAATCAATCAATCTCCATTTCTTACATTCCATCTCTCCTCTCCAGCATCCTATCCTGGTCCAGAAACAAAGCAGGCTCCCACTAAGCCCCCCCACCAACCCACCCACCCACCAACCCTTCAGCTTCCGACTGGGCCTGGCCGGTTAATCTTCCCGAGGCGTTCAGTGCCTAACCGACCCCCCTGATGCCAGCAGACAAAGAGAGGGCTCCCTAATTCTCCCTTTCTCTCCTTTACCCTCACCCCTTTACCCCCCCCACCACCCACCCCACCTACATTCTCCATCCACAGGGCCCCAGAACCAGCGGAAAGGCTTTGAAGAGGGGGAACACCCCCTCCCAGCTTCTGCCTTCCATCTCTGTAGTACCCCCACACCACCCTCAAAAAAAAAAAAAAAAAAACCCTGCACCGCCAAGACTGTCAGGGTGGCCCTGCCTTCTCTCCCCCCTTTGTGGGCTCCTGTGTACCCCGCTTTACGTACCTCAGAACTTTAGCATCTGCCCCCCCCTCCATCCAGCTCATGAAAGCCCGACCTGCTCAAGAATGTTGTTTTTAGTTCCTTCCTTTTCTCATTGAGTGGGTGATTGGTGATGTGCCCGGTTTTGTTGCCCGTATCAATGGTGCCACTTGATGACAATTTGGCGGGCGAGACGGCCATTTTTAATCGGACGTTAATTTATTGCGCTGCACCCTTGCTGGTGTGACTTTGGTTAAAGGAATGAGTAGGGTGTTGTGTAGCTTTTTGTTCCTTGTTTTGTTGGGGAGTGTGGCTAACATTAATAGCGTGTAGCTATAGCCCCTCTTTATTGTGGCCTCCAGTGGCACTGAGCTTCGCCTGGAGGAAAAGTCTCTTTTGCATTTTGTACATCATTATGTACTTTCACACACAGACTAATATAACTGAATATAACTGGCTCCTACGCACCCAAAATAATACAATCATCTTTATACAGATCTGGAAACTAATCACTCTGCAGGTTTCGAACACTGGGGATGCTGCATCTGACAATTTTTGCAGGTTTCTAATACACATGGTGAAACCAGCATGTGCTCTTCACACGACAACTGCTGAGGTGCGATGAAGTCACAACTCCTCTCAGACTTTATACAACTTTTCTGTCACTTCTCATGTGTACAGCCAAGTAGAAGTGTTTAAAATGATTCTAACAATATTCCAACAATGTTCACATGTTTGAACAGTTTTTCCTGTATGACATTCTTAATTTTGCACTTATTTGTACACACTGAAAATGACAGAAGTGAGGACTTTACAGAGAAATCCAAACCTTACTGTCCTCCCCTCCCCTCCACATGGTTGATTTTCAGTTTCAGAAAATAAGAAAAAATTGGAAAAGTGTTGGAGGAAGGATGTTTCAGTTGCTGTTTGATGATCCTTCAGAGTGGATTGCAGGCACGGATGTTTCCACATTGACTTAGCGTGGACACAGTCGGAGGTGATTTCCCATAAGATTTTCGCTTAGAGTCCAGGAAACTGGTGAGGCCTGGTTAGCGGTTACTGTGTGGGATGGACTGCCTGGGCGTTGGGTTTAGCTGATCTGCTAAAGATGAATACTGGGCACCTGATACTTTGTCTCACCATATTAATTCACACTGGATTTACAGTAAAACGCCAACTCGAAATCTGAGCTCAAACCATGACCAAACAATCATAGCTGGTCTGTCCTTTGTGGTGTGTTGTCACACACATACAAAATCATCTCTTTTCCAAACCATCTTCTGTCTGTCTCTATCTTTCTTTCTTTCTCTTTGGTACCATGCTTTTATTGATGCTAGTGGCAATCTTTTCAAGTCCAGTCTTTTACCCACATTCCAAAACCCATTACCAGTCAAAGTAGAAGGTGGGGGAAAGCAGTATTACTGTGTCTGTGGGTGGATACCTGGGTGAATGGCATGTGCACAGCTGGAAAAATGATCCTACTTCAAACAGTGGTATGAATCAGAGAGGTATCACTAACACCACCCACTCAAAAGCAATAAAACAAGTGCAGGGAGGGGTTCAGTATGTGTGTGTGACTTACAAGAATTGAAAGTGGTAAGGAAGGCATTAACCATTAACAGAACAGAACGTAACCATCTTTTTCCTAGTTTTATGAATGAATGCAAGCATTGTCCTGAATTAAAAATTAAACAGAGCTCGATGGCCTCTCAGTTTCCTGGCACGTCTGATGCTGTGTTCGCTCAACTTCACAGCAATTGTGCCAGTTATGTAATCGACATGCTTCTAAGTGCAGCTGAGGTATGTATAGGGGATTTACATAGATTGGGGTACATGCTTCAAGAGGGTTGGGGGGCCCCCCAGTCAAATAAGACAAAACTGAGGGCAGGATATGAAGTCAGGACTTGAAAATACCATGATTGTGAGCAATGTGGGCCCCAGGCTTTCACTGGTTACATAGAGGAGGTGTGTGAACCCTTTTCAGAAGATTGCCTGAAAGATGTGATTATGTCAAGGCTATGCAATTAAAACCTAATACTGATGAAATAATACAATAAACACTGTCACATCTACACCCACGTGTCATTTACAGGAAATTTCTGCCCCTTCCCAAAAAGCAATAATAATCAAAGCACCTCAAACGTTCTTAGTCTTTGATGTGCCGACATTCTTTTGTTCTTACCGTCTCTTATCACTACAAGGGAGCAGCACAGAGAGATTTTAACGTAACTTTTACAGCTTATTATCTGGAAAATATTAAGAAATTGAAATGGAAACAGGAGTTAACGTATGTGCCAAATCACGAGAGTAATAGTGATAAGAGTGGTGAGAGAAAAAGGAGCGGTACAATTCATGAACCCTTTGATTTCTGACTGTTTTTCATCAGGTCAGAAATGGTTGATTTCTGAAATGACACAGACTTGTTTTGTCTAATCATGGGTAGTAGATTTTATTTTCAAGATCATAAATTTAAAAAAAAAAAAAAAAAAATCTCAGGTGACACAGTCATGTATGTAAGTAAAATAGGAACCTCAGATAAACAGTCACCACTTTTATTACCTAAAAACTGTTACAACTTGCTATGGCAGCACTTTAAACTACAACGTTCCACAACAGACACACACAAATAAAAACTTGCTTGAAGCCCAGCTGGGAAAACAGTCACATGATCTCATTTAGATGTCATTTGGCATTGTGTGCAACTATAATAGCACCGAAAATATCACCCCAAGCTCAACGTGCACTCCTCTATCCCCAAGCCCTGACGTGCTGTAATTACAAACCCCTAGATTGTTGATTAATACCTTTTATCTCTAGAAATTAGCTACAGGCTCATGGAAACCATCACTAGTCAAACGATTGTGTCTATGAGAAAAAACAACAAGAGAAAAAGTGAACTGAGGTTTAAAAACTTTGTTGTTTTATGTTGGCTGAACTTCAGCATGTTACACCTTTTATTGTGGTACTTAGTGATCATGTACTTACCGAAAACCAATCTAGGTTCTTACCGGTTGTTTTGAGTAACAAAGGGATGGAGGAAATCAGCTGCCAATCCGACTCCTGAAGGATGTTCACACACTGCAGCTGCATCCTGGATATGGATTACATAACTCTAATACTCATGTATTGTTGTGTGTGTTTTTCTATTTTTTTGCCAGTTTTTTCTAACTCATTTAGTTGGAACAACAGCAGAGCAGCGTAGTAGATCCGTAGTGAACACTGTGTTCACCTCATGCTTTTGTGGATTTCCTCATGTGCTGTGTTTTGCTCCCACAGTTTAAAGACAGGAAGACCAGGTGCGCTGAAAACTCTAAACAGGGTGTTTATGTGCCTTTTCTGGTTACATGCTGAGGTGGATTCAGATCCAGGAATAAATGAGGATATAGGTTGACTGAGCACCTTTTTCTTCAACTAACTGGTTAGAAAATGAAAGTTCAGACAACTGGAGAATATCTGCCATTACTCGACCAACCTGTTTTCAATTTGCCAGTAAAGTTTGACTGTTTCTCAAAGGACCATCCTACACTCAGGATTTAATCTGAGTTGTCAGGACACATTTTCCATATCTTGGACCATGGAAATTAACATTTTCCTTCATACTATTAGCTTCAAGGGGGGCAGAGCCCATTAATAAAAAACGTATTACAATTTCTCCATACCTTCACTCTCTGATTTCACCATCACTCTTTCATATTTCTCTACCATTCGTTACAGCCTATGTTCCTGTGAGGCATTTTGGATGCTCATAAAATGTGATTTTAAGGCTAATATAAACCTGTTATGTACATAAAATCAGCATTTAATGGCTGCCCACATCTAATCTGTGGCATTGGCTTTGAAAGGGGGAATAATTTTAGGCTTTGAGGATGATAAAGAGTGATGGAGGGAGCTGTATGGCGAAGCAAGCATGCGTTTCCCATATCAATCAAGGCCTATGGATGGCGAGGCTAGTTAGCAGCTCATGATTGTTTTGAGGCCCATTGCTGGGGTTCCAGTGTATCCCTGAGGCCTGTCCCTTTTGGTTGGCCCAGTGGGGGGCGAGGTGGCGCCTCCGTAGCCCTAAATCCAGCCCACGTTCATGCGTCCGTTCGGATCCATCACTGCAGGGCGGAGTGGTGGGGCAAGGGCCGGCCTTTGTCCAGTGCCGCATTCTTTGGCCCATTGTGCGCAGACCACAACCATTTAGAGATTTTAAAGGCTCGTTTGCACAATTCCTTTTGTCAGCGACCCTCAGCACAGAAAAGCAGGAGAGCAGCGGCGGGGGGAGAGGCCAATGGTTTTTCAGTGTAAAAGGGGAAAAAAAGATGGAAAACAAAATGAGAAATAGGGAAGAGGGATAAAAGAAAGGGTGAAAATGGGTTTTGCTGTTGATGTTCTTTTTTAATTACATGGAGTGGCAATATAGTAAATCTGGGCACTTGGCACAATACATATGCTCCCCTGCCCTGTCATTTATGCTCTGTGTCTCACCACGTCTTCATGAAAGCCTTGGATTTTTTTTCCCTGGGCAATGGGCAGGCATACTTTTCTCATGGCACTAAGGCACATGTCGTAATGGGAATACAGATACCAGCTCAGACACATCACACGTCCTCATAGAGTAAAACAAATGCAAAGCATAACAAGATATCATGGACTCCAAGCAGCTTCTCATAAGAAAACAACTTCTTATCACAGAAGAATATTTTCTCTTTTCTCAGGGCAGAGCTGTGGCGGTCCTTGGCTGCTTGTTTTGACTGTAGTCTCTGTGTGTGTGTATGTATGCATGATTAAGTGTGATATCTGTTCCTTTTTCCAGTTCCTCCTTCATCCTTAATGACATCATTATGTATACTCCAGATGCTTAGGTGATTTAAACGGGAATCAATGAGGTCACTGATTGATATTCGGCCTTGGCGAAGTTAAACACTGAAATAATTGTATGTGCTAATACGTACGTGCTACAGTACCACAGTACTGATATGAATCAGTAGTCTTTTTGGGAAAATACTTGTTGTAAAAAGGTTCATAGCAAAAAAATGTAAGATGCTCTGGTTGGACAACTTTTCAATGCACCCTTCCCTTTTTTGCAGTGTTTGTGCACATATGCTCAGTGAACACATTATTAGTTCAGATAAGTTCAGATAGGTCCTGGGTTGACATAGCTCAACAGTGCTTCTTCTGAATTATCTCACCCATAGTCTACCTGAAATGTTAATATTGGTGTGAATATTAGAGCAAGAGATACTGTACTAATGTTAACAAAAAGAAAGAAAAAATGAATGAATGAATGAATATAATAAAATATGTCAAACTGCTAAATATGTTAAATTACGTTCAAGTAATTGAACATGTCTCCTTTAGAATATTAAATATCAAAGAATAAGTCAATGTGAATACTATAAGTGTGAATACATGAATAACTTTTTAAGTTTCAAAAGTTAAGATAATATGTGCAGACAACATCTTGTTCTTTTAAACTTCTAACAATATCAGCACTTTCTCTCCCATGTGGTGACAATGCGACTTAAGGCACCCACCTGATTTATTCATTGATTTCTAATCAGCTCACTGATTAACCAGATGGATGAATGTATGAGCACATAACAAATGTGAGGAAGGTTTTGTGTTTATGTGCGTGTTGTTGTTTTATGTTGCCCTGACATTGCACATGAATAGTCGGCCACAGGGGGGGTGGATGGTAACAGGCTAATCTGATGCTATGTAAGGATACTTAAAGACTCTCTTAGTCCTTTAAAGCACATTGTTATCATCCTGATTGGGTTTAGCACTCAAGCAGAAACCATTGCATTCCGTCCTATTGTGCTTCATTCACCGGAGAAGCTGGAAAGAAACAAAAGAGGCTGAGCATCACAATCTGGCCCCATTGTTGCTCATACAGTGACCAGCAGAGTCTGTTAGAAAGTTTTATTGACTGACTTAACACTTGACTGTGAGGAATCTTGGGAATCAATTACTATTTATTTTTATTCAAGAGGGTTTTTTTTCCAGATTGGATTTCTGGATTCTGATCCTCTTCAGGGAAATCAGAGGGACAATTGGGGGGGTGACTTCTGGCTGAACAGGTCAAAGTTGAAATGACATGCAAGGTGGTGATGAAGCAAGTGGAAAAAACAAAGGGTTGCTATGGAACAAGCAAATACTATTTAAGTCGAGACTAAGATCTGGAGAAAAGCTTTAAAGGTAGACTCAACAAAAACTTCTGTGGTTCAAATTTGACAGAAGATTACTAAAGATGTTTGAAATGACATGTCAAGGCACACAAGTGGATTTTTCCTTAATCTATACAGACATACATTTCGTTCTTTGATCTTTTCTGTTTCTTCTACCATTTGAACTCATCTTGCCAAGTTTCTAAATATGTTCTCAGCCGCTAACTTGCACAGGCGTGCTCTTGGGGGACTCAAAGGATGGTATGTGGAGAGGAGAAGAGCTCAGAGCTGATTGCTTCGTTGTGTTGATTGATTTTCCTTTTGAATGCAACTGAATTCAGGCGGGCGCTGAAACTGGGGGTCAAGTGTGTCGACGTGCTGTTGTATATGTATGCACATATTTATAAAGGGGTGGTGGAAGGGCGGTGGCTGCACGGTGGCACCACCTATAAAGAGCAGATCTCCAGCTTCTGTTGGCAACCACCTGACCCCGCTACCACTTCAATATGCATCTACTCCTCAGCTGTTCTTCTCCTTGTTCTCCCTCTCGCCCTGTTTTTTATTATTGTATGGAGCTGCCCCTTCCAGCAGCAACCCACAGGAAGTCATTCACTTCCTAATTATCTGCACATCAAACAGGGGTCGCCGCGGAGACGCAGACCATAAATTCAGCTCCCCCCCTCTCCTTCTCCTCCGCTGTGGTGCGATAGCACAGCAACAGCTGCCTCTAATTGGGGCTGTAGGTTCAAACTGCTAACATATGACTTCCCTCCCATTCACTAACACACTGTCTGCCTCTGCCAAGGCCGCAACACACACACGGACCAGGTCACCAGCACCAAGAGGACTCGGGTTTCAGATAAAGGGAGACGGAGAGGAGAGAAAGAGAAATACACCCCTTGATGGCACAGGAAGTTTGGTGTGGTTTCGGGATGGATTTGAAGTGGTTCAATGTGGCCCACTCCCACCGCAGAGGCCCTTTGGGTCAACAGGAGCTCACCCAGATTGACAAAGAAAAAGAGAGGGATGAAGAGAGAAATGGTGACAGTCTGTGATAACAAAGGTGACCACAGTCTGGTTTCATGATGGTGCACACTGGGTGAAAACTGATGAGATGTCAGATCCAGCTGGGCCAGATGTTGTATCGCTACAATCAAAAACCTTTTTTAAAAAAAAAAAAAAAAAAAAATGTTTTTTTTTCTGACTTTCCTTCCTCTAATGACAGGTCAGAGGTCAGAGTCAGATATAGAACAGATTTCTTTTTCTGCACAAGGACACTTCAGTACATGGCAAAATACACAGTCAGATTGATCTTCATGTACTAAACAACAGATAATGAGCTATTTCCAACACATGACCAAGGGAGAGGTGTCAGAAGAAGAGTCCATACTCCAAAGGGATGAAGAGGTTTTAGTACCTGCCACTGCCATGTAAATTGGACCCTCAGAAAGTGAACGAGGCTGCCTATTGTCTCTAATGGCTCTCTTGTTAGAAAAGCCGCCTACAGTGTGAATTTGAGTTTGTATGCACGCTCCAGGGTACGTGCATATGCACTTCCTAGTTTCCCTTAAGTTTACTGCGTTGCAGCAGGAAATACAATTAGCTCAATCAAAGTGAAAGGAAGGGGTCGGGGAGGGGGGAGGAGAACACTGTGTTTTATGAACATGGGTGGTGAAACAGCAGCATTGTGACGGCAGAGGATATTAGGTGCTGGGCGGCAGCTTTTTGATGTAGAGGAGTCTTGTGCAGGCGTCTGACTCTTGTTAAAGTGGACCGACATACAATTAAAGATATATGGCCCGGGACAGCCGTGTGATTTGGATACATTAGCGGATTAGATTTTAAAGGGAGTTGTTTAAAGGATGGCCAGTAAATACTATTCAGCACTAATGTGTGCTCTCTTGTATGCGGTGAATTAGGTATCGTTTAAGAGCACCATTTTTAAAAGCATGTTAATGGAAGTCTATTAAAAAGGGATGTTAGGGAGATTAATTATTGCTCCACAAACTGCTGTGTGCGCAGATCCCCATTACAGGAATAATAGTAATAATCTCAAATGCTACCACTCTCGTTTTTCTTTTTTTTTTTCTTTTTTTTTTTTTTCTTCTTTCTCCTTCATCCCTGTTATGTGAAGACACGTTTACATACGGCGCCTATGTGGCATTTTATGGCAGATGAAAAAGACGCATTCAGCAATTTTACCACACGGTCGAGACAAAAACACATTAGTGTTCTGTGCATTACAACACTGGCAAACAATGTGAACAAGTTTATTAGTGCCGTTGGCATCGTCAGGACTCTGCTGCACTGCTCAGCTGTGTACAATGCTTATTTCTGGCAGCAGAGGAGTTTAACAATCTTGATAGTGGAGTGTGAATGGTCATATTGTTCTGGCATAATATTTTAGATTTGTTTGACAACAGAAGCTGCTGCTTTTACTGGAACAGTCTGAGACATTTAGTTTGGAAAATCTTACAGAAACTATGTGAGAAACAATCACCAGTCTAGTGTGTCTTTTTGACACTTAACAACATATCTTTTTTTCGTGTGTGTAATGAGCTCCTACTGCTATACGTCGTCCCTGTATTACTACCTTGTTGAACATTATATGAACATTTGCTTGTATAGGTATAGTGGGGGTATAGCAATTTACGTCTACCTTATTTGTATGTCAACCTTCTTTCAATTGGTTGATTTAAAAAAAGCTCTATACCACAGTCTGGGGCTGACTAAATAATAATTTCATGGTTTCATGGTAAAGGTGTCAGAATAGAACTGATGAGACTAAACTCACTTCACACACATCATTCAATCTCAGTCATGCATGAACTGATAAAGCAATGTAACATTTGTTTTTCTACCAAAAAGCAGAATGAATAAACTGTTCATTTGTGTTATTTTTGGTGTTTAAGTGTGAAACAATTGCAACAGTCTAATGATAGAACCGAGTTTATTTTATTGCATTTTTATTGTGTTTGAGTGTGGATTAGCCACAACAATAAAACAATTTATGGGTTTTAATTTCATGGACGATTGGTGTATACATACAGCGTTATAACTCCTATCACCTTTCAACAGTATATACAGTATGTACTGTTTATATACACTGATCAGCCACAAAATTAAAACCAGTTAATGGTTCATTGTTGTGGGTGATTGGTGTATAAAGGCAAATGGGGGGGGGGGGGGCTATTTAAAAAGTTATTGAATCAGGAAATTCCTCCAGCACTCTGGGATAGGGGGTCACTGCAAGGCTTAGCTGACCCTCTGTATCCACCCCTCTCATGCCCCTGGGTGGACTCAAAAGTGGGCTCACTGGATGTCCCTTAGTCAGCACATGCAGGGGGTGTGGACAAAAGGTCCATTCTGCCAACAATCGGGGGCATTTAGACCGTCACATACCCTGGTGACTCCAGGATTGGGGATGTTGGGGGTAGTAGTGGAGCACACAGAGAACGGAGATTTGAGAGAGTTGGGAACTTCAATGGGGGAAAAAAAGCTATCTATAGAAAAGGGTCAGTGCTGTCCAAAAGCTAAGCTTACCTATGGGCCAGGTCAAAGGTCAGGCGCTAGACACACAGAGGAATCCCTGTGGTAATGCTGAGAGAAGCAGAGGTACCGGGGGTTGGGCATAATCACAGAGAGAACACACAGCGTGGATCTGAGACTGAATCACAAAACACATTTATTTCAGTGAAAGCGTTGCAGTGACACAGTAGGGGCAGAAAACAGCAGGGTCATCTGACAAAAACTTGATCCTGGCTCAACTTTGTGGCAGCGTAGTCCATCATCCAGCAACACACTGTGTTGGTCAATTAAACATGCGCAAACACAAAGCCCAGGTAGAATACTCACGGGACTCTGTGATGTAGCATCGTGCTAATTTGGCTGTTTACCACTCATACATCAAGGCAGAGGAACGAATCACTGCAGCTGTGATAAGTTTACAGAATTACACCTTAAAATACCAACACAGTCAAGTATCAGCTTTCAATCTAGACTTTATTCACGTTTCCCCTCCTCATCCTCCGTTGAGTTAGAACAAGTCCTCTTGTGATGACGAGGCTAGAGATTTTTTGATAAAACACTTACATGAGATGAAAATATTTGTACATGCAAATTGTCTGTTCTTGTGCTGTGACTTCAGAGATCAACTACCCTACCACGTGAAGCACCACAAGCTCAAGGGGAAAGTAAAGAAGCCACTTTCATCCACATTTAATGGAGGATATTTTTTTTTCCATCCTCACACAGTTCCCAGGTGCCCCGTGTGCCCTCCCTTCCCTTTCTCTGGTCCAAATCAAAGGCTGATACTCTAAACGCGATGAATGACATTGATCTTAATCTGTGAGGAGTAAGGGTAATTTCGATGGGTGTGTGTGTGTAAGTGGAACAGAGAGAAGGTCAGGGGGTCTGTGGAGAGGGGGAAGATGATCTCTGTGCTCCAGTGGGGCACAAAGCGAGGGCGCGAGCTGCAGGAGCACTCTCCCTTACAATGCGCCCTGAGGATCGTTAAGTGATTGTGTTACAGAGAACAGGTGAACTGCGTCTCTCCGCCTCGTCTTTTATATTTTCCTCCCTATTATGATTTACAGGTCTATTCTTCTCTCCTGCCACCTCACCATAACTTGTGCTGTTCTTTTGAAGGCGGTCTGCTCGCTGCTATTGTACCTGGCCAGCTTTGAAGTGCCTAAGTCTTAAATGATGATGAGACAAGGAGAGTGCTTTCTTTAACAGCCTGGGCAAAGGAGGCTCTTGTTTCTGACAGGTGTCTTTTATAGAGGGGAGTGTGCTGGACTGGTGTTTTGTTGGGGATCGGGTTCCACCCTTCCCCATCACCTGCTAATTGAATAACATTAGCTTGCCATCTGTGGAGATTTACTGGAACTGACCCCAGTGTGCTGTTTAGATTACAGATTAGTCAAAAAAATGTGAAAATGAGTCATGTAAATAAAGCTCATTGTTGTTCTCGGGCGGACAAAACAGGCTCTGTTATGGCTCGGTGATGATGAGGTGCGACAGTATGATTTCATCACCATCCGGCAGCAGAAGTTTTACAGAAAATAAGAAGAGACACCTGCATTCCTCCCTGGGTTTTAAAGGGTTGGTTCACCCAGTTATTCAAAACTTGTATTTGTATCAGAACATATGAATTGGTTTAATTTTCCAAGGAGTAATAATTTGGTTTTCTCTCCAAATACTGATTTCAGTCTTATCTTTCAATTCAGATTCCTGGTCTATTACTCTGATTATGTGCCACATAATGTGAAAAAGGTTTAAAGTTAATTTCAAAACTGATTTAACAAAACTAACACAGGTTCTATCTCTTTGCATGAAAATTTCCTGACTTCAATAACAAAACTGACAATGGTTTGATGGTTCGACAATCCCCAATTCACATTAAAAAAGGTCATGGCCAAAGCCTCTACCTCATTCCAGTTGCACAGCTGGAATTTCACATGTGCCTCTCACAGCTTTTAAAAATGACATTTAAATCATTTAAAGTGCAACACCTGTACTTACATGTCCCCATTATTCAGAATCATCCATAAACTTCACTTTAAAACGCTTGACAGTGTGTAAACTTGGGTACTGTAAATACCAACCAGTAAAAACCAACAGTGTTTTACCCCAGCCAGTTTTTCCAAATTTACCTTCCAAATTTATAATGCCTTGCCCTCATGCAAGGCAGTACATAACAAACTACACTGACTTTTACCCACCACAACTACTTCTACTACTACTACGCTGCAGTAAACGCCATTCATTATGGAAACTAATCAGTTTCCATTATGGAAACTAATCACATCAACTGTTATCTCTTCATTACCTCCGGTCTAAACAGTGTATCCCCATTTGGTGTGTGTATGTGTATCAGAGTATGTATAGAAATGCACGAAATGCACATACAAAGGCATTTGTCTTTCTATCACTGAATGTGTGTGTGTGTGTGTGTGTGTGTGTGTGTTTACCCCAGCTTTGCATCACTGATTCCTCTTCCAGTCCTGGTGCAGATCTAGAACCAGATAGTGGCGAGGCGCAGGCCGCTGTGGGCCACAGCCATCTGGGTCTGGCCCCAGGCGACTGTTCTCTAGAGCGGAGGGGGTGTACATATTGGGACTGTTGTGATGGGGGGTGCATAGAGGTTACAGGACAGTATTACAGGATTGGGGGTGAGTGGGTGGAGGGTGATTAGGACGTAAGGTAGAATAAATACACCCCTCCTCCCTTCCATCCGTCTGCCTCAAGCTTGTGGTATGATGGAGAGAGGGGGGACTGAACACACAGCTGTCCTTAGCCATTATCAGTGATGGATGAAGCCAGTGCAGAGCATCAATGGCATGCCCGGCGCTCACTCACTTGAATGTGTCAGCGTATTGGTTTGTGTGTGTGTGTGTGTCTTATTTAACTGTGTGTGCGTTGCAAAGAGAGATAGAGGAAGGACAAAGGGAAGCAGAATGTGATGGCGTGCCAGGAATATCCTGATGACGCAAAAATAATCTCTCACAGTGTTTTAGAAGACAGAATGAGTGGAACAAAAAAGGAAATATGGACTGAGTACATTTCCTGTAGTAAATCTTCCTGTTGTATGATTGGATTTTGAGTGGGCGAGGTCTTATCTGTGCAGCTGTTCCAACTGCCAAACGATTTTAGCCTCATCTGACAGCTCTACCTGTAATATGGTGTGACAGTGCAGCATATGTCCTTCAGTGGGGGGTTCAGGTTTAGTTATAAGACTAGACTAAATTTCCCAGCAAAATAAATCAATTTCTGTGTCCCTGACCAAGGGATTCGCTCATGGGCATGAATTAAAGCCACTCATATTTTTTTCTGTTTTGCATGGAGCTCAACTTTTGTGAAGTTTAACAGTGCTAAACACAGACAGGAAGGTGAGCCAATAGCCCAAAAAAAAGGAAAATATCTTGGTTTATTAGCTTTGTTGTATCATTCTTATTTAACCTTCCCAACATATGTGGCTGAGAAGCACTAACATGTTCCAGGGCCTACTAATGTGTTTATAAAGTAACCCAATGAACCTGCAGCCCATATCAAGAGTATGTGGAGGCTGATTTTACTTAACTTACTTTCATTTCCTGGTGTGACCAGACTTTCTGGTGTGCAGACTTTCTTGCCTTTGTATCCATGGAACAACATTTTTGGAGCGACGTAATATTGGAGGACCCTGGAATGTTCTGGCAGAGCCTGAGAGGAGAATGAGTAGGTATAAAATAAAATAAGACATGTGTGTTTGATGTAAAATCCCAGGTGGTTGTCGAACGCCCCAGACAGTTCAGACATCTGATGATGACCAATGCACTGTTTGATTGTATCTGAGGTGTCTCCATGTGTTTGTGTGTGTGTGGTTAAATCAAATTCAATGATGTTCTCCGCTCCCAGTCCACCAATTAAAGTAATCAATGCCACGCCTGAGTTACTCCAGCATCATGGTCTGTGAGCTGTTGTGTAGCTAAAGCCTCCATTCACATCAGCCCATTGCTTGTGAATGATATTACCTTATCCTTACAAGCGATAAAACCGTCGTCCCTCTGAATCTAATTCTTCCATAATTAACCTTGTGTGTAATCCTGAGAGCTTGCTGATGGATGTCCAAAATACTAACTCAATCCCCAGCCAAGGTTTCCCTAATTTGATTAGTGTGCACTGACTCATATTTACACAATGCTATTCTCTGATTCAACAGCTGTCAAACACAAGAGATGGACATAATCCACCAATTAAA
This sequence comes from Polydactylus sextarius, assembly GCA_016801845.1. Lineage (NCBI taxonomy): Eukaryota > Metazoa > Chordata > Actinopteri > Polynemidae > Polydactylus > Polydactylus sextarius. The sequence goes on from CM028918.1 coordinate 10,338,434, forward strand.
TATGCTAATATATTTCATCCTCTTAGATAGGCGAATTATGTGTGTGAAAAGAAAGGATTCAGGCTAGTCGGTCATCCTGATTGGCTACATTTGCATCGGTAATTAAAAGCTTCATTTCATCAAGGTCAGCTTGTCAATGCGCACACTTTAAGAATGGTAACAACTGCAGGGCGAAGTGGAGTAGACATGGAGCGCTCTGGTTTAGAAACCAATCTAATAAGAGGCAGTGATTTGCATCTGTGTTGAGACTGAGAGCAGAAACAGGTCGGTGTTATTAAAATTGAGACTGGTGGTTCTGTCTGGAGCTCACTGATCCATCAGAGAGAAGTGACAGCCACGCAGACAAGCCTGTAATGGACTGGTCATGGACCAAAGACCCACCAGACAATACACATTGCACAAAGGCATGCAAAAATACAGTGGTGAGTGAAGAGACAGCATACAGAGAGATTAAAGAAATAAATACCCAAATCGTAGACTTAATGGTTTTATTCAAATCACATACACAAACACTCATAAAAGAAAGTGAAGCATCTTTTATTTCCATTAAAAATTGATCATGACACTTTGGTAGCCGTTGCTTTGTCTTACACACTTCTCTGATCTATTGTTTAAAATCCTTTTCATAAATTTAGATATGCCACCTTCTAATCTGCGTGTGTCTCCCACTCCCTCTCCCAGTGGTGAGCAGATGAGTGCTGGTCCAACTGGTAATGACGGGGGGATATTGAAAGACGAGTAACCCCGCCGTTTCCCTCTCTCTCTTTACGATTCATTAACCCGATTTCCACTGAGCTCTGTCCCACATGTGTCAGTGAGGCGCCTGCTGAGGATTCTGCCGCCCAACCCGTCCCCGTCCTTTGCCCCGTTCTCTGCCCTGTCGCACTCCAGCTCACCATCAAACCGACAGATAACTGTCAGTGAGCGAGGTCGTGCCCCAAGTGTCGATAACCTCTCTGTGTAAGCTCTCTGGGCTCCTTTGCGTCAGAATTGCCTGCTATTTGATCAATCCTTTGCTCTGAGATTTGGAGATTTAGATCTTATCTAATATCAGATAAGAAGCATTAGCTGCCAGGATGTAAGGTGGAATAAAACCTTAGCTGATAGAGAGCACAGTTAAATGCTGATGTTTACGTCTTACGTTTAAGTCACATTTGATATTTGTTATTTGTTATTAATTATTTGTAGTTGATTAAGTGTGCTTAAAGCTATAAAGTAGATTAAATGTGAGTTAAATATTCGATTTCATTCATCTCACTTTTGTTTGACTTGTTTAAAGTTGAAATTTGACCCCAAAAAAGGATCGAATGCAAATTCAGTCCATAAGACACAATCGTGTTCGATAAAGATGGAAAAAATAAAGCAATATCGCTCAGATATGTGAAGAAAGATGGAAAAAGAGAAAAGAATTGGAAATGGAAAGTTGGTATGAGTTGTGGTTTTAGTGCAATTCAGTTAATCTATATTGATAGGAACTCCTTGTCCTATGTGTGCGTTCAACAGCAGATTGCTTCTTTGGTGACTCACCAAATCCGAGCAGACAACCGCTTTCTACGTTTCTTACGTAGAATGAAAACAGATGCACATGTTTTAGGTCAGTGTGAGCATTCAAGTTGGTTGGGTGGGGGGGTGGTAGTCTGTTGCTGAACAGGCAAAATGTGCCTCAACCGCCTCCAATACCTCAGTACATCCTGCTCTCACCCCCAATCCAGGCCCTGTGCGAACCCCCCAGGGGCACGCAAAGAGGGATTTGCAGTGTACACAGTCATCATGAGGTTTCAGCAGAGACTGAGAAGGTCAGTGGATGAATGAATTGACTGACTGGACAGCAGGACTTGAGCAAGATACTATTCACTTCATAAAACCCCTGACTGTTTTGGTCGTGTTTTAAAAATGTGTTCCTGAAGTCTTGACGTGGTTATTAAGATGTTTTTACCCAAAATCTTTGGGTATAAAATATCACTAATATTTGAGTATGAATGAGTGTATTATCCCACTTATTATCCCCCTATTATCCCACTTTTCCCCACTCATCACTGTCAGGCTTCCTTGCAGTCAGTAAAAGTGAAAGGTCACACCCATCCACACTCATCAGTGATCAAACACGGCACCAATTCAGTCCCCAGCAGAGCCCAAATGATTATTTAATCAGGAGGTGGCATCGAAATCGTCCAGGACCTTCAGATGCACACAGAAAAAGGAAATCTCATTCCTCCTTTTCTTCCTCTTTTTTAATCTTTGAGCATAATCAGCAAACATTTGGTGACATATTGACTGATTGGGGAAAAAAAGAAGGGACCCTTGTGGTGTAGAGATTTGAAAAATGTGGTAGTTGAACATAGCCCCCCCTCTTTCAAACACAAATGCATTGACTGGTAAATGTAAACTGCGGCGGAGTGTGGAAGGTCTGCAAAGGCCTGAGGTGACACCACTACTTCACAATTGGCCCTCGATCAATACGTCTCTCATTGAGTTTTACCTCAACGCAGGACAGTTTTCTAAGTGAGTCCATCCATTGAGCTGAGTCCTGAAGGTGCATGCAGAGGATGGTTTAGTTTAGTCTAATTTAGTTTACAGGCAGACGGTGTTTATTGGACCAGAAAGCCATTTGTTATCTGTTTCCTCTTGAGGAACAGTCATGAATCAAACTCGGTACAAATGTACAAACACAGAAGCGCACCGGTGATTACTCCAAATAAACACACATGCACACACACAATGGGATAAGTACACACATACACACGCACATATGCATAAATACACATTACACAGAGGGAGGTAGGGTAAGTGGACTCATAGACACACAAACCCGGACAAAAGCTGCTTATAGGCACAGACGCATACTTGCATTAAATGACGAGTGAGTTGTGTTTCTTCTACAAATGACCACTATATTAATAAACTGTGCTGAAAAAGTGTGAATCTCAGTGTTTACAGTGGGACACTGTGTTTATACCTACTACAATATATGCTTTATCTTGTAGCCCACCCATGGGCCGTTAGTAGTGTGGCAGTAATGAAATGCTGATGTGGGTGCCCATATACATTGTGCATTTACACAACAGTCAGTTATAACATACAGTTGAAAGGTCATGGGTCCAGTCTGAGTTACAAGCAATTTATTTTTTGATCCCTGTCAAAGTAAAAGTGACAACATGTGGCTGAATCTATCGCAAACAAGTGACTCTGAACTCTAACCTGGTCCAGAGAATCAACTGTTTAAAACCAAATTTTGACTGATTGTTTCTTTTCTCTCATCTAGGCTTTCAAGTTTTATTGAATTACAAACAGCCACGTTTGCGTAATATAGGGAACAAGTTGAGTGAGTCCTCTGAGATAATATCCTCCAAGTCCTCTGAGGTAACAGCACTAATGACAATAAAGTTGCTGTAAATTCTTCACCTCCCAGCAGAAGACAGAGAATAACTAGTCTCCTCTCTCAGGCAGCTGCTTCCGTCCCATTCAGCTGGTTGGTAAAGACGTCTGAGACAAGAACAGGGTGAGTCCCTGTTCTTGTCTCAGACATCTTTACCGACCAGACATGCTGACTTGATGTTGTGGAATGATTTTACCCCAGAGGGCAGTGTGAAAGTGACACATTCTTCAAATTATAGGAAGTGAATGGGAAGTCTTTGAAAACTGAATTATAAATATGAATAACACCCTCTCTAAAGAAAGTGTTCTGTAGTTTCAATGAAAATGGTTCAAATTTTGTGACAGCTGCAGATGATGTAGGGACATTGATCATGAACCTGAGAGTCTGATCCGCCCCATTCCAACCCAATGAGACCATAGTTGTATGATCCCTCTCTCTGTGCTCATTTCTTTTCATCTTACTGAACAAAAGGCTTCATTACATGTTTGGGGCTTTATTCTGCTTGAGGCACTTTACATATACTTTTGGGTTGTATGCTAGAGGCCTCCGAGAACTGATTTCACAATCAATCTGGTGGCAAGATACCATTAGAGATAAGTGGGAAATTATTATAGGATTTTAAGAAAAGTGAACATTAAAATCAATTTGTTCTTGTGGCCATTCTTTGGGTAAAAACTAACATTTTGTGGTTTTTACAATTTGTAGCCAAGCGTTTTCATCTTCTCCTCTCCTTTCTGTAGACCACTTTGTAAGTGATGTTTTGAAAATTGCTACATAAATCACTCACTGACATATAAGTGTCTCTGAACCTCAGGTGTGTATCATGGTGATTAAAGTGGCTGTTGATATTCAAACATTAAAGCCTAGAAAGTAATAGCCTAATATGCTGTTATAGCCTCAACGGTTACAGCAGCAGCAGCTGACAGCGAGTTGGGGCTGGCCGTGGACATGCTTGAGGCTTTAACTGTTAGATGTCATGTTATGTAGGAGAGCAAGTGCTGACAGACACATTGCAAGGACACTTGGCACAGCAGGCTAATTGCTAGAAGCTTGCCTCAAAACAATGGCTTCAAAGAAACGCAAAACTTACATACGAGCACAGCACTTACATCAATGCCCATACAACAATGGCATTCAAAATCAATATGGACTGAAGATGTGCCAGAGGGAAGGATGAGTGAAGGAAATACAGATATATAATATCAGTAGACGCATGTGTATTCAGTGACTTCTGAATGTACTGGGGGGAATTTATTTTTATAATTAGCGCTTCTCAGAGACTCTTTCCCCTTCGTTCTTTCAATTATTAGCATTCTATCTCATTCCATACCCCTATCTTAATCATTGCCTTTCTCTCACTTTTTATCTCTCACTCTCTTTTTTTTCTTTTGATTTACTACTTTTTTTTCCATTCTTTCTCTAGGTGCTGTGTTGTGCAGCCAAGGCCGTTTCTTCCTCAGAACGCGCTCTTGAAAGGCTATTCATGGATTCTTCAATGAAACCAGATTACATTTGTGTGCGAGTGTGTGTGAGTGTGTGTGTGTGTGTGTGAGAGAGAGAGAGGGAGAGAGAGAGAGAGACGCAGAAAGAAAAATAAAGAGAGGGAAAGGTATTCCGGGGGCCGTGCTACAGTACCATCTGTATGCAAATCTCCTCAGACTTTGGTAAACTTTGATCAAACACTAAGGCCTCCTTTTTCTCTTTCTCCCCATTTCCCCTCCCTCCTTCCCTCCTCCCTCCCTCTCCCCCCTCCTGCCTCCCTGTCCACTATGTGCTCTGCAATTACTGTAGCCCCAGAGCTCTTTGTCGAGGCTGCATATTAGGAACTCACCCCTCATTGCCCCACCACACACACATGTCGATGTTTTCTGCCCCAATACCTCTCGATACCGTCCTCATATCGGGCTCTGCCTCTCTACCTATCACCAACAAACACCATTTCTGAGCACCTGCAACCACACTGGACCGTACAACAGATGGTGACACCCCCACCACCTCACCCCGCTCGCACTCCACGCACACGCACTCCCGCCGCAGATAGCAATGCTCTTGGCAGACAGAGCCCAGTGTGGGGCATGGGTGATGGGCATGCCTTTGTGCAGAGGTTGGGTACACACATACACACACACACACACACACACACACACACACACACACACACACTTTGTATCTGAACACTCTCGCACACACACACACAGCAGCTATTGTTTCCTCCATATGGGAAGGTTAACATGTTGAATACAGATCCGGTGTCCAACAGGACAATGGAAATGTTGTGACAAGTGTTGTCAATTAATGACGGTGCTAATAAAGATCTCAAAACAGCAGACAGATGCGCAAAAACAACAACAGCAACACACACAAACATGTCACATTATCTGCTGTGTAGCTTTAATGTACATTCGTCAGTGGGGTGTAAGCCCATTAGGGTTGTGTTGCGTGTGTGTCTGGGCAGCTCCAGCCAGGCAGCCAGTGGGCAGAAGGATAATGGGTATTAATCAGGGAAAAGCCATGGCCTTATGTCTGTTTAATGTAGGAGATAGCTACTCCCTGAGCACTAGCTATTCTTTAAAACAATTAGCCTAATTTCAGTCGCAGATAGCATCGGTGTAGTTGTGGTGTGAGACCACGTGTGTTTATAAAGAGGATGAAGAGGAAGTATGTAAGGCGGCGTGTGTGCACAGCTGAGAGGTGTACAGTTTTATGTTTGTTTAAAACAAGAGCATGGGCGGGAAATGTGGCATCGGACAGTCTTACAGTGTGAGTGTGTTGTGCGCAGTGTATTGGATTTCTTCTTAAACGTTACAGCTAATCTTACCATCTTAAGCAAACTGCCTTTGTTGGCTGTCATATGCTGTGTTTTTTTTTCTTTTTTTTTTCCTCCCTCCTCATTTTTCTGAGCGATGTTATTGTCGCTGAACTTGTTTTCATCCTATAACCAAGCAGGATAAGCCATTAGGCAGATGGTAAGGGGAAGTCCCACGAGAGGACATGCACAATTATGTGCGTGCACACACACGCACAAAGACACGACAGACTCCTGTCCCATACACACACTCACAGTAAGTGCGCACAAAGACACCAGACCCACCAGACCCCTGTTATGTAATCTACCAGTTCCACTCCCCCACCGAGAGGCTCAGTCTCGGGCTGTCTCAACTCCAAAACAAAGTCATCAGTCTTCATATAGCCCTGTCTCTTACAAAGTGCACATACCTCTGGATCATTTGGATGCTGCCTCTATGGATGAAGGAGGTTCTTAAGTGGTTTAATGTGAAGCGCATGGCACTGAAATAGTGAGAATTGGAGTGTTTGATTCAACCTCTACTGAAAAGCGTTTTCTAAGAAATATACGGCTTTAGCTGAAGAAGAAAAAGGTCAGCCTGTCATATTGTGCCGTGCAGTCGCCGCTTTCTTGGATAAAAAGGATTAATCAAAGTCATAAACAATGTGTATTTTTATGTCCTGTTAATTCCCTTCTCGGCAAGTCGCTTTCTCTTTCCCTCTGTGAACACACTGTCGTGCTGAATGGCTACTCAGACCGTGGCAACAGATTTCTCTTTCAGCCATCTCCAGAGAGCGGCTGGCCAGACTCCTGAGTGGCACATATTTGGGCTAAGGCCCGGCGTTGGAGTCAGAGAGGGAAAGAGGAGAGTGAGAGAGGGAGGAGAAAGGGGAGGAGGAGGCGAGGGGAGGAGGAGGAGGCCAGAGCCATGTGGCTGATGTTGGTAAACAGTATCCAGCCTTGTCCTGGCATCATGGCAGGCAGCGCACAACGCCGGAGATATCAGGCGCCCGGGCCACACACAGACCGGGACAAAAGGTAGACACACATACAGACATTTGAATTCATACACACACACACACACACACACACACACACACACTCGCAAGCAGGCAGAAATACACAGACAACTAGCTCCTAATACTAACAGACAAATAAAAGACTCACTCTCGGTGTCTGCCACTCAGCAGCTGCTCCAGTTTCCATGGCAACAGTCTGAACAATGTAGTAGGAAGAGCTGTGTTGTTGAGAGAGGGAAATAGAGAGAGGAGTGTGTGTGTGTGTGTATGTGTGTGCTCCGGTGCACTTGAAGTGTGTGTGTGTGAGTGAGTGAGTGAGTGTGGGTGGGTGTGAGAGGCTACAGAGGGGGAGGTAGCCGCAGGGTGCTTAGACAGAGAGAATTCAAAAGACACTCTCTTTATTTCTTTGTCAGGATGAGTCTTTGAGAGCAGCAAAAACAAATATGGAAATATAGCAGAAAACTGAAAAAATAGAAAAAAAATAAGCAGAGATAAAATCGGGTAGGAAAGGGTTAAAAGGTGATGTCAGAGACAACAAAAAGAGATCCACGCGGGCACAGAGGAGGATTTTATGATGTCTATTTATTTTTCAAAATGAGGTATTTCAAAGTGCTATAAGTTGCAGCACTAAATGTACATTTTAAAAAATGAAAAAAACAAACATCTTATATCCATTTACCCAGATCTATGCACCCGATAGTTACAAATATAAACAAAAGAGGAAGAAAGAAAAAATAAAAAGGCCAGGTACATGAGAATAGAACACATTTGCTGTACAAAAGAATTATTTGAGATAGAAGAAAAACAATGACGAGATAAAGTGATATCTACCGAGAACTCATTTTCATACGAAAATATAAGTATCAAATTTAGTATGTATCAGGGTCACACTAAAAGCATAAAGGTGTGTAGAATTAGTAATATGATACAATACAAAGAAAAAGAGGAAAAAAACAATATATTGTTATATTACAAAGTTTCATGACTCTCAAAAATTGAGGCCTTACAGTACTTTTTAAAGGTATATAAACTTCCAGTCTAGTTATTGGCAGCTTCCTGACATGTATAAAAAAAACCAAGGACAAAATGTATTACAAAACAAGGCAGATCTGAGTGTATTTTGTCTGTACATTATTGTTATATACAAAAGTGTCGGCTAGCAAGGTGCACAGTTATACATCCACTGACTTGGTTTGAGCACCAGTGTGAGAGGAGTGAGAGAAAGAGAACCTGTAGTGGCATTGTTTATGTGACCCATAACGCCTCAGTCGTCATAGTCTCTTCAATTTTGCAGTGGTGAAGGCAAAGTAAAAATGTGCACTGCTTCCTGTACGTGAACTCTCCAAGCAAAGTGCCCTCTAACACCTGTCCCTGTGGGAATCCCTTGATTCCAGGCTGGTGTCACAGTGAGTACAAAATCAAAACAAAAAAAAAAACAAGATACAAATAGAAATGATATAAAAACCAGAGGAGGAGAAGACTTTTTTTTTTCTTAAAAAGTGTGTCCTCTTTCCTTCCTCAATCTTTTTTTTTAAATCTTTCCTCAATGTGACTGGATTGAAAAAGTAAACCCTAAACATTCTTAACGTCAACAAATGTGCAAAAAAAGTGGCGGCAGTGAAAGTCCGAGCATCCCGTCAACAACCCTCTCCCATCCTCCAGGTGTTTGTCGGCATCTGAAGATAATAGTCCTCTGAGATATTGTGTTTGTTTGTGATACATGTACAACGTATATGCAGGCCTGTGTGTCTGTGCTGAAGTGTAAAGGCCTGTATGTGTGTATGCGTGTGTGTGTACTGAGTGGAGACAGGAGGGGGTCATTCAGGGTTTATGTGAGTGTTTCTGTGTTGTAGCTGTTGTCTGTTAGCGAGTCCTTGCCTGCTCCAGCCTGCGCATCAGCTGCTGCCTGCGGGCCTGGAGTCTGTCTTTCTCCTGCTGGAGCCTCATCTCTTCTGTTTCCAGCGAGCTCACGTACTCGGTGGCCTTCTTCAGGATCAGCACCTTTGCCGCCTTTTCATTGTGCGCCAGTTCGGGCACGTGGTCGCGCAGTGTCAGGAAGCTAGAGCGCAAGTCGTTGCGGCGCTGACGCTCCAGGATGTTGTGGTTGCGTCGCCTCTCGCTGTCTTCTGAGTCTGAACTGCCGCGCGGGCTGCTGTCGCCGCTGGCGCTGCGTTTGCTGCGTGACCCTGACATGCTGGAGGCCGAGCTGCAGGACATGGAGGAAGATGAAGAGGACGAGGAGATGGTTCGGGTAGGCGGTCGTGGGGCGTCTGATGTTTTTTGTTTCTTGGTAGGCGGCGCGGGGTCATCGTCTGAGGCGTACGGCGACGGGGCTGCGTAGTTGTGCTGCTGCTGGTGGACCGAGCTCCTCTTCAGGATCAGCTCTTGCGGAGCTCGGCTGATGAACCGACTGACAACGCCGGAGCCTGACACAGCTCCTCTTGCATCTTGACTTTTGGGATGCACAGAGATGGTGACCGTCCCTGTCATCATGGGTGATGCCTTATTGATTGTGGAGCGCCTCTTCTCTACCGTGACCACATCAATCTCCTCCTCTTCTTCCTCATCGTCGTCATCGTCCTCCTCTTCTTCTTCTTCCTCCTCCTCTGCTTCATCATCGTCTTCCTCTTCTGGGGGGTAACAAAAAAGAGAGAGAATGTTAGTGACTTAACTGCTCTGACATGCAAGTATTCTCACTATGTCATCAATGTGTACAAGCAGGTGACAGGTATGTATGTGAGTGTGTGCAAATGTGACTCAAGAGAGAGAGAGTGTTTCGGTGAGAACGTTGCTCAACACTGTTTGCATAAGCAGAAACCTCTTAATGCTTAGTGTCAGTCACTCCTCAACTAATCTACTCTGCAGGCGTTGACATGTTCAGTTTCAGTGCTGAGCAGACAGGCTGGATTTCTGTCTTTCATTCCCCCTGCCTTCTTCAGAACTTCTCCCTAATCTTCTCCGGTGAGACGAGACAGTTTTAGTCTGATGCCAGTGCGGCTCCAGTCATGCTGAATGAGAACTTTATCTTAACTTTGACCTCTGATGAAGTTAAGCATCTTTTTCCCCTCCTCCTCCCTAATGTATAATTGAGCTCTTCGTCTTAATACCTGTGCTGAAAATCAAGCTGAGCAGCTGAGATTTATCACCGACTGGCGCCTTTGAAGATGAGAGGAAGTGGCCAATCATTGAAGGCAGAGAGTGTGAGGCCCAGTTAAAATGCCTTTGTGATAATGGCTCTCATTATCAGCTCAGGAGCATCTGAAAGAGTGTGGCATTTTACAGCTTACAGTAACCCACTTCAGACAACTGCTGCACCAGGATGCTGTCTCAACACACACACACTGAGCGCAGACACGGGCTGGTGCTGCCATCAAAACAAAGCCTGGCACAGCTGGGTGGATGAGGGGGCGTGGCTGCCTTTGCCACATGTGAGGCTGTGGATTTAGCTGTTTGGTGTTTCACTCTCTCAATGGAACAGCTCATTTATTAGGGTTGGGAGGAGTATGAATAGAATAAAGGGCACAAAACTAATCTCTGTGGTGATAAAATAGTAGCCCAAAGGCGCACAATCAAAGTAACTATCATCTTGCCAATGTATCTGTACAGCTGATGTTTTTTTTTTCTTTGGGGTGGTGTGGGTCTTTTATTCCTCATGCAAGGCCTCCTCTTTAATATACTTCGCCTTTCTGTAGGCATAAGTCTACACTGTAGCCTTTAGGTCTCTGCGTTTCTTTGATGAAAAAGTAAAGAACGCGTGGATAACACGGGGGGCGCGTCTTAACGCTGCGAGCGGCGGAAGCGCATCGGAGCGGTACTGTGCGCAGGATGGTGGGGCGACAGGCGATCGGATCACCACCCATTTTAAGCCTCAGAGCTGGAGCAGCGCCAAAGAGACAGCTGTCGAGATGGAGCGCTTGTTCAAAGCTGTCACCCCCCTCCCTCCCTCCTTCTCCACCAAAAAAGAAGCAGCCAGGGCCCTCCTCCGTCCTCTTTTCTTCGCCGTGGAGGAGGTGTTTGGCAAGGCTGGCTGAGTCTGCCCTCTGTGCCAAGCTGGAGGCCTTTGTACTACTGTTTCACAGCAAAAACACGCTGATAAGGACTCGTGAGTGTTTGTTTAGGGAACTCATGGGCAGCAATAGATGGGAGATGAAGTCTTAGGGCGATTAAATACACACAGCCCTCATTTCCCAAACTAAACACATAACCACTTCCTACATTTCTCTTCAGACGATGGAAAAACAGAAGTGTGTCTGTCTGTGTGTCTTCTTGTATGATTCTGTCGCAGCATGTTTTCTTATGTTGTTATTGTGCACATGTATACCACTCTCTCTCTCTCAGCTAATTTTAGTTACGATCTGAACTCGGCAGTTTGTACAGTCTGTCCGAAATAAGTGCCAATTTCTCACCCATAGTGTGCAAATTGTCCATTAATCCATGCGTTATGAAAAGCTTTCAGGGCACCGCGAAGCTTACACTTTATCAGCTTATCACATATATCACCTTTTCATCCTCTCCTTCTACTACCCAACCTGATACGGGTACCCTCAGTGAGTGTCTGTGTGTGTGTGTGTGTGTGCGGTGTCTTTTTGTTTGGCTCAGATGCCAACTGAGTTCAGTAAGGCACACAATTCCCCATTTTACTGCCATCTGCCGGATGAAGAGCCTGCTGATTACATAAACCTCGTTCACTGTGTCACTACCCCACTTCTGTGTGTGTGTGTATGTATGTGTGCGCGTGTGTGTGTGTGTGCGTGGAATGTAACGAAATAATCCGATTCTGGGCCAGTCATATGAACAAGCTCCAGTCAGTCCAATTAGTTTGGGTGCTTGGTTTGTAATAACAACAACAACAAAATAATAATAATAATAATAATAATAATTGTTATTATTGTTGTTTTATTATTGTTGTTGTTAATAGTGTTTTTGTGGATGATATATATCAGAATTCCAATAAAAATGTCAATAAAAACATATAGCGCATCTTCATATTCTTACCGGAGTCACTGGAAGCGCTCCCGTGAGCTGTCGCTGCGTTAACAGTCCCGGTTGACTCTCTGTTGCCGTTCCTCTTGTTGACCGGGAAGGGGAACACCACTGTGGGGTCTACACACTCTGACACTGAGCTGCGGCTCACCACCTCCGGCGCCTTGACGCACACGTTCCTGGCGCTGCTGGCTGTCGCCGTCGAAATAGCCTTGCCGAGTTTCTCCGTGACGACCCGTTCCAGCTTTTCCCTGGCGGAGAAGCCACTCCACATACAGTCCTGGATAATGATGCTGTTGGGGTTAGTATCCAAAGCGGAGCCGAACAGGTCCCCATCGTCGGACGCCCCCCAGATATCATCCTCTGGCAGGAGCAGCAGCTCAGAAGCCCAGTCCAGAGGGTCCCCCAAACCGAAGCCTAGAGGGTCTGCTTCCGGGGAGGCAGTCGCCGGCTCCCCCGGTAGCGCAGCTCGGCTCGGGGAGAGGGGCGGAGTGGGCAACAACTCGAATTTCTTCCAGATGTCCTCCCCCGGTGGCGCAGAGTCGGGACCACAGAAGTAGAAGTCGTCCTCATCCGGGTAGAAACACGGTTGTAAGGAGTCAAACTCCAAATCGGAGTTTTTACTCATGATCGCCGGCATTCTATCCCACAATCGTAAAACCTGTAACAGAACAAAAGATACTTTAGTCTCTCATCTGGAAGAGCGTCTCTCTCCATTCTCTCTCCCCTCTATCACACCTGAAAACTGCGCTGGAGAAAGAGTATGAGTCAAAGCCCACACACAGACACACAGTCTGCTCCACTAAATTCCACACTCGCTCCTCTGTGGGGTTTAAAAAACCGCACAAATCTCACATGAGAATGTGCGTAAATGTGTCGGTGACGCACAAACTCAAGTGCCAAACGACGCACTGGCTCAACGCTCTCTTAACACACTCGTAAATATGAGCAGGACATAAAAAAAAAAAAAAAAAAAAAAAAAAAAAAAAAAACAATGTTTACATAAAAAAAATAAATAAATGCAAGAACAACAATCAAATCTATCAGACACTGTGTTTTTGTGTGGGGGGCGGACGATGAAAATAATGACACGTTTCCACATTTAACCGCTGAAACGAGAAGATGCTCACCTCGTCCTGACTTGGGATGATAATGTGCGAAGGGATTTTTCTCGTATCTCCTAGTCAATAACACAGACACCAGTTTTTGGAGCAGTCATCTACCTTAGGAGCACAGACAGTCCTCTGACACACATTGTGGCTGGCTGCGCTGTGTTATACACTCACTTCAGGCCAAACAGACTCCGCCCACCCTCCTAGTTGCAGGGAAGGGGAATGGTGAAAGGAGGAGAAGGACGAGGAGGAGGGGCTGGTACAGTCGGATTGATCCCCCGCGCCTGACTTGATAACACATTGTAGCTGCGCGGCGCGGAGATCAATTCTACCCTGCTTTCACAGCTTTTCCGCTCTTGACTTGAAGGTGAATCGAGAAATAGCCCAAACACTGCAAGTAAGAACACGAGCAAGAAAAAAAAAAAAAAAAAAAGAAAGAAAGGAAGAAAGAAAAGCAACATGGTCAAAAAGAAATAATAATAATCAAAATAAAAATAAAATAAAATAAAAAGTCTAGCACAGCGTGAAGGGAAATGGATAAAGAAATTGGACAAGAAAGGAACATGAAGGAAATATAGAAAGACAAGAAAGAAAGAAAGAAATATTTATGATTGATAGCCCCAGGCAAACTCTTTTCACTCTTCTCATCTCTCCGTTGGGAAGTCAGACCCCGGATCAGCTATGAAAACAGTCGAAGTAGAAGCCAGAGGCTGTTACTAAGTTGATGTCTTGCTCGGATTGCTCAAGGGCACTGCAGCAGCAGCTGATGAGGGTTTTTAAAACCACCAACACACACACACAGAGGGCATTTAAATCTTTACTTTTATTTATTAGATATTAATAAGGTTAGTCGTGTTGTTTGCTGTTTAGATATTTCAAAGAAAAATCTAAACAGTCTTAATTGGTCAAATTGCTGTTAAGTGATAATGTTTTTGTGATAAAATAGTGAAAAGTGATACATGTGCCAGTTAAAATTCCTATACATACATGAGTGTCACAAACTGGAAATGATGGTGTAGAGATATTTTCCTTTACATTAAACCCCACTGCCCTTCTCTTACTCCCCCGTGGAGCTCTGAATATCATTTTCTCTTTTGTCTGAGGGCCAGCAGCAGCAGCAGCATCCCAGGATGGTGACAGGCTCACTGCGCCCTCACACGGCCGCGCAGTGAACTGCGACAGATAAAGGGGCGCACCACAAAATCGCTAAACTCAGCGATCCAGACAGACAAAGACATTACAAACACGAGTCTAAAATAATAAATAAATAAATAAATAAATAAATAAAAGGGAAAAAGCCACTCTGGCGGAAAATAACAAATTCCTCTTTAGCTATAAGCAGCAGTAGTTTCTTCAGACAATAGGCAAGTGTAGGTCGGAGCAGTTTTCAGCTGTCTCCGGAATAAGACAGGGATCCGAGAAGAGCATGTTACGTAACCGCAAGCGGTGGTTGTAGCCTGGAGTCATTCCCATTCCCTTTTCTAATGACAGCTTAGGCGGAGTGGCGCATCTGTAATTATGCGCACAGGCACAGGCGCACACACAGGCCCCGATATTGACTTATTCAGGGAAAAACGTTTACAAAATGGATTCCAGTTGAACGCCAGCTGTGAGCAAAGAGAATAACAGCATCCGCCTATTTCCAGTGAAACAATGGCTGATGATAATAAACAATAAAAACATGTATTATCATAATAAAGTGTAAGAAAAATGATAAACGACTATTTTTTTTAAATTTATTGGCTCATTCTTAAACATTAAAACTCTAATTTAACTCATTTATTTTCACTTATGATACATTTGATAATGTGTAAATTAATAAATATAGAACTGATGATCTGACATGTTTACATATTGTTTTTTTTTTTTAAATGCTGTTTGATATAAACTTTATATAAAGCTTTTTAGTCCCTGTGTATAGAAATATTGCATTTTTTCCTTTGGTTGGGGTTGAGTTCAAGCAACCATGGCCAGCTGTTTGCTCCAGTAGGAGTAGGAATAACAGGGAGTTTCCTGGGACTTTCTACTCAGCTCCCAGGAACTGGGAAGATCGTTTGGGAGTCAACTTCCCACACGCTCTTGTCCATGTCCTTTTTTTTTAATGTTAAGTTCTGACCCTCCAGCAGTAGTAGCAGCAGCAGCAGCAGCTTCCTCTGTTGTGAAACAAGACAGAGAGTGGGAGTGAGAACAAAAGGGAAAGTTGTTTTGTTTTGTTTTTTGTCCAGTGCAGATCGGGTGAGGACAGGATGCTTTATGCTTCTGCTTGTTTTCTGTGGAGCGACGGAGTGTAGACTCAAGAAAATAAGCAGATGGGTAGTTGAATATTGGTGTTATGCTCTTGTGGAGCGTCTTGGCAAAGAGGGAAAGACACTTGCTGCAAGGGATGAATGCATTTCACACAAACTGCACATGTTCACTCACTGATTCGAGCTGAAATAGTCCAGATGTTGATATGATCATGATGTCTAGGTATTGCTGATTTGTATTCATGTGAAGTCAGACTGTTTCCATTTTCTTCAACCCACGCACATGCTAGAAAATAAGTAGGAAAACATACACACCCCCCCGGCTGTCTACAGCTTATTAAGTTATTATAGCTCAATATGTAACTAATCACACAGTCTCCTTCTTTAAAGAGACTGCTGTCCTCAATCTGACTACCTGTGGATAAATATAGTCTATAAAAATAGACGAGAGAGGTGCAGAAAAAAAGCGAAGAAGGACTCTGGCGTCTTTGGCTGTTGTTTTTATGAAAGTTATGGCATGCCCAGTCTCCCTCCCTCCCACCATTCACCACTGGACCGGGACATGGATGGTTAAGCAATTAGGCCAGTTTTGATAAAAGATTCATAAGTCACCCCAGTGTATAGTGCAAAGACAAGCAGTTTGTGAGTAAAAACCTGCTGCGGTGACATCAAAATAGACAGTCTCAGGTCAGAGAGCACGCACGTCATGTCAGTGTGTGTGTGTGTTGTGGTTGTGTCAGTGTCAAAAGAGATGCGGCTGACCTAAATAAGTCATTGCATCACCTCAGTTCACCGTGATATGGCAGATATGATGCAAGAGTACACCTTTCATCCTTATAGTTTACAGCATTGAGAATAGTTGTGGTGTCTTGTACAGGCTTGCTATATGTCTGGATTGTTTAACAGAAGCAGAGTTTATATAGATATATGAAATCTCTATTAAAAGGACTATAATTACACAAGACAAACACACTGTCGCGTATGTGCATATATCATCTTAATGAGGCTGCAGATTTTTTTTCTTTTTTGTGTGCTTTGGTTGGAGCTCTATAAATAAAACTTGCCACAATAAATTATATGATTTTTATGCTGTTACAATGCCCTATATACTATAAAATAATCTTGTGTTTTCATTATTATTTTTTGTTTGTTTGTTTGTTTTTTATTATTAGCTTTTTGGTGATTTTGACATTTCAGTGTGTATTTTTTCCCCAATATTAGACTGTTAAATAATCTTTATATATTATTTCAGACTTGCACAATACAACACTAGCTTGTTAACCAGTTGATATGTTTCACAGCGCTCACTCAGTCTGCATAAAGCATTAAGTGTCCTCTTCTTTAATCATGTCAAGTCAGATTCCACAGTGGCATCTTCCCCTCAAAAACTCAGCTCAGACAAGAGGCCGTGTTTGTCCATGATCCACATAATTACATTTCAACTCCAGCGAAACCTTCCACCCCAACACACGGGAGTCTACATCCCCCTTCCTCACCCCCTTCAGCCTTTACCTCACCCCAAACTAAACCAGGCGTTAACTTTATCCCTAAAGCCACTCAGCAGGGACCTGATCAAATGAGCTGCAGTCCCAGTCCTGCATGTTTACATTTTATTTTTTACTCAAGTTTGAAAAAAAAAAAAAACAATGATTGATTGGTTATTATCAAAGTCAGATTAGGGTACCTGGTTGTTTGCTCAGTCTTGACATGAATTTCAGATGTAATGTTTATATTGTCAGTGTATGGATGTTATTGTCTTGTCCTGTTCAGTGGCACTGTACTAAAATCTGAAGATGTTATCTGTTTTCTAACCTATATTTACTCAGTCAGAATGTGACTGTGCATGAAACTCAGCTGATGATTCAGGTAAAAAGAAGCTCTTTATTTTGAATGTTGTTGCCAGAAATGACTTCATCAAGGTTTTGCAAGAGACTTTTAGTCTTGAAGAGAGAAGCAGGAGCGAGTTGCAACAAAGCCCTTAGGAATTTGCGAGAGTGAACAACCCCAGCAAAAAACATTTTTTTTCGACAGTTGTAAAGTTAATTTTAATATAAACCAATATGATAAATGTGTTTAGAAAAAAAGAGGGTTTGTTTTTCCCATGTCTATTTTTAGGGAACATTTTTCCATCAAGTCTATTTCGGAATGAATAAACTTGTTGAGGAAGTATTTTGACCTTTTGATATTGGATTTTGAGAGTGCCAAAAGTGTGCCTATGTGGAGGAAGTGGGGTCTCTCTTGTTAGATCTTGCCCTCAAGCTGTGTCTTAAGTATGCCTGCAGGTCTACCTGTACAATTAACCGGCACATCAGATGATTCACGGTGCATATAAACATCACTTTTTCCACTTGAGTAATGCCTCTGTATATTACCGCCAGGATCTCTGGTGCAATCCATTCCACCCAGGTTAATCCTTCCTTTGTCACAATAGCAAATTTGTTTGGAGACAGTTGAAAATGGATATTAAAACACATTCCTCCTGGGAAAATGCCTTTTATATTACAGTAATGCATGTTCCATTTGCCAGGAGAGTTAATTTATATGGATGTATTTCATCAGTTGGAATATTAAGTACTGTCAGCAAAGCCACGGTGTCGTTATAATCTTGTGTAGATATATCTCGTATCAGTGAGAGCCATAATACAGGTTTGCTTTTTCTGATGTCACTGACAACTGCCGTTAAGGAAGTGTTAGATGAATTAACTGGAAGAAATGCAGTTACCTAACAGAAGACCAGGCAAAGAATACATTGCACAAGACTTTTCATGCAGACAGTGATCAGGTTTCCGCTCTGTATGGGATCTTTTTTCAGAGATGAAAACTGATATGCATGGCCATGGTTTCCCATCCACTTGCAAAAGTGAAATTATAGATAAGAAACTTACTTTATGAGGTGACATAACAGATGTTCTGACAATAAACAGGCATATGTTTTTGTTATGCGCCATTTCTCATAGATTTCTTCTTAGAGTCCCATATTAGTGATTTCTGTTTATTTATTCATTGGATTGATCTGTTGCAGCCTCCACCAGTTCCCATTAGGGTGTAAAATGGGAGGTAATTGCGCATCACTGTTGTTGCATAGATCACATTACTAGTTATGGATCAAGTGATGACCATGAATCAATGAGCTTGGCCCTGAAGGTGAACATCATTAGGAGGCCTGATGATCAACTGGAAATCATGATTGATTAACACCAAAGGCACCACCAATACGATCCAGTCAGTTTGATCTGATTGGACCATATCACAATGAAACAGAACAGAAAGCCCTTCAACCAGCTGGCCTGCAGTCAGTTGTTGGACAGTGTGAAATATTTACCCCTGTGTCTTTACCCCACCCATTTTCAAAAAACCTCTCTTGACTCACCATGGGAGAAACGTTTAAGCCAACTGTTTAAAGTGTCACACGTAAATTTAGTTTGGCCTTGACAGTTTTACAGGCCTATTGTTGCTATTTGAAAAAAAAGTGAGTTTGCAGGGTTGTGAATCAGGGGAAGGAAGTCTTATTTGACTGATGTTGATGTGAGTGTCAGTTTAACAGACAGCAGAGCCACAAACTCTTAAATAAAGTCTGTTAGACTTGGAGGATCTCACCATCCATCTGTCCATTTGTTGCAACGCTGATAAGGTGATAAGTTTGCTGTGTCAGTGGTGAGTTTAGAGTTTTATAGTTGTGAGAGATGCAGGGAGTTGAGAATATGGTACTAATTAACACTATAGTTGTGGTTTTACATGTTTTTTATGAAATAAAAGAAGACTCCCTCTCAATTAACATGTAAAGTTTTGTTTTTAAACGTTTAAAGATGCAGATGATGCAAGTGTGCTGTGTTGAAAGGTAACACAAAAAGACAGTTGCACAGTTTTGTAAGTGACGGTGACGCATCGGTTTCATGACTGTGCTGGTGACCTCCCCTGGCTGGTTAGTGCAGCTGTTGCTCAGTTTTGATAATGGGACTGATAACAGATAACACATAATGCGTTTTGTGTAATCATAACACAACCAGTGCGACAAGATAGAGAGCTCATGTGGGTTTGAGGGGAAGGAGATAGCGTTACGCTAAGTGACTTGTTTATTGTGATGAACACTGATGGAGACTGTGATACCCAAAGCCTTTGTTTGGATTTGTCTTCACCCCACACATACACAGATTCGTGAGGACACATACAAGTACTGCCTGTTCCGTAACACCCTCATGTGTAGGAACAGGTATTTCTTTCACTTCCTCTAAACTTTTATCTAGCATATGTTCATATACACATAACCCACTGAACCAGACAAGCCCTTGGCCCTTGTGAACCCTGCAAAACCCTCCTGGAGGTCAATGAGCTCTTTTTAGCATTCTCCCTCCCCCTTCCTTTGCCCGTCTTTATCTCCCTGCATTTGTTTTGATCCTCAGGGGTCATTAGCCAGACTAAATGTTTGTCTGCTCACAAAGGAAGATGGTTAATATGTTTCAACGCATCCATTTGTCAGCTCTCTTGTCTGTGGCCTCATGTTGTATGAAAGGGGAGCTAAGCGTCTCAACTGGCATTTCAAGACTTACAAGCATTTCAGCACCTCTGGCAGTGTGCCTGTGTGTTAACGTGTGTGTATTTGTATGTGCATGTATGCGTGTGTCTAAATACATTCCTCCTCTGGGGTTGGGTTCCCGGGCTCCTGGTCGATATATCACCCCTGACATCATCAATGTGCAGTTTGGAGGAGAAAGAAAATGGAACTTTTCACTTCCTGCAAACATGCTCTATCCTGTCAGTCTACTTCAGTCAGATTAGCATGACTTATGAGAATTAGGAAGGAGCTAAAGAGAGGAGGAGAGAAGACAAAAAAAAGAGAGGAGAAGAGAAGTTTACTCAATTCTGCAACAATAATTATTTGCTTGCTAAGCGAGAAGAAGGAAACCAAGGCCATAAATTTGGCCTGAATGTTTGTGTTGACAGGAAGTGGTGTTGTTGGCACCGTTTTAACGATATCACTGGTGATTTGCTGAACCCTGTCCTAAACAGGAAGTCAGTGGTTCAGAGAAATAGTCGTCCTCACAGCATTAAGCTATCAGTGGGCAAACGATCCATTTGTCTTTGTGATGAGTGATTCTTTCCTCCTGCGCTGGACCCTCCTGTGGTAATCAGAGCTCCAGGTTCCGCTCATAATTTTAGCCCTCACGGTGTGTCACGTCTGTTGACACTGCATGCATGACACAAATTTCTTTGTGTGCTGTGTGTTTGCATCTATCCGCATGTTTGTCAATGTGTGTTTACGATTTGTAGATTTATGTGACACCGTGGGCAACAGTGGAAAAAATACTCAGATGCCTTACTCACGTAGAAGTAGCAATAAAACAGTGTACTTTGTTTCAACCCTGGCAAAATTCTAAATTGTAGGACTTAATTATATAGAATAACCTATTTCGGAATGATTTATTTGTTGTTTACATTTATAACCATTTATATGTAACCTGTATTTTGTAATCTGAAAATTAGCTATTAAAATGTGTTAGAGAAACAGGTATAATGAACCAGACAAGCAGCATAAGTACTTACAAATTGTATTTAAGTAAATATACATAATTACTGTCCACCAGTTATAGTAGCATTACCAGTAGTGATGACTACTAGTATTAGTAGTGTAGTAGTGACATTAACAGTTGTATGAGTAGAAGTGTGACTACCATATTTTTCGAACTATACGGTGCACCAGATTATATGGTGCAATATCTATGAATCGGTCTATTTTCATACATAAAGTCCACCGGATTATAAGGCACATTAAGCGAAACAAAACAGTCAGATAAGTCCTTATACAAACACCGTAATATTATGTTGAAGCACAGTACGTATTACTCTGCAAGGCTCCTGACTACAGTAGCTGTAATGCTCCGACAATCCATCAAGCGGTGCGACTTCGTAGCTTACCAAAGTCGTACTAAAACATTTTGACAGATTTGAGCGCCGTGTACCACATACAATCGGTTCAAGGTCAGTAAGCACAACCAGAATTAATACATTATAGGGAGCACTGCTGATTTTTGAGAAAATTAAAGGATTTTAAGTGCGCCTTATAGCCCGAAAAATACGGTAGTCATATAGATTGTGGTTTAGTAGCTTAGCATTATGGAAGTTTTTAGATTAGATTAGATTCAAAACAAATGAATAGTAGTTTAGTATCTAACCAGATTGGGCAAACAGGATTGAAGTATAAATAGATATAATTTCTATTTCCTTTTTTTTTTAATGAATGTATAGAATGAGCAATAAAACACAATTGGAAGGTAAATGAATGACACTACTATAGCTCTTTTCTTTCTTTCTTTTTGAACACTCAATGTGCTTTACTCTAGTACGCTTACTTCAGTTGTTGCCATTCAGCCATTCACACCCATTCACTCTGTGCACCTACTTATTATGCACTTTTCAGCTTATCACATTCACACGCATTCACACTCCAATGGAACAGCCATCGGGGCCACCGTAGGGGAGGTGGGAATCGAACCACCGACTTTCCAATTAGTGGATGACCCGTTCTGCGGAGAATAAACAAAAAGAACATACAACAGAAACCTGAGATTGTAGCAACTGAAGCAGTAAGGAATTTTGTTATATATGATCATCAAAGCAAATTAGTCAATGGACTGTTAGAGTATACATGCTCAGTAGTCTCTGTATGCACTGCTGTTACATTGCGTAGTAATATTGCATAACAGTACATTGTATAACAGATCTTTTCCCATGTCATCATTAATTAATAATGGCTGAATTCCATTTAGCTGCATCAGTTTCAACATCCTGGTCAAGTGCATGCAGGCTCACTGTTATGGCATCCTAGGATGCTTGAATACAGCAGAGACATTGTTGATTCCTTTACTAAGAAGGGCCATATGACAATTATATCACCACACATGGAGCCGTGAGTGTATATGTGACCTCATGCTTCCCTGTTTGCACTGGCTCACCTTGGATAAATCTGTAGCGATTTAATATTTAGCAGAAGGAACAACAAGTATGCAAAAGAATTCTCACCTTTCCGTTACTAATTATTAGCCAACCTTGTGTTATTTGATTAGTCATACATTGAATACTGTACGTTGTGAAATATATCCTGTTCTTTATGCAGCAGGAGGTAGGTAAACAGGCTGACACAATGAAGCCATGAAACACACAGTGCAACACATGTGGAAGAGACCAAAAAAAAAAAAAAAAACAGGATGTTTGCATGATTACCTGAATTAATGAGTTGTGTCTAATGTGCGTAATAAAATAGGATGTGAATGTCTACTTTGGTTTGTCGCTTCCAGGGAGCAGCAACACATACCAACGCATGTTCACATTTTTTGAACCAATCTGTGTATATCTGTGTGTTTAAGTTCCTCATTGTTACAGGGCAGTTATGTCCTAATGAGATGTAAATGACTACAGGAGGTGGTCTCCCACTCACTCAATGGGACGCCCCTCCACCTTTGAAGTCCTGATTTTGGAGGTCCGGGGGTTGTCATAGTGATGCTCCCTCGTTCCTCTGACCGTCTCTTGGGAATTGGCTTTGATTGGTGTATTGACAGGCATGTGGCAGCCTACTTCTCTTTCTCCTCTTCACCCCCTCCTTCTCTCCCTCCTGCTCACATCATTCTCCCTTGAGCTTTCTCTCAGGAAAGAGCAAAGAAGTTGGACAACCTTCCACATCAAGTACCGCAAAGTATTGTTGTAAGCAAAAAATGTCCCAATAATGTCAAATTCTTAGATTCAACCCTTTCTTCTTCAAAAGATATGCAAAGCACTTTATATTTAGTCACTTCATTTTGAAGGTGTGTTTTGATGTTTTTGGAGGTCGAACTGAAAGCCGGGGATATAAATAACTCATGCAAGGTACGTGAGCGGAAGATAGTTAGTATGTAGCTCACTGCTGCACACCCATCTGTGTGTGTGTGTGTAGGTGTGTGTGTGTGCATTTAGTGACTTTGATTTTTGCCACAAAGGACGGTTGGTGGTGTTGACGGGAGAGGAGCAGTGGACATCGGGTTCAGTCTGACCACCAACAAGGTAATCTGCCAGACGGACCATGCCGCTCCATCTGTTCAGTCTGCGTGTGTATGAATTAGTGTCTGCGGCAGTCGCAGACATGTCACCTTCCTGAGTCTAAAGCTGAAATCACCTCTCTTGTTGCAAGACACGTGGATAACACCTACAGAAAGAAGCACGGACGGTGAAAAAAAAGAAAAGAGGGACAAAAACAGACCGAGAAGTTTATAAGATTTATGAGGAAAAAGAAGGAACAAGGAGAACAATAGTCTGTCCGCAGGGACATGGTGTTCCTACAGCCACCCTTGGTTCAGCAGATCGCCCTGTCTTGTCATCATTGATCATGCTTAGCTGTCAATTGATGTGAATCTATTTGAATGGAAGGTCTTTGTGGATGAATTCCTGACAGGCACCAGTAGCCTACAGGCCTGTGACCTGTGTCTGTGCCCTCTGCAAGGTCAATACCCCCCCCCCTTTCTCCAAAAAAAAAGAGAAGAAAAAAAAAAGAAGTTACTTGGCATGCCCCCCTCTTCTCTCAAGACCTCCATCATGTGATCCACTAATCAATTAAGCTGCATCTTACATTCCTCTGGTGTGAGGTCACGCCAATGTTTCCTCCGGGGGTTTCTCTCTTGAATAACTGCTGCCCTCTTCCTCTTCCTCCTCCTCCTCATCCTTATGCCAAAATGTCTGTGCGCCACTCTTTTTTAGTACGAACATTTGGTATTTGATTAACAAGCTCTGATTTATTGTTCTACTCATGAGGGAAAGCATATATAATTTGTCTCCAGTTCCTCAGGAAATGAGTAGTGGCAAAATACATTTATCTGTGGCAGACTGTACCTGGGCCCAGAATGGATGAATCAGCTGAACGGAGCAGTCGTCGACTGATCGTTTTATTTCAAGATCTTTTTTTAAAAACAGCTGGCAGGGAAAATAGAGTTGTTGTTGTTGTTGCGCTTTTTTTTTTTTAAAACACAGACTTCAAACAGTGTCAGCTGAATCATCTAACAGTATCTGTGATGTTGGAAATTGAGGGATGTACCCAACTGTGTTTCTAGCTTTTTCAGATGTCACACAGGCTGTTTGCTGCACATCATGAAAAGTCTATTACTTCCTTGAGTATGATTCTTTGTATTTGAACCGTTTTTATAATGGCTTTATAAAGCTCTTTGTTGGGTCATTTAAAACATTATATTAGAAGTAGTAAAATTTTTACTTTTATATGTGCTCAGACCACATTTTTGAGTGTTTTTCTTTTCTTTTTTTTCCTTTTTTTTTGGCAGACTGAACTCTTTATCACCATGTGATCAGTGTTTGCTTTTTTATTAACCATATTTTACTGTATATAATATCAACCATAACCATAGCAACCAATCCTTTCCAACCTGACTAATACTGTGGTTATAAAGCATAGCTGATCAGCCTGGTTAGAAATGTAGGCATTTGTGTCCTTTTCTTCTGCTGCTGCTTCAGGGGTGTGGCGAGTCAAGACACCGTTGAAGATCGATGGATCTGCACAGGTAGAAGACTGTGATTATACAGCGCAGCCCTTAGGTGGGAATGTTTGTAACTTGAATGAATGTGAGTCAGGGCGTTCCAGGGAAAAGAAGGTGCATGTTCAGCAAACTCTCCCTGGGCAAATACAGCTTAACAAGGCTCATTCCACCTCCTTTGTTTGCTGTTTTGTCTGTCAGTACGCACCATAAAATTTAGCTCATTAGGGTGGTAGCAGTGAGTTGTTATCTGAGCACCATTAACAAAGAAGTCTGATAGGGCTGTGCCTCAGTAATACTTTAATATTCTGTGGCTCACTTGCAAGCATATGAGGTCCAATCGACTATAGTATGCCAGCCACACAGGGGAGTAAAACTTTTGAAAGTGTTGCAATGATGATGAAATCATCTCTGACTCTCTTTGTTACTTGGAAAACACCACTGACAACAAGTTTCTCAGACAAAGTGTATCAGTCGCAGGACGCCTGACAAATAAAGGTAAAGTAATGTAAAATAGTTTCTTGTGTCCTTGAACATTTCATTCCCATTTGCCCAGACCATTTAAGCTCACGTCCTCTGAGCAAGACCTCTGTATGTGTGTGTGTGTGTGTGTGTGTGGGGGGGGTCCCATATGATTTACATAAGGCCGCAGAGACCCGTAATCACACTTGGTAATCACTGTGCTAAATTTAACATGGGGGATAAGGGGAAATCAGGCCCAAATCAAAGGCTTTGTTATCTGCTCAGTGCTTATGATGTAGATTATGAAACAGCATGGTGATCTGATAAACATATGGCCAAGGAGAAGGGCAAAACATCTGTACGCCTGCTGGCCACACAGTAGCAGGGAAAACTTTATCCCACTGCCAGCCTTTAATGAAAAAGAGGAAGCTGCTTGAAAAGGGAAATGCAGACACAAAATTAGTTTGTGTGTGTGAGTGTGAGAGAGTTTCTAGTAAACCCCTTGGTCATGACTTGCTTGGCAATGGGATGAGGAAACAGCCTGTGAGTTACCTCGGGGACCGACTTTGCTTGAGTGGAAGAAAGAAAGGAGGCGGGGGTGTTTTGGGTTAAAGGGGTGGGTGGTGAGGGTTTGGACTGAGGAGAACAGGAAGACAGATCGCCTATGGCAACCGGGACTTCCTGTCAGATCCAGGTCAGTAAGTTGCAGCGTGACACTAGGGGGGGAAATGGTCTGTAATCGCAATAATCAACGTGATTAGCGTGAGCAAGCTGCAGCCCCAGACCTCAGTCTGCCACCCAGGGTGCTTTTGGCCTGCGAGCACCCTCTGCATCACTGCATGGGAATGATGAAGGTTGGATTACGGGAGACTAATGTAGAAACTCACTGCCTCAAAGTTGTGTAAGACAGCAAGAGGGAAAACTGTGGCTGAGGAGACGGAAAGATCAGTTGTAGTCTGTAAGTTCAGAATTGTGACCTTATTTAGAATATCTGACTCAGAATTGTGGGAAAGTGAGCAACCTCTTCCTCTGTTGGGTCAAAAAATGCACCAGTGCTGTGTCACAAACAAATAGCTACCCCTTGGGAAGCAAACTCCAGACGGTGTAAAAACTTTTTCCCTTTTACTGCATGTAAAGCCTCCTTTGAGCACCATTAATGACTCATCCAGCTGAAATACAGATATGCACAAGGCCTTTTGACTTAGGAGTCAGATATAAAATGCAGCTTGTATGATGCTTCAAGAAAGGCTGTGGCACTCAGCTTGGAAAAATATTATGCATTTGATTCTTGCAGTTTCCGGTTTGTCCATAAAAAGCTGCATAAGACAACCTGCTGATTCACTGGATCAAAAACAGGACCAAACCCAAGATAATGTAAAACAAGCAGAAATAAACCCAAAGGAATGCTTCAGTATAGTATACACAAATAGTAAAAATGGGGGAGTAAGAGAAAAAAGCAACCTTATGCCCTGCAGCATCTATATTCTAAATCCGGTCGGTGAGTGGTGATTTGTCAGTGAGTCAGCTTTCTGCAAGTATCCATCTCTTTGTGTCTAAACAGGCTGTCAGTCACCACGCTGGCACTTCCTGTTTACCTGTCCCATTGACCTCCTCTTTAGAGAGCCACCGGCGCTGAGTGCTCCGGGCAGCCCCGAGGACAAGCACTCAAACGGCCAGCTTCAAAGTTAAGGCAAAGTTTACCCAGAGTTGAGCTTCCACAGGGCTGCCCCTGCTGTCCACCGGGGTTGTGTGTTCAGATAAGACGGCTGCTTCCTGGTCCAAACATACACACACAAAGAGAAAAGAAAGGCAGACAGAAAGAAAAAAGGGGGTTGGAGGCAAACAGTGAAGTGTTATCACAGGTATCATTTGTTTGAAAAGTGACTCAGTGATTTAGAAAGAGTATGGTGGTGTGTGAGTTTGTGTTGGGATTTACTTAATGGACATTGTCCTGTCTATGTTACATGCTACTGAGGAGGCTTCACTGGGATTAAATTACAAATTCCTCATTTCATCCATTATCCTCCACAATGTACTTGTCTTGGTTTGAAATGAGCTTGTTGTTATATGGACATTCCTGTTTGAATTCCCCTGTTTTTTCCTTGTGTTTCCTTGTGTTTCCTGTTTCTTTAAAACATCATAGGCAGAAACACAATTAAATGCCAGAATGTGTCAGCACTGCAAAGTCTTAAAACATTATTAATTTTATTTTGTGCACTGAAGAGAGCACATATATACATATAATCGAGCACAATTGTATCTCATTGACATTAGCCTCAGTGTTCACTCTTTACATCACATCAGAGCTGTATGACTACTATTACTGCTAAAGCAAACCAGACACAGGAAATGAAGTGTAATAGTCCACGTTTGTAGACAAAAGTCATTGGTTAACTTGCAATTACTGCAAACAAGTGATGGAAAACGAAGGGCCAGCACAATGAGCTGCTAGACAAAGACTTGAGTTGAAAGTGAAAGGCTACACCACTTCAGATTGTTTGGTTGCAGCTTGGATTTATACCAACATGTGAAATAGCACAATTAGGTTAATAATGAAATAAACATTAAAAAAAACATAAATACTGTGAAAGTCTCTGATTTGTTTGTTTTTATTACATAACCTTTAGAGGCTCTGGCAACATGTTGGATTTCATCTCAGCGGCTTTTCCTCAAATGTTGAATACAAATAAAATGGTTTGTTGTAAATCCATCATAAAGTGTCCTTCTTGGGGTGAGAGTTTACGTTTTAAAACTATTGCAGTTAATTCAGAAAAAACATACAGAAATCCCATAAATGGCCAGCCCTCATATGTGGCCATCAACAGATCCTATGGAGTCCAGCAGTGACCGCACTATGAACTGGGAACATAATGGCTGTTCTGTTACTGCCATCTCTCAATGTAATGGTACTGTAAACCAACAGCCCAACAGCCCCTTGAGCCACATTGCCTCGCTGCATTGGTATTTCTACAACAAATTAGAGAGGCAAACTTAAATATTGGGTCGTCTGTCAACATGATGGGTGAAAGGAAAAAAGAGGCAATTTAAGCCTAATGTATTTCAATTAGTGGCTAACTTTTAAAGGAAAAGCAGACTTCCGTATAGAGAAACATGTCTAAACTTGGGTCATCAGTGAGGGGGTTGCTGTGGGTGTTTGGGGTTACGAGGGGCTGTAAGCATAAATAAGGCCTTGTGGCTATTAGCAAATGAGCAGTAATGTCCCCTGAATGATGGTGATAATGATGCAGTGGACAGGACATTGGATTTTGATTGGGCCCGCTCTTTGAATGGGCCCCAGTACACGCAGGAAGTGCTTGTTTGTTCCAAGCAGCACTGTTTCCTGTCGAACTGGCTGTGTGGGTGTGTGTATGTTTTCCACTGCGATAATCAGGGCAGCCGTGTGAGTGCGTGTGCGCCTTGGTCCGTTGTTTCAAAGCACCGCTGCTCACCAGGACGGAAGCTCCTCGCAAGCGAGGATGAGATCAGTGTGCGCCCAACCAGGGACTTCCTCCCCACACAGGAAGTGGAGGCGCAGCTGAGAGGGAAAGGGTTCTTCCTCTGCCACCCCCACTGTTCATTCCACACTCTTCCGTATACTCCTCCATGATCCGTGTTTTGTCTCAGAATTGAGATAAAGCATTTCTCTCTCTCCCTCTGTCTCTCTCTCTGAACAAGCAGGAAGTGCAGCCTGCTTTGTTTACGTAACAGATGTCCTCTCTCCTGCCAAAGTCACCCAAAGGCCTCTGGGAAACGGGAATCCCCAGACTTCATATCCTCACATTTGTAAAGTGGACATCCATCATGGATTGACAGAGCAGTGTGTCTGCATGTGTACATGGGGGAGAGACCTAAAGGGGGAGTGAGGAGATGGAGCACAGTAAAGCATCTGTGCCAGTGTTGATGACCCTTTCCTGAGATGTTTCCCTCTACTTAAGTTGACCTCGACTGCAACTGAAGAGGGACTTGCTCTTGTTCAAAAGCCATTTCCCATTTTGCCCGTTCGGCTTAGGCACTTATCTGTCTGCACATGATTCCAATAGTGAACATTTGCACTCAATGCGGACTTGAAGCAGGGAGATATGAATGCCACCGGTGATGGATATCACACTGTGTCTGTGTGTGCCTTGTATTGCGGGGGAGATGTGCACACTCATGAGGCTCATGTGACTGGGTGAGGGTCCATAGAAAAGAGGGTCTATCTATGAGAGGCCTCCGGAAAAGAATGCCCGATGGCCATTATGGAACGAATGAAGACTTGTGTGTGTTTACAAGAGAAAAGGGTCTTAAGTGCAGTAGAAGCATGGCTCCATGAGTGTGTTTGTGTCTTTATGCATAACGAGCATGCACGTGTCCTGGTGCTAAATACCGAAACTGAATATTATCTGATTTAATGAAGAATTAAATTACAAGTAATTGTAGAGATATCATGGTTACAATGAAAATGTATTACTATGATGAAATGCAAGACAAAGAAATAGCACATATATTTGTTGTATATATCTTGCTTTACAATTAATTTCAATTATGTCAAAATACACAATTTATTTCCTGTTAAATAAGTAATGATTAATATTCCTAATTATTCAGAGTAAATCAGGGTTAATTTCAGTCATAATATTCATAGTTTTTCCATGAATCTATAAGGTCAGGACTGAGGGATGTTTGCATATAGCATGAGGGACCTCCCAATGTACAGGAGAGCCTGGCCGGGCCCCAGGCTCAGTAGCCCTGTAGCTCTGCTCATACAGTGCAGGGTTTGAGTGGCTGCCATAAGGACTAATGGCCTCAGGACCTGTTGGTAAAGGTCAGTGAGTACAAGAGGCGACAGCTGTAGAAACGCTGGGAGCCCATTGCAACATGAATACTAGCGATTATGGCCAGCATCGCGCACACACACACACACACACAGAGTGATCAGATCTTTATCTAAAGGATACATTGTTTAGAGGTCGCTGGAGCACCGCCTCACAGGATATAGACCACTGTTAGAAAGTGTGTCTGTGTCCGTGTATACGATTGTACAATACATGATCAAAAAGGTGAGACCTTTTGTCCCACTGGATTTTATTGAGTTATGCTAGCCGTTGTGTACACACCCATGTCTCTGCAAAGTGCTGATGTGATCGTACTCAGCCAGCACTTTAATAGAAACACAACATTAAAGGTGGGTAGGGCCATTCTATGTTTTAAAAACAGCTTCAGCGTTACACAATGATATTATGGCATCATATAATTACAATGTATCTTGCAGCTGTACATTTATATTGCGTACGTTCTTCCTGTTCTACCACATCTTAAAGGTCTTTAAATATTGAGTTCATGAAGCTGGTTTGAGATGACATTATCATGCTGGAGGTAACCATTATATGGCAAAAAACTGTGGCCATAAAAGTGCACATATGGTCAGCAACAACACTCAAATAGTTGATTTGTACTACAGGGTTCAAAGTGTGCCAAGAAAATATTTCCCACATCATTGCACTACCACCACCAACCTGGACTGTTGACACGAGACAGGTTGGGTCAATGGATCCCTGGTGTTGAGGCTTAGTCCGGACCATCTGCATGGCTCAGCAGAAATCTAACCTGTGCCCAATGTAGCAACAGATTTTCGCTCATGACTGAAGTAATGGAACCCAACATGGTCTGCTGTTTCCCCATCAAAGTTGATTGTGGGATATATTTCTGCTAACCGCAATAGTAAAGAGTGGTTATCTGAGTTAACATAGCCTTTGTGCCAGGCCAAACCAGTCTGACCGTCAGCCTCAAGATGTTTTCTGTCTGTAGAATTCACTGCTGCTTCTACTTTTTTTGTTTTGTTTTTCTCAGCTGCTTTCCTTTTTTCTTTTCTAAGTAAACTTTCTAAATGATTGTGCATGCAATCCCCCAGGAGATCAGCTGTTTCAGAAATGCTCAAACAAACCACCAACAGTTGGTCAAAGTCACTGAGCTCATACTTTCCCCCTTTCTGAAGCTTGATCTGAACATCAGCCGAAGCTCTCCATTTGTATCTTCAATGATTTTATTCACTGCACTGCTGCCACATGTTTTAGCTGACTGGATAACTGCACGAACAAGCTGCTGTACAGATGTTCCTAATAAAGTGCACAGAGACTATATAGTTAACAGGATGATGAACTGGCCTCTGTAAGTCAGTGTCAGTATGTGTGAACACTGATGCTAACAATGCTGTGAGAACACTGCACTTATTGAAATTTAAATAAAAACTTTAATGATGCAGAAGGAACTGTTACTTTCAATTTAAGCTTTAAAACTTCAACAATCACTTAAAACAATCACTCAGATGATTGTGTTAAGTGTTAAATTGAATTTACCAACAGAATATAACCAACGTTTCTTCAGTCCTGTGGTTTTCATGTGAGTATTGTGTTAGCTTAGTGTCATCATCATCATGATAGTGTCAGCAGTTTTACTAGCTATCCATGACATCAGCAAACTTCCCAATGACAATCTTGACACAAAGGAAATGTGTGCTCGTTCAGCACCAAACGCAACCAGCGATACCGCATGACCTGTTTCCATTTATTGAGAGGGTATTTTGGTCCCTTAAATGCAAGACCCTTGACACTTGGGGAGGGACGGAGGTCGCTGACCTGGATGCCCAGAGAGAGGTGTTGCAGCTGGGGTAGTGCTCTGGAGAGGTGATGCTGGTGCTTCTCGGAGCAGCTGTTGTGTGTTAGACTGTCAACACAGTAATGAAGGAGAGGTAAAATCTGGCGCAAGGAGTTTTGGTTGTTTTTTTTTTTTCTCAGTTTATATTGGTTTCTACACTGTTTTATTTAAGGTATGTTAGACATGCATGTCTTTGATTCATCAGAAAAAGAAGATAAAACAGTGAGAGCGCAGCCACATAATTTTTCTTTTTTATTTTAAACTCCCTGTATACTGCCACCCAGCAACATTTACAGAGGTATTTAACTTGTCTGACTTTTTCATTCTCAACATCAACACCAAACAAGCCAACTGGCATGTTAGAACACTGAAGTCAGCTTCAAACCCTTCATCACCATCATCACCGGGGTCTGGGATCTCTGAAACTCCCCTTCCTTGTTCCTTGTTCTCATGGGAACTTCACTGCCTTTCAGTGAGCCGCCTGGTTCACCTCTCAGCACTGGCCGCTCTGGGGTTAACTCCAGAGGTCAAAGGTCTCAGGATCACAGGCTCCACAATGCCTCAGATTGTTGATTGTTGATGCTAAGGTGGGCGCTGAAGGGAGGGGTAGGACTGTGTGTGTGTATGTTTGCATTCATTTGATTATGTGCATATTTATCTGTTTGTGCATGTGAGCTTACGCAAGTGCCCAAGTGAACGTGGAGCATTGATTTTTCTGCATGCATCTTAGCATGTTTGCCTGTGTGCCCACACATGTCAGCGCTATGTATGTATGTAAAAGGAGGAACCGGATTGGCCGGACCACCGTGGCAGATGAAACTTGATGGACTGCAGGCTCTCTAAGCTCCTGTTGATGGGGATTTGGAGGCCTGTCTTTGAGAGGGAGGAGGGGAATTCAATTTCCTCCCCCTGCTCACCAGCACTGTTTGGATAGCTTGGCCAGGGATTGAAGAGGGTGTGTGACACTTCAGATTACCCACTCACTGAGTATGCTGAGAAAGTGGTGTCTGATCTGCAACATAGCATGACTCAACACAGGAGGAATGTGTCATGGCAGAGAGCTGTCAGTCTGTCTGTCAGCCAGCCTCCACGTCTGTCAGTCCTTTCATTTCCATTTCTTCTACAATTTCTGAGTGAGCTACAGTGAGCTTTGTACAAAAGATTTTCCATTTGTAGATGAATAACTTACCCAGGTATTGATCCTGTGAGGGCAAATCAAACTTCTATTGACTGTTTGTGTATTGACTGAACATGATCAATATCCATGCTAAACAGTTCGTGTGATGAGGATCATTTCTGAGGATGGACCATGACAAGTCGGTTAGATTGTTTATTGTTCTCATCAGATTATTTGCATTGAGTCCTATACATATTCTTCAATGGCAGAACCTTTTCTCCTGTTTTGGTATTTCTGTTTTGCATTACATATCATAAGACTTCATGACACCTCAGTTTCAGGACAGTTCTCGCTACGAAATTAATTTGATTTCACTGAATTGCATCATAAATTGATAAAGCACTATGTTCCCTTTCAGTGTCTCATTGACACAAATCAAAGTTATGTGGCTGGAAGTGCCAGCCCTTCACATCTCACATGGTGAGACTAAAGATCAGATAATGTCAAAAGGAAGTAGCACAGAGGTGTGAGAGATGTGATAATCAATAAAAATATGAGGCCGTGTACACTTGGTTGCACATGCTAAAAGTGCCACAAATAATTGTGTTATATGAAAAAAGCTAAAGAAACAATTTACTTTCTCACCTTCACATGTTTGGTCACAGTGTGGGCTTCAGATTCTAATTATCACTCCTAATCCCAATGTAGACCAGATAGCTAGGTGGGAGATTCACATACCAGCAGCTCAACAATGTCAGTGCTACCTTGGGCATTGTGTGCTACTCAGATTTCACACCACCCTACCACAGTCAAAGTTAAGTCAGTTTTAACTTTGACCCTGTTTTGTGTTGACCTTTTATTGCACAACCAATGAGGAGTCAGTTGCCTGTAGTTGTCTGTGCTGTTACATCAAGTGACTTGTGATGGTTTCGTGCGCCCAAACTCTTTGTCATCATCAGCTTTTCCTTTCTTCCACTACGTGGCAAACATTGGTGATGTAATCTTGCATTTTGCTTTACATTTATGCATCAATGTGTCCCATGATTCAGACCACCGATCATGTGCAGTGGGCCGTGGTCCTCTCTTGTCCTCAAACCTCCCACATCCTCTGTCATTGTCATCTCCTCATTTTTCTTTTACCCAGTTATGGCGCTCAGTTTCAAAATGCATCAGCAACATGTTCTCCAACTGAAGCCATGCAATGACATATATTCTGGTATCCATTATGGCTGTGTTAAAAAAAATCCAATTCATATTGATTTTCATTTGAAAGATCTGATATCAATTCTAAAAATCCCTTAGTCAGTCTTTCAGTGCGTGCCATTTCCAGTATCCTCTGCATGCAGCATGACCACATAACAAGATCTGTCCACTTGAGAGACCTATGAACAAAAACATGAACATGAAGCCGCTCTGCTGAAAGCACCCATAAGGCCTAAAGACAGATGTCTGGCAGCATTTTGGGCTTCAAAAGTATGAGGACAGGGAAGAACTGGACAGAAGCAAATCCATATGTTTCTCTATTGGAATCAAATCGATTCAGGAAATCAGTAGCAAAACCCAGCCCTAGTATCTACACTGCACTAGATGGTGGTTTGAGTGAGTGAACACACAAAGTCCTGCAGGGGGTTGTGTTCCACCTCATCAGGAATGTCAATTACTTCTGTATTGTTTGTATTGTTGTTGTTTGTTTGTTTGGCCTGATGGAAAGCTGTGATAGGATCACAGGGAGGTGGTGTAGTTTCAGTGACACTCAAGTTGTTCACCTCCTCATTACTTTCAGCCGTCACTCTCTCACCTAGCCGTAAAATGGAGGAATGCCTTTAAAGCCTCATCCAATTTTACTGGAGCGCTGACCACTTCATCATACACAGATGTTGCTGTGCATGTGTTGTTTGTGTGTGCATGTGCTGTGTGCTAGAGGGGTTGGAAGGGCTGTGTGTGCTTCCTGGGTCATAGCATGTTATTGTTCTTGGAAAATCCTCTTGATGGAGACGTACCTTGCCTGAAGTCTCATATTTACTGCCAAAACAAGAGGAAAAGGTAAAGAACAGGAAGAATAAAAAAATAAATGAAGGGTTATATTTCAAAGATGCTTGAGAAAAAAGAACAGTTATAAGTAAACATCAAGAACATGCAGGGATATATGCCTTAGATTGCTCTTTGTTTAACATTAACACAGTTTGAGTGAACATTTATAAACTGTGGTGCTGGCAGTTTATTTAGCAGGTATTTACAAGTGCAACTGGTTTAAACATGACTCGTGTCACACTCAGCTCATGGGAGGACTCGAAGACTAGAGCCAACATGACTGTGGTTATTTCAGTGATTATTGGTATGAAATGTGATAAAGACGAACAAGGAATGCATTCCTGTTGCATACTCGAAAGGCATCTCACTGTTCTTTGTATATACAAAACTCTCACACCTACATGAATGAGCCAGCATGCACAATCCGATGGTTTGATTTGTGGTTTGGGCAATGCTGACAGTGACAGATAACGGCAGATAAACCATAACAGTGTGGACAAAGAAGTCATGAAGAACTGTGAGAAATATCTTTAAGAGCTAATTATATCTGTTGAGGAAGATCACATGAGATAACTGAAAGTTTTGTGACTTCTAAATAAACTTTGGGGTGAACACAAATATGAAAGTTATTGCAACAAATCAAGCTCCACTTCAAAACCCCAAAAGTTATTAAATCTAAGGTAGAAACTGACAGTGATTTGTTTTTAATCAATAATCCTGATTTTATTTTTTGATTGATCGACCCAAAGACTTAAATCTGCAACAATTTGTTGATTTATTGATTAGTCCATTGGTAAAAAAAATGCTTTTGTCTGTCAAATTTTTAATTTCTGGCTTTGTAAATTGGATAACTATGTTTGTAGATGTCACCACAAACTGAAAACAATTATATGCAGCCCTTCAGTCTGCACAATTTCCTCTAATTTTTGCCGCTGGCTACTTGTTTCTTCTCTTTATCAGCTGACGGAATGGCATCATCTTCCAAAGCCAACCCCCATTCTTTCCATCTGTTCGTCCGTCCATCTTTCCATCCATCCATCCCTCAGCTTTCTAAAGCCCTGTCACCCTGATACTTGCCTGGACATGCCTCAGCCCCTCAGCTCTGCTGGGTTTGGGGGTATTCTCCAAACAAGGGTATGAATAGATAAAAGCTACTTTATTCACTTTTTCAGCTCTTCAGAGCTGAGAGGAATTCAGAGGAAGCACAGAGTTTGTGTCATATCATATAATCATATGAAAATGTCACATGAGGAATGGAAATTTCTAAAAAAAAAAATCTTTTCCCATGTGTCAGAAAACTGCAGATATGGATAATCGAGGCTATTAAAATAAAAATTAAGAAAATCTAATTTTACTATGGTCATGTGGATTTGACTCAGATGCCTCAATGCATGCCATTGATTTGTCTTTTCCAATGATATGGGTGGAAGTGGCATCTTTTGAATAGATGGAGTAATCCCTGACTATTTAGATGATTGGAGATTAGCTGCCGCGAGATAAGATGAGAGGATAAGAGGCATTAGCTTTGTTTAAGATTGGCAGCTCCTCTCCTCTCGCCTCTTCTCCTCTCCCTCACCATCTTGTCTACTCCTTTCTCATTCCATTTGTCTTCTGTCTCATTTCATCTGTACTCATCTGTTCACCTCCTGTAACTAATCAGGTGTAAAGCACAAGTCCGGGCAGAAACCGGATGCCACTGGTGTTTCAAATATCACTCACACTTCATGACTTCTGCTTCTGCTGAGTGGTGAGTGCGAAACTCGAGGGAAGTGTACGCAGATATGAAGGCTTTGAGCACGTCTTCAAGGCTTATCTACGCCTTTGATCTATATTGGTTTATTAGAGTATATATCAATCAGCCTCCGCCAACCCCTCTCCTTCTCATCCGGCCGTGACTTCCTGTCTCAGATTAGTCCTCCATCCTGCCCACCTCAGTGGCTCACGATGCAGCAGCACTTCAGGATCACAGGTCAGAGGGCAGGGGTCAGGCAAAGAGCGTTGTAACGATGTCCAGACTTAGAGCAACTGACCAGTTGCCGCGGACGAGTGTGTGTGTGTATGTGGAGGTAGTTAAATGGTTGAAAGGAAACTGTCCATCAGTGGGAAATCTGAAAACAATTTGACTGCATTAAGGCATTTAAAGCGTCTCCATTGATTTCCCTATTGGCCTCTCGTCAGTGCCACACACACCCGCTGCTGTGTGTGGCGGGAGGAGCGCACAGAAGGCCTTTCACAATTATGCATTCACTTGTCTGTTTGCTTCTTCATTTACACATTTGTTTATTCATTTATTCATTTGCTATTGACTTTGTTTTGATCCAGCTGTCGTCTGCTTTATAACAGATGAACTGTGGCTTTTTTTTTATTTTATTTTATTTATTTATTTATTTATTGCATGTGCATGCATGCACACATACTGTGCGTGAGTTATGTAGGTTATGTAAGTAGCTGGAATGTAAAAAGGACATGAGTGCTAACAGGTCTCCTCATACCCATAATCTGTTTCCACTCTTTAATTTACCCAGACGTCAATTTTCCAATAACACATAATAACATGATTGATAACCAGCTTATTTCCCTGAAATCTAAACCTGCAGCAAAATATGCATCAGGCTAATGAGACTTGAGCATTTTTATGAGGTTATAACATTTATTAAAGGTTAGACAAAAGGCTGAGCAGCGTGCTCATGTAATGACTCAGTGCACTTTCTGCCTATTTGCAGTGTATAAAATGTGTACAAACACTTTCTCTAATTTTTTTTCTCTGTTGTATATGAATATATTCCTCTGTGTACAGTCCATGTTTATGCATCTCCACCCATGTTTAGCATAAACTCATGACTCAACCGTTCCACCACTACCACCAGGACAGTTTGTCAGTTTCTGTGCTCCACAAACATGGCCTTTTCTCCAAAACTCTTTGCCCTTGGCTCGCTGTAGCGGTTCCCATAAAGGAGCCCGCCGATGCCTCCTTTAATTGTAGCATGTAATCTGACTTAAACACAAGGCTGATAATAGTGCTGTCTATGTGGAGGTTAGGATTAGAAAGGCCCCTGATTCCTACCAGCTCTCTTATTATCTCCTCAGCCCTGGCCGCAAGGAACCGAAGGGCCGACATGCTTGTTTCAAGCATTGCCAGTTACTCTGTGACTCATCTAGGTTGAGAAACGTTTGAGGAGAATGGAGCCCCTGTTTTGGTGTGTCAGCGTGCAGCTTGTGGCTCTCTGACAGATTGCCGTGAGACGTGAAGGCGAATCTCCCCCCATTCTGTGCGAGTATGGAAAATACACACGCCTTCACCTCAAGTTATGCAGCTCAACCAAACTCCCAGGGAGCTGCTGTGACTGTCCAATTTAGGCTGCATATTTGAGGTAAATGGAAGGGGAAAAAAGTTACAGTGTGAGCCATTCTTAAAGGTGGAGATGACATTTTTACTGTCATTGCAGCGCTCAGTGTTTCCTAAACACATTAATATAAATCCTCTTTTTCAGACTAAGAAAAATACAAAATGTGAGTAATCACATCTCAGATCCTCCTATCATTTGATACATTACAGGAAAAAAACCAGAAGGTTTCTATTATATATTACTTTGGCATCATTCCTTACTTTGGGAGGGTTGTCTAGAGCTAAATATAGTTGTGAATATGTAGTACATAAGGTTTCTTTTCATTTGATTGTAAAGAAAAAAAATGAATGAATTTGACCAGAAATAATATTTACTATGGAATAATTACTATGCACTATGGAAAGTCTAAAGTACACTTTCTATTTATAAAGTTCTTTGTCTTTGCTTATTTATAGTGACTGTGGTGCATAATCTGCCGCTCAATTAATTTTTCTATATTCCTAAAAGCAGTGAAACCTGTCAATCTTTTATGGTGACATTTGGGGTCATTCAGACAAAAAAGCAAACAAAACAAAACAAAAAAAACTGTCTGGTGTTAAATCCATGGTAAAAAGGCAGCCTAATTCAAATAAATGAAGGGGCTTAGTGCACAGGTTTGACTGCTAATACTTCATAAGTTGCTTTGCAAAGAAGGATCAGCTAAATAGCTAAATGTGAAGGTGCATACTGTCATTTGTTTAGCTTTGTTTACGATGGGTCTATAGATTAGTGTACCGTAGCTTTAAATACCCAGCAGTGTGCATCAGGGAATATTCAGCTCAGACGCACCTAATCAATAGACATGTTTAATGCTAATCGTCCTCTCCGTTATATTGATTCCCAGTCACTAGAATCAGAATTACACCAGCTGTAGGCAGGGGTAGACGTGGGCACATGTTCAGAAACACACACACACACACACACACACACACACACTCAGATTCAGCTTGTTTGATGAAAACCGGAGGAGTCCTTGTATATATTGATCCTCCGGCCGCTGAAGGACAAGGTCATCAGGTCATCTGTCACCGAGCTGGAGGCGACAGTGACACCCACACACACACACTTCAAACAGAACTGACGGACCATGCAGTGGCCAGACGTTGTCTGTTAATGGGGGTCATGAGGGAGTGCAGGTTGTGGTTAGGGCAGAGCTAACATTGTTAGGCTCCATTTGATCACGTTGGATGGAAGATCATAAGGGTTAGAGGAGATAGTTGAAAACTGCAAAGGCAGCTGCAGGGGATTTCCTCACCTTTTACCCAATTATCAGAACGCATCACCTAGTGTAACCCCTGCAAATGATTGGACTGTTGACATCAGCAGTACATGGATATGAAAACATCTGCTGAGTCATACAACTGTGTTCATTTTATAATTGTGCGTATAGAAATAGAAACTATGTGGCCATATTTCCATCTACAGGATGTCTCTATATACCTTATATCAGCATATCAGCTGGAGTTCTGGAAGCTGAAATAAGAGAGAGCCTCACTTGAGTCTGCTGTTGAATGTAAAGCATGCCGCTGACGCAGCCTGAGAAGTATTCCTGCTATGCTTTATTCTGTTTCCGCGCCGCTACATCCTTACTTTGACATTTGGCTGTGATAAGAGGAAAGCCTTGAATCCCACACATGTCCACAGTGAATTCCGAACGCTGGATCTCAACTCCACTCCCACACTCAGGCGTACAGTAAAACTGCTGCACAGTCTTTGGACAATGCTCGAATTCAGGCTGTATGCATGAGGCCTATTCACACTTCCTATCGCTAGCATCTGCAATGCTAATGACTGAGTGACTGAGTGTGTTTCTCTCTCTCTGTGGCAGGGAGAGGTTGTGTTTTCTCTATGCATCTCTGTCCCTCCAATTTTTTTTTTCCAAAATCTCTCTTTCCCTCTTTTCTCGGGTCTGCAGTTGCGTAGGCGGCACATCTGAAGCCGCATCAAAGCCTCAGACGTCAAAAGAAGCCGTGAGGCTCAGCTGTGCGCAGAATGTTGCACAATCTCGGTAGTAAATGTCATCTGAAAGATTGTTTACAACATTTCTTTGTGGTTGTTTCATCAGATGGCCATTGTGCGGACGAAAGCAGTTCAGTTTGTACTGATTGGACTGCAGCTGTGGCACAGTTTCTTTTATTTTCTCGGTTGTGCAACTCGATTTCCTTTCAGGTTCATATTTCAACTCAATATTAAAAACCTTCTTGTAAAGTCGTAAGTCTACTCCCACTGCGCGTTCATAGGAACTGGACAGGATTTATTCCACCTGAGAAATGTTTTCAATCAAGTTTAAACACATCCTCCCCTTCATGCATCCAGCTTTCCCGCTCTCTCTCCCTTTATTCCTTGCATGTCTCTCTCTCTCCATCTGTCTCCGACTGCTCTCCATCCTCCGTTTCTCTGCCTCTTTCAGATTTATGCGCACACTTTGAGCACACAGGGAGCTTTCTTAAGCTCACAGACTTTGTTGTATCAGTGTCAGTTTTGAGTTCTTTCCCTCCACCAATTGCTGGCCAAGCAGTGAGGAGGACTGCTGGCGGCGCAGGGCCATGCCGGAGGTGACTTCCTGTTCAACAGCTGGGGCCTTGTTCAGCCCCGGCCCGGGCTACACTGTGATAATCTCCCATGAGTCTTTCCACATGGGCAGAGAAGCCGTCGTGTCGCACCACTGTTTTTCCTGCCTTCCAACAAAGAAGAAAAGGTGATTGTGTTAAGACCTCTCAGCCCCTACTTGGGGTCCAAATGTGTTTGTGTAGCGTGTGTGTGTCTGTGTGTGTGAGCTGTGAATCATTTTCCTACGAGGATGAATGCATGAATCAGCCTTTTCACTAAGTATGTGAAGCAGTGGCTGGCTGAGGTGTACAGATTGGGAGCGTTCAGCTGTCACCAGCTGACCTCACCACAGACACACTTTGTGCTCAGAAGCGAAGGAAACAGGGCTTCTCTCTATCCCACACACCCCCGCACCCCCGACCCCCCTCTGGAGAACACTTACACCTCAGTTGGTTATCCTTAGATAATCTGGACTGAGTTGTGTGTGCATGTTGAACGGGGGCGACTTCCATCTTTTTAAAAATCAGCTTTCCCATCGTCGCCGTCTTTTTACCCCCCCACTCCTTGTTGTGACCTTTGGCTCACCGTGAGCCCCAATGCGCCCCTGGGCACAGGAACTGACCTGCGCAGAGGTCAGCCGAGGTCACCCAAGTCTGCCTGGGTCCTTGTGTGCACTGATAGGACTTTGATGGCTTATTAGGGAATGTAATGGTGGGTAAAATCGTGGGAGACCCAGGCTCCACCGCCTGCTGGGAAGGCGACTAGACCAACCTGTTGTTTAAGAAGGAAAAGAGGAAAAGGTAGACCCGTGCTTGTATGATAATTGAAATTGACAGAAACTAAAACATATTTAGGTTTAGCATAGTTCTGTTTGAAAGATGTTCTGAGATCAAATGTAGTTTTTGAACTTTTGTACTTCGCTTTTATTATGAAATTTACTGGCCACATTTCTCTTTAAATCTATTTTTGATCCAAATGGGACTTTTGGGTTTAATAAATGCAATCTTTTCTGTCCCCTGGTGAGAGGACACATGCAACCAAAAAGAGTCTTGCCGTTGGGTTCACACAGTGCTATTCTGAACTTCATTTCCAACTGAAAGGCAGATGACACACGTGCAGCAATGATTGGAAGAGACAGCTGCTCCCAGGATGTACA
Organism: Polydactylus sextarius; assembly: GCA_016801845.1. NCBI lineage: Eukaryota > Metazoa > Chordata > Actinopteri > Polynemidae > Polydactylus > Polydactylus sextarius. The sequence goes on from CM028918.1 coordinate 10,380,796, forward strand.
GGGGGCTTTGATTGGCCTTGGCAGCTGCCTATGCTAAGCTTAGTTTTAGTGCTTGCTAAGTGTGTGTGTGCATTATCAGTGAGGTCACTGCTGTACCATACCGCACTAATGCCTCTGAGCTGATGTTTATCCCGCTAATCAAGTTAAGGCTTTGACTGCTGTGGCCATCATTGAAAGGAGAGTTGTTCAAAAAGCAGCATTGTGTGTTTGCGTTCGGCGCCTGTTTCAAACGTTATTGAGTTGTTTGGTGCTCGGTGACTTTCAACCTGTCTAAGTGCATTCAGATTACATATGTTGATGCAATTTTAGTTCCCAGTCTAGCAACAATAATCTGATATATTTAACCTGCTTCCACCCCCTCGAGAAATGTTTGTTTTAAGTCAAAACTCATGTATATCTGTCCGTATAACTATTCAGAAATGGATTTACCAACCATGGTATTTACTCTAAAAAGTTTTTTTAAAAGTGTCGGGGAAACAGCCACTAACCAGTTGTCAAGGACGTCATACTCACAGCAGATCCCAGAAACACACAAAGGAATGTGAGAACAGAAGGGACCCCAACGCCGTTATTCATGAAGTGCTATTGGATGACAAATTCTGAACGGCAACACCAAAAAGTCAACAGCACCCATCTTCCCTCCCTCTGTGGTTTGGTTTGAGCTCTACCAACAGCTGAAGCGATTACATAATCGTGCTCTTACTGCGGACCGTGCCACCGCTGGGGCGGGAGGGGTGCCACCATAGGCCCCTGCCGCAGATGGCGGTCCTGCCTGCCAGCACCTGTGAATCATTTGGATCCAAATTGTTTATTTGGCTTTTCTTAAGTGCTACCAGTGTTTCCTCTGTGCATTTGTGTCCCCTCTGAAAAAAAAAGAAAAAGAAAGAAAGAAAAAAAAATCACCCCACACCACCCCCAAAAACAGCATGTCCCTCTGGGCAATACACAGCTTTGGCATGACCACCAACAAAAGAGGGCCAAATTAACCCAAAGGACACCCTCCACTTTCCACCCCTACCTCCTCTTTTCCTCGGGCTGTCCACTTCCAGAAATGCACAGACACTTAACACAAATAAAGGAGTAATTCAAACAAGCTCTTTAGAAGGAAACACAGAGCTGTTGTTTGTTGGTGTTTGCTGTTTTTCATCCTTTTGAAGGGAAAACCTCTCTTCCTGCGATTCTAAATTTATTTGTGTGTTTGTTGTTGCCAACACAGAAAAGGAGACTGCTATCTATTAACTTAAACATCCCTCTCAACCATCTAAACAGCAGTGTACGGTGGGTGACTCAAGCCTGTGGTCGAAATTTATGGCTGCAAGCTTTGGCTTTAAGTTGGTAAGATGATGCACACACCACTTGGCCTTGGTGATAGAATGATTTTCCAGCCCAACCCTTCTAAGACAGTTTACCTTGAAAGCACAAACCCATCCAAAATGGTTAAAAATACAAAAGAAAGTGGAGCACTCACGTATCTGATAAATCCATCTCATTAACAAACAGGCATAGTTAACCAGCACCATCCTGGCGGAGCTTGCAGGTGCTAACGAGGTCCACTCAATTTGCTAATGAGATAACAAGCGGGCTAATGAGGCCCTGAAAGAAGGTCATGATGTAATGGAATATGCAGCTCACTCCAATGCAGCAATATAAGAGATGTACTCTTCTGGGGAATTAAAGATCCTAAACTGAATATGCAATAAAGTGGTCTATTATAACTCATCCCTGGTGGGGATGTTCTTTAATAGGAGCTTTGATGATAATAATGTGGGAGAAAGCACATAACAATAGAATATGAACAAAACAAAAAGGGCAAGAAAAGAAAGTTGTTTGTGTTTACAATTACAGCAATTAGCTCATCCAGGAACTAAAGCTGGTATTTAAGAGGGTAGAAAAAGTTATTAATAGGTGGGTGTGCACCTTAATTGAGTTGAATCACTCCTTCATGTTCATGTTCATGTGGTTTTCCCTTTTACGTCGTGTGTATGGTTTTCTGTTGCGTCAGTGTTTAAAAATGCGAGGGGCCCTTGGTTGTTGGCGGCCCCCACACATTTATCTCGAAACGTTCACCACTGCCTCCATAACGTCTTCTATTTTATTAAAATAAATATGTTAACCGACCACAGAGAGCGCAGTTAATAAAGCAACATCCAGATGATTATTGGATTTCTTGTTGTGGGATGTGTGGGTACCTTTGCATGGTTATCCACATACAAGCGCACATATGTACAACATACATTTTTTCTGTGATAATGTGTGCAAGCCACGCTCCACACCATTTTCTATGATTCAGTGGAAAATTCCCAGATTGCCATTTCTATGGCTTAGAAAACATAGAGGCTGTAACCAAAGCTCCGGCTGTTTCAGTTATAATCCCTTGTGCCTCTCCCTGTACTGCTTCCCCATCAAAGGCACACTGATTACTGGGAACTCTGCTGGGAACGGGACAGGGAGATGGGAAGTTTGCATGGAAGAGGAGGAGCAGACATGCCTCTGAACAACATTGTAACCAGTGATGTAGTGCTGAATGAAAAAGTGCTTATGCTTCCAGAATAACTTTAAGGCAAGCTCAAACACTTGCATGAAAATATTCAGTATCAAGATATATATATTTCTTTATTGTCAGTCATCTGATGTCTATTACAAAGTGAAAGTGAGTAAGTTAAAATGATGAAACAGGATGAAATGTAGAAAACAACATGTTTTTTAAAAAAAAACATTTAAAAAAAAAAATTATTATGATGACACAAATGAAATGTTAGCTAATGTAGCTAGGTCGAGTAGCAGAGTCTGCTACTCTCTGCTAAACCCTTGAGCATAGGTGCATTTTATTCCTTGTGTATTATTCTTCGAGTAAATAGGTTTGCAAATATAACAGAAGTGAATTAAGTTAATGATTTTTTATTCCACTTTCCAAAGAATATCTTAATTTTGTGTCTACCGTGTCATGTAACTACAAAAGACATTTGATGCTGTTTGACTCCTCGAAGGAAGGGAATGGTATTCAAAAGAAATATACAGCAAAAGTAAAAATGTCTGACTCATTGGGGCAGGAAAAGAAGCATCATTAGTGTTTGTGTATATGTGTTCATGTCTATGCATGTTTGGGTGTGTATTTTCAAATGCCTGAAATAGATTAGGGAGTGTATCCGCACATTCTCTCGTCTTGTTTTTAATCTTCCTGTCCATTTGTCCATCATGAAGTGGTGCAGCGCTTCCTGTCTGTGTTGCTGCGGTGATGACTGCATAGCCAATAAAAAGTCAAACAGGAAGCTGAGCGGAGACCCTCCAATTGTTACCAAGGTGTCTGGACCAGGAGTCCCCCATTGTATATCCGCCTTGCTTTTCCTCTTTAATAATGCTCACACACACACACACACACACAGAAGCATTAAACACACTCTGGCAAACAATAGCTCAAACAAGATAAGCAGAAAAATATATGCTTGAACCTTTGATTATGCAGAAATCAAACACAACACAGATATTACAGAAGTCGTCTCCTTGTTGTGTACAAAAACATACAAACACACTCACACACACACATAGATTCATCAACAAGATGTTAGTAGAATGGACATTAACACGAAGGCAGAGAGACAGAGCAATACTGGATATGTGTTAGAGAAAATTGCCATGTCCAGGCCATGAATGATTGAAAATCATTTGTGTTTCATTTTTTCTAACAGTGCTGAAGGGGTGTGGTGCACGGAGACATCAGATAGGATGTCATTCACACTTAACTGACTGTAAAATTGTGCCTGATTTACACACAGGTATTTTCCATGCAACATTTTCTTTTTTTCACAGTATTTAGTGCACACCAGAAAAAAAACATCAGTGGCCATGTGACACAGACACATTTATGTTGGATGTTCTTATGTTGTCTCAGACAGACTCGGATGTGGAGGAGTGTTATGCGTGGGGCTGGTAACTGGACAGGAGCCACCTGGTGAAAGGCCAAGGCCTGGGCTTTAACCCTGGAAGGAAGTGGAAGTCCTGAGGAGCATATGAGAGCCTATAGGGGGCAGGATGTGTGGGAGGAGCCTGACAGATTCCCTTATTATCCATTACTGTTTCTAATTAGGTACAATGAGTGCATGAGCCTCTGTTCTGTTCTATTGTATTTGATCTGTGCTGTTTGACTGATTTCTCTTCCGACTGTGACACTTTATAATCATCCACATTCACACATCATCATTGACAGATGAGGTGTGTCACACAGTCATAAGTATACCCTTCATATTGGGTGTGCCCCACCTTTTTTGAACCAGGATCCACTTTTGGAAGCTGACAGTCGGCCAAATAGGGAGTTGTAGGAATAAATATATTTCTTTCCCTTAGTGAGATCACCGGCAGGGAGAGGAAGCAGCTAATTTCTTGTTGTCAAGAATTAGCCTTTCTCCTCCAGCAGTATGTTTGAATTGATCGAGCTGTCATTTTGCTGAGGTAGTTGACTTAAAGGATGTAGTTTGACAAGATCCTTTAATTTCTTGTATATAGCTGCAGCTTTTGCCCCCAATAATGTTGAAGTGGCACCTGTATGTGAGGAAACCTCCACATGTCACGGATCTGCAGCTTTATGAACTTGCTTATCAATGTTGCTGTTCACAGAACTGATCGTGTTGATTACACATTGAACTTAATTCATCAAGCAGCATGTTTTAAAAGCTTTGTAAAGTCTTTGATTTCAGGCAACAACACAGTGAATCCCAGCAAAAATTTGCAACTGATTAGCATCGGTGTGCATCAGCAGCAGGTCTGTGTGTTTTTCTTGGCTGCAGCCTCACCGTAAAAATGATCTCATGCAAACTATATGTTTGCATGAGAAAAAAGAAAATCTGATAGCAAATTAATAATGGCAATGTACCTATTGCTTGTCTATATAAGAGGAGTCACCTCTCCCCATTATTCCTCCTGAAAGTTCTTCAATTTACTCATTACATTTTTTGGACAGATTTCATCCTAATCCTAAAGTATGTGTCCAATAAAATCGACTTTGTTTGACTTGACTAGACAAGCATTATGCAAATGAAGTAATACCTTTCCCGTGTCTCAAGGATTCTAATGAAGTGCCATTGCCACATCAGTTCCCAGTGTCCCATTAGAAACAAACTTACAGGCTGACTGTGTGAAAGCATCCTTTGTGTCTTTCTCACTCCCTCACACTGCTGCGCCCTCTTTCTCTCTTTCACTTTGTTGTGGCTCCTGTAGAGTGTGTCTCTGTGTCTTTTACGCAACACGCAGTGTCAGAACATGACCATGTGCCAGTTTCATCCACTATTTGCCAGCCTCTTGATCGCAAAGATGCCAAACCCCAGACACACAAACACACACACACACACGCACACGCACATGTATATCTTGTTCCTAACGGTACAAGCATGCATTCACTTGCGTGTGTGTGTAGATTACACCCACGTAGACGCACACACACACACACATGCTCACACTGGATTGACAAAAAAAAAGGGGTCAACAAAAGCAATTATTTGTTGCCACACTTTCACATAATCTTATTTTGAATCATATTCCCAAACGCACCTCCAATCCTTAATGAGCTAACAACAAGCCTCTGTTTTACGACCTTAGCAAAATAATTATATAATAAGTGAGTTTATAGATTTGAGAGCATCATAAAAGCTGAGAGAGTTTTTTTTTTTTTTTGGAGGAGCACGCCAGACTTCAGGCTGAGCATAACCAGCTCAATGTCTTAATTTAAAGTCTCACGGGCCCATGAGTTGTTTTCTCTGGGAATCAGCTGGGGAGAGGCTCTGGGGTGTTGCTGGCTCAGGCGCTACAAGCAGAAGCTTGTGTAGAAAAAAAAGGCACCAATTACGGATAAAGGGTTGAGATTTTATTTGGTTTCGATTCAAATATCTCACTTCATTCTCCCACAATGTCAAGTTGTAAAGTCGTGTATATCCAATGAATGGGAACTGGAGCTTTGTGCCATGATGGACTGGCTTAATTTGCTGACTCACTCTAATATAAAATCATCAAACTCTTGCAGTAAATTTTCCTCACTGTGATCCGACAGAACCGACATGCTTGCGTTATAAATGTGTGAGTAAACAAGGAATGGTAATCATCAAACAGACAGGTCTCGACCGAGCCATTGATTTTAGAGCGCATTCCCGTGTTATCCATAGAGCGTCATGGACCTGCAATAATAAATGAGTGGAGTTTTCTAATTTGGCTGGGATTCTGCTCGAGGTCAGAGAGCGTCACCTCTGCGCCTTTGAGCTCTTTCTTGAGGGGTCAGCGGAGGTGAGGACATAGCCATGGGCAAGCATGCTGAAACGCAAACACGCACATACATGAATGCACACAATCGCACTCTATTTCCCCCGATATCCAGCAAGGTCAGTGCAATACATTCTGGTCTTTAGAATGACATCCAGGGTCAGTTATATTTCTCCCGCTGTAAGGGTCTCAATATACAACAGCCCCGGTCAGATGTTTCATCTCTGGACAAGGACGAGCTGAACAGATCAAAGCCGTTCATTAGAGGACCCTATGCTCTGGCTTTTTCATAACCGATCGTACACAGTCTATCCCACCAACAGCACCCCTCGGCCCTCTGACCCTGTGAACTGTGCGTGTACAGAGCTGAGGCGGAACTAAACGGGTGGCTCCAGCGGCGTCATGAGAAGAGCTCGCCGTCATCCATGCAGAATGCGTGTCAGAGGATTGGGTAACTCTGCCAAGGGAAGAAAAGGCAGGCAGCACACACTGCACACATTGTTGAAACAGAAGACATCTCACTTACACAAGACAAGTGCGCAGTGTGTGCAGAGGAGCCTGTGTGTGTGTGTGTGCATATATGAAGACGCATCTGGAAATTTGTATGCAAGCGTGTATTTCTTAGCTGATGTTTATGTATTCTATTAGGTTAATACATTTGTGTGTAGATATTTCTATTTTTGTGCGCGTAAAGGAGACCCTTTGTGTGTGTGTCTCTACAAATGGTTATGCCTCTGGTCATAACCCGCCCCCCCTGCAAAGAACCTAAACATATTTAGCCGAAGCAAATGACCCCTCATTACTCAATGTGCCACAATCAAAGGTGATGGGTCACTGCAGCTTGTGTGTGTGTGTGTGTGTGTGCGTGCATGTGTTTTTGTGTGCTTGAACATCCCTGAATCAGAGCATGGTTTTGTCAGTTTAGACTGTGTGTGTGTGTGAGAAGGAGATTTATCATTGAAGCTTTGTTATTCCTCCTCTCAGAGTGTTTGTGTTTACCTGTAGCTCTTATCTTATCTGGCCACACAGGAGGTCAAAGGCGCAACATGCTCCGGGAAGGGTTCTGTTTAGTCCATCTGAAGGACAAATCACTGAGGTTCAGCTCCCATCTCCCATTAGCTTCTTCCGTGACACTGACAAAGCTGGGAAACAAAACTTTGTCACACACACATGACAGTGGAGTATACAGACATAAGGCGGAACAAGCTCTACGTTTCGTGATGAGTGATTATTCAGGAAAACGTTCTGGTATGGTAACTGCGGCTGCTCGTGATGGATGTGGTTTCATCCATCCTCAGACTGTCTTTTTCTCATTTGTTCATCCACAAACTCCAGTTTCACACTGGAATTGCTATTGACTATCCCCGCAGAGCAGAGGCTCCTCGTCCTCCATCAATGCCACTTGGAAAATACGGCTTCGCTGCCGTTTCGGAGCTGCTGTATTTTCATGCCTCAACGGTCACGCAGATTGTAAAAATGGACTCGCTTGTTCCCTTGATCTTTCTTTCAGCATCAATTTTGCTTCAATTGATGTATTGCTAGTTTGTTTTGCCAGTCTCCTTTTGAGAAATAATGTCTTTGCTGCCTTGATTATGGTCATCAGCAAGGTTTGTCTAACACAGGGAGAGCTGCAATTATGTAGAGCGGCAGGCGTTCAAACTTTGACACTGATGACCAGGGTTAGCCGGTCTAGCAACTAAAGTCAACAACCGTCTGTTGTAGAATTGCATTATGGGTAATGTGGGTGCCAGATTTTGACATAAAAGAAGAACTGGTGGGATCCTTGCTTCTCTTGCAACATTTTTTTTCTAATTGTCCATCTTTCTGCTTCAATCTTATTTAGTTATTTGTTATCCTCATTCTCATCATCATCATCATCATCATCATCATCATCGTCATCATCATCACTACCGCCACCCTTGGCCATATCCGTTTCCTCACAGTGCTAAAAGACAACAGTCATCCAGACAGCGCATTCAGTAAGTCCCATTATCGGTTTCCTGAGTCACATTCCAACCAAACGACCCAGCCGACGGATGCCCGGCGTAGGGCATACATTCCCATCCTCTCACTGATCCCCCTACATGTTCCTAACCATATCCATACTTTGAAAACATCCGGGGCCCTATCGGATGCCCTACCGAACGCCGCCTGGTGACTCCTCACGTCTCTCAACCAGCTGGCTCACATAATCAGGAGCTTTGAGGAGACGCCGGGGAATGCCGGCATTCCCTTGGATATCATTCCCGTTTTTGCTAGTGTTGCTGTCAGCATGAGTAAAAGGGGCTCAGGTTTAGAAGCAGCTACAGTAATGGGATGGACAGATGTTTAGATGTGAGGGACCGGGTCCCCCATGGGGCCCCTACAGCGGTACAGCCTGACAGAAAGCAATCAGCTTGATGTGGAGGAACAGAATACTGTACTATACATTCACAGAAAGAACTGCAATGTGAGCCAGGAGAGAGGGATTTAGATATAGAGATGGATAAGGAGGGAAATTAGCAGAAGAGAAAGTGAAAACAGTTGAGGTACACAGCGCAGAAAGAGTTGATTTACGGCGCAGGGGAAGTGCACATAAAAGGATAAAAATGTTCAGTACCTAAAAGAAACAATGTGTTTTGAAACATTCAGACAGAAGAGGATCCGTTGCGAAAATCAATGCAGAAATTCTTAGAGAGGCAACTGAGTGAGACTGCGCTTTTGACAAAAAGTGGGAGAGGAGAGGAGAGGGGAAGGAGGGAGGTGTGTAGAAAAATGAGTCATGTTGGCAGGAGAGAAGGGGGAAACAGCTGAGAGGTTTTGAGGTGCGTCTTTGGCTCTGATCGCGCTTTTATTTTGGCTGAAGTAAGGTGATACTTATAGAGCAAAAAAGGGTCTCTCTCACTCACACACACACACACACTAATTCTCTATTCCTCTCGCTCTCACCCCCTCCTCCTGTCTGTCCCTGCCAAGTTTTTTTTTTGTCCTCGGAGGTGATGTGAGTGTTTCCACATGTGGTAGACCAGTGCTACTAGTTTGGCTTGTAATACCTTCTTGACACAGAGCCCCTTTATAGAAACAGAAGAGCAAACAGGAAACCGTCCATGATTACCTCATAGCGCTTTACTTTTAAGTTGAAGGCTTGGATTAAAAAAAAGAACAGAGACACAGGATGGGGGTAGAGACATTTTTTAGTGGCTATCATGGAAATCAATTCACTAAACTAACTCAACTTCCTGCATGGGCCATTGTTTTTTTTTTTTCAAATGCACCAGTTGGATAAATTATTATGTACCTTTTAGTTCTTTTTTTTGTTTTTCGTTGATCATTTACTTCTGCACGGCCTCATCCTTCTCTGTGAACCTACTGGGCATGTCCGTTTGACAGTAATTGGGATGGGTCAATACAAGATCCCACCCGTGGTGCAGAGGATCATTAGAGTGAGTGAAATAAACATTAATCTACTCGGGGCGCTGTGGGTGCCGCTGGCAGCTGCAGTCGGCCGTACGCTCTGTTCGAGAGGCAGAAAAGAGAAAAGATGGATGAGCAGCACTTTTTCTTTCTTGTTTGCTGCAGTGCGACTTGGATCGATATACATTGTTTATTTAATTTGATACTGACACTGTTACTCGGCTCACTATTTTTATTTATGAATTGTTTTACCGCACATTTAGCATGCCATTTTGTGACAGGATTTCTGTCTTTTTCAGTTGTTAAATTAGAAATAAAACTATTTAGCTTCAAGATTTTTCTTTGTCATGGTAAGAAAGGAGACTTAGGTCTGAATGCGACATTCAAATATATCATAACTAATTTGTTGTATTATGGATTAATTAACCAATGAAACCAGATGAAAACATTGACGAGTTCTTTTAAATGAGCTGAATAAATTCGTATATATATATATATATATATATATATATATATATATATATATAAAACTTATCAGCAAATTGTAACTACTGATTCTTTTTTTTTTTCAGATTCAACCCTATGTAGTGAATGCAGAAAATCCAAATGAGAACAAAAGATATAGAACCAAAGTTCTATATCTATATCTATATAACCAAACACAAACACGGCATAAAAAGAAAATTTTGAGATGTAGTTACAAGTCTGAACCAATTCTGTGTGGACAGCTGTGACGGTGATATGGGGGATCCTAAAATGATTTGCACAGATAGAATCAGGAGACTTTGATTTATCAGATAATGGAAAGTTATCAAGACTGAGCCTGGTGTGAGCAAAAACACAAGTGAGGTTAGATGGTGTTTCTTAAAATGTTGAACGTTTGCCCTGTAATTTGCTCTTACTAGCACATTTGAATAGAAATGAGATTATTAACATTTGTGCTTTTTCCTGGTATGACAAGTGAAAATGTCTGGTAAAAAAAAGCCTAATAATTTAGGATCTGTGTCTCTTGCTTTTCAAGAGACACAGAGCTCAGAAGACAATTATGTGCATAAAATTAACTGTAGTTAAGCAATAATTATTATTATTATTAGTGTGTGCTAATTTGATAATTTGCTGAATTAGTGTGTGTATTTGTCAGTGCCAGGATGTGTGTGTGTGTGTGTGTGTGTGTGTGTGTGTGTGTGTGTGTGTGTGTGTGTGTGTGTGTGTGTGTGTGTGTGTCTGTGTGTGTGTCTGAGGATGGGGGGGTTGAAGGTTGCTGACTATGATGCTGAGCACGATGGAACTGGAGCAGCAGTCTGGGGAGGAGGAGGAGGATGGTGGTGATGAAAGAGAGTGAGAGGATAACACACACACGCACACACACACACACATACACATACACACACATACATGCGCACGCACACACTTTTCTGTGTTGTCCGTTAGTGCCTGCCACCGTCACAGTGAGGGGGCTGTGGCCTCTGCATAGCCTGAGAATGCTAAAGGCTAATCCTACAGGAATGCTCCAGGAATGTGAAAGTTGAGTCAGGGATCGAACAAGAGAAGGGTGGAGAAAAAAGTGGAAGGGGGGGGGCAGAGAGGGAGAAAAAAAAGCAGGGACTTAGAGAAAAGGGTGGCATTCAGGAATAAATGAAATGAAAGAGAGAGAAAGAGAAAGGAGGAGGGGGGGGGGGGGGTACAGAGAGTAAAAGAGAGGTGGAGAGGAGGAGGAGAGGTTGAAAGAGAAGAAAAGAAGGAGTTTGGCCCCCAAAAAAAAGGAGCTGAGAAAGGGAACAAAGACAGAAAAAGAGGGGAAGAGGAGGACATATTGGCAGGAGCGCTGATTGCAGAGGGTCTGGTTGTAAGATAAATGGTGGGACGGTTTCTCTTTTTCACCAGCATTTACAACAGTTGTCCCGGAAACAAGGCCAAAATCTATCTGCTTGATTGTTTTTAAAGACACCTCCTGTCCTGCAGGTACACAGAGATCGTCCAGATAGTTTTGCTGGAATAATGAGCCAGCCTGTCTTGTCATGAAACAAGGAAAAAAAACGAAAAAACGAACGGCTTTCGTAACAATGGCAGTTAGGCGTCCAACGTTGCAGCTTAGCTGTCAGGATGAGTCTCTGCTTGTCCATGTTTCCTGGTTCCTGTTACAAAGATGGTTTTTCTACTTCACACGTGCACTGTGACGTACTCAAACCGGTACAGAATGGTATGTTCTCCTATTGTGGCTTGTGCACTCTGAGGTCTGGTTCAATTATACCTGAAAACGTGCTGGTAGGATTTGCCTTTTAACACATTTGGCACCGTTCCAATGTAAATAGCTTAAGTAAAAACAAGTGAAGAGAAGTTTGCTTTCTACCAACATGACAATACTATTGCTCAATATAAAAATGTAAAACCAAGAGTATAAAAACGGCAAAGCAGAAAATTTCTTTTCATAACTCCGTACGTAGACAGGACACACGTGAGTGATGGGTTTATAAGATCTTCAGTTACCTGAAGGGCTGTTGAGCCTGCGTGTGTTTGCCTGAATGACTGCCAGTATAGATAAGTGCTTAAGTAGGAAGAGAAGCTGTCTACACTGCAGATATTTATGTTTTCTTTGACTGGTTGGTCTTGTGCAACAGTAATTACAGTTACAGTTACGGTTGCAGTTTAACTTGCTGACAAAACACAGCAGGCAGCGCTTGAGAAATACAGCTGCTTCATTAAGTCCAGGTATGTGCGTGGGTTTGTGTATATGTATGCAAATATATGTGTGTTCGTTACCAAAAAAAAAAAAAACCCTTTTGTTTTCATTCCTCAAATATAATAATCATCAAATGCCTTGAAACAGATCAGAAAAACAGTACATGTTGTTTATTTTTTATTTCATATGTGAATGAACAAAAATAAACAAAGTATTTCCTGTGTAGATTGGTCCTATACTATGTTTAGTTTGGTGTGTGTGTGTGTGTGTGTGTGTGTGTCTGCTGGCTGTCAGGAAGTGCTCTCATCATTAAGGCTGACTGGCTTGGTGTGCCTCTGGTCACCGGATTCCCCCAGAGACAAACTCCCTCGCTCACTCAAGGACAGACATCAGACATAAAAAACAATACCACCGAAGAAGAGAGTGACCATTGTGGGTGGGAGTACAAGTGATAAATAGTAAATGTTTGAAGGCAACAGAAGTAAGTGAGAGAGGAAGAGAGCAGATGGAAACTAAGCAGCGATGAGAGATTTTAAGAGGGAGGGATATGAGGGGAGACAATAGGACAGACAGGGACACACAGAGTCATGCAGTTGGAGGAAGTCCCCTAATAAAAGGTTTCCTGTCTCACTGAGCGTCCCTAGTCTCTGATGGCTTTTCACTGAGGCCTGCTTGACACCAATTAAACCTGCTTTGGGACTGACTGTCCCCCCCAGGACACAGCAGACAGACAGCCATGCACATGATGGCTGAGGGCTGGGTGAGAGGACTTCCTATGTAAGAATACAGTATACATACGGACACAGTGACACACGCAGACAGCTACCGCAAACACACACACACACACACACACACAAGTGGCTTTTAATGAGGCTGGCTGCCTCCCCTTTCAGTCACGATTTAAAATAAAATAAAATAAATACACTGAGTCACACTGAAATTTGAATTTTGAGACAGGAAATATCTATTATAAAGCCAGCATTTTTCAAAAGATAATAAAACAGTTTTTGGACATATTTATGGAAACTGCATCTGAGCTTCAAGCCTCAGGGTGAGCATTTTCCATGGCAGTGCTTGACAGACAGCTGAGAGCTGTCATTATATGAAAGCTAGTCGAATGAACTAGTCCTGTGAACACTGATAAAAGATGTCTGTTTTTTTCCCCAGACTCTGGCTCAGAAAGTCAATACTTGGTAGGCTAACTAGTAAACGATAAGCTAACTAGTAAACACTCACAAAGTAGAGGCTACTTAGCTCAGTTTGCTAACGTTAGCAGTAGTGATGCACGATCTATTGGCACAACAATATGTGACGTTTTTTAACTTATTCGCATCGGTCCAATGTCAACAAATTCTGTCCAGTTGCAGGGTTTCATATATAATGATCAATGTGTGGCGGCCACCACAGAATCAACACTGGCTGCTACACATTAATTATTTAATTTTTTCCAGCGTATAACACAACAATAAAAACAAATGGACGGTTCCATTTTTTCTCTCTCGCGCATGTGCACACACACACATATACACAGAGAAGAAGGTCGCAGAGAAGACGATCAGCTGCCCCCCTGGCCCGTCGGTGATTGGTGGAGACACAGAGGGTACCCGAATGAGAGGACGTACCTAAAAAGTTCCCAGCCCCTAAACATTACCCAGATCTTATTTGATGCAAACCCATCATTTGGCAGTTTTGGTTTTACAGTGACCTTTTCCATAAATAAAGAGCCATGTTATATTTTTCAAATTTACAGTGGTGTTTTTCCAGTCTGTACAAAATTTGAGACATTATAGAATAAAAAAAATCTGTATACATTGGTATTTGCAAATATCAGTATCGGCAGTGACTGCAGATATTTATGCTGGATATCGATATCGGACATTTTCACATCAGGTCAACCATAGTTAGCAGTAATCGTCCAGTTGCTCTCAGATATCAGAATTTCTGAGTTCCTCACAGAAAATGTGATTATTTGTCATCATTGGGTATTGCAAGTTAGTTTGTAGGTTGTAGGTTGTGCAACCTCCAGGTTGTAGTTAATTTAAAAGTTGTCATTACCCCGAAAGTGTCCATGTTTTCCAGATTTCTCAACTGGAGCTCTGTGTACTTCCATTTCTGACTTATGATGTAAATGGAACAGCATAATTCCTATTTTAACCTGGGAAACGGAGTTTACAGTGATACATTCACTTGTTGGAGATGTGCTAAAAAGTGAATGAACTGTGCAAGCGCTGAGTCATCAGCTAAGCCTAGCTAGCGGCTTAGCTAGTGTTAGTGATCTAGTAAATGACCAGACTGTTAAAATACAGAGCAATTACTTGTCCTGTACCATTTACCTTGTAAGGTAAGCATGGGGTGTTGAAATCACATGAGACTATTCGACAACACAGCAAAACCTACAGCTGATTGTCTGCTGTTGTTCCAGCTGAAATTTAAAAAATATCTCTTTAGATATTGTACCATTAAAATTACAGAAGTGAACCAGAAATTCACAAAACCTGGACACTAACGGTTTATTATTATTTGTTAAATCTTTGCTTATTACCCTTTTTATCAATCACTGCACCCATCAAAATAAACAAAAAGATTTTTCGATTTTAGATTTTAGATCATTTTATATAATGAATTAGGGATTTTTATCAGACCTTTAGCTTTTTATATGACAGCACTGAATTTATTTCACTCCTATTTCTAAATTCTGTGTTGTGTATATGAATATGGCTCATGGTGCTGGAGTATGAGCCTATAAAACATGTGAAGGATTGACTTTTGAGAAAAGCTGTCCATTTGTGCGGCACTTAAGATCCTGGGGGATCTGGGATGACGCGGCTCAGGATAAAGGATTGAGTTGGCAGATTACAGAAACAGGGTAGGTCGGATGGAGGCAGGGGGTGCGGGAGGGTGGGTGTGGGGGGTTAAGCAAATTGGAAATTGGGCCCAAAGCCCGGCACAACATGCCACGCTCCAGGCTTCATCCAGCCCCTCTTCAAAGCAAACTGAAATCTCTTCAGACTCACTCAGACAAATTATAGTAATAAACAACAAGTATCCCACCCCCCTGCCGCCCGATCTCACCCACCTCACCTCCCAGGGGGAAAACAAACAGGCCGGGATCCTGTTGCCCTGGTGACTGAACCCTGACCAGCCCGCCCAGCCGCTGACCGTCTGTTTCCAACTTTGTTTGTTTGTTTGTTTACTCAAAGACACCAGAGACTGCGGCAGCGGGGAGGTTTATCTTCACAGAGCTCAGGCTGAAAGGAGTTGGAAAAAATAAAGAACCTCCAATTACAAGTGATTTAGTCCATCCTGGGGTATTATGGGCCTGGTGTATTTGATTGGGGGAGATAAGCTGGACTGTGAGTGGGCTCTAATGACTGACTGGCCTACGGGAAAACTGGATGTGTTTTATTCAATTGTCTCCTTACTGTAAATCACCAGTGTGTCATAATTACATCCTTGTTTTACAAAAATCTGCATGAAGACTGAAGGAAAAACTTCACTACCCGTCTCATGTTTGTTGTCATACAAATCCACTGGCAGCCTACCGTCACGCTGAGCGAGGTGTGGCGCCCAGTAACGACATGTCAGGTACACAAGGTCTCACCTCGAGCTATTGGCAGGTATTTGTCAAGAGCTCTGTTTGGGAATCATCAAAGATTCTTATCTCCATTTTCAGTTTTCCAGCAACTGCACTCTGATTGGACAGGAGGCTAAAATTTACGCTATGTGATCATCCCCCTTCTCCCACCTCCCCATCTTTTCCCATCATTTTCTACTCAATGTCCAAAGGGGCTGTAAAACCTTAGAATGTATCAAAAGGAAAAGAAATGTACCACTCACATACTTGTGCACAGGTAGACGCTTTTACCTCCCCTCCAAGGCCAACGGCACTCAGAAGGTGTGGAATTTGACAAGGCAATAACTCACAGCCCTCTACTGTAGCTCACATGGACCTGCTAACAGAAAACCTATGAAGGCTCAGGCAAAGAGTGGGCGATCAATCACGACTCTTTTCTTTTATCTGGTTTTAGCTAAGGGGAAAGCCAGGTAAACACTCTGCGGTACCGTTTCTCCAAGGTCAATCCCTGTGTGACACTAAAGCCTTGCTGGAGATCCACCAGACGTTTAAGTCGAGAGAGGGAGAACGAGACGCACAGACAGAGAGGAAGAGAGAAAGGCAGATAGTTTGAAAGATGTAGGACTAAATATAAATGTTTAAGTTCAGAAGCCGAGTGGGGAGTGTACCTCCCAGACCTTCACTGCGGCAGATCAATCACGCTGATATCAGACAGTCATGGGAGGAATGTCAACAGCACTCACCTCTAACCCCATGTGTGAAGGCATTACAGTGGAGCAGTGACCCCTTGATTCTCCTCACGGCGACCTCCAGGCAGCCCTGCTCTAATGGAGATTTTATGGATGGTGTTTCACTTTATAGAGACTGTGGGCCTGCCTGCTCAGCTCTGGGAGCCAGATGTGTTATATGGACAAAGTAGGCCAATTACTTGAAAATGGAGAGAGCACAAGATGCTTTTTTCAGGTACGACCACTGATGTGTCAATTAAACTACAATCAAGGCAAAACAGAGAAGTCAATCTGGAAACAATGTTCATATTCTTTAAATTTAAACATTTCCTCATCATGTGGGCTGGAAGATGACATTGGACATTACATATCTGACTAAATTCATCTGTTTAAACATGTTAGTTAAGCAGAAAGAGAAACGACTGAAAAATTCCAACAAAAACAAACAACAAAAAATGTGTATATATTTTGCATACCTGCCCCAGCCTGTGGTCATCTGGCACTAAAACATTTTAAAAACAATTAACAGTTATGAGAAAGAAGAAACAAGTTAAGTGTGACAAAACAGACATAACAGAAAATATCACACACAAAACTTTTAAATTCCTTTAAAAAAAGAACCAAAATTATTACTTTTGCTATGTGATTTTATCTGTGGTTTGACAGGTGCTTAGCACACAAAGTTTACTTGTTATCGTGTGTACTTATTCCCACAAAGGGCGACAAGATGTTCCTGTTAGACGGTGACGATGAGGAAGCTGCGATAACAGCTGTAAAGATAACTGTGGATAAATTCCTCAGACCAGCAGCATTCTGCTTTTTGTTATGTCATGACTGTTCCTCCAAGCAGATGAAGGAATAGAGTTTATTTTTTAACCCATATACAGTGTAGAAAGGTATGCATTAAAAGCATTCCCGGGGTCAAGAGAAACAGAGATAGAGAGAAAGAGGAAGAAGCGACAGGATTACAACAGGAAAGGAGCAGGAAAGTGTACGTTTCACACAGATCCCTGTCCACACTTTTGCACAAAGCTCTCTGTGATCACCTAAACTTTGTTCTGATATAAGCAAACTCAAAATTAATTGCTCTCATTTATTTATCCATACGTTTATGTGCCGTGGCTCAGGAAATTTTACAAAGTTGTCCAACATAATGTGTTATGTGCTGAAATAATCGGCTAAAATGATCGGAGTCATGATGTAACCGCTACATGCTGTAGTACCATACATCTGTGCAGGTTAACACTATCATTTTACTTAAGCTATGTCATTTCATCCACATAAAAACACTGTGAGGTGACATTTTCAGCTAGTTTACATTTTGGAGATCATTTTGTAAACTTTTTTTTTTTTTTTGGGTAGTAAAGACAAATTATTATTTTTTTTTTCGAAAGATGCAATTTCAAACTTGGACAGCTTAGTGAGGACATCCCACTGTAGACGGAGAAGGAGGGAGAGGGTGAGGCAGGCAGAATGTGTGAGACGTGAGACAGTGAAAGGAATGATGGAGTAAGATAGACTTAGTGCAGAGAGAGAGAGAGATAAAAGGACAAGAAAGAGAAAAGAGAGGCAGAGAAAGAGAAGAGAGATCAAGTGTCAGGTCCACTGTGGTCCATTTTGCCCAGAGACAGCTGCAGCCACAACTGACAAATCCAGAGGGGCCCCTTCCTCTATAGGCACCGGGAAAGCACCGGGAATTATCCAACGTCTCAGCTCTCTGCTCCTTAGGGAACCTCTCTCTCTCTCTCTCTTTAGTTTGCGGGGAAGAGGCGGAGGAGAGGGTCATGGCCAGTTCCACTTCCAGTGCCTCCACTGATACCCCTGTTCCACATCAAACCACCCTGCCCCTTTACCCTCCAGCCCCCCTGGACAAGGGCAAATCCCAGAGATTCAGGGGGCACAAACCTTTCTCACCCTCCCTTGCTTCCCCCCTCTTCTTCCACAAGTCCTCTTATAATGATTTGTATGTGTGTGTGTGTGTGTGTTAAAAGGATATGGAAGGTGAGGTGGGGGCAAGTGTGAACAGCTGTGATGTATTGTCGTCTGGGGCATGATAATATACCCATGTCATTAGGGCTGGACTTTGCTAATGTGTATGTGTATATGTGTATGTTCAGGTAGGTTTTAAAACAAACTAGTCACAGTTCAAAGGAGGCCACAGCTTGCTGGCAAAGGCTGATACCTGCTGTGCCCGTAAAGAACGGAGAATAAAGTGAAATGAATGCAGCCACAGAGAATGAAAAAACACAGGGGCAGGCTGCGGATATTAGTACAAGAAGGGGCTATCAGGTAAATATGTGTGTTGTAAGGAAGAGAAGGGGGGCAGTAGCTAGAAGGGTGAGAAAGGTAGAGGAAGGTTTTGATGTTTGGAAAAGGGAGTACTGCAGGGGAGCGCATCGTAATGTATCTACTGAAGTTCAGGCCTCTGTGTTTGATACAGTACATCTGCACTCCATTTCCCTCTTTCCCCCAGCTGTGCACTCTCACGTGTACAGGAACAATAAGACCCAGGATCATAAACTCCCTCACTCCCTTTCTCCCTCTGCATCCATCTCCCTTAGCGTCCACGTTTCTCCCCTTTTTTTTTTTTTTTATCTCTTCCTTGATTCTTCTACGTCTGTCCTTCACACCCAAACAATCTACACCCTCCCCTACCTCCTCCTGAAGCTTTCTCCTATTTTTTGATATAATGTGATGATACAGGTCTGGGTTATTACCTCTGACGTCTGCCTCAGATTGCTGACTTGGCTGCGGCCCCTCGCCGCAGATACGACGCTGTAAAAAGCTTGAATTAATTGATTTCCTCTCTGTAAGAGGGGTCACGTCTTCAGCTCTAATTTCCGAACATCCCTTACTCCCCCGCTTCTTCCCCCATCTCCTCACCCCTCACTCTCATCCCTCCTCCTTCATCACCACCACTACCACCATCATCACTGCTGCCACTCTACGCAACGCAAAAAAGACTGGAAGTATCAGTTGGCCCCCGTCAGGTCCGCTGGGGTCTGGGTGCGCGGTAAATGAAATATGGTAGCTGTCGCATTAGGAAATCCATTGAAGTTAATGAGGGCCGGTGTTCTCTGCGGAGCCACATCTGTTGTTGGTTAGGCGCCAACACCCCCGATCCAGACACTACTAGGGGGACTGTGGTGGAGAACAACAGGGTGGGGGTTGATACCAATGGCGAAACTGGACCTGGGGTATTGAGTGGTATTGGCCAGCGGTTGGCTGAGGAGAGTGGCAAGGAAGCTGGATAGCACAAGAGGTCGTGACCTCCAGGTAATTCGTAATGGTGGCTGGGATGAAGCATCGAGTAATGGATACTATGTTGTTATCAAGGCTATCAGCTGGCTAAGCTGTAGTAAAACCACAGAAACCAGCGTCTCCATACCCACATGCTAAAACAACATATGATATCGACCGGCCAGCTGAGATTCTCTCAGGATGTATGACATTTCAGTGCCCACGTTTAATGCTGTTTTGTTTCCCTGAAGGTCAAGCAATGTTACCAATAAAACAATTAAACTGTTTTATATTATTGGCCGGTAATGATCTGTGAAGCAGATCTGAGCAATTTGGTAGTGTGGGCTATTGCAGAGTAATGGTGTGTAATTTTGAGATGGCAAGTCAGATAGAAGAGTCAGCGAGTGCATGAGGTTTTACTGTACGACGGAGGATTTATTGTACGCTCACAATGAACAACAGCCAACTTAAATCATCAGGTGTGTGGCCTGGAGAGGGATAATGACAACCAAACAATGAAGACAAGACAAGTAAACTTATTGTGACAGAGATCTGACCACTACATCGACAGTAGGCGCAGGACTCAAAAGGCAGTTTTGTCAAAGAGTGACAGACGCAGCAGGGTCAAAAGTTTAATGATAGTGTGTGTGTGAAACACAGGGAACAGGCAGTGTATTGGCATGTAGACAAACGGTTCTGAGCTGCTGTGAAAGGCTGGTCACAGCTCTTTAAAATCAGGGTATGAGCACTGGTCCGATGGGTCAGATTAGGTTCTGAATCATTCATTGAGACCTGGAGTCGTATGGAGTCTGCTGACTGCTGTAGGATTTGTTTTTATATCAGGCTTGGGTTGAATATATATATATATATATATATATATATATATATATATATTACTTTTGTTGTATTTTAACCTGCTTAGTGTTCCAGATGGTGAAGAATTTACTGCACCAGAATAGTTCAAAGAGTGTTTTTGGTAATCTGTCAGTCACGTAAGTTGTAAGTTGACATTATACTGTTCTGTTTTCACCCACCCATCTGGTTCTCCAAATAATTTAATTAGAAAATAACTTGCAATTACTATTTCACAATACCGTGTTTTAGTGAGAGCGGAGGTAATAAAGAAGGGTAAGTCCTTGTGTTTATTCACTTTTTAACTTGCGGTGTTTAGTCACATTCTTAGTTTAACATAATTTTTTGTGATGTATAGTAGCAGCAAATAGATGTTTATAAAGTCTTGTTGAAAATGCATGGGATAATTTTTCACCGGGTTTCTTTTTTTAACCATATGATGTTCATTAAAATTTAGTCAATCTTACCTCTTTCTCTATAGGCTCTAAGGATGAAAGGTGACATGTGCTGTTCCCAAGGGGGAAATTTGTAATTCTATAAACTATAGCTTACAATAAAAGTGTGTACAGTTAATGTTTATTTATGGGTCTACCAATCAGCAGGAGAACGAAGGTGAAGAAATGGTCACTTAACCTTTGTCATATCACTGAATAACCCACCCTTGGTCAGACATAGCAGGGAGTCATTTCACCCACTGAGGTGTCTGATCATTTGTCACCTACAGTTCAGTTCAGGGAGCATCTTCACTGTGTCATCCATCTTCACTTTGCATTCTAAGTGTGTGTCCACAGTGTGTGTGTGTGTGTGTGTGTGTGTGTGTGTGTGTGTGTGTGTGTGTGTTCACGCCATTTGTCAATAGTTCAGAGTGCATCTTCACTCATTCGTCTTCAGCGAGCGTCTTTAAGTGTGCATTCTTCGTGTCCATTTCAGGTCATTAGTGGTCAGTGTGTATAATGGATGAATGGGGTGTGTGGCTATCACGATAATGTGGAGGATTCTCTCTTGTTGTCTTGAGACAGATAAGACATCTTCATACTGTTGTGTTTAAACACCTTTTTTTCATTTGCGAATTGAAAAGAAAACAACAACAGTAATAATGACACAAAAGAATAAATGTCACTTTGTGTTTTATATGTATTTTCAGTGCACATCTGCCCTTAAAGACAGAGATGTGGATCCCAGACTAAATGTTGTTGCAATTTCATAAACTCCTCCTCACTCTGAAATTCGTTGTGCCATTTGTTACATTAACTAGATGCTTTGACCTTCACTGAGCAAAATGTTGCACAGTTTTCACACTCACTTGTGGACGTTTCTTTGTGTTTTGTCTAAAATCTGAATTTAAGACACATACAGACCGGCAGCATTTATATGACATCACAACTTATGGCTTCGTCATAACTGAGGTCATAACACATCTTGTGTGTAGTGTTTAAAGTTTTATTGATTTTGTCTGAGAGAGGAAGTAAAACTCTTAAACTGAACTTTTTTCTTAATACTTTTTTTTTAACACAACCCATGATTTCTATTATAAAATATATCATGTTATTTTGAAAATACTGAAAAAAGCGTATCGAATGCTTCAGAGACGGAGTATTTCTTTTGTGTCCTCAAACGCTTTTGAATGAATAAATCTTCAAGTCAGCCTTAACCTTACCAAATGAAGTTAACCGTGTTACCTCACAAGACCTTGTATGATCCACTTAGTTGTTTGTTGACCTTCGTGACCCCATGCCTTGTGGTGTAGAGTTTGCCTGGGTTCTCTCTGACTGCTGTTGTTCCCTCCCACAGTGAAGAGATAAGCATTAGGGAGGAGGACTGTAAATTTTCGATAAATGTGAATGACTTTCTGTCTATGTTGTATGTAATCTATGTTGGCAAGAAATCTTAAGGTTCACACTGTCAGACATTCTAAAGCTTTGCGGTTTGGCTGGATATCAAATCGAACCGCTTCCTGTGCAAAGCAATATGGGTAAAATTCTCAGCTGCTGTTTGAGAGTAAGATGAAGCTAGCTGTACCTAGTCCTGCGAGTGTATGTTCTGCTGGCATACTTGGCATCAGATCAAGGTGAATCTGGTTTGAGCGACGGAACAAGCTGAAGAAAGTGTGAGTGTGTGTATTTATGTGTGTGTGTGCTTTTTTAGACCTCATTAGTAAACTCCCGCCCTGTGTTCACAGTATGAACACACCACTCTACCCCTTCCTCTCTCTCTCTCTCTCTCTCTCTCACAGCCTCTCAACTAAATGAGGTTAATAAACTCAAGCGTTTACTACCATCACCGACACCATCCCTCCTCCCCTGCTTTCTCCTTCATCTCTCCCTCTTTACCTCCACCTCTCTCTTTTGCACTCCTGAGCCAGCACTCCTCCACCTCCCCTTCTATCCCTAAGCCTCCCTCCCTCTTTCATCTCAGCTGAAATGCTTTCTTCCTCTTTTCTTCACCTCTTTTTTATTGTCATTGTTGCAGGGCGAAAGCTCTGGGATTTCCTCCCTCTATTTCCCAGGACAGAGCTGCAATTACAGCTCAAGAGAGAAGAAGACCAGCTGTGCAGAGGAATTGAGAGTTTGTGTGTTAGTAGAAGGGGAGACAAAGATGAGGGCGCCGCTCAGAGGCAAGGGAGCGAAACTGCTCATATTTTCTCTCGCAATATTTCTTCCTCAACATCAAAGCAGAGGCATACTTTCAAACCACATGGCTGTTTTTTTTTTTAACTACCAAGCTGGGTCATCATGTCCAAACAGGAATAACAACACATCATAACGAATAATGTGTTGGCCGCATGTCCTGAGTATTAAACCACACACACACAAGCTGTGATACAAACAAGCAGCGATACCAAGGAAATGCGGAGAATATATCAAATAGCCTTGAGTGTTCTTATCTTGGACGGCATGTGGACAGAGACGTCCTGAAAGAAGCAAATACTTGAAATGTGACTGAAGAGAACGCATATGCATAAGGGAAACATTCAGACAGCTGTGACATGTATACGTGCAGGAATGCTGCTTGGGTTTGGCAGAAACTTCATGTGGCACCGTGTCAGTATGTTATATGTTTGCAAGTAATTGTTGAAACACACTGTAGCTGTTGGTGACTTGACTTTCCTTTCTTCTCAGCATTTATAGCCTCTGAGCATAAAATCAATGATGTATGATTTATTCTGGCAGTATTACAGAGCTAACTTATTATGGGTTTTCAATATTTAAGCTTACCTGCTGCACATTAGAAACCATGTGGACAAATTTAAAATTTTAATAGTCTCTGTGATTATTTGACATCTGACTGGATTATCATCAAACAAAAAGGTTTACTTTCACCTCAGGCCTGGTCACAGTGTTCCTCTGATCATATGACTAAGGGGCCGCTCCGGCCTGTGATTTATCAAGGTCCAAGCTGTTAAACCTCACTGTGTTTTTACTACCAGAGCCCACACTGGGTAATACATAGCAATAACGGTGCAAGTCCGTAAACAGATTAACATCTATCTAGTCCGTCCTGCTGCTGCTACCACCACAGATAAAGGATAAACGTCATATTACATAGCTTTGATTTGTCAACAAATCCTGTGAAAAGATCAAAAACAACACAGCATTAGTTCATGTCTAATTCCTAAAACAGTTTGGTGCTGCAGCTTTTATTAAACATTAGTAAAACAGGACTGAAACAGTGAATTTGTTTGGGATTATTTTCAGCAATGGATTAATACACATTTGGTGCTGTTGTATTTCCAGCAGCAGGAGAAAAAAAACTAATAGTCAGTGACTATGTAAAGCAACATGTGTCTAATTCATGTTCCATGTCTGATGTCACAAAGGTGTAAGGAAGCCTGTCTGACATGCAATTTTGATGACACATTTCGACAGCTTCAATTTTCTGCACTAGTCTTTTACGTGACCTCAGGTCTGTCCTGTGCAGTCTTCATTGCTCAGTTGGCATGAGCTGAAAAGTACTGAAATCGCTGTCGAACATGTGTTATTTGATGGCCACTTTTGTCTGTACATTTTTAACATGCTTGGCCCCCGAGTGGAAATGAACCCTTGACCCCTGGCGGCGATGCCAGACCCACTCCACACAGGATCACATTATTAAAATGGCTGTGATATGTGGCTGTTCAAAACTTTGGGGCCATCAGCTGCTTGCAATGTAATGTTTCCTAACAGCTGTCGCACTGTCAGGTTGTCCGTGTGAGCGTGTAACAAAGAGAGAGTGATGGCAGCAGGAGTCCCTGTCAGACCCATGGGACAGTCGAGAGAGGAGCAGACGGTCGTGTCGTTTCACTGGAAACATATGGTGAAACTCAAGTGTGTAATTTACCTAGGACTACGGGTGGCCCCGAGGAGCACGCACACACAAGCGCAAGCGCACATGTACACACACACAGTGACAGGGTGTAATTTACCTGGGGCCTATGGGTGGCCCAGTATCCCGTTGCACTTGTCATACACACACACACATACACACACAGACAGCTCAAACACAGTTCACAGTCCCTGACAGAGACAGAGAGAGTGAAACTAATTTCCCCAGGCTTGTAGACAGGAGAGTAAGAAATCACACAATGACAGAGATGTTAGAGGCCGACACGACGAGAGGAAGACAGCGAAGCTGCGTTTAGTGTATTCGAGGACGGAACCCCAAAATCTCAACCTGTGGGAGTCGCTGCACACCCAGTATCACATCCTCTACAATTCATCAACCTGGCTCCTTTTCAAAGCCGGTGCAACCCCCCCTTTAGAGAGAAGAAGATGAAGGTCATGGGAGCACCAGCGAAAGGGAGGAAGACAGATGAGAGGAGTGTGTCCCTCCCCACATTCCAGCGCTGACCTTCATAGTAGTGTGGCACTGTAGCTATCATCGGCCCACCATGCTTTACAGTTGGTTGTTATTGAGGGGTGGGATTATGGGCGCCTCGAACCTGCATGCCCCACCCCGATTCCACGGCAACCGTGAATGGAGCGTATCTAGTTTCACATGCGGATTGACAGACAGACTCCCAGACGTTTACAGTTGGCACTGTTTGAGGTGTCTGTCTGGTGAGGGCTGATACGATAGCCTGTCTGCAAGTTTCTCTGTGTGTATGTGTGTGTGTCTGAGAGAGTGCTGGTGTTTGATCTTCTTTCCCAGCCAAGGGGCTTTAACTTCACTCCAGGTGCAGAGAAGTCAACCTGAGGGCATGGGAGGCACATACAGTAGAGATCACAACCATGAAGTACTTAGCGCAGACAGAGATACACAGACAGTGGCAGGAAGTTTCCTTGAGGCAGTAACTCCAACAGTAAATTTGTGGTTTAAATTAGTTTACCAGTTCACTGGTATCACAGTGGAATGCTTCTAAAGAATCGACAACACGCTGCGGGATAAACGTGTTGCCGCCTCCACACCACACGTGAACATCAGTCAAGTCCCAAATCGAAATACTGAGAGTGACAAATGAAAAGGTGAAAGGGCCAGCTGGTTCAGTGGGTAGCGTAATGACAATGTGCAGGACAGGCTCTCGGTCTACTGTACACAAGAGCAGATGGAGTAAGTTTTCTTTGCTGCAGGTCAGGTCTGATTGGGCACGGAGTAAATTTGATGGAAAGTCAACAATGTCACTAAAAGCACCGTATGTAGCACTGAAGCTGAGCTAGACTGATGTAGTGTTTCAACAGGTGCAGATTTGGGGGAAAAATGATTGAATGGTTGTTAGCGTTTTAAAATGATCTGTGAATTGCTGTGTATCAACATTAAAAGCTTTCTTCTACAGCATGACCTTAAACGTAACAGGAATAATCGCTCTCTTTATTCCTCCGTATCTCCATACTGGGAATCTGTGTGGTCCATAATGAGCTCAGTAAACATCTGCTACTCCTGTATTAGAGACCATTTTCTCCACGTCTCATCCTGTAATATGGAGAAATTAGAGTGCAGAGACTCATTCAGCGTGTTTATACACACACACACACACATTCACAGAGAGCAGACATAACATGAGGAGTCCAAGTGTTTTTATACTACCCTACTGACGCTCTAACATACCATCTCAACACCACAATTTTCCATCCACAACAGTAAAACACAACCGGGTGTCCTTGATCCTGTTGCTTTTTTTTCTTTTTTTTTTTTTTTTTTACAAAGTGCAGGATGCAGGGACCTGTTCCAAAAAAGCTGTTTTACTGATTTATTTGGAAATCTTTACCAAGTTAAACCCAGAAGCGCCTTAAATCACAAACATGCACTCATCAAGATTTAAACAAGAATATTCAAATAAACTTGTCTTCAAGTGATGTACCTCTCCATATTTGTTTAACTGAAATAATACATATCTGCTTACTTTGCATAGCAGGAATTTCCCACAAAACACTGACTATAACAGTCAACACAACAAAGGCTGTTATGCAACTGCTGAGAGACGTGACACACATGGTAAAACAGTGCCACCTAGTGTCAAAACTCCAAAAACAAAAATACAATGTGCAATAGTCAAGAAATGTCAGCAATTCGGAAGTTGTTTAACATCTTTTATTATAGAAACCACTTGATATCTGCAGCGTGGCAAAACTGACTAATGAAATGACTCATACTGTACAACAGACTGATGGATCAGACAAATGACAAAGGCGTGACTCCTCAGAATACACTAGTTTCCATATTGGCTCCTCCTTGTATACACTTGAGTGGATGTCTAACCTCATATTCCAGTCTTTTTCCTCTGTCTTGCCTCAGTGGTTAAACTGAGGATGGTTTGCAGTTTAAGAGGTTCCTTCTCCTTTGCTCATTTCCTGCTGGACCTCTTTGAAGATCTGCTCCTCCAGTTTGGAAGTGTCGTACTCCTTCAGCATGTCGTACTCCTGCCAAGGCTGAGCCCACTTCTGAGCCGCTTCCTTCTTCGCTGAGGGAAAGTTGTGGTCGAAGCACATCCCCTGGATGTTAAACTTGGGACGTTCCCAGTGTTTCGACCATGGTTTTGGGCGCATCTTCACTTTGATCTGGTAAATGGAATAATTTTACGTCATGATCCTGTATTTTCGTTTCCTATATTTTTTTTCTATGTTAACTGCATTTGGTATTGTGTTGTAAAGTGAAGCTGTCTCACCTGGTTAACAGGCACCTTTTCAGTAGGAGAGAGGGGCACAGGCTTCATGTCTGGGTCAACGGTGCTGTATTCAGGCAGAGCATCTCTCAGATACATCAGGTTATCATCCAGCCTTTTTTCCAGCTTCAGCACCTCAATACTCTGGATACGAGGACTGTACAACTCATAGCAGATCTCCACGCCTGAGCCACACACAGACAGACATTATTTAAAAAAGAGGTCTTTTACCTGAAGGTCACCTTATTCATTAAATGTAAAGACACAGTGAATGAGCAAGCCTTTCCTATCCCTTAACCAAATAATTAGTACTTAACACTAGAGTAGAGATGTGCTCTTTTCCATTCTCAGATACATAACTGCATTCTGGGAGAATTACATCCTTAGTCTGATCTGTCAGTCTTTCAAAACTAAATATTGGTTGCAAATTCTAAGACTCTGAAGAGCAGTTTTAAGCATTTGAGCTAGTATTTGAGTTAGTTGCACTGTGAATTTCACAAATTTAGCATTTGTTGCATAAAGTCATGTCACTGTCTGTTTGACATTGTTAGACCAGTGATTAGACAGTATCTAAATAAATCTCACCTTGATTATCAATGATGTTCCTTAAGATGAATGTGGCACCGAGCCCTTTTCCACCTCTCTGGATACAGAGGCCAACAAACCTGTTTGTTTTTCCACTGGCATTGGGGTCGGCCATTGTCACTGCCAGGATACTCCCTTGAAACGATCATAAATAATTTGGACAATTGAAATTATTATATTTAAAAACACTCTCATAATGGACACAGTATTTCTTTTTTTAAAGCATAAAAGTTAAACACCAACCAGTACCAACCTAATAAAGAAATAATTGTTATTAACATTGGAAATTGTTAATTAAGTGAGGATATACCTATGAATTCCAAAATTAAAACACATTCTGATTCAGGTTTCATACAGAGCGATGACTTAAACGCTTAAAGTCCTTAAGCAGCTTGGTTTCCAGTTAAAGGGTCCAAACTACAATGGTCAAATTATATTCTCAGATATTCTACATTTTAATCTGGAGGTGGTTAGAAGGTAAATCATGTCTCCAGGTCTGCAGAGGAGAGAACTTACACTGCTGGGGACAAGTGAAATGGTCACCTGACAGTGAGTAGTCCAATAAATCGCTTTGCCCTTGCAGGCAAAGGGATTACTTGATTACTTGAATGCAGGTTTACTTGAGGTTTTTAGACTCTAGAGAGAGTGGAAAGTGAGGCAGTGCCAGCAGTTATGATGTTGATGGCTCCCAGTTTGCATCTGGGTGACACCCCTCTCTACATTTAAGGTTTATTACATTTGAACTTTACTCTTCAATTTAGCTTATAATTAATGCTGGATCAGGTGAGCACTGGATTTTTCCTTAATTTTGCTGGTGTAGGTCTAGGCTGGTGGGAAACTCCCATGATGCAATGTGCATGGCCTCACTCTGATTTTTGCACAATCTGTGTACAGTAAAATAATTGTATAATTATCACAAGATGTTACATTTATGTCCTTTTTTCACCGTATTTTGTGTCATTAACCTAACTAAGTCAAGACAGACTTACTCACTGAGGTAAATCCTGGAGTTTCTCTATTATATTGTAATGATGAACTGAATTTTAATTCAGTGAGCCGTATAGTTTCTTACCTACGTAGAATTCAGGGATGTTGAGCATCTTCCTCCTGCGGATCATATCTTTCCTCTCAATGAAAAACTTGAGAGGATCTGTTCTCTGTCGGGGAGGGATGAACTCTGGGCTCAGAAACCTTGGGAAGGATGGGCAAACGAGAACAACACTTTAAAACCTTTCTTTATCCAACCTGCACAGTTGTAATGGTGTAATGTTGCTTTACACAAAGAAATTATACTTTCGCACTGACGCCACAGTCTGTGTTTTATCTATAACCACAGGTTTCTGTGGAGGGGTGAATGTAGGAGGACCACTGCTGCTCTCCGGAGCAGGCCGACACAGAGACGTGGACAAAAACCCTAGAAATGATAAAATGTTGTTTCATAGTTATGCATCACTCACATTTCTACAGCTCAGGAAAGTCTTAAGTTATTATTCATTAGGCTAAAAACGAAAAAACGACAGCTAGTTAGTTTAGCGTTAGCATCTTAGCTCATTTAGCATTTGTACTTCAAATGTACAATATATTTTTCTCTCCCTGCCTGGAAAGTGTAAAATATAATGAAGAATAGCGAGTTTGTACAATTGACTTACGTTCATTTTGTCGCTGAAGGTTTCGTAACAACCTCAGAGAAAATATAAATTTGTCAAGCCCTTTGGTGCAGGCTGCCATGTCTGACCTTCTGTTGTCACATGGGAAGTTGTACGGAAGCCGCTTAGGGCGAATGCGCTAGAAACGCGATTTAACCTTATTTTGTAGTTTAGCGAATTGTCCACAAGATGGCGCAAAGCTCCTTTTATAATACTTAAAGTCATTTGGTCTCAAACTCGTAACTGCTCTAAGCATCTATAATACTATCAATCCAAACCAAATTAAAGAAAATTAATTTACAAATTGAAAAACTCCACTTACTGAAAAGACAGTGATTAATGTGATTCATGTACATTGAAGGTAGCAGTGTGTCTAATGTATAGATACAATGTCTCCACCTTATTTGCCATATTTACATCCATAGAAAAATCTTGGGCTATATTTTATCAATGCAGAGGTAGTTAAATTTGTACTTTTTCTGCACTTTAATGATTAATGACCACACTACAAATGCCCATAACGAGCCTGTATTTTAATTATAAGCACAAAAAATAGCACCAGAAAAACTGCATAAAGTATCAAAAGTAAAAGTTGTTATTATGGGAAAGACTTGTCCTCTTGTCTCAGTGCTGGGATATAGAATTAGATATTAAGTTGGAAGTTCCATTTATTTATTCATTTTAACAATTATGGAAGTCATGTTCACTAAAGCTTATACTTTTGGTCAATTTGATATTAGTTTTTTTTTTTTTTTTTTTGTCTTAATTTCCGTGTAAAAAACACAAATACATAAAAGTTGTACTTGAGTACAGAACTTGAGTAAAATGTTGTTAGATACTGAGGCCAAACGAGTTAAACAAAACACATCTGAAATGCAGAAGTTCAGAAACTTTACATAAAACATTAGAACTTATATATAACAAGTATTATAAGTTTATTGAGATATATTTTTTTGCCCCTGCGTGTGTCTGGCAGGCAGCAGAGGGCTGAGACCACGCAGGGGAGCGTCGGTCCTCCAGGTGGGCTGCTTCAACAAACCAATACGCAGTTAGAAATGAGCTGAGAGCTGAGCCACGGCTCCAGCCCAGAGAGGAGCCACGGTCCCAGTCTCACAGTGTAGTGTGGTGCAGTGTGGTGGGAGGATGAGGGGAAGAGTCTAGAGAGACATGATGGGACCGCACATCTCCTGCCTGCGACACAGAACCTGAAACTCAATGCTGCTGCTGTTACTCCTCTTGTTGATGTTGATGTTGTTGCTGGACTTTCTAATGCTACGGAGAAACTCAGAAACTTTGAGGCTTCAAGGATGTTCTTCTCAGATGGGACTGTCTCAGCCGTCAGTTATGCGCTCCTGTTGGGAATAACGTGTCTGACCGTCCTCTGCGATCTCACCAAGGGCTCCTCAGACTTCTCAGGTTGGAAATATTTTGAATGTGTTTGTGATTTATTGATTGGAAACAGTTTAAAGTTACTTTTTAATGTGTGAATGTCACGATCAGCAGCGTGTGTTGCACTTGTTTTCACGCTGCGTTTGTGTGATCAATCGCTTCAAGTCGCGTGGGGACGATCAGATGAAATTAAAGTCGATTGAAATTATTCAGCGCGACTTTACAAACAAAAACGAGTGTTTTGAAGTGTTGCGTCGCATCAAAACTTGTGCCCCGAGGACGACCCGTGCCTGTGGCGTGCTGCAGCACGCAGCCTTAAATGTTTGCTTCATAAACCGACTAGAACACATCTTAAACACGCGGAAAACACCCGCATTGTGCTTATCTTTTTAACCAATTCTGACACAGTTTGTGCGGAATGACTCACACACAGGACCTTAGACTCCAAAAAAACAACAGGTTCTTCCTCCTTAACTCAAGCCATCTCGTCTATATAGGGACTGTGTGGTGTATGTTTATCAGTGCAGCATAGCTCTGCAACACATATCTCATGCAATTGAGATAAACTGGATAACGTGGTTAATGTGTGACTACATGGGAACTATTGTCTAGACCGGATGATGTCCTTTGCTGCAGGTTTACAGCTCAGAGAAGAAAGCAAATACCGACTTTTTTATGATTCATATACAATCAGTTGGAAAAGTGGAGTCGATACAAAGGCATTGGGACCTGCCAATTACTTCAGCTTTATGTGCAAGCTGGTGTGGCAGAATCTGCAGGCTTTCATGTCCTCTGAGAACCAGCAGCTTATTACTAAACTAATGGGTTATTCTGTGATGACATGTTGAGCTGTGCTGAGCCCAAGGCAAGCCTGCAGGTTTTGTTTACAGTGCCATAAAACAGGAAGGGAGCTTTGTGTCAGTGTTAATTGGCCTCTAATGGGTGTAATGGTTGGAAACGAGCAGAGCAACACTGTGGGGAAAGGTGCTAAAGAGCAGATGTATATGTAACATGCCCTCTGTGCATGGATGTGTGTGTGCATATGTCCACGTTGCTGCCTAATGAGCTGCTAAAGATTATGGTGTAGTGGAGGCTGTTAACAAGGTTTCATTTCTCTAATTGCCATGGATGTGTGAGCACTTGTTGGTTATGTCATAAATAATACGAGTGAGTAGATCAAATGGTGGGTAATCAAGCAAGAAAGGGAAAACCATAAGATCATTTGAATCCAGATTTCCGCTACTAGGAGCGAGGTTTACCAATAACCTAGCTTACACATGATTACGCAAATAGTATTTTGATGCAAGATTTCTTTGCTGAGTAACTTTCGCCCTGGAAATACTACTGCTTCCTTTGCTTTACATGGACTTACACAGTTTTTATCTAGAAGTTCTGTAGGGACACTGATATGAAGTCCCCAGATAGTGTTTTCTCATTATGGACAGTGTTCTACAGAAATGCTGAGAGAGCATCCCTGTGAATGAAATCAGAACAGCGAATGCTTCAGCATACCTCCAGCACAAAGAAATCCCTTCAGTCTTCACATTTCTTGACCAGCTGGGAGTCTCCCTGGAGATCAAGAGGAGCTGTGTGATTGACAGGTGCTGCTCGGCTCCAGGGGGACAGAAGTTGTAGGTTTAGATCTGAACATCTGTCAGTCAGACCTTTATCAGTCAGATGGCTGAATTATTGATTAGTGATGGTGGACAACCAGATCTCGTCAATAAACTTTGATCATTCAACTGAATGAACCCGGTGGAACCGAACGTTGACGTCGTAAACCTTAATTTAACTTTATCACGTGTTATTTTTAGTTCATCTGCATCTTGTTTTTGAATCATTTGTCGACAACCGGGAGTAATGGCAGCTTCATATTTCCGTAGCAGCTCTCAGCTCAATGTTCAAATGGAAACAAACTGTGTTGGAGGGTAATTTAATTCTGTCTCTCCCCCTGTTATCATCCTGTATTATACAGCCGCCTGAACGGCTAATTAGAGGTGTGGAGTGAGCTGTGCTACACTTAAGAGCCCCTAGGCTAACAGAGGTAGCAAGGAAGCTAATTAATGCTCTTTATTTTGCAAGTTATTGATGCTTAGTTGTTGGTTTTATCACTTTTTTTGGAAACCTGCAAATTCTCAGAACTAAACTCATATCCTGACGTATAAATCTGATTGTAACTACTGGCTGTTTCTGCTTGTCCTTGTCATATTTGGTGCTGTTGTCAGTTAAAGCAGAGAGCAGATCATTTTTGTTAACGTGTAGTTGTAAATGAAAAGGGAAGAGATGAATGCTGTGAAAAAAAACAATAACAGAAATCCAGTATTTTCTGCACCTGACTGAGAGTTTCTCAACTTCTCATGTGTAAGCATCTCAAACAAAACACACATGGGCAGCGTGTTTCTCTTCACTTGTAGAACATTTCAGAAGCGAGCTGTTATTGTTCAGTCAGTTGTTACCAGGCGAACTCCACGGCGCTGCCAAAGGGCTACAGTGAAGCGTTTTCTCCTCTTTCTCTGTCGTAAAAACCCTGTAGGCAAAAACCCTATTTAACCCTAGTGAATGGGATGTGAGGCTGTTGTGGGGCTAAAGGGTCAACTGAGGTCAACCCATAGTAACTGTGAGAGTGTGGTTAGGGGGAGTTATCATCCATCTTATTCTTTGTTCCCCGCTGTCGAACCTCATCACACATGTCGACCACGATCGGTAAAGGTAGAAAGAAAGAAAGTCAACAGCATTTATTAAGGTCATGAATTCAGATGAAAGGAGAATGAAGGTGTTTGGGAAACGTCGCGGTGCAGCTGTTTGCTTAGTCATGAAACAATGTGATCACATTGGACCAGTATTGATGTTTAGCTGCTTCTTGAAACAACTTTGCAGTTCGGTTAAAGAATGGAGTTGTTTTAAGTACAGAAAAGCAGATTAACAGGTGCATATCTCATCTCTAACAAAATCACTATGATGCTCAGTAAAGATGAAGTTACTGTAGCTCTAAGACACTCAAGCAATTGGTTGGTGACTTCTGACACTTCCCCTGCAACTGATGTGCTGATTACTTTTGTTTAGAAGTAGATTAATTGTTTGTGAAAGAACACAATTTATTCCAACTTTCTAATGTCCTAACATTCCGAAATGTCCGTAGTTGGACAAAAAAGAGGAAACACCAGATTTGTTCAGTCAATGGTGCAAAGTGTACAATTTATCATATAAGACAATAGACAGACAGCAGTTCTTTATTTTGACAAAGGTTAACTTGAAACTGGACAGTTTATCTGTTCATTGAAAAAAAAAAAAAAAAAACCAGATTAATTGATAGTGAAAATAAAAAAATGACACGAAATAGCTTCACTCTGCTGTGGTGTAAAAGCACTGGGAAGCCGGATCCCTTCACAGAGACAGATCAGCTGATTGCTTCGCTACGGGCAGGCGCTCTAAGCTGCATGACGCTGCAGCCAACACATACACAGACACATAAATCCACCTCTGCTATTACCCCTGTGTGCAAGTCCTGGATTAGACAACCCCCACGCTCACATACACACAAACACACACCCCTCCACCTATCACCAAGCGCCACTTCGAGGCCCCTCAAATCTTAATCCGCTCTGAATTTTGAGTGGCCTTGTATGACGGTAGCACACTGAACCTCATGCTCTCCACTCTTAGGTCCTTCCCTGCCCCCAACTCACACAACTCATCATCTCTCCTGCCTCTTTCCTCGCCACCACCAACACCGCCTCTCCTCCCCGCCTCCTCGCTGCCGCTACTCCTCCCCAGGGCTTGCCTGATCACTGTTTCTGTGTCTGTGGAGCGCCAGGTGAGCTCTGTCTAAACAAATCCTGCCTCCTGCTTGTTTTGTCTACTGCAGCAGTGGCAGGCGGCTCGGCGGACAGCGAGGGCCTGGCATAAGGCTCCTTTTTTCTCACACTGAATAGAGAAAGAGAGGGGGGTTGCTTCTCCTCAAAGAATAGTTTCTGTGAATGAAGTTCCCAAAGGAATGAGCTGTCATGGATTTTGACTCATTGCTTGACGGTGTCAAAACATTATAGTTTAGGTTCAAGTTAAAATCCTTTCTCGATTCCTTGTTAAAACACGTTTTATCAAATCTTCCTATCAAATCTTAATCTTTTCAGAGGCCCCTATGCTTTGTTTTTTTTAGATAAAATTTCAGTGGAAAAAAGTTGTGCACAACTCCAATTTTCATCTCTACAACTACTGAATTATTTGATATAGTAAAAGACGATCAGGATATTTTAGAGTCGGATCTGAAATAGAACCAGTTGACAGAAGGTTATTTAAATCTTGAAGTAACCAAGACGAAGGTTTGTGCTTCACGTTACATAAATATGCACACACAAATTTATTGCTGACATTTGAAATAGCATATCTGTCCACCCCAGCTGTGTGTGTGTTGTGTGACACGAAAGCATTAATAGACGTGTGAGGCTGCTCATTTATAGAAGTGTAAATCCCATCTTAACTAGACTTCTGGGAAATAAAGGAGAACGGAAAGGAAGGGAAAAGTGAAACTAAAAGAGACTTTGGGTGTAGAGAGCTCAGAGATGAAGCATAGATTTTCAACATATGTGCCTCAATATTCATTTGTGCTATGATGTGTGTGTGTGTGTAATTTAAGGTGTAATTCCAGCCTGGCACAACATGATAGCGATGAAAGACACAACCTGCTGTGTAAGTCTCTACAGCTGGATATAATAAGTACACATGTAAACAAACACACACACACACACACAAAGCAGAGCTTCACATCATGTTGGGGAACAACAAAGTGGTGTTGGTGATGAGAGATTGGTGTTTATAACAGGAAGCAACTCTTCCCTGACGTTCAATTAAAGTAACATGTGAGGACATTAAATTATCCCACTGCAACAAACATGGGAGTTTTAAAGTCATAGCTTGACTGTGGAGGGATTAAAAAGTGAATTGCTGAGGCGTATATATACAACACACCCTTTCTTATCTGTTTTTTTTTTTTTTTAATTTAACAACAGACTGATGGAATTTCCCCCAAATAAAAAGACAATGTATTATATACAAAAGCGCTGACATGATTTATGTGAATATATGATCAAAGTGAGCTGAGTATTAAAGGTGAGCTTTGTGTCAACTCAGTCAAGTCCTGGCATATACGCCATATTAACGCGCACCAATCAAAATCAGTTTCTGTCTCATTGCCAAAATAACTGTGGGGAGACGGCACATCCTGACTGAGGTAATAGCGCTGTTGGGGCAATAATGCACTAAATTAAGTCGCGGTATGTCAGTAATGTCTCGGTACCACACAAAGAACAGAAACATATTTGTCAGGTGTAATGTTTCACACTCAGTTAAGGTTTTTGTCTTGAAGCTTTTCCAATGTGTTATCCAGTAAAAAAGCACTTATTCTGTTCTGGCCCGCTGAGCTCTCACTGAGATGCGTTTTGTTTCTTTCTGCGCGAAGGGTGTGTTATTTTTAAATCTGACACGAGTCACAATTTCCAGTAGAGCTGCTGTTGTTGCTCAATAAAAAAACAGATAAAACAGTAGAAGGTGTATCACTGAAGTCATAGTCCCCAGATGATTGTTTCAGTGTTTTTTGTCTTCACCTGCTTGGCTGGATGAACTCTGGGGTATTTTCCCATTTTGTTGTGATCGTTTCAGGCTGGTGTGGTTTGACTCTGCCTGAAAGGGGGGCCTTAGAGAACGTGAAAAGAAGTTCAAACAGAGGTGTGTCGCCTGTGTCCTGATCTGGAACACAGTGATCTCATAGTAACTATCCTCCCATCGTTTAAACCAAACAAGACGTCTCTGTTTTGTACTGTTTCTACCTGTTTGTCATTATTCCCAACATGTGGTTGGAGTCTGATGCAGGCTGTTAAGAAATGATACTGCTAGCTTTCCGTCTAAGTTCTTAAATTTCCCTTTGTAGAGTCATATAGAGACGATGATGCAGAATGACAGTTGCCAACTGTGTAACAAACCAGCTCGAATCAATTTTTTGGCATGTCTGAGTCATCTCTGGATTGATCTGGATCCAGATCGGATGCAAACCACATTTAGAGGAGGTTTGAAATGTGTTTCCAATCAGATCTCTTTACAAATGTGTCTCAGTCGGGAAGCTCTGATTGTCCAAGAGGGATTTGAAGTGTCACTTGTAGAAACACATAAAAACAACATTGAATCCAGAGTGATGAGTGAGCAGAATTCCTGCTGCTACAAGCAGCAGTTTGTAATTTAGTTAGTTAGTTTACGTGTTAGTTTACTGTGTATTTTTTTTTTTTTTTGGCACAATGGAGGACAATGAGGACACTGCTATTTGGACAGATGCTGAAATAAACTGTCAACACTTGGCTCAGGCAAAGCTGAAAGCAACCAGAAGCTACATCATGGTGACTGTTGTTACGACATCAACACAAGCAGACAAGACAATTATATCTAGTCTCAACAATCAAATTTGATCATGTGTAAGTGACAATGTGTATAGAAGGATCTGATCTGAGAAACAAATGGGACAAAACCTTAGTGTGAACATGAATCAAATCAAAACTAAAAGGCAGCAGTGTGGCTGGAGTCTGACTTTTTTTTTCTTATGATGTGACCCAGGTACAGGTGTGAACACCCTTGTGTCGTCAGTAAACTTTACTGTAATAAAGTGTTACCTGTGTATTGACTGAAGTCTTACACAGGCTAAAACAATCACTATGATTTTAAAAAAGAGAGTTGGTGTCATAAAAAAAAAAAAAAACAATAAACTGTGTCTGTCTCATATCTGATTTTGGGGTAAAACACCTAAATTAAATTGAGACTACGTTAAAAATACCAACATAGACTGAGAATGAGGTTTAACTACCATCTGAGATGGGGCTGGATGTCTTAATTAAATCTCATAATCAGCAGAAAACTGCTCAACCAGCAGCCTCTAACACGATAATCACTATTTAGCTGCAAATTCTGTGAATCCCTAAAATCCACCCAAATGGCCCAAACTGATGCAGAGCTGGATGGTTTTATAGTAATAACTGTTATTGGGGAGGGAAGAAGGGGTCTGATTCTGAGGCCGTTTATCTGCAAAGACGCATATGTAGACATCGCAGGTGTGTGTTTGCACTTGCCCTCTCCTGTGTAAGGGGGCGGGGAGGTGTAAGAAACCCCCAAAGAAAACAGAGCGAAATGTGTGAAGTAGATTCTTCAGTGACACCGCGGCGTTGCTTCATGCAGCTGCAGTCAGCGAGCTCTCATCTCTTGCTATCTCTGTTTAGGCAACAGCTGCATTATTAATTAAGAATGCAGTCTCATTTGTCAGGTTTTTAAACGCACCGACGGTATTTTCCATTCGTGTTTTCCCATGAGAATCAGATAAGTGGCGATACCTGCTGCTGCAGGTACAGAGCCTTACACCATCCAGTCTAAGGAGGAAACAGACAAGTGTTGAGAAAGAGGCTGCTGGGTGTGTGCACGGGCGATTATCTCATGTCCACACCGATTACGTGCCAGATTTTGAATTATTATCTCAAACAAACACCCACAACACAACTCACATGCACATGCAAAAACCAGCACACACCCCTTTTCCTCCTTTTTTTTCCCTTACTCTTGCATCTTGGAGAATTTCAACCATGCTTTGATGCCCCTCCTCCCTCCTCCTGTCTCCCTTTTTTTCTGTCTTTCTCTTCCTGGGAGCTGATTTATGTTTGGTTTAGGAGTCTTCATGTCCGCCTTCCCTTTTTACTCCTCCATCAATCCTCTTTTCTATTTTCCACTTTTTTCAGTCATGGAAGAGAGAAAGATTTTGAACACCGTCGCCTGTTTATGGTTTTATTAAACCCCTAAAGGGACAGACAAATAGATAGATAGAGAGAGAGAGAGAGAGAGAGAGAGATGGAGAGGTAGAGAGGTGGGGCGCAGAAGGGCCAGTCTGAACAAGGAGGCATTGTGTAGCCCCCCAACTGTGACGGACTGACAGTCTGCATTACAGCACGCTACAGCAGCCTGCTCCCCAAAGCACTGCTAATCTGATGCTTACTGGCCCCTCTGGCGAGCTCAGGTAAGGGGGGAGGGAGAGAGAAAGAGAGAGAGAGATTTCTCCTTGTTTTTTCCTACACATGCCAAAATCATTTTTACCCAGGAAGCTTTGGCCTTGTTCAGACCTCCACCCTAGATGTGTTTTTTTTTTCATTCAGAAAAACAATTCAGCATCCAGAAAAAAAAACCCACATGAAATACAGCTTTTGTAAATTAGATCCAAACCACATTTTGGAGTAAAGCTGGAAAAGACTTACTGACGTGTCACCAGTCTAGATAGGTTGGTGATGGTGCGGCCAACTCTGCCCTAAAGATCTGATTTGAATAACAAATCTAATTTCATCTCTCTTCGCAGTCTTTCAGATACATATATCCACTGTCATTGTCAAAAAAGCCTCAAAAATAAACTTAAAATGAAAGTCACCAGGCACAGAGGAATATATAATGTGTGTAAGATATACATGTAAAATACATAATAGTTGAGCCTTACGTGTAGCTGCCATCACCATTCAGCATGCAAAAACTTTAACCTATTTATCCTGCAGCAGAAAAAACAAACTCTGAATGACTAGAGCAAGGTGAGCTCTCACGTTTAGTCTGCTCATTCCTGCAGTCCTGACTTGGTTTGTTGTAAATGGAAAGGGATCTCCCCTCTAAGTCCCATTGGACATGCCTCAGACAGCTTTTCACTCCCTCAGCTCCTTGGGAGTTGTTCCATCGCTTGTTTTCACAGAACAGCTCCCAGATAAGCTTGTTAATTCCTTCTAAAAAGCTCAGCCTTTCAGTGCCCACCCACTCCCACCTTTTTTTTAAAAAAAAAGAAAATACTTCTCTGTTCTTCACACTGCATGGTTGAACCTTGGACTTTTCTTACTTTTATTGCATTTAACCAGTTTTTTGATAGTAGGTAGAGTATTGCAGCGGGAGGTAATGTAGCAGGTGGGAGGATACTAGGTCACAGTGATGCTGACAGGAAGCAGCCAGCGTGTAATGGAAGGAATATAGTTTGAAATTGTTAAGAGTCCAGGGAAGCTAATGTCAAATAAATATTTTGTTGAGATGATGATAAACCTTTACTGAAGAGACGGTTACTATGACATCCAATCACCAAACAGAGAACAGGAGGTAAAGATTACACTTTCCTGAAACTCATACACACCTATTGATGCTTGGTCAATTTGAGCATAAATTAGTGAAAAGTGTCACATCTAATTGTCACATCAATTACATCAATTGTAATTGATCTTTACCTGCTACGGTAAATCTGACATTTTTTTACTATTAGTCTAATCACGTGCCAACATTTTCACTTATCCTCACCACATCACCACATTTATGTTTATTAAGAGTTCAATAGTTCTCCAGCAGATTGAGATTCAGATTCTTTGTGAACTCCCTCTAAGATCAGCTGTCTTTTCTGCCAAGTCCATTTGACCATTTACGATAAATGGTCAGTTTCTTGACATGCGTCTGACTGAGCTGCACAACAGCAGAAAAAAAAAAGTGAAAGGAAATCACTCCCTCGATGACCTCTCTTTCAAAAGCTGCCTTCTCTAAGCCTTAGGCTGCCACCGCCACACCCAACAATCACTTCCATCCAATCCTCTGCGGTGAGAAGAAAGATACATCTGTCGTTCACTCAGTGACAGTAAAAGTCACACACTGATACATCTGTCTGGTGTCTGTTGGACTGTGGTTAGTGAAGGGGCAGTCTGGCTTCCACCCAATTCTCCCAGGCAATAAAAGTGACCATTAAAATGATAGATCTCTGTATCTCTCCATGTCCTCCTTTCCCTCACACACTTTCTGTGTGTGTGTGTGTGTGTGTGTGTGTGTGTGTGTGTGTGTGTGTGTGTGTGTGTGTGTGTGTGTGTGTGTGTGTGTGTGTGTGTGTGTGTGTGTGTGTGTGTGTGTGTGTGTGTGTGTGTGTGTGTGTGTGTGTGTGTGTCCGTGGGCGTCTGGACATGCATGCGAACACAAGGGAGGGTGTTCCCGGAACCTCTCTGCCCCTTCACTCTTTCACCGTTCAACCCCCACCAATCCACCCACCATCCAACCAATGATAAGGAACACACGACATTCGTGCTCGCAGTACTTGGAGTAAAAGGGTCCCATTGCCAAGTGCCCTTTGACCCCAGGGGTCGTAAGGAGAGGCACGTGCTAACAGAGGTCATGGGAGGGCTTGGGTAAGACCACTGTTTGGTTTTCGGGGACTCCCTAGGGGAACCATAGCGGCCACTGTCCATCGCTGAGGCCATCTTTAAGATGTCGATGTTTCATACCCTCTTACCCCCTGAGGATGAGCTTAACAGACCCACAGGTGTTAGCTAACACAATAACCTGAAATATAAACCTCAGGCTTGTTGCTAACATGACTGAGTTAGCCTTACACTGTCAACCTAAGCTTCTCTTGTGGTTTTATTTAAGCTAGACCATTTAGTGGGGATATGTTCCTTCAGTTCTGTGGTTGTGAACAAGCAAGAAGAGTTGTTGTGTTCTTCTTTTCCTCCCAGAGCATGAATTCCTCGTCCCACCTGACGTGTCTGACTTAGCATGTGATACCCCTGCAGGCCTTTCTGTTTAATCAACTTTTCTTCTCTTGTTTGTCCTGGTAGATGATAAAACTCCCCATTGTTGGTGGAAGTATCTAAAGCAAATGTTCATCATCATTTAATTAAATACAACAGTAACTTACATACACAACCATTATCCTGTGGTTAGAATTTATCATTGTAAGTCATTTCAACAGTTCATAATATAATAATTGAAAATTGACTATTTGGTTATCCAGCATCTATTGAAATATTTGTGAATTCTCTCATTTCAATGATCATTCATTTTGTATTTCTGGGGATTTTGTCAATTCTTGCTGCATCTCCAACGCTCACTGCAGATGCTGTAAATAGATGTAGCGAAGGCTAATGAGGGTGTAGAAGTTGTTAGGGGCTGGATTGAGCTTTCATTCAGGAAACCAAAGTTTCTGCCTTGTCTCCAACCTGCAATTAAAGTTAGTAATTTAAATTTACTGTGACAATTACTTTCCATGTATGGACCACCGTGTTTCACTTGCTTGCCTACACAAACCGTACCTGTACAATGTCTGGCATTAATCTGCAGTTTATCCATAACCTTAACCATATAGTAACTGAATTATGTAGCTCAATCAAATGTACAGATTTATTAAAAATATCTGAATAAAGAAGTGGATAACCATAACTTTTAGTACATCCAGGACACAGGATTACTGAATGTTTCCAGTATGAAAATGATGACAGTCATTGCAGTCACCACTTCTCAAC
The DNA here is from genome assembly GCA_016801845.1 of Polydactylus sextarius. Classification (NCBI taxonomy): domain Eukaryota; kingdom Metazoa; phylum Chordata; class Actinopteri; family Polynemidae; genus Polydactylus; species Polydactylus sextarius. The sequence continues at coordinate 10,423,516 of CM028918.1, forward strand.
CCACCTGAGAACACAATTACAGGTATGAACGTCCTTGTCTCATCAGTACACTATACTGTACTGTAATGAAGTGTTATCAGTGTGTTGACTGAAAGTCTTACACGGACTCAAAAGAATCACTTTGACTCCAAAGAGAGTTGATGTCACAGTTTTCAAACCGTCTGTGTCTGATTGTGTGTATCTGATTTTGGGGTTAAACTCTTACTTAAAAATGAACAACCTCTGCAGATTTTGGACTGATATGTTGTTTCCATCAGCATCATTAAACCACCAAACAAGACTATGTCTTCTGGAATAAAGCTGCACAAAAGCCCAGTAGACCTTAAAAGACTTTGATGTATATCAAACTCTTGTCATCTCCTCATATTTCTGCTTCTGTTCATATATTGAAAACATCTTTCAAACCTTTTAAAACCTGTAGACCGTAACAAAGAGTGAGAGAGTCTTGTAAAATCCTAGGAGACTGCTGCTATTAGACATATATGCCATGGTGTAAACAAATAAATAAGGTGTGTTGATGAAAACTGGGGGGGCTGGGGGTGAATGTAGAAGTTTGTTGTTGCGGCAGAGAACGTTTCATTTCATGTGCTATGGTGAATCTGTGCTTGTGCGTGTGTGTTTGTGTGTGTAGGTGTTAGAGAGATAAGCCATCTTTGGGAGGAGGAGGAGGAGGAAAGGACCGGGCAAGCAGAGTGTTTGTGTTTGTGTCTCCGGTTTTAATGACTTCAGCTGCTCAGGCTCAAGTCTCTGTCTGCTGAGGGAGGAAGGTTGGAGGAGAGGGGGCAGGGGGCTGGCTGTCACCCGAGGATATTGATACAGACTCTGAGACAAGCCCATGTGGTAATTTAGGATAAACATTTGTCTATTTTCTCTGGAATCCAAACCACCGAAGTGGTTTGATCTTCTCTATGTCATGATGTTCTTGTCTTGTCACTATGATTAGCTGTTGTTTGATTGGTCTTGAGTGAAATCTAATAGTAGAGTGTGAAGCGCATGCCAATGGTTATCTCCTGCAGATAACCATTGGATACTCTTAAATTGGATTTTAAGTCAGTTTTTTTTTTTTTTTTTTTGTTTTAGGTCATGGTCCGTCCTCTGTGGATTTTAGTGTAAAATCAAAGAGCAGAATCAATGCTGGGGTTAAATTCAGGGGACCAACCTCATGTGAATAAGCCTCCTCAGCTGACATCCCACCCATTCAAGGAATAGTGTGTACAGTATGTGTCTGGTAACATATTCGGTTCATGAGTGTTCGAGGGCGTCCACACCTCACTTGGTTCCACAGCTGTCACGTGCAGCCCATTACTGCTGTCAATACAAATGCTTCTCACACACACTTTGTCATCCTGACTGTAGATCTCCACACTGCTGGATATTTCTAGCCCATATTTTGACTATTGCACTTGTGATGCCCCAAACATCATCAGCCACCCGGGACTAAAATCGAATGGAAGAATGAAATAATAACTTTAGTCGGAATTTAACAGCATCAACGGGGCTGCGGTTTGATCAGATTTAGATCGACATTGACCAAACAAGCTGCAACTTCTCACTTTTGCTGCAAAATATTGTTATTTTAAAAAACCATTAATCAACTTTAAGGACACAGTTGCTAAAATAACGATTGCATATTTGCAAGTTCTGCACCAAAATGGCAAGTCTCTGCATGTTTCTTCTTCTAGATTAACGTACAAAATCTTAAATGCATTCACTCAACATCAACTATAGCGCTTGAAAGACCTTTTGGCTGCGCTACCCTCCGCGCTCGAGTAGTTTGAAAGGTAATCCTTTCACTGACTTATGTCAAATTTAAAAGCTCAGGCTTTAACAAAATATCTCTATGCTCTTTTTCTGCACCATAGTGTGATTAGCAAGAAAGTAGGCTAATCCAGAACGTGACCATAGAAGCAAGACTGATGTATTATAAGCAGAGGAATGCAGTGTATTTTAGGAATGTGTTTTTTTTTTTTTAGCCCTGAATCTTAATGGTTTTCACGGTGAAGATTGTATTTGGTGCATTTACAGCAGCAGTTGCTCGTTGTTTTTTCTTTGACATGTCCACCATGCGGCGGCTCAGTGTCCTTTGCGGTATGTTGGTGAACTTTTGCTCTTTTTTTTTTGTTTTTGTTCACATGTCTGAGGTCTCGTTTAATATTGACACACCTCATCAACCTGTCCCGTTCTGCTCGAACATCATATATTCAGCTAAATCTCAGGTCTGAAGAGGTGAATGCCAAGACTTTTGACCACATATAATTTAGAGCCAGCGGTTGCTTTGTCCATATGTCATGCCGTGCTCTGGCTCTTTGTGCCGCCTCTGTGGTTTGTGGAGAAAAGTAATTACAACACGGCCTAAAGCCACCGCGTTCTGGCCTCTAGACCTCTGCTGCCACATCCTGTAGGCAGCGGCTTTTTCGCTTTCTACAGCTCTTTTTCTCATGACCAGTAAACTGCAGCGTTCTTCTTTCGTCCATTTAAAAACTATCACCCTCTCACAATCTTTTCATAATTTTAATCATTCAGTATGTCTCAATCTACCTCTTTCCTTCTCCATCACTCATCTTCTGCTCTGTTCCTCCGTCAGCTTTCTCTACAGCGCTACCAGAGCACAGTCTGCGTATTTTGAGGGAAACCTCCTCTTTCCCCCACTAATCACCACTTAAAGGGGAATTCCTTCTCCAGCAGCAGGCCTGCAGCTCTGCATCTTTGAACATTTGATGGTTTGATGGCTATAATTTGCTTAAAATAACACCAATAAAGTCATGAAGCTGTAAATACTGAAACAGTTAATGTACCAAGATGAAACACGATACAGGCTTTGAATTTGTCGCTTTCAAGAACGTCTTGATAACTTTGTTTTTGCTCAACATATTTTGAGGCGTTGTTACAGATATATCTTTATTATAAATACATTATCTCCTTTAACTGATTGCAATTTATACAGCTCATCTTAAAACTACAGTGTAAACAGGCACTTTTGTGGCATTTAGCTAAGCTGTAATCTTCTAATATTCTGCAGTATTACACAGTATCACCCAGTGCAGGAGGCTTTCCAAATATTACTCCACAAGCAGCAGAAAACCTAAATAATACGCTATTATAACACATAGTAATACGTGCATTGTTCACTCTTTAGCCCCGGCCAATAGGAGGAGGCGGCATCTTTCAAAAGCAGGGGAAACCCTGAGCATGAATAATAGACAGAGTCTCCACCTGAACTGCCTGTGGAGTCAAACCGCCCTCCTTTCCCTCTTCTGTCTCCTCCTCCTTCTCCTCCTCCTCCCAGCCCTCCGCTCATGTCAGAAATACCTGTCATACTCATTCTTAGCAGATACTGAACACCTCGGCCTAGTGAACCATGAGCAGAATTACTTAAGAGCTTCCTCTTCTCTGACCTGAAAGGAGGGACAGGTGAGATTGTGGTGTAGATTCCAATTGGTGGAGCTTGATTTAATAATTTACACTTAATATGTGCAAGTGCATGAACACACACTATGATATGTGAGCTGCATCAGGTTGCACCTAATCAGGCCAGGCTTCCTCTTGCATCCTGTTGACAAAACACAGCAGCCCATCACTTATCTCCTGACCCTCTCCATCACGGTCAGCTTTCAGGATCGCCACATGACCACATTTAAGGAGGGAATAGTCACAAACGCCTCTGATTTTTAGCTTTTCACTTAGCAGAAAGATTGTGACTGCAGCTGCAACATCGACATTCTTGTCTACCGGCAGGTGACCGAGTGGCATCGTATGACAAAATCCCATTTGTGTTGGACGATGGATCCAAAAGGGCAGGTGCAGCCGCCCGCGTCTGTGTTTATAACAAATCCCTACGCTGCTTGTGCGGAGATTAAATGGACCTTGCGGGCCTTTCAATCCGGTTCACGTCAAGAGCGACCTGTTTGTGCACGAAGAGCATCATGACCGCAAACCTCCTGTCTTTTAATGACAGAATAAACAAACCAGCAGACATAATAGTGCAGTGCTTTTGTTAAGGGAAAGGGCAGAGAGCTTGTTAAGGAAGGAGTCTGTCCCCACATGAAAAGAAACGTAGAGGAGAAGGGAGGAGGAGAGACGCCTGGGTGTTCCTCCAGTATTGTTCAGCCTTCTGCCTCTGAGGGACACCTGTCATTGGCTGGGCGGTTTACACAGGTGCCTTAAAGCAGCCTGATTTCTTGGCCTTGAAAGGAGACTTCAGTCAACAGGTAGCGTGAAGGGAACAATAGTGACGATCCTAAGGAAGAGAGAGAGAAGGAGAGTGGGAGGAGGGTGGGATAGCGAAAGAGAGAAATGGATTCTTTTGAAAGCACCTGAGGGTGTGTGTGAGATAATCTGTTTGCCTTTTACCCACAGTCTCACTTTGTAGGGTGGAGGAAAGGCGTATCGGTGTGTTTGTGGTGCTCAGACTGTTGCTCAAGGATCCCTTCTCTCAAGAAACTCCTCCTCCTCTTCTCTGCGGCCTGTGCGAATTCAGTCATCTATCCTCGATCCTCTCCGTTTCACCCCCTCCATAACCTCGGCCATTTCCATGGTTACGTGGCTGTACCCTTGGCTCGGTTAACTTGGAGGGCCACACTAACTCGTGGTCTCTCATGGCACTGACGCTTTGCCAAGAACCAGCCCTAATAATGTGATACTGTTACACCAGCACCACACACACACACACTGGCTCTGAGAGCCAAGCAACGAGGCTTGTTCCTACCACGTTGTTTGTGTTGACGATTTGTGTGTATGTGTGTGCATGTGTGGTCTCGCTGCCAGGGGGAATGCCAAGTTCCATCTCACCCCGTGTGGAATGTGGCAGGCGAAGGGAACCTGTGTGTGTGTGTGTGTGTGTGTGTGTGTGTGTGTGTGTGTGTGTGTGTGTGTGTGTGTGTGTGTGTGTGTGTGTGTGTGTGTGTGTGTGTGTGTGTGTGTGTGTGTGTGTGTGAGCGGGAAATAAAGTGTGGAGGAGGAGACACTAGTTCAAACCACACAGTTAAAAGAAAAAAGTCTGTGGAAGTTGAGTCACATGCTCTTAAAATTAATGTTTTTGTGTAATTGAAATCAAAACACCTAGCTTAAATCTAAAGAAATCAATACAAGTATCGTATCGTAAAAATCCAAGGCATTACATGCAGGCATCTGCTGTTGTCGGTTTCCAGTTCACATTCCTGGTAATTTGGTTTTGTGGCATTCAAATAATCCCTAAATAAACTTAAAATAGAACTGCATGTGCACCTGCTCTCCAACCACACAGGTGGAAACCTGTGAGAAATGTTGGTTAAATAACCATTTCTACTTGAGAGGCTGACCTTTTCAAAAAAAAAAAAATGGGAATGTCTCTTGTTTCCCTTCCTCCTTTTAACTGTGTGTCCATGGTGATAAGGGGACAATGTGTGTGTTTTGTGTGTATCCTTGTGTGTGTGTAAGTGCATGTGTGCTAATGTGTGCGTTAGAGAACATTGTTTCTGTGTTATTTCCTCTTTCCTAACAAACACTAACCAAATACAGGTAATTGAATCACAGTGTGTCCACTTTGTGAGCGTGTGTGAGCATGAGTGTGTGTTTACTCTGCCTAAATGTGTTTGCAGAGCACTTAGCGGGGGAAGCGCCGGCTTGATTTGCAAGTGATCTTTAATCGTTTGGAAGTAGATGATAATTTGATTTTGGTTGATGAACCTTATACATGTGAAAACAAAGAGATTATATAGATATTAGAAGCTGCAACAAGTGTGTGGGTGTGTATGTGTGTGTGTTTTTCTGGCTGCCAGCTCATAAATGAGTTAGATAAGTCCAGAAAGACATTATATGATAGTGAGCAGCCAGGGGATCAGCTCTCTCCTTTATCTGCCTTTTCCTTCTCACAGGCTGGAATGTTAATGGTGGCTTTGTGATGGGTTCAACTCTCCTCAGTGACTGACAAGCCGACTGGCAGCCCTCAAAGACCCTTAATGGGAAAGTGGAGTTAGCTGAGAGATGTCGGTATTTTAAAAGAATGAAAGCTTTTATTTGATTTCAAGCAGTCTTAGAGGTTAAATGAAAGTTCACTTAGTGTTTGTTCCATTAAATGGTTTATATAATGTTCACAAGTTTGGGTAGCAGCTGGTTGTTTGGAGTATGTAAACATGGTTACTGCCAAACATAATGATGTCATTAAATTAAACCTGTCTAAATGTGTGAATAATGTAAGAATCACGTGGTTCTGTCGGTGTGATAGATTATCATTATATATAGACTAGAAAATATATGTGTAGTGAACTGACCATCACATAAAACTACTTTGCCTCTCATATCAGAATTCTGTGACCTGTAATAATGTCAGGCTTAAAATATCACCCTTGGAAAAATCATTGTGTGTGTGTGTGTGTGTGTGTGTGTGTGTGTCTAGGTATCCCTTATGTTGTGGGGACCTAAATCTGTTTACACACTCACATTATAGGAACCTGTCTCGGTTATGCAAAAAGCTAAAATTTCTCTGACACACATAATGTAAAAAAAAGATAAAGTCATGACTTTAGGTTTGGTTAAGGTTAGGGTCAGGTTTAGATTAGAGATAGAGTTAGACAAGTAATAGCAACTATTGGGATCTCTAGGGTTTACAGGAAAGTCTCCAGGAAATGAATGCAAGTCAATGAAATGTCCCCTGAAGTTATAGAAGTTATATATATATGTGTGTGTGTGTGTGTGTGTGTGTGTGTCCCTCTGTTGTTGCAGTATTTTAGACCTGGAGGCATCTTCTAGATGTAAGCATTTAGCATGCAGCATTACCAAAAGTCCATGGAAACACAATATTATTGAACAAAAAATATCATGAAGGAGAGAGTAGAACACTACCGACCATCTCTGCATGTGACAGTAGCAGACGAGGGAGTCTTTTCTGTTTTTTTTTTCTTGCTCCATGATGGTTATGCTGCACACAGAAATGATGCATTCAGTGAACTAAAAGTAACAGTTGCTTCGGTATATTTGTTTTCTTACAGGTTATTTATCCAAAGTGTTGAGGAACTACACGGAACAGGCCTGTGAAGGAGACTTCCTATCTGTTCGCTGTCCACCCCGCACCACCATCACCGTCCAATCAGCCTTCTACGGAAGGAGAGGCGCTTCTGACCCCCAACAGTGTCCTCAGACCTACCAGGCCCGTCTAAGCTCTTACACCGCCCGGGAGGATGATCGATACTGTTCTGTGTCGACTGCACTTCAGGTAATTAACAGAGCTTCCTGATAGTTTTGTGGCTGAAAATTCAGCTCTTACACATACATACATATACACACATACACAGTGTTGCTTTTGGTCCTGCAAATCCTCCTGAGAGAAACATTTCCTGTAAAATGGTCAAATTGGCCAAGGGTTAAATTTGGGAGGACCACCTATTATGTAACGCTTTGTGAGGAGGTTTTCCGGCAAATTACACTCTCTAAAGAGGAAGCAGGCTTGTATGTTCCCATGACACAAAGCGATTTCATGGGGTTTTTGCCTTAGCATCCTTTCCTCTAAATTGGGATGCAGCTGGACTAGAAGTTCTGCTTTCTTGCACCAAAACAGCATAAACAGCCACAAACACATTCTGCTCAGCATTCATTCACTTGTTTTGTTTCTTCTTAGCCCCCCCCCCTGCCTTCTAGCATTGAACACCCTCAGTTTCCATAAAAGACAAGACAGCCATGAATGCACAGACACAGAGAGTGCTTTGTGCTGAAGTGAGAGAATTACTGACTGCTACGCCACCCCTGTCAGTCCGACCCTGAAGAATCTCATTGTACCACCTGTTCATGACCCCTGGTCTGTTGGAATGACGTTATAAATTCACCATTTAAAAAGAGGGGTCCTAACTATGGCTGCAGCTAATTATTTTTAGGATTAGATTGATTATTTAATGCTAAAAATAGATGATTAAACAAAACAAAACTAAATACATTTCCATATTTTTACTTCTTTCATTTTTAAGACATATTTAACAATCAATGAATCAGTACATAAAAGACTCATAACATATAATGATATAAGTCATTTGTTAATTTGTTAAGATATCTACCAACTCCATCCATACCACTACATTGCAATGTGTTGCATTTATATTATAAAACAGAGGAAACCTGCAACATCCTCACATTTAAGAAGCCGCGCCCAACTTGATAAAAGAGGATTGATTTTCTGTGTCTATGTGCATGTGTGTAGTCAATACGCATCTCCCAGAGCTGCACACCATTATCTACTGTAACTAATGTTTCTTGTTTAATGTCAGATTTGAGTAAAGTCATTCCTCCAGCGAGTGGGATTTCAGTATAGGAGAATGCGGTGTGCTGGAATGTGCTCACCTGTGTTACAGCAGGCTAAGAGATGATGAAACTAGAGAAGAAGCATGATGCCAGGAAATGAATGGAATGGAGTTTTCCAGAGTTTTCTTTCTCCTGTTCTCTCTTTTTTTCCCTCTCTCTCTCTCTTACCTGCTCCTCTTCTCTATATTCCCATGGCTATAAGCAGCCTGTTTGAAGTGGTTTTAGGTTTGCCTGTTGCTGGTCTCACCATCGTTGGCTTATTGTTCTACCTATAAACCTCTCTTTGGTCTTCTAACCCTCTCCCTGTCATTCTTTCCCTCTTTAGAAAATGCTGGACGAGTGCCAAGACAGAAGGAGCTGTCAAGTCCTTGTCAACAGCCGCGTGTTTGGGACAGACCAGTGTCCTGGCAGCAGTAAATACCTCATTGTCTGGTACAAATGCAGACCTAGTAAGTCTCTCGTCACCTCGTATCCTGTCAGGGACACACATTTGTCCCTGTGTCGCTGTGAATGGAACATTCCTTCACTTTTTATCACACACCTTCACATTTAGTTCATTTAGTAAATCAGATGGTGGGGGGTGGATTTAGGGTTAGGGTTGGGGTCATGCTTCTAGAGAAACCAGAAATCAGATGAAAAGTAAGAGGTTATGGTATATTTTATGTATAAATTCTCTGTATATTTCCTAAGAACAACACAGGAAAGCTATGTCACTGGTGCATAACACAAAGCGAAAAATAGGTAATGGTAGCATTATTCTATATTTGTCTTATTGTCAAAAAATCCCTCTAAAAGACCAAAAGCAACAGTCTTATCTGTCATACATTTAACTTTCTTGCCCTTGTCTTTTCTTTCCATCTGAAGAACTGAAGTAAATCTTACTATTAATTAAATAAAACAGCTGAGTTTTATAAATATAAAGAAATGATAATAAAAATAATTGGTGGAGGCTATATCCTGTCATGGATAACAACACATTATGTGCTCTAGTTACTGTTTATGTGGTCCTGTGCCTAAAATAGTATGCATATATAGCTTTGGCTGCTCAAACAACGCTGTTTGTTGTGTTTGATATTTTCATGAAATTTATTGACAGTAAAAAAGTTAACAACCTTGCTGGCTATATCTTTAAACTTGGCAAGGTTATATCAGTTTAGTTTTCATTTTAGTCAGTTTTTCCAGTTTTCTAATTTTCCTGTCATTTCTACAGTAAATGAAGTGTCACAATGTCCATGTGAGTCTTTCCTGCTTCTGTCGTCTCCTCTGTTTCATTTCAAAGGAAAAAAAAATGACTGCATGCCTCCTCCTTTATCCCTTTCCGTCTTTCCTCTCCCCGTGAGCCAGGAAGCTAAGAGTATCACTCCAGAAGGGAGCCATAACAGTGCAGTAATCCCACCCAGATTCTAGTCTCCATTCACGGCTCAGTGCTGTGCTGAGCCAAGCCGCATTGAGCTGTGCAGCAGTTCACACTAGAGTGACCAAAAGTGGGCATTAATCCACTGATCCCCCTGCCCTCCCTACTTTTTCTTTCTCCACCGGACCCCAGGGCCAATCAACAGCTCTTTGTTCACTGTCACTTAACCAATGACTTCTCAGTGGAAGAGAGAAAAGCCACATGGGGTGTTAGTGGGGTGCAACAGGCAGGTGTCACTGCCTCTGAAAGGAAAGGTGGATGCAGGACAGAGGATGTGATGCAGAAAGGGAGGGAGTAAAAGAACAAGAGCGAATCTGTCATCAAAAGATATAACCAACCAGTCTGACCCCCTCTGTCTTTCTGCATTCCTCTTCCACTCCCCACATGGATGTAGAGACGGCTGCTGTTGTGTTTTTATTCGCTGGCCACTGGAGCTGCTCTGGCTGTCACAGGTCACTGTGGCTAGATGTGTGTGAGGAATGCCTCTGCATGGCCCTACATGTCCACTGAGCAGCTCTACCTCTGTTTCTGCCTGTTTACTCTGAATTTAAGACAGACTAAGACAGGGTTTTGTCTCTATTAAAAGTGGCTCTATAGAGGTTTGATTTAATGAAACTTAAGGACAAGTTAAAATATTAATGTAAAAGGTTTTCATTATTATTTTTTTTTATTATTATTTATTAGGAACTTGATAAATGGAGTTTCATTCGATTTTATGTCTGTATATTGTTGTGATTTGTTGCATCTCTTTCTGTGTCTCCAGACGAGTATAAGAGTAAAGTGGTTTGTGAGGAGGAGAGGATGAGGCTGAGCTGCAAACGGGGCATGCAGATCGCCATTTACTCCGCCATGTTTGGCCGAACTCAACAGGGCACACTGGAGTGTCCTCTTCATCACAGGAGGGCCCCGACAATAGGTGAGGAACGTTCTTATTGTCAAATTTTTGCAAACATTTGCAGACCAAAAAGAGGAGTCAAATATAACACAGGTTGCATGACAAGTGTGTGTGGACTTCTGCAAAATAGTTCTTACTTGAGCATTATTTATCATGATGTATTTACACATAAAAACTGCCAGGTACCACTGCTAAGTGGCTCGCAGAAACAATTACTGTGCTAATATATGAACACCTGTTCTATGAACATATGAACTTATGTTTAGAGTGAAGGATAAAAGAAGTAAATGTTATCGATGTTCCCCATCTTACAAAATGAACGTGATATACCTATAAATAAAGTACAAAACATTATTCTAATGTCAGACTTATTTTCAGCGTTAGCTTAGCTGGTCTGATTTCTATTTCAAACTTGAATGAATGAATGAATGAATGAATTAATTAATTAATTAATTTGTGTCCATGTCGACCAGCTCTATCTAGGTAAAACAGAAACTTTTTTTATCTAAAAATGCAACTTTTGATTAGTTATGTTTCAGCTACATTGACTTACAGTGATAATTGCTTTTGATGACAGCTCTACAAATGTATTCTAGCTATAGATTTATGCTTAAAAAAGCATTTACTAGCTAAGGCATTTGATTTGTTGCTAGAAAACCAGTTGGTTGTGAATTTTAGCAGCACAAGTATAGCTAATAGTGTCCAGTCAATCTTGCTGTTTTATTAGATTTTAGCTAGTAGCTAGTTAGAAACAACTTGACACAGAAACTTAGTGAAAGTGTAACCCACTTCTGGCTGAAAAAGCTACAAGAAATTCGAGACACCTTGGCACTTTGTTAGATACCAGGGTGTTGTTTCCTGGTGACCTTATTCACTGATTACCCTCATAGTGGTATTAACATCACTGCTGTATGACATTATTATCATTCCCTTTATTCGTAGCACCAGTTCTGGGGTTGAATGTTAGGTCAGGCAAAAGATCTCTTACATGAAGACACACGCTGGGACTGTAAATGTAAATCAGGTCTGCTTGGGTGTGTATGATGTTAATGTGAGTCTCCTTGTCCTGCTAATGCTCTTATACATATTAATGAAATAGGAAAGTAGAACGTAAGGTTACTCTGAGCTTTTATTTGTTCTATTTGCCAAAATTTTCAAAAGTAAAACATATCATGCGTCATGCAGCAGATGGAGAATATGAAACAGGTTATTGATGAGTTTTACATGTCTGGGCTCCAACACCTTTGAGAACAAAGAGAACTACAAACACTGTCTGGCTCATAACTCCTGCTGAATCCCTCCAAGAATTTTCTTTGACTTGGGTGATATTGCCTTTGGATGTTGTTGTGGTTAGGTGGAGTTTTATAATTTCCCCCACAACTTCTTTAGCTTTAGAAGCTTTAGAACAAACATTGATCTGATGCAGCTTTTCAAACACATTTATCCTTTTAGTAGCCCGGCAACTCTTCGATAATAAAACTTTTACGGAAATGTTACCTTTTAGCATTTTCTATATGTTTCTGAGATATATAAAACCACCACTCTAGCTCAGGTTGACACACACAAATGTGCACACACATTGTCAGGGGAATTGAGTTGGAATGTAGATCAGATGTCTGTGTCACCCAAAGAGCAGAGTTTGGCCTGTAGAAAAGGGACAGTATTGAGTTCCCTCCAACTATGTATGTGTACGTACGTGCTTGTGAGAGTGCTTGCCACATCCAGATGTACTCCCGCTCTTGTTTAAGAGAATGTTAATGACTTTAAGCTCGAATTCATGACAGGTCTTAGTATAACCACAGCTACCGCATTTGTGGTGGTGGTGGCCCTCACCTCGCCGCTGGGCTGCTCATTTCTTCCACTTTAATCTCCGCTGCCTTTGTTTTGTTAATGTATAGAAGGAAATAGGCACTGAGGTTTGTGAATAAGTAGCCAGAACAGGTGTATGTTAACTGGTGAGAATGAAAAGACATTCGCCGTGATTCACAATTTAAACAATGAACAACGAAAATGCCCTGAAGTCTATATATGTGTGTGTGTGTGTGTGTGTGTCTTTATGACAGAGGTGACAGGATGGGGTCAAAATGATGACACAGGCATCAGTCATCGGGTAATCAGAGACCTATATAAAGAATCGCATTGTGTGAGTGTGTATGCGTCTGTGTTATTGTGTTCTATATGAGCATTGAGAGCTGCTTTGAAGCAGTCTGAGCCAGTCGTCTGTATGCAGGTTGACTAGGAATGTGCAACAGGTAGGTGTAGCGGGTGAGACAGGGCTGGTCTGATATCTGGTTTCAGACTCGGGATTAAATACAGTAGCTGAATTCTCTCCCGCATTGATGGATCGACTCTACTGTTACAGTCGTGTTAAAAAGGGCCAGATTAGAGCTGAGAGGTGCTGTTTACTGTCAAACCACATGTTAACTGTGCACTCAGACGTACACAAACGCCTTCTTGTTCCTGTCCACCCATTCTGCAGCATCTCTTTATCACATAGAAATACACACACACACACACACACACACACAACACACACATACATACATACATACACCAACCACCCACAAACACCTCCTCAGGCTGCTTCAAACAGTCTAGCAGTGCCTGGTGGGATTTCCCCTGTCAGCTTGCATCTTTGATGTGGCTCCCATGTCACCAGAAGCAGGAAGTGAGGGTGTCTTGAGTGACAGCTAAGACACACACCGTTAATTATTTTTAAATGCTTTCCCTTTGCTCCTCTTCTTTTTTTTTTTTTTTTTTTTTTTTTGCCCTTTTCTCTTGATGGTGTGCTGCTGTATTTGTGGTTCGCTGTGCCTGAATAATCTAGAGCCTGGCAGTCACCTTATATACAAGTTTGTTTTCCACCTATTTTCATTTCGTGTCTCTTTAAATTTGTGCTTGAATGTGCCAACACGGCAGGTTATAGTAATCTCCTAAAACCGCATCGACTTGGCAAGCTCATCACCGCCCGAGGTGTGAGATAAACAGCTGAACTCATATAGCTGGCTGCACCTGTCCACATGAAATATGTGCAGTATTAGTTGGAGAGATATTGCATTAGGGAATTTTCTTGTATGCTCCTTAATACCTTTTTTCATTTTCGGTTTTCTGTGTCATCCAGTCTAATTGTTGCTACTTGATACTCACATGAAAATCAGCCATCTTGTGGATCAGCTTTTCTAGTTTACATATCACATTTTGCTTTAAACGTAACAGACAAAAACAAGTGCATACACAGGCATGTGCGCACAAAAGTAAAGAATTGTTTGATCTTCTCTGTTCCTTGGTTTTTGGGGGTGAGAGTGTTGGGAGTCGGACAGGTCTTGGCGGCAAATGAGAGTCCTCAAAGCAAAAAAAAAGGGGCCTGTTCAGCCCTCCTCTCTCATCTGCCCCATTACCATCACACACACCTCTTGACATCTAAATAGCCCCCCATGCTTGGCATGCTGGGTCTCACACTGCTATTTTTTTTCTTTTTCTTTTTTTTTTTGAAGGCCTCTGCGCTTTCGCTTTTGAGTATGTGCTTCAGACATGTATCGGACTCATTCGTTCGTTGCACGATCGCTACGTAGCTTTTTAAAAGCCGAGCAAGCACAGCTGCAGTTCAAATTTAACACTCAGCTTTTGAAAGCCTGTTCCAGTTGTTAGGGTGTAAGATGCCTAAATGTAACTCTATCTGCGTTTCAACTCGACTTTGATGCACACAGAGCAGATAACAGGATGTCAGCGCGCTGCGCCTCAGATTATATAAAAATGTACAGTTATGTTATTTTAAACCTGTTTTTGAAAGGGTCACTTCAGCGCGATAGTTGTCAGATTTCAGGCAGTGAATTGTAGGTAGGTGATTGTTTTTGCTGCAATAACATCCCTGATGTTTGTGTTGCAGCTACCAAGAATTTCACGCTGTACATGTTTTCTACGATAACAGGTTCACGCAAGGTTTAAGTCAGGGGTTACCACCGATTGGAATTTAGAGGTGGCATTTGAATATCTAGTAGCATGTTGACATTGATAACAAACATGCATATAGTAGACTACAAGACATGTTTTCCCTACAAGATGCCTCCCAGTCTAGGAATAACCTGCTATCAACTTACAAACACAAGCTGCAGTAAAACTCTCGGCATGCTTATGTACATTTGTGTGCATTTATTTGTGCAGGGGTTTCACCTGAAATAGTTACTTGAATTATCTCTTGATACTTGAATGCACCTTGTTACAGTAAGATGGTGTGCACAAAGGAAAGAAGTCTCAGATTCATTAATGTCATTCATAGAGAGTACTTGGCGTGTGCAGGTCCTTTAAATCCTCTCACGGCATCTGAACGTATGTCACTTTTCTGCCATACAAGACTTTTAATCCCGCAACAATGACTTAAGCCTCCATATCAAATTATATGTATCAGAGGTGAGTCACAGTAGAAGAGGAGATGAGTACTTTGGAGAAGTCCGCCCATTATCTGTGAAATTCCAGGAAAGGTGTGTGCGTGGGTGGAAAGTCAGGAGGATTATTATGGAGCGCTGCTTCGAGAATTTCCTGGGAAAGGTTGTTGTGGATGTAGGGATTGTACCTGTATGTGCGTGTGTGTAGGTGGGCTGGTTTGTGCACATGCTTAGAGGTGTGTTTTTATGTGAGGAGAAAGCACGCAAGTGCTGTTCTATAAATTTGTGCAAAGACAGTGATTCAGTCCACCAGTGTTTACTGCACTCACAACACATTCTCCTCCACAACAGAGTCGTAAAGAGGCTACATTTACTGTCGCTACATAGCGAATGTTAATTTTAACGTGTTTACTTACAAGAAGAAACATTCAGCATCAAACATTCATTTTTTATTTCCTCACAGTTGTCTCCAAGATTAGAAATAATCAGTTTTTGTTCTATTGCTGTCATTGCTTATTTTTTGAATACAAAGTGATGTAACATGATCCACAGACATCTTTAACTGTCACATCTTCACATTAATAGGTTGACTTATTACTTCGACTAAAACTCTTACATAAAGTTCTTTTAATTTGCCTGTAACGTGACATTTTAGCTCTTGAAGTCAAACAAGAACTTAAATTTGATCTACTGCCACCATTATTTTATTTTGTAGGTCTGTGGTTTTGTATTCAAATTTATGGAAGGGGGGAAAAACCGGTGAGGTCATTGTTAAAACAATCCAAGGCTGATGCTAGTTCAAGCAAGCAGAAATTTAAACATGGAACGCATGACTGATGTGACAAAATTTGCTTTGTCATATAGAGGTGCTGCTGGTAGCGGGCAGCATATCAATACATGCTTGAAACACATCCAACATAGAGAAGTAAACACACTTACTCAGACAATGGTGCTGTGTACGTAGATGATCAAATAGGATGTGCGTCACTTGTGTTTTCTTATTTGAAGCCTTATGTGTTTGACCTGTGTGTCCAGCTGAGTGTGTGAGTGAGAGTAAGTGTGTGTGTGCTTGTCCAGGAAACTCCTCCCTGCCCTCAGTTGCTGCTTCTCTTGACTGTGGACCTTCTTTTTTGAGGCATAGGCCTGTCCTTGTTGGGTGTGTGCTGGAAAGAAAGGTTGGTGCACGGGCTTGGAGGTGGTTGAGGGTAAAGGTTAGAGTTAATAAGGGTTATTCATGCCTATTCCCGCTCTGCATGTGCATGTGCGTGCACACGTGTGTGTGTGTGTGTGTGTGTGTGTGTGAGAGAGAGAGAGAGAGGACTTCTCTGTGTTTGTCTGTCTGTGTTAAAGCCGCTAATGAGAGCCAGAGGAGGTCACATTCAGAGGAATGCTCTTTTAAACTTCACAGAAAATCGACGTGGTTGAGTGTGTGTGCACGGAAAGCCAGTGGACAAAGAATAAATGTGCGTGTCTCCATCCTCTCGTCTCTAGAAGTCTGTATCTGTCTGGCTCCACCCGTTCCAGTGTGGGCCCCCTCTGCTCAACTAATCACCCAGCCGGGAATCAAAGCGGCAACTAATGGGGGCCTGTCTATCAGTAGACAGTCTTGTCAGGGAGGGAAGTTTCCTGCGTAGCACACCGGCCTGAACGAGCCCTCTGGGAAGGAAAAGAGAGAAGGAGAACAAATTAAAGCACACCAGGGAGACCTAGAAGCTGTTGTGTTGCAACATCAATAAAAATAGATACAGAGAGACACAGAGGAACATACATGTAGCGTCACTATAATTGTCACTTGTAGTTAGCAAATATCCTTAGAATAGGCAGTTACATCTACAGATCTGTGTCTTTGAAAAGACTTTTATTGGGCACTGATGTCTTATCAGTTTGTACAGAGGATGATCAGCTGATGCTCACTTCATCATGTGAAGTGAGTCTTCCTGCTCGTCAAGTTGTTTTTCTTGCTGTAACTGTTTAGCTCCACTTTTCAGCTTTTATTAAGTTATTACAACAAAGAATTCAATTCATCTGCATATTTGTATTCTTCATTCTACATTCTGGTAATTCATATCACATCATATGTGACAGTGGGATCTGTCTAGTCTTTGAGGTGTCTGACCTGTTATCCAGTTACCCTCACTGGTTCCCGCGGTCAGGAATTCCAATGTGTGTGAATAACTGGAGAGTGTCCGGTTGCTCCTTTGACTGATGGGCATACATGGATTTAGCTTGTGAATATTTAAATGCACAGACTGTGAACTGGACATTTTATCAGACATTTTCTTACAGATTTTAACACAGAATAAAATGTGTCCATTTTAAACATGAAAACATTAAAGAACATTCAAAGAATTCCCAATGTTGACAATGTCCAT
The DNA here is from genome assembly GCA_016801845.1 of Polydactylus sextarius. Classification (NCBI taxonomy): domain Eukaryota; kingdom Metazoa; phylum Chordata; class Actinopteri; family Polynemidae; genus Polydactylus; species Polydactylus sextarius. Next base: position 10,440,844 of record CM028918.1, read on the forward strand.
GACCAGTCGATTGCCGCCTTTCACTTCCTGACTGGGACATTTACCCTTTGACCTGTGCTATAATTTGTTGTGGCGTGTTGATGTGTGAACCAAACCTTAACCAGCCTCTGTTCCTTTTTACCTTTTGTTCCAATCTGTCTGCGTCTCTGTGGGGCCCACTGGGGCAAGGCAGTGCGAGACCCCAAGTGTCCACTTTCAAAGGCTCATCTCCTCGTGTTGTTTTTAGGAGTTAGATGGACCATAGAAGCCTAGGAGGTATCTATGTGGAGCCCAGGTCTGTTCACATTCCCACAAAACTCAGCGGGAGGTTCTTTTAACTTTATTAGTGCTGCTCACACCTCCATCTGTAGCATCACTTAAACTCATAGAACAGTGAGTCCACTGGGATTGCACTGGGTTTATTCTCTGGGTTGTTTTAAATTGAGACCATCTTTGCATTTACTAGATAACTGATAACTGTTTTCATTATTTTTGGCATAACTATGCAGCCCTACATACAGCCCTACTGTATGTGTTTTTTATCATATTATCAACACCAGCTGTCTGTTTAATGATGCAGTGCATACGCTGTCAGCTTGTCACTGGTTTTATAGTCATTATTCAATAACAACAATTTTCATAATGGATTGATTGTTTAAATCTTTTTGTCTAGGCTAAGATTGCTAGTTACACCCTCTCAGATTATTTTGTTTGGGCAAAATCTATTGGCACTAATTTTCCAGCAAATTCATCATGACGTCAATGAGCAAACAACTCTAAAACGATGTTTGTTAGAATGTGGGCCTGTAAATCTGGTTTTATGAGCTCATTTAAAGTTTGTCCAAACTGTGAGAGCACAGCTGGGTGGAGTATTGTCTTCAGTCTCGTTACAAATGTAAGAGAGGAAGGAAGCCAGAGCAGAACAACGGAAAGAGACGAGCCCACTCTGTCTGTCCACGCTCTGCAGAGGATGAGAGGTTCAGACCAAAGGTGTTGGAGGACTCGGTGATGATGTATGAGAGCATCATCCATTACTCTGTCTGGTCTCCATACACAAACACTTACACACCCACCCACTCACGTACACACACATACATGTATGTTGGATCAGGTATCTCTATTGACAATGTGAGGCCCCCGTAAGGTTTCTCTGTGTGGGTCTGATGTGGACTGAGACTCCACCATGGGAACTGAGAAAGCTTTAATGGGCCGGAGTGTGTAAGAGAGATTTGCCTTCACTTTCTGCGTGCATGCGTGTGTGTGTGTGTGTGTGTGTGTGTGTGTGTGTGTGTGTGTGTGTGTGTGTGGGCTCTCATCTGTGTTGTAGCTGACAGAGACTCATGTAGTCCTTTTGTGCCTGAAGTGCTACTTGTCCATCAAACACTCAACAGGCGGCAAGAGGCTCATATACATCTTGAACATTAAATATATCTTAAATACATAAATATTATATATTTATTATACTCAAATTTTGGTAAATATCAGCTACAACAATATCAATATCAATAATAAATAAATTGAAATAAATGATCAATCAATTATATCGAAAACTTTCCCATTAAGAAAGCAGAAATCCTAATAAATTAGATACAGATACATTTTAGTGTTATCAGAAAAAAAAGTATAAAATAAACCAATACCATGATTTAAAAATATAATTAGGTAAACTGGAGTACTTTTCATAGGTTTGGCTGTCTTGCACTCATTTGCCAACTTTGAACCTGTCCCCTCTCTGTCTCTGTGTCAGACTGCCAGTCACCTGTGGCCCTGCAGGTCCTCACCACTCGCTGCCAGGGGAAGAAGAGCTGTCTCGTTCGAGCCTCCACCCGAGATTTTGGAGATCCGTGTTACTCCGGCACCAGGAAGTACCTCAGTGTGATTTATACCTGTGGTGAGTCCCTACACACTTCATTTTCCTGCCACAAGGGGGTGATATTTACTAACTGATCAGCTTGGCTCCAGTCATCGCAGTGTGCACCGGCCCAGTTAAATTGTCTTTTCAACACTAAGCTGATTTTTGAAGAAAAACCTCTATTACAGCAAAATTTCTAACAAGAAGCTGAACGCCTTTTTTAAAGCATTTTTCCCCAAAAAAATTTTGGCATCGTATCTTCTGTTTGGACTTTTATGTTTGTGTGGATGAGGATGAAGGATGGTCTTCCTTTTTATCTATTCCCCACCTTGAGCTAATCTTGAACTGTCAAAGCTGTAATTTATTGCTCATGCTTGGAGACACAAACACACACACACACACACGCTATCCAGTTGCCACCAGCACCAGGAATTGATCTATCAGCACCGCATCGTGGCCTGGAGCATCTCAAACCCACTAAAATCCTCCAGACTAGAACAACTGTTACACTTGGCTTCTCAAAGTGATTTCTGAGTCCTGATTTAAAGGTTTGGATTGTGTGAGGTTTGTGGGTTTCTTACACTGGGCCTAAAATCACAGTTGGTTCTTGAAAGGACTGTAAATTTATCTTGTCAGTGCAATGCAATACTCATTGTCCCTCTACAGCTCATTTCAGAGCTTTGTAGCGGAGCTGTTTGTCTCTAAATACTGTGTGATTGTCTGATAAAGCTCAGAGAATCTGCACATCCTTTATCTCTGTAACAACTGACCAGTGCGGACAAGAAAACTGTGGGTCTGTTCAGCTGTGTTTATGGAGTCATTTGTCTTGTATCTCTGTCTGACCTCCCTTATCACTCGCTGATAACACAGTGGACTGTCCTCACAGTCTGAGGTGCTGAGTAGGGTCAGCGAATGTGCGAGTGTTTTTTGAGGGAGGGGCGGCAGAGAAAGGGGATGTGGAACTGTGTAAACGTCCATCAGATAGAGGCCAAGAGGGGTTGGTGCATTATTAGGAGGAGGGAGGTAGGAGGTGGGTGTGTGGGTTTTTCTGGGTTTGTGGTCAAAGTTGAGAAGAATGAATGTGAGTAAATCAGTCTAGCTGTTGCAGACATGAAGTCACTGGTAGCTCCAGGCTCCAGCAAAGTGGTAATTTTGGGCGATCCTCTTTCATTGGTGGTTGAGTTTGTGTAGGATTGACCCCATTTGTGTCGGAGCAGGGGACGGACAGCGTCTGTCTGCACATGATTGGTAGCGTTTGTGTGCATGTTTCTATTTGTGTGTGTGTGTGTGTGTGTGTGTGTGTGTGTGTGTGTGTGTGTGTGTGTGTGTACACGTGGTGGTGGTCTGTACAATGTTTTTGCTTGAGATGGAAAAAAACGGTGTCCACTTTCACAAAGTGATTGATAGCGCAACATTTTTAAAAGCTGAGAGCACTTTTTGATGGATTGTGAAAGAGTTAATTAATAGGTATAAATAAACACATAATTAAAGCCATGATTGGCACAAAGTTGAGGACATTCTGAGGAAAGTCTTGAGTTTGTTTCTTTTGGAAATTTGTGAAATTAACTCCATCATCGTGTGTGTACGTGTTTTTCTGTGACTCACCTTGCTTTAAAGAGGTGTTAACCCACTTAAAATCTTTACTGTCCCATGATGACCTAGGTACTATTTTAGGAGATTTTATAGCCTGCCAAGAAAAGAAAAAAATAATTGAGGAAACTGTTTTATATGCCTATATATCTGCATGAGTATGTGTTGGTGTGTGTGTGTGTGTGTGTGTGTGTGTAAGTAGGTGTATGGGCATACACAGACGCAAGTTTGAGCACGCGTATGATTCACGGTATATGATTTACAAAGCCATCAGCTCCTCCGAGCTCCAGCCTCTTCCTCACACAGCCCCAAGGGGTGGACTCGCTTCTTTGCAACAACACAGCAGGCAAATGGCCTGGAACCGACCATCAGTCTCCCAGCAGATCACACACACACTCCACACAGCCGCCCATGTCAGGCTTCATTTACATCCACCCCCCCACCCCAGGAGGAAGTCCCCATGGTTTGTTTATTTGTCAAAAAAAAGAAGTCCTGTCGCAGATTAGCCGCAGGTTTAAATATTTGACGTTTGACTATTTGAAGAAGATTAAGATTTTTTTTTTTTAAAAAAGCACTTGCGCTAATTAATTCTGTGCTGCAAATTCTTCATTGCCCCTAAACATGGAAATATTTGCCTCCTGTGTAATTGTTGGAGATTGATGAATGAGCGTGCTCGGGGGCACTTTTCTTCAAAAAGCAACGTTCCAGTGTGACTTCCTTTGAAGTTTCTCTCTTGTAATGTTGCGTTGGCTACTTTATCAGAGTTCGACCTCCATCTTTTGAAGCTGAGAAGAAAAACTCTGCCTCATTCCAACTTGTATAAATCTGTGTATTTGATCAAAAGGTACAGCTCTAACGTTTGGACGGGTACCGTAAATGTAACTTTTTGGCCATACGCTAGTGTAGCAGTTTTAGGATGGTACATTTGTATGTAGCTAACACAAGCGGACCTCTGAAGCCTGTAGCCACATAACATTGTCCTTCCTATTTGCCAGCATCCTTCCTCTGCCTTGTGACTGAAGAGATACAACCTGAGGGCATCCTGCCTCTGTTATGCGTGCGTCTTTGTACAGTGAACAACAGATAACTTTAACAAAATATGATTTATGGATCAAATCTTGTAAAGATCAATCTATTTCTCACTCTCTTTGCCCAGAGCATAGATCTGTTCCATTCCTGAAACGTATTAAAGCTTCAGACTTGATATGAAGACGAGGAGGCCTCTCTCTTAAACTTCCCTTCGAGGCTTCCTCTCGAGAGCGATCACTGCTTCTTTTGAACCACACAGAGCAGACTCTCTCAAGGGTGCGGTGGGGGGGATAAGAGGTCATGGAAAGCCAAATGAAAAGGTCTAATTGCTGCAAAGGAAATGGATTAATTGTGGCACTTAACTGGTTAACATGGTTTGGAGAGGAGAGACTCGATGAAATAAGCTTCTCAAGCATTTCCAGCCCTGGGGGTTGAAACCTCACCGTAGAAATAGGATCCACTAAAAAAAAAACTCTTAATGAAAGTATAATGAGATCATTAATATTTTATATGTTTTTATACATGCACTATGGCTCAAAGGGTTCAGAATACCTCAAATTTTCCAGCTGTAAATTTACATGTTCCTGTGGTGTTTCTGAAATTAAAACATAAAACAAAGAAAGAATTAAGAGATTTTTTTTGTTTTTTTAAAAAAAACACAGCTCCATGAGGTTTAAATCTTGTGCTGTGCTGGTTCATCATGTGAAAAAAATACTGTCTAGTTCTTTTCCCTTGATGGTTTGTTTTATTATTTTGCTGTGTGATGAACCTTGACCAAACATTCAGTCTTTCTCAGTTACTTGCCTTTTTCTCACATTTCTGAAATTCAGTCTGCAACGTGTCTCAAACAGCTGCCAGTAATATGCTGTATCATGTCATCTAGGCTTTAGTTTGTTGGAATATTTTTTTTTTCTATATTGCAAGTAATTTGGACAAATCAAAAGAATTTGATAAGACTGTATAATTTTACAGATTTCATGGTCACAAATGAAATGTATTTCCATTCTAAGAAGACCATAATTTCATCAACACCAACTAATGGATCAAACTGTATGTTAATGTCGGTTGTCAGATGTGTCAAAAATGAGCTCAAACACAAAAAGCATCAGTGTCCAGTAATATCAGAGTATCTATTTTCCCTCATTGTCTATTGCAGACAAAATATATTGGTCTTGAATCAGTGTTTACATTTCATTTTTGCTAAAAATGTGCAAATCAAGTACGATGTAGGGACCGAAACTGCTGTTTAGGTTCGCTTTAACTATAGAGACTAAACTGTAGGCTTTGACAGAGGTGTGGTCACTGGTCTGCACTAGTGGTGTTTTTAGTGGACACAGTCCGAGTAGTGGAGTCTGTGGCTGCCTACACACGGCTCAGGGGGGTGGGGTAGAGGGGCTGATTTAGATGTAACAAGGGAAAATAGAGGAAGATAAAGTTGTAATTCAGAAGCTCGAGGCTTAGAATTGTCCCAATTGGTTATGCAGACACACACGGCAGCCGCGCTCACACATACGCTCGAATATATACGAGCACAAAGATACTTGAGGTACACATGTGACCGCTGTGAGCCACACACTCCTCCAGCCCTCCCCCGCCCCCCTCCCGCACACATTCATGTCATGTCAGCAGAGGAGACTGTGGGGAAGATGTTTATTTTGGCCTGGATGTGTGGAGCTGCAGTGCAGCCAGCCAGCCAGGCAATTGCTGCTGCAGGGCCCCATCATCACCCCCCCGCCTCCCTTTATAGCTCATCCTATAGCTACAAGACTGGAGGACGTGCATCCAAAAACGCACACATGTGCAAGACGCAAACACTTTTTCCCAGTATCTCTAAATTGACACATACACAAACGTGTCTGAGCCCTTCATCTCTAACTAAACCACAGTCTGTTAGGTCCCTAATCACATCTTTTTTTAACTGAGTGGAGGAGCCGTGGACTGGACTTGTCCTCCCAGACAATAAGGGACATATGGTAAAGGCCGATCAGTAAACAAGTTGTTGTTGCTGATGATGATCAGACGGAAACAGTTTTTGAAAGTGATCAGGGGAAGACAACAGGAAAGGAAATAAATCTTGTTTATGGAAGAAGACTGTCATTGTTATACTGTCACCATGAACCTTGGTATAAGGACATCATTGTCATCAGCAACCAGCAGACAGCTAACACTTAAACTGGGTCACTATACAGTACTGAGGTTAGACATTGGTGAAACACTATACAACAGTAAAGACGTCATTTTTAAAGCTTTGATGACACTCATTTCCTGGTTTTTAGTGCTGCCTGATTGGATTTTCTATGACTCATTATCAGCTTGTGATTTCATTATCAACAAGTGTGAAGGAGATTTCCGGAAACAAACACTGATGTGGCTGAAAAAGTGCTTGACAACTCTGAAGAATTTCATTTCCTATCTTAGTACCCTGCTTTAAAAGAAATAAAAAAACAATCTTTCGTCTGTGTACATCTAAATGAGCTGCCGCAGTGGGTGTGGTTTATTCTGCCAGGCCAAGTACAAGTACGAGTCAGTCCCAAGAAAAAGTCTTACCTTAACTTGCAAACATTTAAGTGCTTATTAATATTCTGGCTCTTATTGCATCATTATACAGTATATGGCTGTAACCCCACCAATTAGATGTTTTATAAGGTTAAACTAAATGAAGGACCTGGAAAAGAAGGTGTTTTAAGAATCAGTCAGACCCATACGTGAATCGTGGTGCGTCTGATTTTAGTGAGTGAAGAGGCAAAGCAGAATGGAATGAAATGGCCCCTCTGAACGCTCCCCAGCCTCGTAACACAAGCCTGACTCTGCAGAAACCCTGGAATAACAGCCGCAGCTGGCACTCTCAAGAGCACTGCTGCGAGAAAACACACAGCACGTGACCTCGACTGACCCGCGTGCGCTGTGTTAAATAGCAGTTGTAGTCGGTTCGGCCAAATGCCCATAAAAGGCTCAGAGTGTGGCTGGCATAACATCATCATCATCGCGGCTACGCTCTCTTTGTCCCCTCGACACGAGTCGTATTAAGACAAATGATCCGCTGACGTTTGTGAAGTAAGTGGCTGGGAGCTTGTGAAGTTGCTCAGGGTGTGGTCCCAGCCAGGGAATCAAGCACATGAAGGAGAGTTTTTTTTTTTGGCGGGAACACAGTGTTGCCATGGAGATTTTACCAACGCAAGGGGATGTGGGTTTGTGCTTTGCCAGCATGTTTAGTCAGCTGATGTGTGTTCCCTGCACCGTGTCTCATCGACTTACATCACTGGGTTACTGCTGGCTGTTTGCTACACACACACATACACACACAACACACACACACATAGCAAATAAAGTCAGATTAAATCAAACTCTAATTCTGGTAATTTTCCCTCCTTCGTGCTCTTACATGCACAGCTACATGTGGTGTGGTCGCACATTAGATAACTAGTTTGATACCCCGCCGATGTGTTCACTGGCCCTCGGGGAAAGTCTGTAAGAATTTTAATCAGATTAAAATGAATCATTGGCAAAATGGATTTAGAAAAAGTGTTATGTTCTCTTTTAAATTTTTAATAGCTTCTCTGACTTTCTCTTGCCCTTTTCCAGAGAATACATTAAATTTTGACTTTGGGAGTAGTTCAAATGAAACACAACATTCAACAACTAATGTGAGTTGAGCATTTTCTCTGAATTCGCTCTCTTGTTTTCCCCTGAGCTGGTGACGCAGTGTTTTGTGTCTGTTCACTGGTGTCATTGTATCAACACTTGAATAAAAAAGTGAAAATAGAAAGAGACAGAGAGAAAAAAAGAAAAAGTTTTGCGGAAAGTGGAGAGTGTGCCAGCCAGACGCTGTGATTCTTCTGTCTGCAATCTGCTTCGTAAACATTGATTGGGAAGGAACATCAGAGGCCTGCGCTGATAACGCAAGTGACTGGATAAGCTTGATAGGATGACGGCCAACTTGGCGCAAACTCTGTGATTAACTCATTTGTAACCTTTGAAGCTAAAACTAAATGTGTCATCTATATCTAAAAGATTAGTATAGAATAGGAAAAGTGTGGCGTCGTCAGTGTGATGATCAAACTATTGATTATCTGATTTTCTGTTCTGATTTATATTCTGAATGATAACATGATAAATGTTTTTCCTGCTACTGTATATTCTGCCATCTCGCTTTTATCTTCATTGTGCAAAGAGTCTCATGACTCATGCTGTTTGTCTCGCCGGCTCAGTCTCAGCATTTCAGTCCTGTACCTGCCGTTTGTGACATGTTATGAGGCCATAAGTCGGTATGTTAAGGAGAGAGACAGAGGCCCTCCCCGATGATCATTTCAGGGTCTGTCGCTCTGCTGCCGTTATTCAAAGCCACTTATGTCCCTGTAACCATTCCAGCCCCCAACATAGGAAGCGCTTTCCAGAGCAGAGGAATGTTCTGCATTTGGCTTTGGGCTGTTTGGCTGCTTTAGAAATGTTGGATAATAGGAGAATGTAGTGAAGTGAACAGTCATAGAGTCACATGTTCGCCCACAAACGCACGGATACACTTACAAGCACATACATACTCGCATTCCTTAAAAAAAAACAACAAAAAAACAATAACAACAAGAAGCGTCACAGCACACAGACACAGATCTGAATACACAAATAGCAAGTACACAAACACACAAACATCTCCCCCCTGTTCTGTGGTTTTTAAGCTTGGACTGTTTTCCCCAATGAGCAACTGCGTCGTTGTTGGGCTGGAAACTGCAAAATAAGCAAAGCTCGAACTGTCGAGAAGCCGCTGCCAACTTTGTCAGCTTCGCAAACTCATAAACTGTGAGTACACTACTGTTTTTGTGTCACTCTGCGCTCACGGCGAAGAAAAGAAAAAAAAAACCTGACTCTCTGCACTTTTTGTGTGAGATTCATCATTTGTTTTTTTGTATGTAGAGTGTGTTGAATCTTGTGGGGGGTGGTGGTGGTGGTGTTGGAGGGGGGCGGTTGGTTTGGTACTAATGCTTTCCAGTCTGTGGCTGGTTTCAGTTTCCCTCCTGCGGTGGGACGCGGATGGAGAGAGGGAGAGAGAGAGGGAAAGGGAGAGAGTGTGGGCGTGTGTGTGTGTGTGTGTGTGTGTGTGTGTGTGTGTGTGTGTGTGTGTGTGCGTGTGTGTAGAGGGACAGTCAAAAGGGGGTGGGAGTCAAAGAGAGAAATTCCCAGGGTATCTTAAGTTGGAATTATAGTTCTGTAAAGACACATTTAAATGTCTAGCAGATCTATGAGAGCAGTGTTTTGGGTAAATGGTAACTAGAGTTTTTTTGTTTTTGTTTTTGCTTTTTTTTTTGGGTGGGGGGGGGCAACTGATACGCTTTTATTTACAGAAGAGCAGAAAACAAAAGGCATGTTCTGCAAACATAACTCAAAGACTTTGTTATGTATGCTGTATGTCTTTCTAAACAACTCTTGAATGAGAACAGAGGCTGCATGAATGCAAACATTCCCCAAATCTCAGTGCAATATACCCAGGATGTCTCTGGATGAGTTGGGGCTCCTGTTTTATGGAACTTATTATTATTAAAATCCCTTGACAATAAGTGAAGTTGCTATAAAGCAGTCTGGCTCATACATTTGCTACACTACCCCAAAGTAAGTTCTCATACCCTGAAGGGATAGATATCGCGCTGTAATAACAACTTTATTGACTTGTAGTATTGGCTATATTATCATACTGCTCAGCTGTATCACTTACATGCAGCACGTACCAGCTCTTACACACCACATCCCCACATTTCCAGTCGGAGCTGAATGAAATTCTCAGGTCATTTCCTCACTGTTTTCATCTTCTCCCCCCTTTCTCTCTCTCTCTCTGTTACTCACTCATGCACACACTCATAGCCCCCTCCTCCTCCTCCTCTTCCTATTCCTCCTCCTCTCTCCTTCACTCCTTCCCTCCCCTCTCTACCTCTCTTTGACTGCTCACTCCACACAGCAGAGTTTGCTGTGTAGGTGGACACTATATCCCCTGCTCTCTCTCTCTCTCTCTCTCTCTCTTTCTCTGTCTCGCTCTCTCTCGCTCCTGCTGTCACATTCCAGTTGTCTAAAGCCCGGTTTAACTTTTTCTCTCTGTCTCTCTCTCTCCCTCCCTGAGAAAAGGAAGGAAGAGAAAACTTAAAAAAAAAAAAGTTGCAGCTGAAAAGCCTCCACTGGTTACTCTCTCTGGCTCCAGGTTGTGACGAAGAAAAGAAGGGGAAACTCTCTTCATACTCCATTTGGCTTAAAAAAAGGGGGAGTCACCATAAAGGAGCATACCTTCTTAAAGGGGGCAATCCATTTTTTTCCCTCCCACCTTCATTCCCTCCTTTACTTCTTTCTTTCTTTTCCCTTTTTTGGGTTGTGCTCTCATTCTGTTCGGACCCACAGGTGGATTCACGTGAGCGCTTGTTTTTACGGCAAAGCTGCTCCCAGCTCTCCTGACGGGACTAAGAAGCAGAAGGAGGAGGAGGAGGAGGAGGAGCAGGAGGAAGAGGAGGGGGTGTGGGAGGACAAGACAGACAGACGCATATACACACACACACAAACACACGCTCTGAGAGAAAGTTACTGCGTGGACTGTGGAGGATTTTCCACTCAGCGATGTGTGTGTAAGTGTCACACTTTTAAATCTCACCATTGCTGTCTGCTGCTTTTTATTTGTCGCTCTCTGTGCTGAGCTTTTGTCGGTATTCGAAGCGTGGGAACATCCTTCTTGTTTTCCACCATTAAAAGTGTTCAACTTAAGATGTTTAAAAGTTCATTTTCTGTGTATTTGATCTGTGTTTAGCTCTTGTTTAAACGCCTCACCTTGCGTTTGCCGTAAGGAATGTTGTGGCTGTTTCAGCTCTCGGTTGTTGAGGATGTGAGAACATATGAGTGTCAAACCTGGTGTGAGTGCATGTGTCTTAATTATTTGGAAGTTGTTATTATGTGTGTGTGTGTGTATTTCTTGGAATTCCTGTGAAACATGAGGAAACAAGTGTCCGGGAGCTGAGAGTGGAGAATTGGCAATTTGACTGACTGGGGCTTCGTCTTTGACAGGGAACTGTAAATCTCATGTGTGGACAGATGAGTTCATTTAAACACACACAACGATGCAAACACACACACACACACACGTCCAAACCGTCACCTGACAACGCCCTGTCAGTGTTGGCACCTTTAATATGAACAGTTATGCTCATTTATCCGTGTATGTGAGGTGATCCATATTTTTTTCTTCCCACCAAGCTGCATCAGAGGAGATGATGTTGGCAGGAGTTTAACTCCACTGTAATTAACTGCAGCGTGCTACAATACAGTAAAACCAACAGGGGCAGCGAGTCATTCACACACTCCAAATACTGATGCTGACTCAGAGCGAGGGGGATCGCCGAGCTCACTGGAAATACGTCACACCGAATCTCGCTCTCAATGATGCTCTCATCTTTGTGAGTAAAAAGTTTTTTTTAGGACCGTAAACAAACACATTATTTTTAGGACTGATGAATCTGCTGATTATTCTATTGATTAATCAATTTATTGTTTGATTGATAAAATGTCAAAAAAAAAGGAGTAATAATCACACTATCCTAGAGAACCAATTGATCTTCAAATCTATTTTTTCCAAACAACTTGACAAAATCTGGCGATGATATAAAACATAGGAACAGCAGCCAATCTCAACATCTGAGAAGCTTAAATCAGGAAATGTTTTTGTAGTTTTTTTTTTTTTTGCTTTAAATCACGTCAATCTGTTCCCCTTTTTTTTCCTGCAGTGACTTATTTTTTATATGTTTATCATGTACATCCAGTTATGTGTTCGGGACATTTGGACCAGAACTTGTGCCAACAGGTTGGTCTGGTTCATGGTCTGCGGTCGTTGCAGCTATTCTCAGTGCAGTTATATTTGATTCAGGCTATTTCATTGTACTGTAAAAGACAAATTTACGAGAACATTCACATTATTAAAGCTTCAGTAATTAAATGAACTTGCTACATGTCCTGATTCTGTGGGAATGTGACAGCTGAGCAGAACCAGGTCACTCAGCGTCATCGTCTCCCTGTGGTGCAGATGGCTTCCTAGTTTCATCTGATACTGAACTCAAAACATGTTTAGCCTTGAATCCGCATGCGCCATCAATTGAAGGAACTTTTCCTCCAATCCGACACGTGTTTTTATCAGAGAAGCCGTTCTTAGGCAACGAGACGACCACAGGCTTAACTCCCAGCGGTGCGTGCGCAACACACCAAACACGCGCAGCCCCTCATAAACACGACCTATAAGACCCAGTGAACTTCTCAGTCCAGACAATGGCTCAGTCAGTTCCTGGGTTCTGAAATGACAAAATTGTTTAGATGACTTCCAAATGGCGTGTGTATGTGTGTTTTTTTTCATGTCTGTTGTCAACATGTGGATACAGTAGGTCTGTGCGACTGGCTCCCTGTTTAGGAGAATATATGAGAATGTGTGAGTCTGTTTGTCAGTGCACGGATCCACACCTACGTCTCCCTCTCAGCCAGGTTTCACCCTCTTTAATTGACGTGTTGCTTTTCCCCCCACGTAGCACCAGTTTGCAACGCCGGCCCGGTCCCTCCCAAACCACAAGGGACTCTTTGTTTGTAATTTATGAATTAGTGTGTGGTTTGGGTTACGAGAAAAGAGGGAAGGCAAGAAACTGACGGCACAGGAACAGGAATAAGGCCCAGCCTGCTTCAGCGCACATTTTGATTAGCTGGATGTTAGATTGCTTCTGTTTATTATTCCAGATTAGCAGCCTGGATGTCGTCTAGAGATGGAGGAAAAGATTGAGATGACAGTAGAAATGATTAATGCCTGAATGAATGGGCTTGTCTGTCTTTCTGCCCTGACTTCTCGTTTGCAACCCGTTACCTCCCACCAACAGAGATATGACTTCATGTTTGACAATGCTCTGATAATCTGTGTAAATCTGTGTCCGACCATCAGATAAGACTGACTGCTCAGTTGTAAAAACACAAAGACAGACTTTCTTGATCCCTCTCTCTCCTCATCTTCATAGCCTCACCCAGCTCCGTACCCCCCTGCTTGGATTTTGCTCTTTCCGCCATCCGTCTGCTTCCTTTTTCTCTTTTTCATCAAGTGGTTTTATTTACTTTGTCTAGTCTGAATGGAACCTGGCGCTGTACTAAGCTTTGGCCTGGTTCTCTCACAGGAAAGCAAAGCCCCCTCTCTTTTCCAAACTCCTTTTTTTTTTCTCAACCCTTGATTTGATTTTTATCCTTTTCTTCTCTGTTCTCTGTTTTTGAAACTCAGCATGCATTCCTAATGGCTTCAACTCTCCTAGAGGGGTGTTTTCTTTTTTTTTTTCCTTCCTTCCTATACTGCCCTTCCTTCCCTTCTTCCCTCTCTCCCTCCCTCCTTCCTTCCAGAATGAGTCATTTTCTAAAAAATAAAAGTCATTTTGAAGTAGGAGGGTGAATGGTGGTCTCATGATAGCCAAAGCAGATGTGATCCCCCTCCCCAAAAAAACTTCCTGGCATTCTTCAGCACCAACATGCAGCTGCTTGCAGGGGGTGCTGGGGTTCTCATCCTATACATCCCCCCACTGCTATCCTGGTAATACCTACACATCCTCATACTTCCATCTGTGTCGTTTTGGCCCCAGCTCTCACTTTCTTCCAGTTAATGTCTCTGGCATCAACAGTGGCTCAACTGTAACATTACGCCAATTCTGTTCCCCGTCATAACTGCCAGGGACCCCCAGTGTTACTTATAACCCCAATTCTCAGTTAACAAGCCGACTGTACAAACCATTGTTCTGCCTTCAAACGACAGGGCCGTTTTCTTTATGGTTCATATACAAGAACCTACTGTAACTTTTCTCTTCCTCTTGGGCCAATTCTTTTAAAAAAAATGGTTGGAAGTTTTAAGAGACAGTGTTCTCCTGGAAGAGCAGTGTTTTATCGCTCCTCTGATTCCGATGTTATTGCCTGGACTGGGCCTAGATGTAGGGATTTCAGGAGTCTCAGTGCTGTGGGGAGTTATTTATCTCCCAGTGAGATTGTGGGGGTAAGTCCTCTGAATCCCTGTAGATTTGAGAGGTCGTCAGGGTTGGGTAACAGGGGAAAAAAAGATAGTTGTGGTTCACATGCCTGCACATGGGTGGCTGTGGAGAAATTAACACCTGAGGATCCAAAACACAGACTTAAACTATTAGTTTTTGTGTTGCTGTGGAGATACTGTGAGTGATACACAAATGATGATACGATATGGAAGCCAAGCACTTGGATGTTTGAGCTGCAGTGTACAGAATGATGTGCGGAGTCTGAAACTGGACGGCTTTTTTCACAGTCATCCAGTGCACATACACTGTGATTTAACTTTTCACTGGTTGGAGATGTTGGAGATGCCTTGTCAAATGTTTCAAATTGATCATATTTGCATTTTCTACATGTTTACATGTTCTCACAGTACCTGCATGGGTTTTCTCTGGCTACTCTGGTTTCCAACAACAGTCCAAAGACAGGTTAGGTTAACAACAGGTTTGGTTAATTGGTGACTAAATTGCCCAGAGGTGTCAATCTGAGTGTGAGTGGTTGTTTGTTTCTGTACATCAGTCCTGTGATAGACCTGTGGCGACCTGTCCAGTGTGTACCCAGCCTCTAGCCCCATGTTATATGGAATTGGCTCCAGCCTTCTTTTAACCCTCAAAAGGATAAATGGTTAAGACAATGTATGGATAGATTGGAGTATTCTAATGACTGAGATTCAATGTAATTGTAAGAGTTCTTAAAGAAGTAATTAAATTGTTATGTAGTTTAAAACCATATTTACCCAGATATACATTTGTCATTCTTGTTCAATGTTGCAGTGGACTGATACTCTGCACTGACAGTTCATTGGTAGCTGCAGTTTTCTCTCCACGGAGCTTTTTTGTTTGTCCAGTTCATGCTCAGGTCTGGAAGATGTGGACAGCATGCCAGAAAGTCTGTTGAATGGCTTTATTCAGCACAGTTTCTGCCTTTTTAGTTGCCCTTTAGCAAACTATGCTCACCCAGGAAAATTAATTTTCTCTCCAAGGCACCCTGGTCAGGGTGAAGGACACTGCCCCTCTGAGAGAACGAGAGAGAGAGAGAGAATGTGTGTGTGTGTGTGAGAGAGAGAGAGTTTTCCTGGCTTTAACTGAACCTTCACAGTTGCCCAGTTAATGAAACTAGCACGTTGCAACCAGGAAGCTTGTAGAAAAAAGACCAGTGTTTAGGTGCATACCAGCTGTGTGCGTTCATGTCAGTGTTTTGCCAAAGGTGTGTATGTTTGCTCACTTGTGTGTCAACTGGGTCAACTTGTATCTGCCAGAAACTGAGACTGTCTCAACCTGCTTGTATTAAAAGTGATGGTGTTTGACATTGAGAAACATACTGATGCAGTAACTACCCAAATCAATGTGTCACACACTTGTTATGTTAATTCGTAGAAACGAGTTTTGAGTTTCATGTTCAGGTGTATTTTTTTTTGTTCAGTGATTCCCTGCGTGTGACTGATCCTGTTCGAGTTATGCCACTGCATGTTACTGTTTCATTTCGGTGTAAGAGCTAATGTCGCAGAGAGAAAACGCAGCGTTTTCTCTTCACAGGGACTGGCATGGAGTTGCATGTGCTGTTTTTACAGCTCTCTCTCTCTTCCCCCCGCCTCTCACCCTGCCTCACCCCCATTAAACTCAATTTGTTCTGAGAGGCGAGGATCGCCGTGAGCCCAGAAACATGTGCTGCTCTCGCAGAAAAGCTTGATTTAGAGGAGGATTCGGTGGCACACAGGGAAAACTCAAAGATTCGTTGATTTAGAGAAGCGGAGACATTTATACATTTTTAAGTCGTTAATGCTCAAAATACAGTTATAATGTATGAACTGTTGCTGCAATGCTTCGGCAAATGTGCCAACTTTTTACAGGCTAGCTCAATAGAGAAAGAGAGACAAAGGCAGACGTGTTCTTTTTAGTTCAACAAAGTTGTTGTTTTTTTAAAAAAATGTTTTGCTCACTTGGCTCCTTATTAGAAGTCTGGAGACTTTCAAAAAGCCCAAACTCTCCTCAACAATCCACCAAGGCTTCCAATAAAGGTTGAAATGTTTTGCAGAAGGATTACAGGGTGCAAATTTAATGAAGACCCAGAATCTCGATGAAGAGACACTGAAAGGACATTTCTATCTAAACATGTGTTTTAAGTCGGCCCACTTCAACTAGGTTTCAATATACAGTAAACATGTGTTTCGTATTGTTGATGCCTTAGTAGTTTTATCGCTTTTTTTATTTTAGGTTTTTAGAAATTAGCAGACATGCTTAATGATGTCTTTATATTTTACAGCCCAGGGTTTTTTGAATGAAGCATTAAATGACTAGCAACAGATGCTAGGCAGGTTTACAGATGTCTGCCAGTTGAAGAAAGCTGCTGTGATGTAAATTTGTGCAAGTAATATCTAATGAAGCACCATGCTTTCAGGATTGCCCAGAACCATATTTACAAGCAACAAACAGCTACTGATGTTGGAATAGAGGTTGTTACTGATACGGTAGATTGGACTGAAGTATACTTTGAAGTACTTTTGGTGCAGATGAAAGGCATGGTTACATGTAACTGAGCACTGGTGTAATAATATTTGACACATGTCTGAGATGTTCTATTAATAATGAAAAAGATCCCATCTGTTCAGTCTGAACTTCAAAGCAGTCATCGAAGCAAACATCAAATGAAATACATGATCTATATGGGTTTTATATTTAGATTATTACATTATTTTATATTATTATGTACTAATATTAATGGGCGTATTTAATCAACAGGTCTCAGATTAAAAGCCTCAATGTTGAATTCCAAACACCAAGTAGATGGATTGAAACCACCATAATGAATACGGTTTACAGAAAAGAATTACGTCTCATGTTTTTTAGAGTCTCTGACAGGAAACGTTTAGAAACTGTCTGCTCGTCACATGACGTTGGTCTTGGCATGGAGAGTTTCACCACGATAAAGATCTGAGTTCTGTATACACACACACACAGGACACAGAGCTCAAGTAAACATGTGATGCATCATGACCTAAGACAGTTAGGGTCAGTCCACTAATCACTGCCTCCTCTGTAAGTCGTCTCACTCAAGACAATATTGATCTCCAAGTGAAGTTTTCAGCGTCAAAGGTTATCTGGTATCACCAGCTCATGGTTCAGACCTGTGTAACAAACAAAGGTCAGGAGGGTGTTTCTGGAGGAAGTCATTTTCACAGGTCACCTGTTGTATGTTTCTCTTTGACTCTAGATGTTAATATATTTTAATGAGTAATGGGTTAAGTCAGTACATGCTACAGCTGTGTTTCACCAAGAGCAGCATGTTGACCTGTCCTCCTCCTCCTCTTCCTCTCTTATATCTCTCTTCATCAGCTGTCTCTTCCTGAATGTCTCCGGCTGCTTAATCTGTCACGTCAGCACTGGTTGTAGACAGGAAATATACAAAAGAAATTGATGAACTGGTGGGATTGTTCAGCTCTCCCATTTGTGTCTTTTTTGCTTCCTCGGGAGCCGTTTTAAGTCTCTGAAAACATTTTCAATGTTCAGCATGATTTAGGGAGCAGCCATTTCATTGTCACTGTTGTCATAGAATGACATCTGACTTGTCTTGACCACATAATATTTTACAGTAACAGGGCGTATGTAAACACTTAAATTCTGTTGTCAAGGTTGAAAGTCAGTAGTATTTGATCTCACTCAGGGGTTTACTGTAGACCTTTGCATGACCCTTACATGGGCCCCCCTCAGCCTATAGGACTGGGGTCGTGTGTACTGTTCATCACCCCCATCTTTTAACAGTAGATATGTAAAAAATATCCATGATGAATGTCCAAATCTTGAAAAATAAGATCTAAAATGTAATGAAACAGAATTTTCCTTAGATTATAATCTATAACTTTAAGCAACATTCCATTAAATCTCAACCTTTTATGCTAATAAGCTACTGGCCCTTGTTCCATATTCACTGTGCATCCAACTCTCCACAAGAAAGCAAATACACTTATTCCCCAACATGCTGAACTATTTTCTTACTTTTCTTTGCTGTGACCCATGTTATATATTCTTTTTTATATGCACTATAAGTTTACCACTTATATATGTTGTGCTAATGTTAAATCTAACAGCATTTGATGGCAATATCATTCCCCCAAAAGCTTAAAATATGTTCTCTCCCCTTTGGGATGTGTCCCACAGTCTAAAACAGCCTGCAGATTCTGTGTTCCAGCCTGGCCCAGTACAGCAGAGCCATGCTGGGCTGTTATTTAAAAGTCTCCCAGAGAACTCCATCACTCTGATCTCGAGCCAGAGCCCACTGATCTACCCTCCAAACACCACCACAGCCTCGCTCTTCCTTTTTCCTTCCAACTGACGATGAAGGGATGATGGACGGATGGATGCAGGGATAAAAAAGAAGGAGGGAAGCATTCTCTCTTCTGGCCTTCTTTGGCATATTTCTTTCTGCTTCTTTTCCCAACAGGCCATCTGTTTCCTGTCTGCAATATGACACCAGTGCCCAATCGGGTTCTGCGTGTCTTGAGGTGTGTGTGTGTGTGTGTGGGTGGGTGTATGCACGCTTGTAGGCTTTATGATTAGCTGCTATAGTAATACACCAAGTCACTGATGTTGGGACAAATTGGCCCATGTGCTCTCATGTGATCCAAGTGTGATATAGAAGACATGCTTTGCCCCGAGTGTGTGGGAACCGCTGACTGGTGTATCATTGATTCATATTGAGTGTGCTCAGTGGCTGATGTGATGTGGTAATGCATTTTTTTCTGTCAGTCTGGCTTGAGTCATACAGAGAGTAGTAATGTTTTTGTGTTGGGTCTATGAATAAAATAAAAAATACCATAGAACTGTGCTGTCATTGTCTAGAATGACATGTATATTTGAAGCTTGCTGTTGTCAATCAGATATATATTATGTTAATAGTTTGACCACTTAAGTGGCTCAGTCTCTGTTTTGATCCTAACTTTTCTCCACTAATAACATTGTCGGGATGAGCTTAGATAATCCATTTTCTCTGCCGTCACTGGCTTTTTGTGAAAGTTACAAAAGGAAAGTGAAAGCCTTTACTGTTAAATCAGAAGCAGTTTAAATGGTGAGTTGGCATCTCTGGCAGCATATGATATATTATAGGCAACTGAGAAATGAGAAAAAAAATGTGACTGCCTTGTCAGTCCAACCTCCCTCAACTTTGTCACTCTTATTTATTTTTTACTTTTTTTTTTTTTGCCCTGTCTAACCATTTCGTTGATGGGAATTTTCCACCCCTAGGCCCTCACTGAAACGCTGGACGTCTCTCTCTGCCAGTGTGTTTGTTTTTAATCGACGTGCATAATGACGTCCGTCAGCTAAAGTAAAGCCAGACCTCCAAGTTGTGTTTGTTTAGCGAGTCCGCAGCGGATCCAGGCCTCTGTAGGTCTGGTTATAACCTCAGCCAAACCAGACAAATTTTGGGATGCTACTTTTATGCAATCCTCAATTTTTTAGCTCGCTGATGGAAGCAAACGCTCATCGGATACACTGCTGTTCAGCGAAAGCCACTTGAAAACATGGTGAAGTAACTCTGACATGCCGAAAAGGAAACTAGTTGAATTCCAGCTGACTTGTTCAAACATATCATAAGTAAGTTAGCATTTAGTTCTGTAAATAACATGTATTTAGAGGGAGTTTGTTTGGCCCCTTTAGCCAAAAGCAATCACCAGTGTAGCCCTGTTGGCATAGACAAGCTGTTCTTTAAAATGTCCAAATATAAAAAAAAATACAGTCTGAAATAGTTTTACAGGAAAAATAAAAAAAACAAAAAAAAAACCAAACAACCAACAAAATCAACCACAGAACAGCAGAACAAAGGTTGCAATAACAACATCTGATTTCTTACTTGATAAAAGTACAAAGACTTTTTTTAAAAGTGTTTTTAAAGACCCGCAGACCTCCCCTAGAAATGTTACGCACGACCACAAGCTCTTTGTTTTCATCACAAGATTTCTGCTCTTTCATTTATCTAATAAAATGTCTGCTGGTGTTAATATGACAGTTGCCCTATAAAGGTCAGAGATGATGAATTCATGGGTGGTCCTCTGCCTCCTAGAACCACTTCATTTTGTCTTCATTGTGGCACCTTATCTCCTGCATGTCCTTGACCCAGTTTGAGCCAAAGTATAGATCACATCATAGATTACTGTAACTTAATTGTGGCCATGAACAAACAATATTTCATTAGAGTTAATTGTAATAAATTCAATTTTGGTAAGTATGCATATTCACTTTCTTGCCAAGCGTAAGTTAGCTTACCGGAGGATGAAAAAAGTGGAAACAGGTGGAAACTGCTAGCATGACTAGCAGTGTCTAGCAGTAGCAAAATACACCGACCAGCAGTATAACTTTCTTGAGTCTTTGCTGGTCACGTAGCAACCACCTAGTCTATGTAAACTCTCAGCAACAAAGCAAATAAGCTGATTCCCCAAAAATGTTGACTTGTTCCTTTAAATTTCCATCTGCTTCTCCTTTATTTTCCTCCATTCTCCAGCCATCATTTATATTCCCTGTGCTCTACTTATAAATGATCTGTCAACATAAAAAGATACAAATATTTTGGCCTGTTTGGTGTAAAACAATCTGTCTGCATCACTCACACAGGAAATCCATCATTTTCTCCTGTCTCTTTTCTATCCCCCTCCCCATCTATACTTCCTGTCTTCTTCTCCTGTCTGAGCCTGAATATATGTGCTGGAAAGGTGTTCTGCATAATGTGTGTGTGAGCTTTAGTGTCAAATGTTGACCCGTGTGTCAGTGAACGCTTGTGAGAGTCTGCCTTGTGTCAAATCTGCACTAAAACCCCTCCGTAGAAATGCAATGTGAAAAAGGACACAACCATTGCAGATCAAATTGCATTTTCTAACTCTATAAGCCACAGTTGGCCTCCTGTCTGAGGATTTCTACAGTCGTTTGATACCGGAAAGATTTACAGCACAGCTGGAAAGAAAATACTGTAGACTGAGCTGAGGATTAAGAAGACAGATCTGCTCAGCTGTGACAAGGGTTTGATTCCTGTTGGGTAGAGGGGCTATTTAGTGAAAACTTTCGAAACTCTTTCTGTATTGAGGAGAACGGGACATAAAAGCAATGCAACGGCTTGTTTTCGGCAACACTAATGAAGGCGTACGCTAGCAACCAAGCACAATAAGCCAAGGTATTGATATAATAACTAATAGTAAAATATATCAATTGGTTCATTTACAAGTCTCAAGTAATGTTTGGCACTGATAGAGTTAATTTCCAAGCCAGTTTAGCTGCTTACTTTGTGGTTTGACAAAATATTACATGATACAGCACATCTCTTAGTGCTCTCAGAGAAACATCTGTCTTCCTCCGACTCAGACTCATTCGTCTGACGCACTGATCTGACTTAAGCAAATGTTCAGCTTTGACTCGCTCTGGGGCATCTTAAAACCTGCGTTGTTTTGTCTTGTCATATCAAACTCAAAGTATGTGACCTTGCTGATATTTAGACAGATAGGACCTTCAGTCTGTGACGATGAGAGGGATGAGTGCTTTAACTTAAGCTTTTGTGATTCTATTTCAGGGAAAATGAAATACACATTCGAAAATACCCTTCCTGTTGCACCATGTTGCACTAGTGTTACAGCAAACATTTATATAGTGGTCCAATGCAGTGCAAGCCAGACAATTTGAGACTTTGTAAAAGTGAACCCAGTTTGGGGCCACCAACAGGTTTAAACTATGGGGAAAATCCTCTATGGTGCAATTTTAGTGCAGGTGGGCAAACAGTGTTTTATGTGTGTTAAGCTCCTGCGGCAACCCTGGCTACATGTTTAAGTTGTTCGTTTCCTTCTGTTCATATAGGATATCGTATTGTCCTCTCTTCTTGGCCCTGACATATAGATTGCACTGTTGTAACTCTGTTAGCTCAGTTTCATTATCTAATCACAGCCGTTATGTTACAGACTGCTGGATGTCTCGTGTCCCCCAGGCACTTCAGCCGCTGCAGCAGGTGTTTATTTTAAAGACTGTTGTAACAGTGTCTCTGGCAGCGTCTGTGTCTATCACTCCTCTCTCTCTCTCTCTCTCTTTCTGTGTCGGCCTCTCGCGCTCTTTCTCTTTACACTCTTAACCCCGAGGACATGCATCTGCATCTGCTGTGGCTCAAGCTGTTTTAAGACCATTGCTGAGTTGACAGGGGCAGGAGAAGAAAGAGACAGGACACAGGCTCCGAATGTAACAGGAAACACAGACACAAAGACAAACAGATAAGCAGCTGTAACAAGAAAGACTCTGCAGTGGAGATGAAAATGCTAAAGCCCTGAAGCTCTGAAGCCACATAGAGTCATTATCAGCTGTGAATCCCATGAGTCTGCTGCTATTTATGTTTATATATCTGGAACAAATGTGTGTGTGTGTGTAGTACAAGAACAATATATGCATTCAGTGCTCCCGAATGCCAAGAAATCGAAAGACGTAAGGAGAGAAATTAAAGGAAGTATTTTAAACATTTCTTTCTTTTCTTGTCTCATCCTTCCTCCCTTCCTCTTCTCTCTTGATCACAAACAGCTGTAGCTTCTGATGCGCACGTCTAACAAAGTCTATTTTCAGAGTCGGTTCTAATAATAGGACGTGGTAGAGTATAGTAAAAAATCTACTCAGATGGGATAAGTTGTGCTCATTGTAGAGCTGGATATCAAATGTCAGGGCTTTTTTTTTGGTACAGAGTATCAAAAGCAGGTGGATGTTGCACAGATTCATGCTCTTCTGGGTGTATTCTTCAAAAAACGTACTGAACGTATCAAAGAAAGTATAATTTGGGCATCAAAATTACTGGTAGTTATCAAAAATTAGAAACAGTAAGCAGCTTATGTCCGGCGTTGTAGAAGCAGACTAAACAAAAAGTGCACAGTAATACCCACGTGTGTTTGCCGTGTGTACTTGTGGTGATAAGAACGATGACAGACTCAGGCTGACCCAGACCTCACCGTCATTATCTCTGCCCAGGTCTGACCGCTAATATGGATCAGCACTCTGTCAGCACATGGAGAGAAAAAAAACATGCCTCCCTTTTTTGTACACTCCTGAACACACCAACTCCCCGCAGTTTGCACACGGTGATGCTTAAGTTATCATAAGAGCTGTCTGTGGAATACAGAAGGGTATTACTTATAGTCTGAATACAACCACTTGTGATTCACTCTCACTTAGGGATTGTCTAATTACTGGACAATGACAGAGCGCAGAAGCATCTATGACAGAGGAGTACTATAGGAGGCAGGTGGTAGTGTTTTAAGAGAGTAATGGAGGGTGATGGCCTGTATCAAATCATAGTGTACATAATGACACACAGACGCTGAAACACAAACTGTGGTGTTATTATTGTACGGTGTATCCCCATCCCCTATTTGGGACAATGGCCTGTAATATAATCTAGTCATTTTTGGTGTTTATTGAAAAACCAATATGTTATGAATGGGGTGTTAAACACTTGTTACTTTTTACTTGGTATAGTTCGATTTTTCTGTTTAAAAACAAGACATTGAACCCATTGAACCCACTCTACCAGCCCCAGGGTCAGTGTCTATAGCTGACCTTTTCTATTCACGGTGTTGGAGGAAAACCTAATCCTTTATAGAGACACTGTAGTTATGTATTATGTTTGGTGGACCAACTTAGACAAAACAGAAATACAAGGACATGAGTGAAGTATGCTTTAGTGCCACAACCATACTGTCTTTGTTCCAGCTCTTTCAATTAGCTTCTTTAATGTAGTTTGCTTTATGAAAGAAGCCCATTCAGCAAGTTGGTCGCTGACCCTGATGAACCTTGAAGGTTTTTTTGATGTAAGACAAAGTAAGACCGATCCTCTTTCAGTTAATTTACTGATTCATGTTGGTGGTTTAACTCCATTTGAAGTTGTTGAATTCTTGTTTTAACGCCCAGGGAATGTATATATTCTAATAAAAATACTGAAGTGGAACTTCAGCGCAGGTGTAATCACATGACCCAGTACAGAACTTCTTTTCATGTGGTTATGTTATATTGTTATCTTGAAATGGGAGTATGTGAGACTTGGTTTCTGTTTAAGTTTAGTTTTTATATAATCATATATTATTTATAAAGATTTAGATAGTTTGGTTAATTGTAAAATCAACCAATTAAGTTGAGTTTCAAAATGTGTTTGTTGCCCTTACTAGTGTTGCCACCGCATGCTAAAATTAGGACTTTGATACACCTTGAAGTCTTGATATGATACTTAAAAAACAATACCATGGAACCTGTTTTTATCGCTATCTGTTACTTCTGCATGCGTCACATCAGTTATATATTAGAGATTGGAATAAACTTCTTATTGTTTTTGTCTGTGTTTGGGGTTTAGTGGCATCAAGTGGTAAAGTCGCAGATTGCAACCAAAAGGATACTTTTCATCTCTCTCCACTTCCAAGTGCCTTTGTTGGTGTTCAGGCAGCATAAAAATGCAAAAGGTCCATCATGGGTTACTTTAGAAACATGGCTATTTATACACTAATGAAAACACAATTATGAGTACTCTATTGTATAGATTTCCTTAAGTCTTATTCACCGGAACTTTCAAGGTCTGTATCAGTTCTCTTTCACTACAGATTGAAAGTGAGATTGTGAACCTTTTCATATACCCCAGCAAGAGAGAAATGAAAGAATGTGGACAACCAACATTCATCTCAACTGTCACACAAACACAAAGGTGGCTGTATGCCACAAGAAATTAAATAAATAAAGTTAATAGAGTAACAAAGACAATACTGGGCAGGTTTAAGCTAACAGCAGTTTGTTATCTTTCACCAAAGCACCATTCATTCCTGAGGTCCCAGTTGACTTTGTTACCATGTGTTGATTTTATTAACTGCAGTGTACCACCAGTTGTCACCTCCAGCTAAAGATAGCGCCATTGTTTAGATCAGCCTTGACATATGCTGCAAAATCCTTGTTGCATGTTGTTACCTTTATTTCTGTCTTGATTGAGTCTGAACAAGTCTTGCCACTGTCCCCCTCTCTCTCTTTCTCTCTCTCTCTCTATCCATCTATCTCTCTCTCTCTCTCTCTGTGTCTCTCTCTCCGTTCCATGTCAGTGGCACCAAATGACAACCTCCATCTTGACTGTTTTCACAAGATACTGTCATTTGACGACTTCAGCAGCTCTCAGATCCAATCAAAACTCCGTGCCCCATTACCTCATTACTGTGATATGAAGGAGTGAGTTTAAGCGGGGCCAGTATAGTGTGATGATTCAGCGCTGGTCACATCCTTGTTGATGTAGCAGAGCATTAGATAATAGAAGAAGAAGAACAAAGAAGTTGTGCTGACTTCGACTGCAGACCTGCCTCTCCCACATCCAGGCGATAAAACGATGGAAATATAAACATGTGTGCTTTCAGAGGGCAGAGTTCAGTCAGGCAGCACCAATTTGGCAGGGTCACAGGTCACACTAGACTTTGGAAAATACATCAGTGGGGATACTTTAGATATGTGCGCTGCTATGTGTATCTACAGTAGCAGTTAGTTCTACTAAATTTAAAATATATCATTTACTGATCAAAAAACAAAGGTTTTTGTTTTGATGGGAGCAGAAACTGTAATAAGTTGATAATGACAGAGAATTTTTTTAGTGATGGAAAGCTGCTTTATAGGGAGGTATTAGTAATCCAGTCTAGTAAATGCCAACCTAGTAAAATCTAATTGAAATTGATTGATTGGTGACACTATGGACTAATGACAATGCCAATAGATTATAGGTTTAGATGTGATTGATTGGTCAGAGAGACAGGATGTATAATGTGTGATGTCATTTTCTCACACAGCATGTCCTCTTATTGTGCATATTTCAGGGGTAACAGGGACTGATATTATCAGTATTGAAGACATTAAATCCTACCATATCTGTGTGGGGTCTGAAGAAGAGCTTCACGATTGAGTGATTTTCTCACCGGTTGTTATGACCCCACACTGTCATCAGAGCATCTATTTCCGTCTGTGCTTCTATGTTAATGACACCAACTGTGTGTGCAGGCACATGTGCGGTGTATGAGGAGTGTTTAAATAGCCAAAACAGCTGGGATTTTGAAGTATAACTGATGGTTGCGGTGAAGTGAGAGTGATCACATTCAGTGCTCATGCTGTGGCATCTGTGTATATGTGTGTGTGTGTGTGTGTGTGTGTGCATATATTTGCATTTGTGGGTGTCTCACAGCAGAGGGATGTGTGTTATCCATTAAAGTAAATGGGGGAAAAATTCTATGCTTTGCAGCTGAATGTAGGGCAGGGGGCTCAGTGGGGCAGGATGGGGGGTTGAGCTGTTTTGCTCTCTCCATCCTGGAATGCTCTTGCAACCCTCACTGCCCCGAGCCTGGACGCTTTTAGTCTGTCACCATCAAACTACGTCTTAGTTTGCATGGACGTCACACAGTATATCTGTATTATAGTCAAATAATACTACTAAAGCACAAGCATCTTTAGCAAACAAACCTCAGCACAAGCAGCTCCTGCCAGCTAAAGGCTTTTTTAAGCTACACAATCTACACTGACAGGATATATTGAGACCACTGATTTGATTAAGCATTCAAGCATTTGAGCCAAAAGACAAAGCTGAACTTTTCCTGGATCTCCAGGATTTAAAGGCTTGGTTCCCATAGCTTTTTTTTTTTGTAAAGAAAGGTTTTCGATGCTGTGCCTGCTTCTTATTTATACAGCAACAAATAGTAACTGCAGTGAAAGTTCTAGTTTAGCCAGTTTTCCACCATTGGTTGTAGATTAGCTCCAGAGAAGTTTTTTTTTTTTTTTTTTGCAAGGATTAAAAATCATCGCTGAAGGACAATTTGATGGCAGTTGCTCATCATGGTAAAGTTCCCAGCTCTAATTTATTGTTTGTCTGTAGGAAAGGAAACTTGCTGATTTCACATTTTCTAATTTTTGAATCCCTTTAGATTTTCTGCAGCGACTTCTTCCAACACTTGAAGATACTCACAGATACTGAAACATGCAAAATCAAGATGCTGTTTTTACAGCTTCATCATTACATGAAACCTAAACTTTCCTCAAGTCTCATGTACTATTATTTACTGAAATGAATGTAAATCAATGGCTGCCTTGAAGGTGGGAATTTAACCTAAATTCATGGTATGCAATGGGAAATTATTCACAGTGAAAAAACCTTCAAAACCACAATTTGCTTCTTTAAGGTTACCACAGTAACAGTGTAAGTCTTATAGAAGACACACATTCTCATAGCTAAACCTAATGAAGTATTGGAGTAGGTCAAATTGCCCACAGTAACATTAAAATGGAGCAGAACCAGGAAAAGTCCTCAGCTCAGATCACCAGTCCCTTGACAGAGTTCACATTACCAAACCTAAACCTGGTCTACTTTGTATACACAAGCCGAGAATGAGTGTGTTAATCATGTCCACTGACACACATGGCTCTCAGTCATTCAAAAACACACTCACTCACACACACACACATATATATGATGCCTAGAACCATTAATTTTCACAGTGGTTGAGTAGAGGTAGGACATTTATTACACATAAGATAAACATGACACTAATACTGCAGCTCAGATGAGGCCAGCCACTCATATTCACCTATTCCCATCCTTACACTGCTCCAGCTTCATCTAAACAATACAAGCTCTTGTATGTATATTAGATTTTTTTTTTTTTTTTTAAAAAAGAAGACACTCCAGCTTCAGCATGTAAGGCTGTCAAAACACACACAAACACACACACATGCAGACACTCAAGCCCAATCAGCTGCTGTCAGCTGGATACTGTTAGAGTAAGATGTGGGTGGGGGGTGGAGAGAAGAATAAGGGAGGGAGGAGGAATGCAATCTCAACACCTTCAGCTCCTGCCCTATTCACCTTGCATGTTGTTCTGCAGGAATGCTATTAGCTGGGTGAAAAATGGTTGTGTCTGTGTGTGTGTGTGTGTGTGTGTGTGTGTGTGTGTGTGTGTGTGTGGCTGGATAGGTTTGTGAATGTGAGCACGCAGATGTCTGCATGCCTGTCTGTGTGGGGAGTGGGAGAAAAAGTTTAAAGAGAATAAAAACTATTTTGTGAGTTTAAGTGCGTCCATAAACATGGCAGGCGCTAGCTTTGTGTTTGTGTCAAGTGAATGTCGGGCTTTTGATAGCACTTCAACGTTGTAGATAAAATAGTTACAATGTTCAAATGAAAACCAGACGCTCACACTTTTGTGCAGACTTTTTACACACACACACGTGCAGATACTTGCATTGGTTCAGTGCCCTTTTTTTTCCAAACTATAACATTTTTTCCAAACTGCTATATATTTTTGAAGAAAGTGTTAAGCTTCTTATACTTGACACGCGTGTTATCCACCATTATGCATGACTACCCTACAAATCATCCTATTTTTAGACTATATCTGATGATATCTGACGTGGAATAAAGCTTTTCACATTGTTATACTGCTGCAAATGGCTTCATCAAATGGCACATCTCAACCAGACCTCCTGAATTCCTGAATTTTAGCTTCACCCAGTAGAGAGTATAATTTAGATGAGGGTCACCACATTAAGAGTGTGCATCACAAAAAAGACATGCTGTAGATTAAGCTGTCTTTTTTAGAGCCAAAAATCTCTGAGATAAACCAGACCGAGCATTAAATAGTGCCCTAAAACAATACCCGAAATATTTCGTCCCCAACAGCCCCCAGTGTGTACTCATAAAGGCTGAAGTACGTTCAAATTATTGGCGCAGATCTGATCTCATCTCAGATTTAGCACGGTTTAATATTTCATTATATCCCCTCTGGCTTACATGGATTTGTCACAACTGTGTTCTGCGTGGGTCAGCACATGGCCCACAAACACAGACACATACAGGCATGCACACACACTCTGGCCCGCAGAGCCCAGTGAAAACAAAGACGGGCTTTGCCAGTGTAAACACGGCCCATTGTTATGGGCACTCTTTCCCGCCTCATACCTTCGCTCCCCATGGCGATCCAGGGCTCTGAGAGGCGCAACGCTGGCACCGCTCCCATGTAGTGTAGTTATATTAAGAATTGCGAGGACTCATTTGCTTGGAGTTTATGTGACCATGTCATTATAATGCAGACTGTAGAGTGTGATTTATGTGTTGGGTTTCTCTCCCTTGCACTCCTCTTTCTCTCTTTTACTGGTTCGGTTTTTACTGCTTGGCTCCTCAAGTGTGGTTTGCGGCCGTTTGCGTCGAGAAGTTTAAGCTTTTTGACAATTATTTTTAGACAAGCGGCAGTCAATTTACTATACTGTACTGACTCCTGCCAACAAAGTAAATCCATAGAAAAACATAAGAAACGTCTGTTTGAATAGATGGATGTTCTGGTGTTGAACAAGTGTGTTGGACCAGGTAATGTGTGTTCTACATGTGCATGTACATTTGGCATAGCTGCGAGTGCGCATGAGGGTATCTCAATTATACGTTTTACCGTGCAGAAATGTATATGTGAGTGTGTGTCACATCGTGGCGTCTCTCATCTGTGACCCTGGGCCACATGTGCAGTCAATTAGAGCCAATCAGAAGGCTGTAATCAGGGTGTGGCGTGGGGATGGTGGCAGCGGGGGGGGGAGTTTTAAGACCCACGATTAGCGTGTCACACTGATGAGGAAGGACAGGGGGAGCTGCCACGCCGAATCCCGTCGCTTCATTTTGCTGCCTTGTTGGCTGTGTTTAAAATAGGGTTTTTCTACCTGGTTAGGTGACAGATTGGTGCAGTTTGGCACATGAAGCAGCAATCACCAAATGGTATTTTAATGTAAATTCCCTCCTAATGCAAATAAGGTCTTTTTGGTTTTTCTGCTGTTCGATAGTATCAAAAAAAAATTCTCCTCTTACACACGTGTTGCATCATCACATAATCAAGTCACCAATCAAGTGTCAGTAGTCCGGAGTAGCACTGTATTCTGTATCTGCAGCAGCAATTGTTCTATAATTCTAGCACTAGTTAGTGAGGGATTTCAAATCTCACTTGGCAAATGTCATAATTAAATTTAGGGCCAGTCTTTTTATAATATTCTGGGGCACACTTGTCAAATATTAGTCGTGAAAGTTCTTGCTTACATTTGAAGTCTTTAAAGTTTTTATTGGCTGAAGAAATATGCATCGAGCTCGATGTCAGTTTTTGCGAGAGCGTGTGTAAGTACAGATATAAAACTTTCTTGCACCTGCCTTCGCCTAATCGATTTTTTTTTTTTTTTACATTTTAACCAGACTATTAACTTTCCGCCCTCTCGGTAGAATAAGCTGCTCGCCGCAAAGTAATCCTTTCTCCGTCTTGACATTCTTGCTACCGAAAATAAAAAGTCTAATGGAGCGTTAGGTGCAGGTGTATCATAAATGTCAGCCATCATTTTTTTTTTATTTTTAGGTATGTGCTTAACTTATACCACAGCCTGTGATGTGGTGGTCCACTGGTGCGGTATGCACATCATGAATCTGCAACACAAGTAGTTTGGCAAAGGACGTTGCCTCTACCAGTGTTTTCTGTCAAACTGCACTGTCAACTGCCCAATAAAGGCAAAAATGGCATAAAAGTAAAAGCTCTTGAGATTGCAAACTTGTAAATGTCAGCAGTTAAATGTTCCTGCCAAGTGTTTTCATCATTGCTTACAATTGGAAAAATCTTGTAATATGTCCAAGACATAAGTAGTATCCAGTGGATGGGGGAGCTTTGTGAGATTGGTTCTGCTTCTTCCTGTGCTTTGATTGGCTCTTGGATCGCTGCCAAAGTCCGTCTCTGGAAATTTGATCAGCATGTTTATTCATCAGTCTTTAAACAAATGGTCCATTTTCTTTTTTTTTCTTTTTTACCTCAAATCACATTTCACTATTAGTGCTACTGATGTCAGCGAAACCTTGGCCCATTTGTTCTGAATGATGAAAATGCAGGAATAGTAGACAGACAGACAGACAGACAGTCATCTGTTGAGCTGTTAAATGACCGCCAATCCAACGTGGCGGACAAACACCGTGACCGGAGCGTGGCCCTGCCTCCAAAAACCACATGAGAGGGGGCAGGAATGTATAGACCTCTGCATTGTGGGTTTGTGTGGCGTGGAAACGAGCACAGTCTCACTGACTCACAGGACACTGTGAGGTTGGGGGCGTGAGGGAGGGGGAGGGAGTGCGGGGGGCAGCTTAACTTTCGGGAAGGAGTGAGCAAAGTGAGGAGGAGTGTGTGAATCATGGTCCTGATGCTTCCTTCATAGTTCCTTACTTTTATCACTTGAAATGACTCCCCTTAAAAAAAATCCACTTAACAGGAATTAATAATCTTAAAGAAAAAGAATCAAGTTGAATCTTATTAGTCTATTAATGTTGCAGTTTCTTTGGTTTTGACTTCTGGATTGCAGGTGAGACAAGTGACGAGGAATTGTAAAGGCATTTTTCACCTTTTCTCTCATATTTTGTAAACGAAATTATTAATTGATCAACTGAGAACATAGTTATTCAGTTGTCATTTACACAAAAACATGTTTTTGACCAAGAAGAGCCCTCTAATTTTTCATCTAATCCCTTTAAATTTATGGGATGTGACCAACAATGTTTTAGTTATTTAAAGCCCATTTAGCTTTAATTTCTAATGCAGCAAGCTGATCTGATGAACCCATCATAGACTAACTGCTCATCAAGTGACAGAATAAGAGATTAAATGGTGAACATAAAGATGCCTTCAGCATCTCAAACTCTAAGTATCACCTACAGTTTTTTGGACAAAATCATAACTTGAATTTAATATTAAAGGTGTTGTTACAAAATAGACATAATAAAATAAAATGTATAAGTTTGATATACAGCAATTTTCTACTTACTATACTATGATAAATCTGTACCAGCAGATAATATTGCTCTGATCCATATATTGTTCAATATATCGTGTGCAGAACTGAGCTGTCAATCTTTCAACTAAGACTGAATCTAATTATCCCATCTGTCTCCTTTCACTCTTTCCTCAACTTCCCCTCCTTTCCTCCACCTATTTTTTTTTCTCTCTTTGAAGTTCCAAAGAAGTTGCTCCAGGAGCAGGGCCCCAGACCACCGGTGTTCTCGCCACCACCCAGCGTCCATGACCCCAACATAGTGGGAGACAGCCCTCCAGAGGGGAACTCAATCAAAAGCCCCGACGCTGTTCCAGGTGAGCAAAGCGACAAACACACAAGCTCTTACACACGCTTTCACTGCCTCCCATGGAGAACCGTTAACACTGAACAGTCGCACGGCCTCCCAAGTATCAAGAGGAACAGAGGGGTCATGTCTCAATTCGGGGTATAACGTATGTATATTTAATGTCACATGAGTTCAACTGTTTCCATATGTATCCTCACAGAACCATTGGTTGGACCATTTATGAGCATTGGTCTTAAAAATATACGCCTTTCCAAGAACCAATGATTGCACTTCCAAGTGACCACAGTCTAAATCAGTCTGTTATAATGTTAAACTCCCACAGTGGGAGAAGAGGGAGAAGACAGAGCAAGAACAATAAAATGAAAGAATGAAAAAAAAGGAATATGCCGGGAAGGAAGGAAGGAACTTAAACAAAGTTTTATTCATGACGGACGGTGGCATTGTCCAGCATGCTAATTACTCTGCCCAGCTACCGTCACTGTACTGATTAGGAGGATAGAAGAATGAATGAGGAGTAGGAGCAGACAGGAGATGTGTGCTGTAGTGCTGACAGTTCAAAAACGCATGAATGGCTTCACTTCCTCGCACCGGCTTAAAACACGTCACCTACAGCTCAACTGGAAAAACCTGTTTCTATCTCTGATGGAGCGATACGGGAATGAGACGGTGAAGAATGGAGGCAAAGGAGGAATATGAAGACTGAACAAGATGGGTTTCACTGTAAATATACATGTCCTGGTCTTAATGTGATCTGTCTAAAAGGAATAGTTTTCCATTTGGGAAATAGTTGCTTTCTCGCCAAGGTTTAGATGAGGAGATTGATGCATTAAATGTGAAGCAAATGGTCAATTAACTCAACACAAAGACAGAAAAGGGAAAAGATCTGGCCTGGCTCCTCTCCGGAGGACACGCTGTCGCCATTAACTTTATAATGGTTCAGTGAAAGTATACAATGGCTTTTATAGTGGCATCTTTTTATCTAAAGGAATTTTATAGTTGTCCTTAAAATCCAGAATCACTCTCTCTTTGAAAACTTTGACTTCTTTGTCTTTGATTTAAAATAAAACTGTGCGAATTTGGCAGGACAAGGTCATTTTGTAGAAGCTGACCCGCCCGTCAGAAAGGTTAAAGAGGTTAAAGTCGTAAACCACCAGATTTTGACATGTTATTGACTCCATCTTTGGTCCTTACTGCTTATTACTGTGGTATTTCAACAGCGCCGTTCCCAGAGAACGTTTTGGCGAATACAGTGTTGTCTTTTCCCCGTGACGTCCTGTTTTTTGTCTCTTTGGCCACAGTGTTGGCTTTACCCGGTTCTTATGTCTGTTCGTATCAGTTGTCTGAGAAGTCGAATCCTGAGCGTTAATCTGTGTGAGGCAGATCATGTCACAAGGAATTTATAGGAAGAATGGCTACTGTATTTCTGTATGTAGTACCATAGCTGACTTTTATTGATGATTTGGCTGTTTTATGTGTGTCAGAAAGAGGGATTATGGTTGAATGTTGTCGATGTCCTCACCGCAGTTGAAGCAAGTTGGTCCAGGTGGAAACGTTTACCTCCTCAGTGAGCAATTCCAGTCTAAACTGCATTTATCAGATAAAGAGGGCCTGGCACACCTTAGAAACTCTGCAATTAGAGGTCGTCGGTGTGTGTGACGTTCACCAATGAACGTTTACCTACACTGACAAAGGAAATCAAGAATGGAAATATGACTATGGGCACACACGTGCACTCACTAGATCCTCAAGACTCATATCAGTGAAGTGAATTCGGTCTTTGCTTAATCTGTTGCTCAGTCATGGAGGTAAAGTTGGACTGATTACACTATCCCATCTAATCAGGTTTGTCAGTCTAACCAGAAGCAGTTGTGTTCAAAAATTAGAAGCGTTCGTTATGAATCTTAAGTAACTAGATCACTCTGTGCCTTTTGTTTTCTCATTTCGATTTGTCAAGTTATTTATCCACAACACAAGCCAGCACATAAACGCAACACGAGAAAGCCGTGTTGTTATGACAGTCCAGAAGAGGAAACTGTTTTCCCATCTATAAATAGATGGTTTTTGGAGATTTTTGCGAGGGAGCTTTTGAAACATCGCCAAGGAGCAAACTTTTCCCATGTGGTTCTGCGTTTGTTAATGACCTGAGTCAGAATGAATTTGACAGAAGCAGATGTTGTGTTATCTTCTGAATCACACAACTCTCTGTGAACATGTGTGTGTCGTTATGTATGATGCATCTTTTACAGAAGCATATCTCTTAAAAATCGAAAAAAGCAAAAAAAAAAAAAAAAAAAAAAAAAAAACCAACAAAAAAACCACTGTGACTCAGTGGTCTGAACGTTGTAGTCACAATACCTCAGAGACAATACACTGATGGTTTACCGTAAATGACCAAAACAGCATCGTCATAATCTGACTCTACATGAAGTTCAAAACAAATTCCTTATGTTTTACTGCATGTGGGACCACAGATTCTGATCTCAGAATCCATTCATGTTCTCTCTAGCTCTAAATCAAGCTTCACAAAGACATTTTTTTGTCTGAAAAAAGAATTCAAATGCTTAAACTACTACCCACTTTCATTGTAGAAAAAGCCGTTGAGTCGTTGAACTGACTTTTCTTGTTCTTGTCTTTTGCAGATAAGAAAAAAATCCGGGAGACAAACCCCAACGAAGAGAAGTCTTCCGAAACCGAAAGAGGAAGAGGAGGAGGAGGAGGAAGAGGAGAAGGAGAAAGTCCGCAGCGACCCAGAAACATGAATCCCATCATCAACTCCACCTCCAGCACCAATATGGCGCTCATCAGTAACGCGCTGGCTGTCTACACCTACATATCAGGTTAGGAAATATTCATTTTTGTGTCACAATTTTGTGAATTAAAGGAAAGAAATTACTAAATTCCACTGCAGAGATCAAGTGTCGTTGTTATTAGTTAAGAACAGGACTGCGTCTTAACACAACATCAGCTCATGATTTCCTCTTGGCCAGTGAAACCAGTGACATTGGGATTTGATTGCATGGTGTCATGTGTGGTACATGTGTTTGGTATGCTTTCATTTGGGTATAATCCCCCCCGTTTCCTTTTTCCCCGAGACCGTGAGGTGGATAAAGGAATGTAGATGTTGAGTAAGATAAAGACACACACACACACACACACATACAGTGTCAGTCACCTGCCCCAGCTGGAATAGTTTGGGTCAGTTTATATGTAGTGAAATGTATATTATATAAAGTCAAATAAACACACGTGCTATACACAGTACCTTGGCTGGAGGATGTAATCAACTTGCCCAGTTTTTAACTTTTTTAAGTTTTCTCACATACGTAATGCACCATAACATTTTATGATTCATATTAATTTGGGGCATACGTTATATTGAGTAATATTATACCCATACATATGATGTAGAGTTTGACCTTTAAGTGTAAATTCAAGTGGAAAGTGGAAAAAAGCAGCTCAGTCTTGTCACCTGAGGTTTGAGGGCGTTAACGTGGACCAACGTTAACAACATGTAAAGATATATTTCTGTAGATGAGCAGGAGGAGAAGATTAGAGCGTAGTTGGTTGGAAGAATTTGTGAGAATTTATGAGATTTTTCTAACTATAAACCAAGAGAGCGAGCCAGGGAAGTGAGTCATGTGAGCTGTTAGTCTGCAGCCAATGTTCATCACAATGATCAAGCCATCAAGTGAAGTGTTTTATAACAAAAGCAGACGGAACAGGTCAGAGGAAAATAAAAAGGAGGCCCAACATTAGTCGGAAAAGTCCAATTAAACATTTGATGCTTTATGTAAGAGCTCGACTAGATGTAGAATTTCCCCTCGCTTATATCTTCTTTTCCATTTCTCATGACAGACCACCCAGAGAGGGCAGCGCTCTTCTTCGTCTGCGGTGTGTGCCTGGGCCTCTTCCTCACACTCTTTGCCCTGGTGATCCAGATCTCCTGTCGTACCGACTGCCAGCCCCGCCAGAGGCCTCCTGCCAAGAAACGAACCCGTCCCGTCGACTCGTCCTCTGATTCCAGCGACTCGGACTCAGACTGGGACACCACTTCAGACCTTTCGGCGAGGAGGCACCGGCGGTTTGAACGCACGCTTAACATGAACGTGTTCACGTCAGCGGAGGAGCTAGAGAGAGCACAGAGGCTCGAGGAGAGGGAGCGAATCATCCGAGAGATCTGGATGAATGGGCAACCGGACATCCCCGGCACACGGAGCCTCAATCGGTATTACTGAGGACTGCTGAAAGGCTTTTTATAGAGAGCTAACATTACTCGTACACTTTTCTTGGACGCACTTGAGCTGGAATGGGCAAGAGACACAGCCCTGATGAAGCTTTATAAGCAGGCTTGCAACTGCGACTCTGGACTCACCAAGGAGAACAGTAGAAGGTCTTGCAGAAACAGGAAGAAAGCCTCCTCTGTTTGATGGTTGGCATTTTCCCTTGGGTATCATAAGCTATACCCCATTTAGTAAGAGAATAAGCTCTCTGCATGGTAAGCTCACTTCTTAGCTGCTTCTTTCTGCTGGAACAGAGGGGTGAAAGGCTACACTGCCTTACCCGTGACCTCGGCAGGCCTTTTTTTTTTTTGAAGTGGGAATTTATTGGTTAGCTGCCTTAGACACACACTGGCCTGTAGAGACTACATTGGGGGACTGAAGGGCCAAGGCCTCAGATGGGTCTGTTTTATACAGAACGCGTGGCAGCTTTGGGAGACTGTGACACGTGGGTTGCTTTGTGCTCAGTTACCTTCTAATATTCAAGCGAGTGACTTTTAAAGAGGGGGCGGCACAAAGCAGAAAAGCAGCGTACTGGACAATGGGACAAAGTTAAGACAATCTTTCCACAATGAATAATCGTGCTGCCTTTTGAACTTTATTAAAAAAAAACCAAAAAGATTTTTTTTTTAGGGGTGGGAAGAATTCATCTCAACCCTTATGAAATATATTTTATAATATTTAATAGTTTATTGATGTTGTGTAATTTTGTTCTCAAGTATGGTTTATTATGAGCTATTTTTATACTTGGCGAAGGTTGTCTGGCACCTCAGGGATGCAATCCTAGTGTTTCTGTGTTTGGTTGATGTATTTGCTTCCTAAGAAGGGGATCAGCCCATATAAACAGCGATGTCAGCATTTAAAGAAAAGAATTAGAAATATCGTATAAAGAACCTCAAAGAGGTGTTGGTGATTTAACCTTATTTTTGATACAGTATGTTTAATTCACAGTGCAGTGCCTTTTCAAGCTATTAAATCTGTTTTCAACAGTGCAGCTGATGTATCACTCAGTAACTGGACAAACGACTTATTAATTGGAAATACAAAAAAAATATATATTTTATCCTACATGTATTCCCTTTTATTACCATTACAGTTGCTTTTTACTGAAGTGGAGCATGTGTAAAACCTGAATGTCTCTGTCCAAAGTTGCACTCGCTATATCACCGGATGTAAATGTGCGCTTCAAGATAATTTACTATTTCTGGTTCTCACTCCCAAAGGCCTCACGTCAACCGTGCCCTTTTTTCAAAGACACCAGTGCTAAACAGATGATTGTGGTAACTGCTGCACATGGCCATCTGAAGAAGGAACAAGCACTGGGAATCGCCAGTTTTAATAATATAAGCTATTGTTGGTCCAGTTTTGTTTGCGTTGCCCTGGATTCAAGTGTAGAAATAATTATAGTTTACCAAAAAGGAAAAAAAAAGAAGAAGAAGAAGAAGAAAAAAAAGAAAGTTTGATATTTTCCCAACTTGAGAGTTTAATTGAGAGAAGATAGGACATATTGGGCTCATCCAGGTAAAGACTACCACTCTAGAAAAAGAAAGTTCTTGTGTTTTTGAAAAAAAAAAAAAAAAAAATTGAATGGAATTTAAAATGTGCCACAAGCTGGTAAAGTGAGACCAAAATATGACTCCTGTGTTTGGAATAAACTGTGTTCAAAAATAAGCCGTCTCTACTTTGTTTTTGTTTTTAATTTATCTTAAAAATCCTTTTAAACAACAAATTGGCAACGTCACAATTCTGTTCTAATGTAATAGTAATTTAATTAATACAAATATGGAGAGAAAATGTAACAATGTAAAGAAATAAGATGAACAAGCGCGTCCGTCGTTTATTGGCGTTGCTCGCCCCCTGGTGGTCAACATGTGGTTCAACACTATATATATATATATATATATATATATATATATATATATATATATATACATTGTAAGGATAAATGTTGCCCAATTAAAAGATATTTATAGCTACAACGAATAATCTAAAGACATGTCATTGCCTTTAACATTTTTATAGCAATAGGCCCGACTAAATACACACAAACATCAAATATTCAGGAGAAATGACGAGGCTTTTAAATTTGTGTTCCTATTACTATTTGTTTTTATTTTTTAAAATCGATGTTTTGATATCACTCCGGGAGTTGCGTTATTTTCACGGGTAATTGTTTGTTTTTAATTTAAATTTCAAAAAGATATATTCGAACATTCTTCTTGAATTCTTATTTTGTTGCCGTAGTGCCGTTTCCATGGAGACCATAAACTTACCGCGGCGGAGCTGTCGTGTTACTTCGCACAGCAACGAGCAACCCGTGCTATTTATTTTAATTTCCATACGATATATTTATAGATATATATATTAATAGTATTGGACGGTTTTTGTGGAGCTGAAGAAATAAGGTGGGAAAAAATTAATTCAAGTTGAGAAAAATGTCTTGGAACTGGAACAACCACGGGTTACCATTTTTACCAGGATACACTTTTCGGGACGTAACGGTAAGACTGAGGCTGCTTGAACTTAAACATGAAACTAGGTAGAAGAATTGAAGTTTAAATTTAGTTTTTTTTTTTTTTTTTTTTTTTTTGAAATGAGAATTTATTCCATTATCCACTTGTGTTACTATTATTCTGTCCACCCTTTAGTGAAATGGGCACAGCCAATAATTGTCCTTGAATATGAATATAGATATTTGATTAATAATAGGTAGATCAATATTTATTGAATATATAATATGTGATTCACATCCTCTTTAATGGTGTTTCTCCACAGAAGTCAGCCTTCCATAGGCGCCAGACTCTGGACTATAAGAATGGCTACGCTCTGCCACGTCGTCCAGTTGCTGGCATCGGGCAGGATCCTCTTCTGTCAGAGCAGTTGTTGCAGGAGAAAATCAGCGATTTGGCCCTTGAGACACCGGACCTTCGTTATGGCTCCTTTGAAAAAAACATCACTGAAGAATTTATCCCAGCTCACGTGGTCCTTGACAAGAAGGTATGTTAGCAACTCAACGAGGAAATCTAATGTTTGATAGTTATTATTAATGTCCAGTTCCTTATTTGTCATTTTTTTTGTCCTGTAGGTGCTGCGCTTCTATGCATACTTTTCAGAGGAGATCCAATATTCCCCTAAAACTGAGAGCCGCATGCGTCCTGTGGTCATTTACTACTTTCTGGAAGATGACAGCATTTGCATTATTGAACCAATAGTAGAGAACTGTGGGATACCGCAGGGAAAAAGGCTCAAACGCCAGCGTCTGCCCAAGAATAATCACGGAGAGTATTACCAGTGGAAAGACTTCAACATTGGGATGGATCTGGAGGTGTATGGGGTCAAGTACCACATCACACAGTGTGATGCTTTTACAAAGGTACAACACTGAATTGCAAGATTAGTGTCTTTTTTTTCAGTATTTTCAATTTAGTTTGTGATTATCTGACAAGAAAAAGCATGTATAAATACCTGTCAGTTGTTGTAAATATACTCTGGCTGTGTCTGTTTCTTATTTCCTTTGCACAGGAATTCATGGAAAGTGAGGGCATCCTTTTGAACAACCCTGAACCGATACCTTCGGATCCGTACATCGAAGGTCGCAAAATCCCTCAGCCTTGTCACACAACACCCTCCGAGTTAGACCGCATGCACCAGTTTCTCACCATGGATCGTAAGGTAAATTCCCTCTTTTCCTAAATCACTGGGTTA
Source organism: Polydactylus sextarius (assembly GCA_016801845.1). NCBI lineage: Eukaryota > Metazoa > Chordata > Actinopteri > Polynemidae > Polydactylus > Polydactylus sextarius. The sequence continues at coordinate 10,481,461 of CM028918.1, forward strand.
CAATAACAAACACTAATGTATATTATGTAATATGGAGGAATCTCAGTAGAAAAACAGAAGTAGTATCCATACTGGAAAACGAAAAATGATCTGCTTTAATTTCATGTTTTTGGCACAAATTATAATAAAATTTAAAATAAAGACATCTCTACCCTTTTTCTTGGTCAGGTGCTGCGATTCTTCGCCATGTGGGACGATAGTGACTGTCTGTATGGGGATACCAAGCCTGTTGTCATCCATTATTTCCTGGTGGATGACACGGTGGAGGTCAGAGAGGTCCACGAACCCAACAGCGGTCGGGATCACTTCCCTATCCTGATGCGCAGACAGAGGCTTCCCAAGAAACTTAGGCAACGTAAGACTGAATTTATGTGATTGCCTGAATTTAAATATTGGTTTTAATATTTTGTCAAATACTTAGGCACTCCACGAAAACTATAATATCTATAATAACAAAATATCTATAATAATGTATGTAAATAATAATATTCAATGTGTTTTTCATAGCAGATACAAGTAAATGAGATATTAGATACAAATAATTTTCTAACCGAGAGCTGAATGATTATATAGTGTTTTTTTTTCATTGAGGCTGTTTTCTTTTTCTTTCTCTCCAGAGACCTTCCCCAGCTGTGTGCTGCAGGTCTCAGAGCATGAAGTGGATGAATATTACACACCCAAAGATTTCCAGTTGGGTCAAAAGATGAAGCTGCTGGGTCGTCGTTTTTTGCTGTACGACTGCGACGGTTTCACTAAAGATTACTTCCAGAAGAACCACCCCGATGTGGAGATGAAACCCATGGATGCTCCAAAGAGGGCTGACGTGTCTCAGAGCAAGAAGAAGGTGAGGAAGTAAAGACTATGCAGCATGCATTGCCTGGGAATAGATAATTGTTTGATCTCCATTCCTATTTTGTATCCATGTTGTTTACATTTACAGGAGGTTCCTCCCTACAACGGCTTCGGCTCACTTGAAGATTCCCTCCAGAATTGTTTGTTTCTAATTCCTGAGCCTCCCAGGAAGAATGTGCTGAAGATGCTGGAGAACAACAACAAAGTGCTGCGTTACAGTGCTCGGCTGGTGAGACTTTTCAAAATGTATTTATGTCACTTTTTTTGGACTGTGTAATTATCCCTGCTGGTTATTCTACACTGTAACCTAAGATTTAAACCAAGAGTCAAAACACCATAATGGATGCAAGGAAATATGAAACTAGGCAACTTTACATTAAAAGCAACTGACTTCCTTGAGATGTCTTGTGTTACTGTTTTTCTAGGACTCCCTGAATCCTGAGGATGAAGGCCGGCGGTTCATTTTGTACTACTACCTTGCTAATGACATGATCAGTATCTTTGAGAAACCCACTCGTAACTCTGGTATCATCGCTGGCAAGTTCTTGGAAAAGACACGTGTCCCCAAGCCGGGCTCCACAGAGGACAAACCCCAGTTCTACTCACCTGCAGACTTAGCTATTGGAGCCACTGTGGATGGTGAGGTTCAGTGTGGTGCTTGTGGATACAATGTGATCAGCTTAATCTACCAGTATAATAAACACCACTCTCTTTCTCTTTCCTGTGACTGCTGCTCTAGTTTTTAGCCACCGCTTTGTGTTGACTGACGCCGACCGATACGTGCTTACTTACCTGGAGTCCATCTCGAGTCAGATCCCTACTGAGACACTGGAGTCTTTGCGTCAGAAGCTGGGTGTGGAGACGGCAAATAACCAGCCAGATGTCCAAAATGGTAAAATATAATCAGCTAAGCTTCTACTGAATTGTCTGTCAATAATAAGCTATACTCCATTTGTCCATCAATAATAATTTTTCTTCAAATAGGTGTCACTTTAAAACAAAAACCTAAATCCCAAACTTGTTGTCTTTTTATTCTCAGGTGATGAAATTGCAGAGCCAACTTCATGATGCCAGAGAAGAGCGAGCAGCCGCGGGGGTTGTTCTCTGCTCACTGAATCTGTCCACAAGAGTATGAATCAAAAGCCTTTGCAGAACTATTTCTTAACAAAATAAACACAGGACATACAGCGTCAAAGGTAATTTGTCTAATGAAATGTGACAAAATGTTAAAATATTCATTTTAATTTGGTTATATACTCGGGGTGTCAAATCTTAACCCTCGAGTTATGTTTGACATGAACAAAAAACGATCCCAGCTACATAAACTGACAGAAGAGCCAAAACGAGGACAATATTACATCTGATTATTCACGTTACGAAAAACAATCATGCCACTCTTTGTTTAGATCTCTGCCTCTTTCCATTCAGATTCCCAGATTTCCGCCCCCCCAAAAAAAACACCCTTTTACATTTACTGCGTCATGAAAGAACACTGAGAAAACAGGCAACATTTTAATCGTAGCAATGTCTTGTGGAAACGGAAAACATTTTCCATATTACTGACAGGTGTGTGTATACGACAATATAAATGACCTCAGATAAAACAGATAAGTCCATGTCATATTTCAGAAAATTGCATTATTTAATAAAGTAATTAACAAAACAATTAAAAGAAAAAAAAAAAAAACATGGAATGGCATGCGGTAATATCCAATGTACATACTTGATGCATATCTGTTAAGTGACCAGTGACAAATGTAGGATTTTAAACAGTTGTAAATCAGTGGGAGGAGGAGGAGCCCATGTCACCACTCTTATTGTCTGGCCCAGATTCCTTCCCTGACACGGTGAAGGGATGACGGCCAACATACAGTAAGCTCATATCATGTCATACCATCAATCACCATCTTTTCCTTCTGCTCCAATAAAAAAACAACAACAAAAAAAACAAATCAGACCAGAAAACAAGCAAAGCCGGCTCAATGGCAAGAGCTGCGAACAGCTGCAACATCACATGAAACGCTACAACCAATACAGTACTTTGTATGTATGAGGATATGCATCGACACATTCAACACTGACACGCACAGTAACGTGTTCACTTTACATTTTAATCATCATTCTGCATAACGATGGTGTTCCGTAGGGTGGGATAGCAGGCTGCGTGGATGTATAAAAAATACTGATATGATGAGAAGAGTAAATGTCTGTCGGGCTCGAGAGAATTCCTTGGATTTTCATTTTCCAGCATTCAAGCCTAAGTCTTTAAGCGACTGAGTCCCTTTAACACCTCAGGACATAAGTCAACCAGAAGCCTTTTGGCCATTGGCCTCCAGCTTCCCTGTATTGCTGTTGAGACACCTCAGCCTGAGCTGAGGTTGCTGTTCGGGCCAGTCAGTACGTTGTCTTAGGTGGATTTGAGTTTTTTGGTCCGGGGAGAGGCCCCGTTCTCGGCTTTAAGAACTCCATTTTCGTGGTGACCAACTAGCAAGGGAGAGAAAAAGGTGGGAAGTCAGGGCGTGGAAGTTACATTCCTGAAAATTGCAATATTCGGAAAACATTTCTTGCCCTTTTCTCTTCTGCAGAAATCTATTAAAAGGTGACGTCAGCGTGTTATGAAACATGTCTGACAGGTATTTACACTCACGTGAGTCTCTCTTCAGTGTCCGTAGGGGTTGTTTTGGGGCCGCCTTCTTGCGAACAGCCTGTTCGTGTCTGAACTCCCTCCAGCGCCTCAGCTGGAAGCGGATAAACTTCCAGAGTAGCCAAGATTGGGTCAAACACACCAGGAGCAGAACAGTCATCCTGCCGAGGCCCAAGGGCAAGAAGATTAGTACAATAGTGTGTTTTGGAAAATGGGCCTGACCTTGTGTGCCGAATTAGTGAAAAATAAGTTCCTGCATTGCCGTGTCTTATTGGATAAAGATCAGGATCCGTATTCACAAAGAGTCCTCTCAGAGAGCTCCTAACTTAGCCTAAAAAATTCCTAGCAAGGAATCTTAGCCTAAGAGTGATTCAGGAAGTTTCAAAGAGTAACTCTGAGCAAGGAGAGGACAGAAACTTTTATCTTAGTGAGGAGGTGTGGTTGACCCTGTTGCTAGGTATGACGCAGTTTTCTAAAAGCTGTGATTGGTTGTTACAAAAAGGAAAAATAAGAAAAAAACAAAACAAAAACAAATGTGCTCCTAGTAATGAATTGATAGTGTAATCAAGTGATCATAGAACTTAGACTGTATTGAGAAATATGTCATGGTGAAAATCAATTTATGTCATGATGATGAATCTCATCAAAATTAAATGAATTGTTACACAGCTTCAAAATGTTTGAACGTACCTCATTCACATGAATGAGATTATTATATTGATTTGTTTACTGTTATGTTTACTCGCCATGCTGGTAATTTTATTACTTCATCTATTTGATATTAGTAGTGCAGACTCAGCTGTCGCTGGCCGCCTTGTAAAAAGCTCTTGATTTGGCAGAATAACCAAAACAATGAAAACTCTAAAAAAAAAAAAAAAAAAAATCTTAGAATTTGAGGAATTCTAAGATTTTTCTTAGAATGACGTCACTAAGAGCTACTTTTAGTCTTAGGGTTCTTTGTGAATACAGGCCCAGAAAACCATTTATTTCTCAGAGTAGTAACTGCTGCTGTGGGTAGATCACAACCATGTTAAACACTGAATTCGCTCTCGTTGACCCCGGTTGTCACTTTTTTTTTTTTTCCTAGAGAAATCCTTAATGCATGTTCAGACCAGTCATATTGTAACTGCAGGTATAATGAATAATGATTCTGAAATTTGATAAAACTAAAATGTTAAATCCACTGAATTTATATTGTAAAACAATAAAACCTGAAAAAGTCAACACTGTTTATGACTATATGGCTAAGTGTGTTTTTACTGTATAGTTGTTGCAACAGTTGTAAAAAAGAAAGAATAATAATAATAGCGGTGCCACAACACGAATCAATCAACCACAAATGTAGGTCACGCATATTTTTCTGTTCACTACCATCGTAGCTACGTGTGTCTTTACCTAATCAGTACAGTGTTGAAGTTGCCCATTTCCAGGTCCAGGCCCTGGTTCTCGGAACGAGCCAAACCAAACCCTACGGCCAGGAACATCAGGGTCAGAGTGGCCATCCGTGTAAACACAAAGCTGACCGCCCACAGGTCAAACCTGAAGCACAATACACAAGGGGAAATTACGGTCAATAAAGATGTGCTGATATACTCGCAGTAAAGTGTACAACAAGAGGTGAAAACACACTGCAACACGTGATGAAGTAGAGAAGGAGAGAACATGAGTTGCAAAACCGTTTGTGTGATGAGAATACCTCAAGTTTATATCTCACATTGGAAAAAAAAATATATATATTCAGAGGTCTTTTGTCATAAGTCCCACCGGTGACAACACTAACCACAAACCCATAAACATCTGGGGAGGTTACGTACATTTTCTGATGGTTCTCATCAGTGAAATAGAAGAGTCTGGCGATGTGGAAGCCAAGCTCTGACACATACTGGAGGAAGAGCAGTACCAGACCCACACGAGTCAAACTACACAGGAGAGAGAAGACAAACAATCAGGCAGAGGTCATAAGAGTGAATTCTAAATAATACATTTCCAAATTAATATATATATATATATATATATATATATTTTTTTCAGATGCAACCAAATAAGAGAAAGGGAATCTGCTATTTCAGGGTCACAAACAGACTCGGCGGAGGTTTAAACATCACTCTGAACGTTGGAATGTCTTATCGTTGTTTGTTGTTTCTTTTGTCATTATCTGTGAATATGGCTTGCCACAACCTTGCGTGTTTTCAAAAGAAAAAAAAAAAAAAAAAACGGGTCCATCTGTCAGGTGCTTACTTTAACAAATAGGCTGCAGCGATGTGCAACAGATACAGGCAGATGTACTGCAGCTGGCGAGGAATCTCCTCCTGAAAAACAAAACAAAACACAAAAAAAATCAAACTAGTGTTTATTTCTAAAAGTACTGCATTTTCAAAATCCTGAAGACTTTTGTTCTTTCTCGTTCTCGGTCTAATGCACATACACACACACACACACACACACACACAGAGCTTTGTTAGTCACACTCCTTAACTCCTACAGTTCCCAGGGCCTCCTTACTGACCTTGCGTACTTTCTGGAAGTAGAGCTCCGGCAAGGCGTGGAGCCAGTAGGCCAGCTGAGTGAGGTAGAAAAACTTCACCTGAAACCTAGACCACAAATTCAGACAGTGAGCACAGGAAGTCACTGTGACATACTAAAACGTGATCAGTGTGACCCAACAAGTGTGACCCAAAAAAAAAAAGCATTCAACTATGTAAAAGTTATTTCTACTAAATTTCTGATTAGTGTGCGTGTTAAACTTCTGGCTCTATGTCCAAGACGTATGAAGAACGAATCATTTTTGGAATGTTGCATGTGGAAGGAAATGATGATAAGATACAAACTACAGAGACAAATATGTTGGGACCCTGAGTTAAAACACAGTTTTAATACCTTAACTATTTTACTTGATGACATAAAGTGTATATTGTGCATATTTTTAAATCTATTTGTGTTGAATGATGTAATCTCCACTTTGATAAATGACTGATGGATGAAGGGGTGGATTCAATTAATAAGTGAGTATGTATATAAACATCTAGAAAAAAATATGGTCAATTACATGCATTTGAAATTAGGGGGAACATATGTAGCATCTTCAGGTTGTACAGGTTTCATTTATCCATCATGCACAGCACAAGGTCACGGTCGGGGTCAGTCATACCTGAGGTGTACATGAGGATAGTTCTCCCAAAGGCTGCTGGGATGCAGGAGATATCCTTCCTGTCAGAGAAATTAGCGAGAAGACCATTTAAAAATCAATTTTACTTCATTTGTGCATGTATATATACATATTATATATGATAAAATCAAATGTGACTCACTGTTATGAGAACATAAAAACTCCAGACACTAGAAACCAAGTGAAACACACACAGTTGACCCGACTCGTTAAACTTAGTATTCTTGCTCTTGGAGAGATGGAGACGCCGGTTCACTTTCTGCAACGTGAACAATACAATAGATCACATGAATGAAGCTGGATTTAGTCAGACAGTCAGACAGAATGGTTGGCATTTCGACTGCGTTGTTGTTGTTGTCACAGCAATACAAATAACTGTGACGAGAAAAGACAGTACCGGCTATTTATGGCCGACGCTGATGGAAGTATTCCTTTCAAGACGCTTCGGAAATGGTGGCGATTGAGCTAAAATAAAACCCTGTTCCTGGTTCCTGCTGGTCTATTTCTAAACAATGACACCAGGGCGCATACTTTCAGATGGATCGAATGCCACTCTCTATTTCCTGTTGCCACGATTCTATCCTCAGAACACTGGAGCAATGTCAGAGCGTTCTTTTAGTCCGATTTAGTCATTTAGCATACTGCTCACGCAGTTCATGTGCTTTTGATAGCATATAACTCTTATTGTACCACAAAGTACATTTGTATGCAACACTTCAATGAGGAAACTGTCTATTTCCTGGTTTCAATAAACTGTTTCTTCATATCCTTAAATATATTAATAGCACTCCTCTTTGCTACCATGAAAACGGCAAACAGACTGGACTTCTTGAATATTATAGATTTTTCTATTAATTGCATTTGTTTATTACAAAAATAAAAGTTGCATTATGTCTTTAATTGCACATAAAATTAGTACTGATTTACATTTGCTTTACTTCATTAAATTCTCTTGAAAATAACGTTGCTGATTAAAAATAACATGACGGATGTAACAGATGTCAGTCTGTAGTATAATTGCAGTACAGAGAAACCTTCCTGTCATGTCTCTTGTGATTCACTGATACATTGTGCCACAGCGATATGAGGTACTTACATCCAGAAGATACTCCTGCACCACCGCATGGAGGATGATGGCGATGAAGAAATAGAAGAGGATGGTGGCGCTGTCCTTCCATCCGTAATGGTACAATGTGACCTCTCCGTCTAAAGCGAAACATCGTAGGAGTCAAACACACATTGGATGTTTCCAGTCAGAGGTATGTTAAACACCACTCTTTTTAGTCTAGTTTTGTATTCACACTCTCATCAATTAATACAGCACAGTCAACACAGTATTTCTATATTCAGGAACAACAGCGGCAGAAGTGAAACCATGGTCATTCCTATGAGTCAGAATGCACTAACACACCCTACGCTGTGAATTAATAAAAGTTTTTAACATTATTATTATCATTCGTAAAGTGCGACACGTACCTGGTGATAGTGTGGTGACGTTGTACTGAGGCTGAATGAACAGTATGGCCGTCTTGGCTGTAGCCTGGACAGAAGAGGAGATAGTAATCAGCGACATATTTCCAGTGTCCATTTTCAGTTGCAGTACATGCAAATTCAACCTCAAGAAAACAGTCACCCAGTCGCGATCAAAAGAGATTAGTAAGTGTGTGTGTTGTTAGAATATATAATGTTGTTTATGATACTGTCAGTCAACCCCCTCACATTGTAATTAACTACCGGATGGTGAATTCCTTAGAGCTGCAAAAATATCTGTCGGCATGACAAGGCATGACCTGGGATGTAGAAGCTGTAATAGATCTTCTCAAATTATTTCACTAAACTTTGTGTTTCCTCAAGCTTTTTATCTTACACCAACATCTTCCTGTGGCCCTTTGTCACAGGCTTCACTAAAAGTTTCTGTCATTTTCAGAGGTCTGATAAGGTACGACCGTCAAGGATTGTAAATGAAGTTGGCAAAGACAAAGGTTATTCTCATTACTGATTAATCCCTTAATATATCTGAGGATTAATCATTTGATGCCAACAAAATTTCCCTATTTTCCCTGAAAATATGGAAAAGCTCAGCTAAAAACAGCCGATGCTCACATTTGAGGTTCTGCTTAGCTAGATTAAATAGAAAGTCTTTGTGGAATAATCATCAAATACTTTCCACACAACAACAATAAAAATTAACTACCATATGCGTCACAGATAATAAACATACAAACTCTTACGTTTACACACAGCCCACACAAAGCTCCCATCACACCCACAGGTGATAATATAATGATAAAAAATAATTATAAAAACACAATAAAATTTAATCCTAGATATTTATTAATGTAAAAATATCGTCTCGTTAAAATAAGTCAAGGGGCCCTGCTGGTCACCTGGCCCCTGTTTGGGCACCACAGTCACCAGTCATTCCTTGGGCACCAAGGCCCCACAAAGCTGACTTGTCAAAAAAAAAAAAAAAAATTAAAATTCAAGACCAGCTGCAGCCCTGTTGTTCTCTTTTTCCGAACCGAGAAAAATGAAGGAAATCCCCTACTTATTTTTCTCTCTCTTTTTTTTTTTTTTTTAACTTAGCCAACTGTGAGATCACAACCAGGGTTCCGGACTGAAACTTTATTTAATGCCCGACTGGCGGCCTTGGCGGCTGCTTGTGCGCATGTATGAGAAACTCAAACGCCTGGTTAATTCAGTGTCAGTGTAATGTCAATGCCTCCAGGTCGAGACGGTCTTTACAGCAGCTTGAGTCCACGGCAGCAAACAGCGGCTCCAAGATTGAGACGTGGCAGTTAACGACTAACGTTAAGTTAGCGACGAGGTACCGAACTGCTTCCGTTTACCCCTTTCAAAATAAACCCACCCCGGTGACCGACACGGTCTAGAACTCGTTCTAAGCAATGACGAGGCTTTTAATTTGGCTTCTAAAAACGCTTTCGCTTCCTGTCTAAATGTGTCTGTATGTGGTTTCTGACTTACATTTTGGAATCAAAATGTTGCAGCGGATTGTCTTTGATGGAAACTGGAACAAGACATTGCCAAGAGGATAAAACAGGTGCAATTATGTTGCTGGTTTTGTGAGACGTCACATTTATCTGCTCCAACATAATCTATTTTCAAATTACAAGCTACCCCGGTTTACCTAACTACTTTGTAAATTTAACTAACAGCGAGACACTAACAACTTTTTTTAACACGTAAACGAGCGATAGTAAATAGGTAAAATTATTGTTTTTACCCCGGTATTTTCAGCTGTGTGTTTCTTAACCAGGCTGAAGAAAAATAAATTACACGTCGCTACTTTTTCTGGGAACATTCATTGTTCAATAAACTTATATAGAAAAAACTGCAACAAGCAGCCACCATATCCGCAGGAGCGATAACACTGATACCAGGCTCGGGTGCAGCCAACAAAGTTTTTTTTTTTCCTACTTTACTTACAAAACAAATAAATCAAAAACTAACTTAAATTGAATAACGTTCAACTTAACTCCAAGTTACATCTTTTGAGTGTGCAAGAGGCTTGCCATCTTAAAACAGCTGAGTGAGACGAGGGAAGAAAAAGAGAGTTCACCTCACCTCAAACATCAATCCAATCAAAATGAAAATCACGAAACTGAAGACGATGTCGGCATGGTTCTGAATTAAGAATTCCTGGCTGAAGAACGGGTAACTCTTGTTTCTTCGGCGAAATGCCATGTCAACTCACTGCTGTTTTCCCAGCTATTTTATAAATCTGAATTTTTTTTCTGACTACGAAGTTCAGGAGTTAACTTTCTCGACGCTGTGCGCATGCGCGTCTTCTTAAAGGGCGAGCGCCATAAATACCTTCTTTGAGGCCGTTTACACAATGAGATGTGTTGAATCTACCGTGACGTTTCCACCTGAGGGATCACACGCAGCAATGCATGCTTGAAATGTTAACAAAAAAAAAAAAACAATTAAAGCTGAAAAAAAATCAAATATCAAATATCAAATATTAAAACACTAATCAGTCACTCCAGTATTTAGGCTATTTATTGCTAATTTAAAGCCACCAGTGGCCTTGCACTTCACAGTTCAAAATGTCATATAGGCAGTAACCCAGCATCAATTCCCCGCTTTGTGGATTTCATCCCTTTTAACACAGCAGTAATGAGCAAAAAATGCATTTGTCCCCCTAAAAATAGCGATCAAGAGAAGAGCACATAAAAAAGTCACTACAAGTACTTCATAAGCATCTTTTTACATTTTTTTTTTTTACACAATAGATGTTTGAATTTAAAGTCAGTGCCTGAGACATTATTATTATTATTATTATTATTTCGCCCCAACATAATGAAAATTCCAAAAACATTTCATTTAATACATGGTCAACATGTAAATAAAAGTTAAAACATCTAACACAGTTTTGCCAGTTTGATTCACTAGACCTGCTTTAAGCAATGCCAGTTGACACATACCATATCATACAAAAAAAATACAGTATATTATTCTCTAAGGGGTTTGGGAATTTGTTGTTTGTTTGTTTTCATTTTTTTCCAATAAAAAAAAAAAAAAAAAATCACAGCAATGATAGACACATGATACAGATGATACTTGTGCTTTTAAGAAGCCAACAAAGCTCCGGCTTACACTGAGATGGTTAATATTCAAAGGTCAGACACTCCTGCCCCGTTTTGATCTAGGAATAACGTCGATCCTCATAATTGCTGGCAATTATTAACATGAAGAACGGCAGCCTCTGCATGTAATCTAGACACCGTCAGGTTTCTGAGATCATAAAGCCACTGTATATTTCTAATGATGTTTACTGATGTAACGCATGGCTACTTCCCTTAATATGTGATTATAACCTGGCAGAACCGTGGTTTACTTTGTTACACAGTATAATTGTAGTACATTGACTGAACCGCTGCCAAAACTATGAAAAATATTTTTATTTAACATCAGGTAGAAGGTGTGTCTGAGCTCCACACGCCAACCTTGTGGTTGATTAGCTCTTTAATTATCTTCTTTTTGTTTGATGAAAACACGGCTGACAAAAACACCACTGTTTTTGTGTGTGTGTGTGCGTGTGTGTGTGTGCAGCATTTGGGCAAAGCAATGCTTTTAGAAAATGTTTTTTTTCTTCAGTTTATGATTTGTGAAGAGTGCAGGCTAGCTTAGTATTGTCCCAAAATTGTTGCATATGCTATGCCTCCAGTGTACTACATATGTAGGCATATAGAGGTGAAATTTCTGCCAGCCTTTTCATCCTACAACATTAAGAAGATGAAAAAGCAGCCTTCCAAAAAGCTGGTGTAGTCTGTTAGTGTTGTGATAAGTTGCTGTTGCTCTTTCCCTGATTCATGAGTCATGAAAAAGCTAGAAGGTATCCTCCTCATCCCTTCGGGACATTATGAGCTGCCTCCTCGGACCTGTGAGATGAGGGACGCTGGAGGGAGAGTCCAGCACTCCAGAGTCCAATTTAGGAGTGGAAGTGCAGCGTGGACCGACCCGGCCCATGAGCCCACGCACATCTCTGTGAAGGGCTGGATCACTGGGGATGGAGTTTAAGCGGACCCCCTGTTCCAGACCCCCCAAGTCTCTGTCCAAACGGGGGTTACTGGCACTGCTGGGAGACTGAGGGTCAGCGCTGAAATACAGGGTTGAACTTGACTCCGTGGGGCAGAAATATGGCTCTGGACTGTCTCCAAACACAGACTTGCCCTCTGGTGAGCTGCGTTTAAAATCTGATATGGGTGACTCCAGTGGGCTCTCCATCTCCAAACTGTCATCCTCCTCTTCGGGTTGTTCGGTCGACGAAGGTTCGCTTACACTCTGAAACTCGTCTTTGCAGTCTGAGAGCGGTGCCAGGCCTTTCCCCTGAGACTCGGATGTGGAGACGGCCTCGCAGCTGCCTCCCGCTGTGATAGTGATGCCATCGTTACTCTTAAACTCTTGGTGATACTCCTCCATGTCCAGTATGGCCGCTGCCCCACCAGCTCCGTACGCTCTGTTGATCTTACCCAGATCTCCTGTTTTAAGTGCCAAGCGGATCAAGAGCCAGTGGTGGTGGTAGCAAGGGCAGGAGCTGTTAGGACGACCTCCACAGGTTCCTGGGTGCTCCAGCAGAGTACCAGCCACTCCTGAGAGGGAGAAGCTGCCATGGTTTTGAATGGAAGCAGCTGGTAGGCTTTTGTCCCCAAGAGAGAAGGAGGACTCTCCCTGTTCTATACATGTGCTGCCCATGTGGTTGTGGTTTGTGCCCTGGGAAATCTCAGTTGACTTGGGGTGGAGGAAGCGGTAGTACAGGACAAGAGAAGTAGCACCTGAGAAGCACAGGAACAGGAAAATGTTAATATTATTATACAAAATAGTATAAATAAATATATTGTTGCTATGGTGCTGCGTGAGTGGCAGCCAGTTTGACAGCAGCATCTCATTTTTCGTACTTTTTTCCTCTTCTCTGTCTTTTTACCTAAACTTTTGAACGTTGACTGGAGCCGTTCTTTCTTTTTCTCAGATTCTTTTTTTCCTCATGTTCTTTTTTCGCCTGGTTTTGTTTTTGACTATGCGCGGCATCCTGTGTCTCACTGAGACCTGTCAGCGGATGAACGAGACCGGCAATTGAAGGATTTGGGGATCATGATGTTTATTAAGGAGAGATGGAGTAACCCGGGGCACATCAGTGTTACTGAGCAGCGCTGCTCTGGACATTGAGCTGCTCGCTGTTAGCTTCTGGCCATACAACATCCAAAGGAGTTCTCACAAGTCATTGTGATAACTTACTGTCAGCCGACGCCACAGCTACCCGTGAACTCTGTCATGTCCTACCTGAAAACCTCGCACCTACAAGGCTTCTTCCTCCTTTCTGGGGACTTTGCACCTTTTCTTTTTTTATATAAACTATTTATTTATTTTCTGTTAACTTTTTTATTTCCTCTTAATCTCTTTTCCATGATTTATTCATGCTGTCAAACAGATAATTTTCCCCTTGTGGGACAAATAAAAATATTCTATTCCATTCTAAATATGTTTTGGTACATGGTCTACCACATCCTGCATATGAATATCCTGGATGCTAAATTTACATCACACCGCAGCACTTAGGGAGGGAAATTACATATCTATAATTCAATACATGGATTAATAGCCTTTGTTGTTCTACTTAAAATTACTTTTAACCTATCGGACTCGAACGAAGATCAAAACATCTGAGAGATAAATCGGTTCAAAATCAGATGAGAGTGAGATAGAGAGAGAGTGACTCACCAAGGAGAAAACTGCACAGCACAGTGGTGGGAAGGGTCATGCTGTCCCATGATGCTTCACTAAGGAAGTCGGAGGCGGCCAGCAGCAGGGTGGCATTTTCTACGAGCATGAACTGAGGGAGGAGAGAAGGTCACAGCATCAGTTATCCGCAGACAGCTTTACGTCACTGTAAGCAAAAGGACGCGGGATGACAAGGCAGACTAAGTGCCTACGTGTGCGTCTGCATGTGCACGCCTGTCGCCATGAGACAGCGCTGTCGAAAATAATATTAAAGACAAACAAAGGGAGTCATGTCTTACTGCATAGAAGCTGGCCATGCGGAAGCGCGAGGGTCCGTCTTTGACGTTGAGGAAGAGGAAGATGTGGACAAGCCCCATGATGCCATTAAATGCACGCCAACACCACGGGCCCGTGCAGATGTCTGGCTGCTGTGATACCAGCCAGAAGGAGGCCGTGAGCCAGTGGAAACCTGGAGGTCAACGTAAAAATAGACCAGAAGGTGAAGCACAAAGGAGGATCTATATACAGTATATCAAGCTGATGCAGGGGAGTGACTGAGAAACTGGATTAAGAGGACATGCTGCATCACCCTGAGAATGATTACATCACTCATTAACTCACATGTAAATGAATTAAAACCACGTTTTATTTCATTTATAAATTCTAGGCCATGCAGAACATGGGAATCTATCTGGAAGCATCTTGCACCTTCGTTTACACTGGTAAACTAGGTAACTATGCTGTAGTCGTTATTATTTCATTAAATCCTGTTTCCTTCTTTTAAAAGGTGTCAAATGTAACTGAGTGACTCACTGCTCACCTGCTACTCCACAGACCCACCAGTTAAACACTCTGGCAAAGAACATGAGGCAAGTCACCCTCGCACCCAGCATGCCTGCCCTCCACACCAGCTGGCACAGCAGGGCTGCCGGAGGCATGGCCAGGTGGCCTGGGCGTATCAGACAACAGGCTCTGCTGTACAGCACCAGGGCCCAGGAAATAGACAGCACACACAGACCACAGCAATAAGCCACTGAAGATAGAAACAGAGAAAGAAAGTTTGTATAATAATAAAATTAAAAAAAACATTATATCGTATTCAAATATTCCCAAATATCATGTAGAGCCAACAGAGTGGAGTTAAATTTACCTGGTGACATGATGCCCACATCAGTGGACACCACAACGTAGGCCTGAAGCAGGCTCTGAGGCAGCGTGAGGACGAGAGCCTCCAGGAGCCAAAGGGCAGCAACATCTGCCTGCTGCATGACAGCAGCTCCGAGCTCGGCCACTGAGCCTTGCATCCGCAACACACCCCTCATACAGTCCCACAACCTGCCAGAAGGGGGGGCCAGAGACAAACATCAAGGTGGTGATGGGGAACCGCCAGGTGAACGTTTCAATGACAGGATGACGTATATGTAATCTTTACAGTGTACTGTGATAGAAACTAAGTGCCACACAGTGTGATAACACATGACACAAAAAACTAATAATGATGTTTTCCCTTCATGGCACACTGCATAAATCCTAAAGACATATTATTCATATGCAAATGATATTTTATTTTGGAAATAATATCTGGATCTCACCTTTTGAAGATGCCCAAGTGCAGTATGTGTATGACAGAGAGGTAGCATCTCCTGTCATCACCATCATCATAGTACCATTTCACACTTAACAGTTGGACTGCCGTTCCAGGTAGAAAGAGACCAAGAGTGAGGCCGGCCCACTGCGTCTCCTCATTCCAAAGGTAAAACCCTATACAGTAGATCACTAACACACACAACACATACAGGCATACATAGGTAAGGTGGTGTAAGTATTTTGTGTTTCCATGTCAAGTAAGATATGCGTGTTTGATTGTGAAAAATGAAGACAGTTAAATAGATTTGTTAAGAGCTGCAGAGAACAGCAGGGTCCTTGAGAAATTAAAGAGCACACAAACACACCTTACTTAAGAGAAGTGGCCTTTAACTTAAGAGGAAGCTGCTTTAATGAGATTATACACAGACCAACAGGCAGAGAGTGATGTTTCAGCCCATGCTTTACATACACACACACACACACACACACACACACCTCTGATTATTCCTCTACAGCTGTATCCAGAATAAGATACTAACTCGTCAAGAAGCAGAAAAGTGCATCGGCGTATTGATCAGTTTTATCTAAGATCCAATATTTCTGTGACCGGTATTTTTATCAGCTGGAACAGTATATCTGCTGAAGCCAAAGTCAGACATGCTGCACGTTCAGTCACCACCTTGTGTCCTGCCCTTGCTCACATTGATCTGCTTAGTCAGGAAATCATCACTGTATCCTGCACAGCGTCCTCAATGAAGCCTCCAGATGTGCATTCATTGACAGTAATAATGATAACACCAATTATAATAGTAATCAATATTTTAATTATTATTTTTAATTTAATTATATGTTTTGGTATTATTCCTATAGCTATCAATGACAGGCCTTTATAGGATGATGTTACATTAAAATTAATAATTAATATGAATCATTTTTCATTTGTTTGACCCTGATGTATGACCCCTGAGGATCTCAGGGCCTCAGTTTGGCCAACTCCAATAGGACAGCTATTACATTGCTATGCATGGGGAAAAAAAACTGCTGGGTTTGCCAATTAAATAGAATCATCTCCGTTTGAATTGTTTCTAATCTGAGCTCCAGCACGAAGCGTCATGGCTGTGCAACAGTCTATTTCAATTCATTCTTTACCAATGAAAATAATCCACAAAAAGCGTAAAGTTTCATTATGTCGCTATAGAACAAAAATTCGGTGTCAGCGTATAGGCTACAATGGGCGACCTGGTAAAGCCCGTGCGCTGGTGAATAACATGCCCACTTACGAGCGCTCCGTTCGGCCACGATAACCAGCGCCGACACGCCGAGCAGCATCGCCTGGCACCACGCTATCCAGCAGCCGCTCCGCCGAGCCACCGACGGCATCCTGCGGGCAACCGCCCCGGCGGCGGCGTTTATCATGATACGAGTAGGCGTGAGAGAAAACAAACGCGTGACACTATCCTGGGCATCCTTCAGCTTGGGTACATCCGCTCCTTTCTTCTCCCGCTGCCTGCACCTCCGTCAAATATGGCTGACGTCACCGAGAGGCGTTAAAGGGGCATCGGTCGTTTGATGACCGTCCCTTGTTTGTGCACGCGGCTCACCCCTCCCCATCCCCACTCGAGAAACAATACCTCTCCCCCACGCTCCTGTAAATCATAATTGCCCTTGCGGTTTTCATATACCACACTAATTTCCTTTATACTGATTTAATTTTGAATTTCCTCTCATACAGAGAGATCACAGGTCAGAGTAACTCCTGGGTTTGCAGGATTTCTTATTTATTCATTTCTTATTGTTTTTTCTTCATATTCCCATTCTTGCAAAGACGGGAGACAAGTGGGCACCATGTGACCCAATCATGCATGTTGTGTACATTATTAGTTGTCTCATCAATGCATAGCCTTTTAAACCTCACACCACCTGACACCCATATGCCACCTTACATAAATCTATAATGTGAGGACTCCCAGAACGGAAAGTCCACAGAAGGTCACAGAGTAGGGTCCTTATACTTTCTGTATATTGTAGGTAAATGTCTGTTTCACAGATGACCTGCATTTTAATTAAGACAAGTGCTACTTCAGAATAGATTGCACAGTCATCAGTGTGGTTTTATTATTGTCTGTCAGCTGGTTAAAACTGAAACTAAAATACAGAAGCCAGTGTGCAAAATTAGCAAGTGGAGCTTGATCATGAAAATAATTTCATCATATACACTACTTTTTTGTTTTGTTTTTTTCCAAGTTGAAGGGTTCACACTTACTGACGGAGTGTATTCCAAGACTCATAACAGGATGTTAATTTACGTCACCAGCGCCCCAACAACATTAAAGTACACTCACGGAAAAGAAAGCGTACACGCAGACAAGTCGAGGTTTCACCCTTTGATTGTGTCAACACTTACACTACATAGTTGTGTCTGTTCGGTATTTGTCACTTTAATTGGTAGACATAAATATGTGCAGTCTTCACACAGTGAAACCACAGATAAAAACAAATTTTGTTTATGCATAATCACATGTTTAGTTGTTTCATGAAGATGTTCTAGAGATACAAAACAAATTACAAAAAAAGTCACAAACCTGTATTTTCATATAATTAAGATTCATATAAGCAACAGAATAAATTAAGAGAGATGTATACATTAATTCAATCAAGTCACTGGTTGCAGGCATTGCTAGTAAAGTTTTGATTCTTCACACACAACAGTCTATGTAGAGTATAGGCTAGGCAATGCATGATTGAGATAAGGCTTTACTTCAAATAGGGCAGTAACAGACAGCTGCTGCGTTGACCTGTAAGGATTATATGGCTGGATTAGCAGGGCTGTCTTAGGGCTCTGATATGCAGCCTGGCTCCAGTTTGATGCTGGTTGGATGCAGAGGTAGAGGGCTGCCGTGATGCAACTGAACTCCTGAGCGCTCCTTTAAAGATTTGTAGATGCTCAGCTCAGTCTCCCCCCTTGCACCATCATTGTGGCCAAAGGTGTGAGTCTCCATCTTCTGTATTATGTCAGTAACATTCCCCTTATCCAACTCGGCCTCCGCGGCCATGGCCTCGAGTTGCTCTGCTGCCTCGCTCATATCGAACCTCTCAATCTCTGAGTTGACTCGGTGTAGTTCCTCTGGTGTGTGGCGTTGGGAAGCTGAGGGACAAAGGGGACAGAAGCCATGGAGGTGCACCTGTAGGCTGCAGTAATGGAGATAGGCAGAGGGGCAGCGGGGACACCGATGAGGTCGCTCTCCAGTGTGGAGACGTTTGTGGAGCTTGAGGTGGACAAATTGAGTGAATCGGGCAGGGCAGATCTTGCACTGGTAAGGTCTTTCACCTGAATGTAGCCTCTGGTGGGTCTTTAAGTTGCTAGTGCTACTGAATCGTTTATGGCACACCTGTGTCAGAGGGAAATCAACAGTAAAAATAGTGAATTACAATTAAACAATCAAGATACTGAATGTTAATCATCAAGTTTTAGGGATACTAGGAGACAGGTTGTGCTACATTTGGTCAAATTTGGACTGTGTTTTGGTCCACCTGCTAAAATAAGCTAACAGGCTGCTAATTCCAGCTACTTAGCAAAGTAGGAAATAAACATATATCCTAAGCCTTTTATGACAGTCGCCATACCTTGCATTCATGCGGTTTCTCTCCTGTGTGAACCAGGTAGTGTTTCTGCAGGTGGGCCAACTGAGTGAAGTTCTTATTGCAGGTTTGGCACCTGAAGGGACGCTCTCCGCTGTGTACTCGCAGGTGGACCTGAGGAAAACATGTCAGAGATAAATATACATGGTTATTTATTTCAACTAAAGAAAGGATAGTGGCTGCTAAATTCTGTGACCCTGCATTGATATGATGAGGACAAACTAACCTTGAGGTTGGACAGCTGCCCAAAGACCTTTCCACAGATGTTGCATTCATACCGTATCTTCCCATTCTGCCTGGTGAGAGGGTAAGACAGAGTCTTGTAGCCAATGATCTGCCCTCCTTGCGTGGTCTTCCTGAGATCAACTGCATCCTCAGTATTGCTCTGAGTAGCAGAGGTCGGTTTGGAGGGGAGGCAGTCCGAGGAGGCGGCCATGCCCACTGGCGGTGAGCATCGTCCGTGGGCAAAAGGTGGCAATGCTCCACGGAGTGAGGTGACCATGTAGGAGGCACTGGATGTGGCAGGTGCAGTAAGGTCTGGGTGGATGTTTCTGGGAGGAGAGTGTTTGAATTCTCTGAGGTCATCTGATGGGATCCTGAGGTAGTTTGTCCTATGGGATGTGAGGTCCTTGTTGTTTTTGTGTTCACTGGTTTGTGAACGAACGAGGTCTTGCTTGGTGCTGGATAGTGCAGGTGTCAAGTCTTTGTGTTCATTGGCTAAAGGGTGAAGGAGGTGTGCATACCCATCAAAAGGCAGTAAACAAGATGAGAGAGGTTTCAGTCGATCACTGTAGAAAGGGTATGAATGAGGTAGAATGCCGTTGAGACCAAGCGAGTAGTGAGGCAGATAATAGGGAACGTGCCTCAGAGCAGGGTGAACTCGATCAGGCACGGATGGTTTTTCATAAGGTTTGGCTATAACAGGGTTTTGACTGTGCTGAAAATTGAAGTACAAAACAGAGGACGTGGGGCGACTTAGAGCGGGCCTTTTGGCAGCTGGAGGGCTGCAGGATGGCAATGATGGCAGAGGTGCATATCTGTTGCTGTGGATTGATTCTGAGTTGGTCTGAATTGGGTAGACAACACGAGGACACACGGGTAAAACCGCTGACAGGTTGGTCTGAGACGAAGGATCGTTCAGATGTCTGGGAGAGGTAGTTATGGATCTGGAGGGTTCATCTTTCAAGATTTCCAAGACGCTATGTCCTCGTTTTCCTGTTGCTTTCTCCTGAGCTTTACTCTTATCTGTGGAAACAATTCACACATAAGAAGAAGTCAGAATTATTTTTAGACTTGTTGGTGTAACAGTACTATCATTCAGTTGAGTGACACGTACACCCGTGATGATGATGTTATCATGAACACGTGTCCCTTATTGAAATCACCCCCTCATCTTTACTTTCAAAAGCACCTACACTAGTCCAACCTGTTGCTTTATGCTTTAAAGATTAGAAGATAACCGTGTGTGTCTACCAGACTTCTTCCTGGCACACTATGAAACAAGACACCACAAGTGAAACAATAGGCGTCTGATCAGGATACAGATAGCATGGACAGGAGATCATTAGCATTAGAAGGATGATCAGTTGTAAATGTATTTTTATCTCAAGCAAGACAGGATATAAACAGCAGCTCT
Organism: Polydactylus sextarius; assembly: GCA_016801845.1. Taxonomy (NCBI): domain Eukaryota; kingdom Metazoa; phylum Chordata; class Actinopteri; family Polynemidae; genus Polydactylus; species Polydactylus sextarius. The sequence goes on from CM028918.1 coordinate 10,502,227, forward strand.
TCATTTGAAAATAACTGATGAACTGCAGATTTCACCTAGATATAAGGTCATGTTTATAACATCTGGGTCCAAATTTATATTTCATATGACAACCTATTCCACTCTATACCCAAGAAGTCACAAGTAGATGTTTACTTGACAAAAGCTGACAAACACAAAATACAGAAGTAAATATCCATGTACGTTTCACCCAGTCTGGGACACAAATAACATCAGCTCACGCAAACACATTGCAATCCTTATCTACTGTGTGTTCCACTGTCTTACCCTTCCCCTCCCAAGAGGCCTTCTCTCAACAAACAAACAGCAGACACTCAGTGAGATATCAATCTGTCAACGAGTTACCTTGTCAGGAAGTTGAAGTAGTCACTAGAGAACTTCCTACCTCTCTTCCTCCTTAGGAGCCAGATAAATAAGGAGACCTGTGCCAGAATGCTGTCAGCACCTCAGGCGGCCTCTTGTGCTGGAGTATGTGTGTGAGCGTTGTGTGTGTATATATGTTATTTGTTTTTGGAGTGGGCATGCAGCCTCTCTGCACTCTTTGTGCTTGTGAATGAAAGCCAAATGTTTTGTTTGTAAATAGGCTGCCAGCGATGTTTCTATGTGAAGTTAAAAAGGAAACTGAAACATTGCCTAAAGTCTTGAAATCGGTCTCATCTTACTCTGGTACTATGGCTACACCTGGAGACGGGTCCTCTCTGCTTTCAGGTCTTTACTCTGCTCCTTTGTGTCCTGCTTTAACAAAGGGGACTGTGGGTGTGACTGAGTAACTTCTTAAACACCCACACAAAGAGTGTGTCAGTCGCTCAGCGCTTTGATCGGGAGCTTTATTCCACAATGACAATCAACACCAGATATGTCGTGGGCAGTGGGATGGTTTCTGTTAACTGCATCAACTCTCAGTCCTTACACATCCTAAGTCGATACTACTACATATGCACTTACCAGTATTATCAATTGCCAGTTGGCCTCGGGGAGGGTAGTTACAGCGCTGAGCAAACTCAGGGCAGTACCACACAAGCAGCTCTTGGCCCAGCTGAAGTGGTTTAATAGTGTAGAAGTAGATGTCCAAACCACTCTGACAAGCAACCAAGTTCTGTTCCTCCACAGTACAAGCTGGGTTGACATAACGCATCCAGTTGCTCTCCTCCTCATTCAAACCATCCAGGATATGGTGTAGGTGCCCCTCCGAGAAGACCTGCCACACCAGAGAGAAAAGAGAGAATCAGGTGAGACATAAATGCAGCTGATGATGAAAGATCGACACTGTGAAAGGCTTTGAATCAGAAACTATGATGTCACATTTTCTGACGCCTTTATGGTAAATGCTATGCGTTGTTTCAGCTGGGATGTCTGTCTTTGTGGCTCATAAATCATCTAGAGTTATGAAAGTTATTTCACCATATGACTGGATTGACTGGGTCTACGATCTCGCCCACTATTACTCTCACAGATCATCACAGCCTGTGAATGATTGCTGACCTTTTAAAAAAAATAATTTAATTTAAACGAGTCATATTCATAGTTATCCCACCCACTGCTGAGGTCTATAAAACTACTCTTTATATTATCTGCTCTTTGAAACGGTGCTGTTGCTTGAGTCATGGCTACAATTTTAACAGACTGTCTGTGTTATGGCTGTTTTGGCACATTTTGGTTGGGGGTTGCACGAACTCAAGGTTGCTGACTCTAAACTGTAGAATTACACAGGCGCCTGTGTGTAATGGAAGATGTCCTGATGCTGCTGATTTGTAACATAGCAGTTCTCAGGCTCAAAGCCACTTCCTTGCTTAGTCAGTGTGAGAGCTTCTGAGCCTGGAGAAGCGCGGACATGTGCATGGTGTATTTACTGGCAGTGATACTGAGAGAAGCGGAGATAGAGGAGAACTGCTGCGTCACTGAAACCAAACAGCTGTGTGTGTGACCTCAGCCAGTCATGCACAGAACTGGCAAACATGCTTACACTCTGCAAGCACTTGTACAACCCATTTAATATACTGGTGTTTAAAAACACATAAGCATTGGTAGACAGTCATACTTTCACAGGATGTCAGCCCTTCACCACAACTGTTAACTCATGCCACAACAGATGAAGACACAGGATGTGAACAGTTTTGACACACAAACAGATGAATCTGACATGTAAGTACAAAAGTCCAGATTCTCACGTGCAGCTCACTTACCCTCCAGAAATACTTTCTATCAGCATCCGTCTTTAGTATTTCAGTGGTGTAGCTTTGACCCACCAGAGGCCCAAAACGCGTCCCTTTAGGAATCAGCTCCTTACTGGTCACACCAAGCACCTGTTAAACAAAAAGGACATGGAATCATCAAACAACACAGTAGTAGACAAATTGGAGGCCTGTGCAAGGAGCCGGATGCACTCTGAGTTGAAAAACATAATTAGAGGGGTGAGATTCTTGGGAATAGTACAGTCTTCCTTATCTGACCCACCATCTCCAAGGCTGTTTTCTGGTGATTAACCGAAAGAATCAGGTCAGTTTACTGGGAAAAAAAATAAATTGTGCTTTGGGAGTGATTGCCTTCACAAAAAGAAAATAAGCAATCAAGCTGTTGGTTCTGATAATTATATAATGGCCGCCATGATAAAAACTTACACAGTGAAAATGAGTATTTTGTAAGTCTGTGACAGAATGTGTCCCCTCCTTCACATTCTGAATATTTCATAAACCAGTCACCCGAGTTATCTTCAGTTTCGACACCATATTAAAATTTCACCACTACTCTTGTTCCGCTACCTGCAGGTGTGAAACTCAGACCTCTGTCTCAAGCCTCCAGGGTGGGAAGAGGGATAAAGTGTCACGGTCACACCCCGGCCAGTCAACTGCACCTTGAGCTCTGTGTTCAAAGCCCCCTAAAGCAATGGTAATGTGTTCTCTCTTTCATCTTAGTGCAGCTCTGCAATGGTGTATGTAGTTGGATCACCCAGATACATGCTTAGCCATACAATTTGTCTCCGGTGTATTCTGCTTGTTTTACACTTGCTTTCATTGGCTTTGTCTGTTGGCTCCATCTGGGGTTTGCTTGTGTCAGACATTACAGATCTTTGGTGATAACAAGACTACAGACAGATTGTAGTAGAAAGTCATGCAGTCATGCAGGTATTCTGCTGCAGACGCTTTGGCTACTTCCGGTGATCTCACTTGACTACCATCTATCATCAGATAGATACTGAGACAACCCCAATCTTGCCTAAGGAAACAAATTCCTTTTCATGAGTCGTCCACAGTGGATTAATCTTTTATCATTCGTTTACCACTCTCATCTTATCTGTGATTTCCTATCCCTTGTAAATCCAGTTAAACACAAACCATCCTCCACTTTAACTGCCACAAACTTAATCTAGAACATTGTTTCCTTACCCATAAGGTGGGTCAAAGAACGCGGGCTCTGCTTTACAGTATAATTGTGTGCTGTGACAAAGGGTTTGAGAATCTAAGGTAGCCACTAATCATAGAGACCTCAGGCAGTGAGCTGAAGGGCTCAGCTATTGTCCCTGTCTTTGCCTCAACACATACATAGCAGGGAGGAAAGGCTGAAATTAGACAACAACATGTCAAGTACTTCCCGCCTGAGGATGGATGAGTGTGTGGAAGGAAGCTGTGTGACGCAAGGAGTCGGCAGGAACACAAAACATAAAACAGAAGTACATGCTTACATACAGCTAAGATATATAACCTAGAGACGTTTGAGGAACTGATTTGTTTTTCTTCATTCAGCTGTGGTTTTTTAAGGAAAGGTAACAACTTCTTAAAATGTCTTTTTCTTCACAAATTGAGTAACAATAACCACAATGATTCTGCATACCTCTGATGAGTTCTGTCTGCGTTTCAGGGCCAAATTTCTCGGTAAGGATCTTTCAGCACGTGTTCTCGCCTGGTTTTCAAACTCCTGTTCCAGAGGTTGATCCTTCACTATATAAGTGCACTTCTCCTCAAAGTCTGCCTCGGTCCATGATGTCATGTCTACGTCCTGCATCTCCGTCATCATTGCAGTGACTACTCCCGTGCTTTGCGGTGATCTTTCTGTGGTTAACATGGCTGTGGTGTACTGAGAGGATGAGGAGGCCTACAAAAGAGAGAAAGTTATTTGATTATATCTTAAAAAAAAAAAAAAAACATACACGGAATCTGTTTTTCAGGGGATTTATTTTTAAATCATTCAAAAAAGAAGTCCAGCTCATTCTGGCCCGGGGAGTGCTATCTTCATTGTTAACCAACAACATCTTTTACCTTTTTGCTTTTATGTCACAATTTAAAGGAAAAACAAAGACAATACAAACAAAAGCTGAAGTATCAAGGGAAGCTGAGTTTTGAATGGAGCTAAAATTAGATTCCCGTGAGCGAGGTGTGACAGCAACAAGTTGGGGATGTTAAGGAGGAGGAGAAGTGGCAAAGAATGTAACTTTCCCATCAACTGCTTCTACCGGACAAACAAACTTCAAAGTGGAACCTTCATGCTCGCTGCCCCAATGCCCCCACTGTCGCACACATCCTGTGACTCTCCAAATCACAAGCCCGAGGCTACAGGGGAAGGTTCCTGTGCATGTCGGCCCCGGAGTGGGACCACTTTCACAAGGAAACCAGTGCTCTCAGTGAATCGAGCAGACTTCCTCTGACTGACTGGGACTTGGCTCTCAGCCAGTGTTTAAAGTGTCTTTCTCTTTCTTTCTGTCTGTCTGTTTGTTGCTTAGTGTCTCTCCATTCATTTTCTGCAAGATTGACGTTTGGTATCTCATTCTTGACCAAATCAGTGCTGTGACAGGATAAATGTGGTGAAATAGTCAAGAGGGAAAGAGGAAGATAGAAGACGTGTGATTAGAAGACAATGCTCAGATACACATTTTGACAACTTCTTCCTTTTAGTGCTCATCAGTTTGTTTCTAAGATTGTGGTTTGTGGTAGATAAGTTCTGTGTTTGGTAATATCTGGTAAGCACTCATGTGACTTATGTTCCCTAGCGAAAAAACAAAACAAAACAAAAACTCATAAACTTAAGTTATGTTATGTTATGTTAAGTTATGTACAAATGTTTAGTCAGTTTTCATAAATAGAAATGATTAGGGTTAGGGCTAGGGTTAATCAAAAAATCTGACATTTATCTCAATAATATATATATATATATATATATATATATATATATATATATTTTAAAAAACGTATTCTTTGGTAACAGATACAAATAACAAAGCAGAGAGATGAGATTTTTGGATGTCACTTCATTCTAATTTTCACCACAGCTGACTCAGAATGACTACGAAAGCGTGATAACTCAACCCGAAACCATTGAACCTAGTTACACAGCAGAAAATATATCATGAAAATCGAGACATGACTCAAAGTCACACAGCTGTGGCTTACAAGACAACACATAACAGGCTGACTCTAGAAAGCACTCTTTGCCATTTGACATCTCATTGGACAGTGTCATAATGCCAAAAAGTATTTGAAAAATAATTTCATAAATGAAAGAATCTAATCGCAAGTCATGATTTCTTTTTTTTTTTTTTTTGAAATTAATCTAGACTAAATAGCAGAATAGATATCTCACACTAGCATGAGTAAGATGGTTTTAAAAGGATGTAGCACACTTACTGTGAAGCCTTGAGAGGAGCCACACATAGGGCAGGCTGTCCGTGCCCTGTCTGAAAACTTCAGTGTCTATGGGCAACCAGTTGCTGTTCTCTTGCTGTCTGTCAGTGTCTCAGCAGCCTCGGTATCCTGTGTACCTGTGTGTGACTGGCTGCGCAACTGAACTCACAAGTGTGTGACTAGTTCTCTTGCTTCTTACATGGGAGGAGTGAAGGTGTGTGTTTGAGAGAGAGAGAGAGAGAGAGAGAGAGAGATACACTCCCTTTTCCTCTTGTGCTCCCTCCCCCCCTTTGCCCCATGACTCCTCCTTGGAGGGTGTTTATGTGTTTGTGTGTGTGTGTGTGTGTGTGTGTGTGTGTGTGAAGGTGTATGCCTCTTGCCCCAGGGTGTGAAGCTTTCTCCGGGTGGGGGTGGGGGGTGCACTTGCTGTCACACAGCTATGTCCGGATCAGACAAATACATCTTCATTTTCTGACAGTCACCCACTCCGTCCTCAGGTAAAAAAAAAAAAAAATGTCGTACCTGTGTTGTGTTTGGAAGTCAAGGTCACTGCAACAGAGCAGCAGAGGAGATGAGATCACTCTTGCACGTGTGTAGTGTGAAGTAAAATTTCAGAAAGACGTCAGTTCGGCTCACTTTGAGCTTTTAATATGTCACAGGATATCTTGTTTGCTGACAGGATCAAGTGTGACACATGACCACACAGTTCTTCGAGTCATTTCTTGTGTGTTCTTACGTCCTATTTAAAAAAAAAAAAAAAAAAAAAGACAGCTGGAAAAGTGACACTTATTGAATATGCAGAAATTTAACACCCAACTCTCCTTGACAGCAGCAGCAGCTGCAAACTGAAATATTTCGACTGTGAGAATTAGTGTTGACTCCGTGATTCAGACACTGATTCTGAGCTTTAGGAATGAAAGAGACAAGCTGGAATAACATTAAACTCACCAAAATTTAACCTTAAATGAAATATCCAATATTGTTTATTTTCCCTTATTAATGATTTTGCTGATTATATTCTTCATTACCTGCTTGGTTTATGAAACAGTAGTCGCAGGTAAAAATTTAACAGATATATTCAAGTGTATGAAGTGTAGGAAACTAGGTTTTCAGGCCACCGTGTTCTGTTGTTCTTTTCTCTAACGGCAACATCTGACTTGACAGTCTGCCAGCCAGATCAAGAACTGCCTGATTTTCAGACACATCATCCACGAGCTTGACACGCGACAGTACTGCAAACAATGAGTGCATTTGCTACGCACGCTTCATTCACTTTCTCCACTTTAGGGAAATTCATATTGCACTGTCGAGCAGATTCAACTCCTTACAGACTCCTAACTCCGTTTTCTGTGGTGTTTTGTCCTTCTATTCAGGCTTCCTGTCCCACTCACCACACCTGACCAAGCTACTAATTACAGCTGCTGACATGAGCCACCGTGTAATTTAAAATCCACTTCTTTCTCACTATTTCGCTCTTTCTCTTTGCCTTCAGTCATTTCATTCATCACCTTCTATTCAGCATTCATTCTTCTCTTCTCCACCTCCTCATCTTCCTCTATCTGAACCCTCTCTTCACTACTTTTATTACCCATATGTACGGTTTGAGCAGTTCACATAATGACAACATAGACTTTCTGAATGAGTAGTGACGAGGCCTTGTAGATGAGATTAGTTTTTGAACTTGAACGAGGCATGGATGGATTTTGTGAGCGAGGTCACCTAAACCTTTGTGGTTAAATTGAAGATGTCTTGTACAACATGATATTTGACACGGCATTCTTAGCATGACAGGATGAAAGTAAATTATGTGTGTTACAAGCTCATTGACATTAGGAGCAGCGGTTGTTCATTTTAAAGCTATGTGTGTATGTTTTATTTGGCAGCAGTGACACAGAAGTGTAACATCTTGTAATTTAAAAGTGTTTTTAACCAGAAAGCAAAATGGCTTTGTCCTACCAGACTGAGTAAGGTTGTGGGAACAAAACTGTACTGATTTGAGCAAAGACACATTTGCATAAATTTTCATTTGGAAGAGAATGTAGATGCTATTTCATTTTGGTCTTACTTAAAAGGGATTTAAACTAAAATAAGTAAAAGCTCTTAACCAATTTTAAGGTTTCATTTGTTCAGATTTTGTCTCCACTGCATCACCATGTGATTTAGTTGAATCACCTATGTGCTCAAAACACTGAAAAACTACAAACATTCATGATTTTGTTAAATCTGCTGTTATAAATATAGTCTCACAGAAAATTGTTGGTCAGTTATTGTCAGAGATGATGATCAGTTATTTAAAATTTAATTTTTCAATTCTACGTTCATGAAAAAAGTCCATCGTTGAGGGTGAAAGAACTTAAAGACCGGAGGCAATATAAGACTTACCATTTAAAAATAAGTTTTAAAGAAAAGAACATTAGCATTGTTACAGTAGGACAACTGGAAGGCGTTGTGTGAATGTCCAGCTGCCTTGGGGGCCTCTGTAAATGCCGTTGCTCGTTTCTGCTCTGTAATTTCTACGCTAGCATTCTGGCCTGCCTTGGGTTATTTCTCGCAGCGGGACTAAAGGCAACCACTCTTTCCCTATCACTTCCCGGAGGATTTGGACAACGACCTTAAGTAGAGATGGCTGCGACTGAGCCCACTTTATAACCCATTTCAGTTGACATGTGACGTGGCCTCCACCTCTGCCTTTGTTAAAGTTTTATGGCTGACTCAAGGAGAAATATTTCGCATTCTATCACAACTAGCTTTATTGTCAAAGCCCCCTATACTCTCACCCATGTCACACTCACTTTTTCTCTGGCAGGCTGCTCCGTTATCAGCCTGTCAGCCATGTCAGCATCCCCGTTCATTTCATGTTACTCTAAGTGATTTCCTTTACCCTGCATTATCCTGCACTCTGCTCAGCATGTGGTTGAGAAATCACTCATATGTACATGGATTTCTTCCGGTCTTTGACAGTTTGATTGAGGTCAGATATGCTTGACTGACATGGCAGGAGCAATAAAGACTTGATGAATATATTTCAGACAGAAAAAAACAGTGACACGATTTCTCTTTTCACCATCTTTTTCTCCTTCCTCTTTTCCATTTCAGACACATATGTGAATAAATGTTAGTGTTGCACTATTGCCGCCCACCACCCACCTAGTCCACCAACCGCTGCTGGTGGATGATCTCCTGTTGACAAGCCAAGTGTTATTATCATGGTTTCAGAGCTAAGCAGGAATGCTACCGTGCTTCACAACAGATGTCTTGTCAAATCCTCTCAAAACCACCCACAGAGATGAGGGGCAAATGCTATCACTGTACTCAGCTGACCTGCGGTGTAGACGTCTGCAACCTGTTACTGACAAATGATGTTCAGCTCTGATCCGTGCGTGCCTCTCTACACGTTTACACTGACAAAAACAATCCTGGAGAAGGTGCTGGTGAAGCCACTGTCTAGTTCTTCACTTCTAATGTTTCCCATCATAACCATCATTATTATGATGTCAGATAAACCTCTGACCAACCACACACTCTCCATTTATTACTTGTCATTTTCTTCTTCACCTTGGTAACAATATGGAGTAGTGCTTCCTGCAGCATAGTTTCAGTTTCGTTTCAGTTATGAGTCAGAAGGTGTAGTAACACACTTTATTGCAAAAGTGCTTCTGTATATGTATGTACGCTGTATGTTTTGTGAAAGTCTTTTCCAAGAAAAACATACCTAATTTTTCTTGGAACATTATTGTCATATAACACAATAATGTTCCGTGAGTAAATTTGTGACCATTGAAGTTTGTTTGTTGCATTCAGTTTTCATGGTCTTCTTCAGTGGATTAAGTTTTATTTTTTCACTTGTCATACACATAGCAAATTTGTCACACAGCTCACAGAACTTCTGTCACAGCAAAGGTTGTCTTTCTACAGCCAATCAATTTTGGCCAATTTTGGCCGTTAATGTCTTTGATCTTCAACGTTGTGGTATTCTTTTATGTTAGTTGCAACAGTTAGATATTATGACTGTTTATTTTATTGACTTATCGTTTATCTGTTGTGTCTTGGTGTCAGCCGCAAAACATTTAAACTGCATTGTAAATGTTTCACATCAGCTTTAGCTTTGGAGTCAGACCGCCATTGGAAGGTTGGTGGCTCGATTCCCGGCTCTTCCATTCCATGTATTGAAGTGTCCTTGGGCAAGATCGTGGAACAAGTTGCCCCCTATCACTATTCCATTGGTGTGTGAATGTGTGATGTCAATTGTAGTGTAAAGAACTTTGAGTGGTAATCAGGAGCCGTAGAGACACAGTTCATTTCCCATTTTCCTGACCTGGGACATCCACAGAGGTTAAAAACATATGTGTCACAAACTGGTTAATTTCTTACATTGTGTGCTGCAGTAACAGTATTAACTGTGACACTGTTTAATTTGTGACTAATACATACATTAACTTTATAATCCTCGTATGAACACTCATAATCAGTCTTGGCCATGACTAAAATTACAGTGACACTTTACAGTCATTGTGTTTACTGTAAGCCCATGGTTGTTATTTGGAAATGTTGTGCCCTGAGAACTCAACTCATTACATTCTGTGCTCACTGCGGTTAACTCTTGATTTCTTCATACTGTAAGAAATAAGAAAAGAAGAAAAAAACATCATCTCTGGGCATTTGATCTCAAGTGTCTCAAGTACTTCCTTTTTCCCACAGTCTTATCAAGATCATTTAGCAACCACACTCAACACATTAGTCACAGTGGTGTAATTTCTGTATTGTTTGATTTTTCCTTTTAGCTGACCTGCAGTTAACACCACTGAGACCTCACACCAGAAACCTCTACGCTCAATTAAACCATTTAATCATTGTTCTCAAAAAGCATGCAGTTTGCTGCTTTTGACTGTCTCAGATTTCTTAAAAATGAAAAAACAAAGGTGTTCCATTGAGCACATTGTTGACTGACTTCTTAAGGTGGGCAGCTGTGCAGCAGAGGAAGTGACAGACCCCCAGGAGCCACACCTGACTGTATTAAAAAGCTCCTCACATTGTTTTGTCTTCCTCTTGATTGCTAAGGCAGACTGTAATAATGATCAACCGAAAGACGCGTCATCCGGGAAGGATGCACACAAAACACACACACACACACACACACACACACACACACACACACACCTTCATATGTCCTGCAGAGCTTTAGATGTTTAATCTTAAGATAAAAAAAGATACTTTTGCTTAATGATTTTCGAAACATTGGTGACATAATACACCTTAGAATGAATACATGTATTCCTGTGGATTTGTATCTGCACGCCTGTCTATTTGTATCTGTCTCTCCAGAGCAGCTCAATCAGGCTTGGGTAACTTGCTGTTCTCAAATTCCTGCCATATTTCTGGATGGCCACTGAACAAACTGAGGTGAACCTGATCCATGCTGTCACACTTTGGCACGGGGTTGAGTTTCCCCTAACTCGCTTTTTCTCTCTGACTCTTTCAAACACACAAACAAACAACTTCCTCCCTGATATCCCAAATAATGACACACAGGAAGACGGACTATCACACCTGTATAAGCTAATGCAATATGCACATGTATGTGTAAAATCATACGTGCACATTCCTCAGCATCCCTCGTTGTCGTCACCCGTCCCTCACGCTGCAGAAACTGATACTGACGTGGCCGTCACTTTGATAGACATTTAATTATTAACAGCCCAGCAGACAAAAATATTTGTTTCTTTTGCCTCTGAATAAATCTTTATCAAAGAATGAGAATCAAGTGAAACCTGCTCAACAACTGTATTAAACATGCTGCTGTGAGAATATACAATAATGTCACGTAGACCGGAACTTAATGTCTTTTCTGCTTTTATTTTGACATTTTGTGAAATATGTTGAAAATGCTAGATTAGCATCTCTCTGTCAAAGATTCATATTAAATGAGCCATGGATCGATGTTGATCTTGTTACCAAATCGTCCGAGAGTTGAATTCATGGAATTGTGCTCTAACGACAACACCAGTGTGATATTGTCATTTCCTGGTTGAGCAATCACACAAAAAGGCGACGACACACTGTGTTTAAATGGTCTGAGTAGACTGTAGAGGAATGGCGTTTATTATAAAAGGGGAACTTTACAGTGACAACATCAGTGACATCACCAGGTGCCACTATGTCTGTCTTCACATATCAGTCTGTGGCGACGCTCACACACAAACACACACTCTCTGTGTTTTAGGACCAGTCAGACAGCACTGTCCTCCACCTGTCTCCAGTGTTACCTGCCCCAGTCATTACCAGGGTCCCAGTTCCCCACTGTAAGTGCACATGTCAACAGGGAAATTACAGGGCTCACGCACACACATATTTGTTTTGCTTTTAAAAGGGTAATATCCGTCTGCACGCAAGCGATATGTTCATCCCCCCCCGCCCCTCCGCTGCCCTCCTCCTCTTCATCTTCTTTTCTTTTTTGACAAACCCAGAAAGCAAAGCAGGTGAGGTTCAAACGTACAACAGAGAACAGGACAAGGGCAGGGATGATGGACACACACTGGTGGTGTGTGTGTTTGCGTAATGACAAGAGGATAAAGTCAATGCCGACTTTTCCTCAGTGATTACAAGCCACTTTTCAGCTTTGTTCTCCCTCTTGCCGAACTAATTAAGACAGGAGAGTATGTCCAGACGTCTGTGACGAGAACGTCTCTGTCTAGAAATGTGCACAAGACTTGAGATTACAACAAAGTCGCAAGAGTGCACTGACAAGTTTGACGAGAAAGAAAACACACTTCCAAAAGAGAGATGCAAATGGCTTTGACAGAAAAATAAAGATCTGTTTTCACAATATGCCATCAGCTTTTCATTTCACTGGAATCACTTATAGGGGCGGTTTACTGGCAGTGTAAATATGCCACGGTGCATGCCCAAGCAATCAAAGACTACACCTGAGAGTCATCGTGTTTTTCTAAAACTGTCCTTTAATCCTCTGCTCTTTCACCAAGTTGGCTTTGGGTAACCTGAGTGCTCTCTTTCCCTTTTCATCATGATGAGTACAAACAATGACAAACTTTACTTCTCCTCAGGCTGATTGACTCGGTCTTATTGTGGCTCTTATTATGTGTTTTTTCCTGCTGAAAGAGATCACGGCCTTGTGTCTGAATAGATACTGACAGAAGCTTATCAGATGTAGCATCACTGTCATCCTGAAGCAGAAGTGACGTGGACGGCGCTGGACTTGTTTTCACAGCTCAGATAAAAAATGAATGGCTGTTCTTTCATTGGTTATCAACACATGATATTAGTCATTGTATTTTACCTTAAACCGGGCATCAGTGAAACTGGCATGGCCTCAAACAAGAACCAACTCTACCCTTGGCAAAGCAAACATTCACTACACGCACGATGACAAATGCAGTTAGCATTTCCTATAATTTGTGCACCAATCACATCCGTCTTCCGTGTGTGCTGTAATTTCCCTGACTGGATCCTCAATAACATCCTGTTGTCTTAGGACATCTGAGGGGTGGGAGCAGGGGGGACAGGTTGGACTGACCCACCACCACATCACACATGGGACAGGACAGAGCAGAGACTGTTATCCCAGCCCGGGCTAATGACAGCCGAATGAGACAAACAGACAGGAAGCCGTCCTTTGTGATCTCTGTATTTAGAAGCATCCTTATTATTGCTTGTGTATTGTTTTGCCGCTTTGGGATCCCTAGAACTACTATTATTAAGCTGAAAGACTGTGACTCGACTGTGAGTGTCGAGTTCAATGGAAGTTTAGTCAGATATCATAAAAGGGACTGGGGCATCCCCCTCTTATCGCTGATGACAACCTTAGTGATTGAAAAAATAACCGAAATTCCATATTTGAGGCGGAGACAATTAATATAAATTATTTCATAGCAGTTCATGTAGTTGGACCCATTCTGTGTTAGTAAAACCAGAGTTGAGGGTATTTAGAGATTTCTATGATACAAAAGTTTCAGTAATAGCAGAATAAGCTGGAAATTTAGTTGGAAACTTATTCCAAAAAACTAAGATTCAAGCATGACATTACAAGAACCTCTGTTGGAAGACACCGGTCAGAGCTTCAGAGATTTATGAATGAGTTAACCTTGTAGTAACCCTGTGCAGTGAAACACAGCAGGTGGTCATCCTTCTTTGTCCACAGCGACAGAGACAGGTGCTTCCGACCATGAGGGAAAGATCACTGTTGACTTTGGACAATGGAGAACAAAACAAGTGGGGGAGGTCTAATTCATGCATGGACACTTCCAAGTCGAACCCTGCTCTATGTCAAACACACCAAATTGCATGAACCCACCCACTCACATGAGCAAAAAGTCCATATTTCAATGCAAGCACAAACATGCTCCTTCAAACTGTCAGTGTTTTTCCCTCCCCGGATTATTAGGGAAACAGAGGCGCCAGAGGACAATAGCTCTGTGACCCATATCTGAGCCTGACATAGGCAAACAGGAAGAGATCCCCTTTGCATTGAGGGGTATTCCTGACTCCAACCTAAGGAAGAGGAGAAGAATGGAGTTAGGGGGAAGGGGAGGCAGAGATCTTCTTCTGACCCTTAAAATTCACCTACCGACATTTTCAATAGCAAAAGTTCACCTTACAGTTACAGAGAAAAACACAGCACACCTTATGAGTGTTTTGTTTTTTCACCAAAACTCAACTTTCTCCACTTTCCCCCGTGCATTCACCCACAAGATGATCCCTCTAAGATATGACGTGGTTGGCGTGACAGCTCTGACACACTTCACAAGTTAAATCTGAAAGTAACAACACTTTGGAATCTCCTGGAAGACATCTGATGGCCTGATGAGCCGTGGCATCCAAACAATGTGTTTCCTTTTTGGTTTAGAAACACTGGCGTGTAATTAAACCTGTCTGAAGGCTCTTATCTGCATAGCTGTAGAATGACATACAGTCACAATGTGGCATCGCAGAAGAACACAACACATACAGCAAGAATAGTGTCTGTACACATCATAGACTACTGCTGAAAGTATAAAATAAATGAAACCAAAAAAAAAAAAAAAATCCAAAATCAGACATTCATTCTTGAAGAAACTCTTCACATTGATCATCCACCTCAGTGGATCCATTCATTTCCATGACTTATGGGGTACTTCAGTGTGACTTATCTTGTACTATCAATCATTGTGTAAGAGTAGGTGCCGGTGGTAATGATGGGCAAACCAGGATTGATTAAGTAAGCAAAGAGAGGAAAGAGGAAGAGGAGGATGATTAGCAGAAAGAAAGACGAGTGAAGGGTTGACCTTGCTCCTTTTCTGTCACGTGGATAATAGCGGTGATGGAGACTCTCAGTGAACTCAGGTAACCTTTAACTAGAGGTGCAACAATACTATTTAAAACTTCAGTAGTGTACGGTACCATTATGTGTTTTGTCATAGCTTTAGTCCTATTTTTTTGTGACAAAAGTCTTTTTTAATTTCACAATAAAGACACATGATTGTATCTTAATGTTTATTTTCTGTTCTGATTCATTATGAGCTTTAGTCCTTTTACATCAGCTGTGTTTTTATTGATCGAATCAGATGAATAAAAACTTGACTGAACATCACAGAGAAATGAATCACCATGCGGTCAGAACTACTGATAGACACATGAAGTGTTTTACAGTAATTCAAATGTAAGAGAGTGAAACTTCTATAGAATCTACAGAACATCCTGTTTTTAGATCACATCAGATAGACACCTATCAAAATGTTGTTGGACCACACCCATCTTCAAAGTCGGCCTTCAGTTTGATCTCAGTTGTTTTGTAACTCTGTCTTTCCTGGCTGTGATGTTATCGTGGTGACTAAATCTGCCCATAAACAAATGCACAGACAGACACCTGTCAAGAAATATAAACCACCACTGTGGCAAATGTTAGTACAGAGCTTTTCTCTAGAACCTCATTTTGTCATGACGCACACACACACACACGTCATCTTCGAAATATTGGTTAACAATGAGAAGTTTGGAAATTGTCTTTCAAGTTAAGTAAAAAGTAAAATTTATTTGTGTGGTGCTTTTCACAGACAAAACAGTCACAAAGTGCTTCACAGTGGCGGGATTGTTAAAAAAAAACTAAAAACTACTAAAAACACGATATAGTGGCGAACTACACAATCTTCAGTGTCTTTTTTTTTTAGCTGTAGATGTAAAGAGCATGGACATCATGTTAATCAGAAGGTTAATTGATCTTTGACTTTTTAATCCAGCAATTTTATAGGCAAATTAAATCAGTTTTAATTAATGAATTAATGAACTGTATTAATGACAGCTCTCATATAAATACACACACACAGACACACACATGTATGCGTGTGTATGTGTGTCTACACATGTGTCTACTCACACATATACTTATGTATAGCCTATATGTACATATACATATATAATGTGCGTGTGCATGGATATGTTGTTTACGTATATACATATTTTAATAGGACAGTGCTACATGAAAGTAGAACTCATTAGGTTGAACTATTAGTTTATTGCCCATCACAGACAACTTAAATCATCCATGTTAAAACTGAACTTAACGATGAAAGACTGACGCTCATTAAATTCTTGAATGTGATGCTCAGCCTCGTTCAATTAAATGAGCAATTACTCCCACAGGGAAGGAGTTAACAAGCTTAGCCGGTGCACTCTGCCCGTCATTACTCAACCTGCCCTATCTGTTCCGTCAACAGAGGGCGCTGTGACACCTGAGCTGCTCAGCAGCAGCCAGTGTTATTCTCTTTAAAGTGCTTGTTGACTGTGAGTTAGCGGGTCATCTCCTCTGCCCAAACCATCAGCGCTTTTGGGTTGATGTTTTACAGCATCCAGAGAGTCGTTTCAAAACCTCTTATTAACTCTCTGAGACAACATTTTTTGTTACGCAATTCCCGAAAACTGACCTCCAAAATGTCCTTTCAGTATCCGCAGGCTTACCGTGACGAGGCAGTTGTAAGTAAATACAGCTAGCTGACTAGCCTAGCGTGCTAACAAGCCGGGATGCTTAATCATCACGCTTTTTCATTCATTGAAACGAGCGTCTGCTTTGTTAGCATGCTAGTTAGCTTAGCATGCTCTTGCACCCCAGACCTACATTGTTGACAAATGCACACACAGTCGTTTCCAGGTTGACGGAAACGCTATGTAAAGCACGTATTACGCTTCTTAGCTAATATTTTCCTAATTGTGTGGTTATTATTGCCAAGCAGCCTGGACGGGCAGTTTGGTAGCACAAATTATGTGTGTGTGTTTTTTTAATATATTTTTTTTTGGATGCCACACCCAACTAGTCAACATTTTAACACCTGTCAACACTGTCACTTCTCAGGTGGATGACTATCATGGCTGCAAAGTACCAGATCCATACAGCTGGCTGGAGGACCCGGACAGTGAAAAGACACAGGTAAATCTTAATCATCTTTGAAATCACACTCATTTATTACAAACTACTGTGTTTATCTGTAATAGGTCTTTATAATAACAATCTAGTTTTACAATTAAAGTCTTATGATTATTTTATTGAATAAGATGGTGAATTTTGCCAGTGTGATTTCAAAATATTGGACATGATTGTATTATGCCCCCATGCACTAGAAAGTAAAGTGCACGAGGATGTGGCACATTTTGCTTTTATCACCTAGGGACTGTTCCAAGAAGCCGACTTAGTGATCCAGATAATTTCGCTGACTAAAACCAATAACGCCCCTCCAGTCTGGCACATGATGTAAAAACAGATGTTCTGATTTTACTCAGCAAAAGTACTCAGATCGATACGCCAGTTTCTTGGAACTGACTGTGGAATCAATACGATTACAAGTACGGTGACGTGTGAAACTACTGTATGAAGGTTTTGGTTTTTTGTCGCCCTCTGCCAGGCCTTTGTCAACTCTCAGAACCAGCTGACGTTGCCATTCTTGGAGCGATGTGAGGTGCGAGACCTGTTCAAGGAACGTATGACGGAGTTGTATGACTATCCCAAATACAGCTGTCCTTTTAAGAGGGGGAGCAGGTGAGGCACGGCACATTAGAAACATGTCTCAGTTGCTTGTTTACTTATGAAATCACAGCTGTAATAAAAATCCTACTTTGCTTTCTTGAACCCAGTTGGTCTAGTGTCAAACTGTTTTTATTTCCCTAATAAGTTTTTCTAGTAACACTACACCTTCGAAGCTCTTTCACTGGAATCATTTGTCTTTTTATATCCAGGTACTTTCACTTCTACAACACAGGCCTCCAGAACCAGAGTGTAATGTATGTGCAGGAGAGCCTGGACGCTGAGCCCACAGTCTTCTTGGATCCAAACACATTTTCTGATGACGGGACAGTTGCCCTGCGAGGTATTTAAAAATGAGCTTGCACTGTATTATATTACTTCATCTGCTGTTGGCATCCCTACGTACAAGCAGAAGCACATCCTTTCTTAACACCTCTAACACCCTGACATTCAATTCAATTCAGTTTTATTTATATAGCGCCAAATCATAAAAATATTTATATCAAGCCACTTTGCATAAGAAGCCCAACATTTCCACAATGAGGAACCGCTTGGCGACAATGGAGAGGAAAAACTCCCTTTAACAGGAAGAAACCTCCAGCAGAACCAGGCTCAGAGTGGACGGTCACCTGCCTCGACCGGCTGGGGTGAAATGAAAACAGAGAAGAGAGAAAGAGAAGAGACAGAAGAAAGGGAGGCGAAGAGGACGGGGAAGAGGGGGAGAAAGAAAAGAGGGAGACCAGGGCGAGACAGTAAAGACAACATATTTATAAGTAGTTCTTAAAGCAAAAATATCATTACCATTA
Organism: Polydactylus sextarius; assembly: GCA_016801845.1. NCBI lineage: Eukaryota > Metazoa > Chordata > Actinopteri > Polynemidae > Polydactylus > Polydactylus sextarius. The sequence goes on from CM028918.1 coordinate 10,520,649, forward strand.
CAAGAACAACAACAACAATAATAATAATAATAATCATTATCATGTTGTCATCAATAGCGTAGAATCTGTATCCAAACGATCTGGAGTCAAAGCAATGTAATATATTGATATAAAGACATGGAGTGTGAGGGAGAGACGGGGAGAGGAGGTGCAGTGTGTTGTCAGAGTTCCCCAGCAGTCTAATGCTATAGCAGCTTAACTAAAGGATGGATCCTTAACTATAAGCTTTATCATAAAGGAAGATTTCTAGTCTAACCTTAAATGCAGAAAGTGTGTTTGCCTCCTGCACCCAAACTGGGAGCTAGTTCCATAAAAGAGGAGCCCTATGGAACCAGGAACATGTCTAACTGACACTTGCATGTCCTCACTCTTTGTCTTATCATCTTAATATCACTTTAAATTCTACTTGCTTTGCTCAATACTCCTCAAATTAATAGCTAAAAATGTTACTCACTATTGTAATAAATTGCTTAATTTTGAATCTCTGATGTCTAAAAGTAGTTAGCCGATTACAGCATCCACATTGTCAGCGAAAAATTGATGTTAACTTCCTTGTTGAGTTTGTTAGTGATCTCTTTCTGTTCCTCCTATTTAAGGCTATGCTTTCTCTGAGGATGGAGAATATCTGGCGTATGGCACCAGCGCCAGCGGGTCCGACTGGGTTGAGATCCGTTTCCTGCGGGTCGAAGGGGCTGAGCCTCTGAAGGACCACCTGGAGCGAGTCAAGTTTAGCTGCATGTCCTGGACCCATGATGGGAAAGGACTTTTCTACAACTCCTACCCTGAACAAGAGGGCAAGAGTGACGGTGAGGTCAAAATAGTAAAAATATCTTGGGGCTCAGATGTTCTAAAATCCTAAATCTTGTTGCTGGTGCAGAAATTTCAAACTATTCGGTAACGTTCAACAATTAAAAAAAATGGGTGACCCAAAAGATGAAATAGAAAACCTCTGAAAGAAGATATCAGCCTGTCTCTTCTTTTTTTTTTTTTTTTTTAATATGACAGATTTGTTTGTCAAATGACAGCTTTGTCATCCTCTGTCCTCATATGTGTTTGTTTTAATAAGAATGTTGGCCAACATGATGTCAGGATAAACAGCTGGGATTTCACTACATGGCTGCAGCGCTTGAGTGCTTTTTTTTTTTGGCACCAAAGCTGAACAAACAGAAAATATGCTGATGTTGTTTTGCTGTCATTTCTGGTCACGCTGTTGTCTCATCTGAGTCAGAGTTTCACTCTGAGTGGGACTCGGCTCCACCAAACACACACACCAACAGTCACAGGCGCTGCGAACCAGGGAACCTTTACAAAGGAACACATTCGTGTATTGAGGTTAACTTTCCGTTATCTGGTTGCTGTACACTTTAAAACTGTGGTCTTGCTAAGTGGTTATAATAAGCAGATTACCATTTAACTTAGTTAACTTAGTAACTTTTTTTTCCTTGCTGAATCAATGGAACAATAAATGTAAGTAAAAGGTAATGGGACCCCTGCAGGAGAACTCAGTTATAGCAACATTTAAAAGTGATTGCCTAAATCCAATACCTTGCATATCCTTGACTTTCATGTAGAGTCAATTATTATTATTATTATTATTATTATTTTTTTTTATTTCTTATTGTCATTGAGAAGCAGTAATGAAATTAAACCATGTTGTCTCCTTCAGGCACTGAAACCTCCACCAACCTTCACCAGAAGTTGTATTTCCACGTCCTGGGAACTCCGCAGTCTGAGGACGTGTTGTGTGCCGAGTTTCCTGATCACCCCAAGTGGATGAGTGGAGCTGAGGTATGAACGAATGAGTATCTTGCTTTAAAAAAAATAATGGTAATAAATTAGCAAGTGCCCTTATGTTCGTTGATATTCTGATGCGTTTTAATGACTCATTGTGCACTGTAGGTATCAGACGATGGCCGATATGTGCTGCTGTCCATCAGGGAAGGTTGTGATCCAGTCAACAGACTGTGGTATTGTGACCTTCAGACCACTCCTCAGGGTATTACAGGTATGTTCTGTGTATTTATGCACCAGGCCTATGAACTATGTAACTGAGCTTCTTTATAGGATTAAAATACACGTCTCCTTATGCTCAGGACTTTTGCCATGGGTGAAGCTAATCGACAACTTTGACGCCGAGTACGAGTATGTGACCAACGAGGGCACGTTGTTCACATTCAAGACCAACCTCGACGCCCCTCGCTACCGCCTCATCAACATCGACTTCGCCTCTCCGGCTCAGAGCAACTGGAACGAACTCATCCCTCAACACGACAAGGACGTCATTGGTCAGCCGCTGCGTCACTCACGTGAACAGTTTTACGAAAATAACACGAAAATTTTAACTCCTTAACCCGCCACATCTGCTTTTGCCACATCTCTCCCACAGTATTCGCCACCTGTACGTACTCCAGCTACCTGTTCGTGTGTTTCCTCCACGACGTGAAGAACGTGTTGAAAATGTACCGTCTGAGCTCAGGGGAGGAGCTGAGGACCTTCCCTCTGGACGTCGGCTCCGTGGTGGGCTTCACAGGACGGAGGCGGGACTCTGAGATCTTCTATTATTTCACCTCTTTCCTCTCTCCAGGTAAGAGGTCATGAAATACGGTCTACAGCTGTTCGTTTTTTGTAGCTATATAGATGCTATGTCACAAATAATTCTAAGACTGTTCCACTTTTCACTTAAAGTGATGGTCCAGGGTCTATTTCACCATGCATACTGGTCGAACACCGCGTCACAAGCTATTTTGCGTTGGTCAAAGTAATATCGAGTTTGACTGTCTTTTGTTATTACAACCAAATAGCTAACAATGAAAGTAAGTGGGGCCACCAGCCAAACGTATCTAAATTATTATTTTTTAAGCACTAATAAAGCTCAAAATATCAGTTCACTTCGGCAGTAGCATGAATAGATTCCCTACACGTAAACCAAAGTGCTGATGACTTAAGTAAATGTACCAAGTGTTTATTATAAATACTGTTTTTACCGTCCATGAGAAGCAAGGAAAATGACAAATCTGCTGATGTAAAACAACATGAAGCGTGTGGGAAGAAATAATGAGTAATATTATAGTAAAATTAGTCACACAAAAGCTTGAGTGATCAAGTATTCTTTTGATTTGGTATACTTGTATCTTGCTCTATACAATTGGTTTAATGTCCGTGTTTCATATCAGAAGTTCAAAAATACATTGTGCCCTCACACATATTGTCAAAGGAATTTAGAAATACTAGAGCAAATAAAAAGATGATTTTCTTTCTTCTGTCCAGCCATCATTTACCACTGCGACCTGACTAAGGAGCCGCTTCAGCCCCACATCTTCAGAGAGGTCACCGTCAAAGGCTTCAACCCCTCCGACTACCAGACCACCCAGGTAACTACTATACTGCTGCTTCATTTCATCGTGTTGTATTTGCACGATTCCCTTTTTTTTCCCCTGGCAGAACGCTCCTCTGCCGTCTCACAGTCATTTCAGGTAAAACATTAACGTCACGTTGTTCACGGAAGTTGACCTTGAACCAGTTTAAAAACACCGACCCAGTGTGCGACAGGAATTAATCGAGCTGAAGAAAAGAAAAACGTCAGATGATGTTGGATCAGAATAAATCTATCTCAGTCTGTTGAAACATTTTGTTTTGTTGAAGCATTTTTTTTTTTTATATAAATTGGCAAAAGTCACGACTTATTGCTGTCAAACAGATTTTTAATATAACATTTATTTTTTTCTTCAAAATAAAGGCACTCGAGCTTCTGGCACAACAGTGTCTATAAATCACATTTATTACTTTATTCCTACTGAGGACAGTGACTGCAGGAATAATATTGATGTTATTTAATATCGTAAAAGTTCAAATAAACAAGCAAAGGACAGGATTTTATCTCCCTCTGTTCTGACTCAGTCACAAAGACAGATGAAGATTAAGCCATAGCTTTATTGTCCTTGAACAGCTCCTGGCTCTGTTTCCGGTCCTGACAGTCCGCCTTTCTCCGTGTGCTCCTGGTTTTTTTTTTGCCAGATTTTCTATCCCTCCAAGGACGGCACTCAAATCCCCATGTTTATCGTACACAAGAAGGGCATCAAATTGGACGGTTCCCATCCGGGTTTTCTCTACGGTTACGGAGGCTTTAACATCTCCATCACTCCGAGCTACAGCGTCTCCCGCCTCATCTTCGTCAGACATCTCGGCGGAGTCCTGGCCGTCGCCAACATCAGAGGGGGAGGAGAATACGGGGAGACCTGGCACAAAGGTGAGAGGAAACGCGGGGAACGACACGCGCAGCTATCAATCCGATCATGTAAACAAGCTTCGTTTTACAGGAAGCACGTCTCCCTTGGCCTTGGATAATGTGGTTTTGTCATTCAAATGAGGTGAAGCGTGTAATAGGATAAACGAGAAGAAATAAGTGATGTTGATGCAGTTTTTTTTCCTTTTTTTTTTTTAGCAGCTGGTGTGTAGCTTTCACTTTTAGCGGACGAAAGTATCAATCTCTTTCTTCTCATTAGTTTTAAACGATTAAATGATTCATAGTTTTTTTTTTTTTTTTTCCCTACTAGCTGGTATGTTGGCCAGCAAGCAGAACTGCTTCACAGACTTCCAGTGTGCAGCTGAATATCTCATCAAGGAGGGATACACTTCTCCTTCCAAACTGACTATAAATGGAGGCTCCAACGGTGGTCTGCTTGTAGGTATGTGTGCTGCTGGCTGAAGTTCAACACTAACAAGCTTTAGCTGCACAGTCATTTAGTCACTGGTGTCTCTGACTCTCTCTTTCTGTTTGTGTGTGTGTTTCCTGTCCCAGCGGCCTGCGTGAACCAGCGGCCCGAGCTGTTCGGCTGCGCTGTAGCTCAGGTGGGCGTCATGGACATGCTGAAATTCCACAAGTTCACCATCGGACACGCCTGGACCACAGACTTCGGCTGTTCGGAAAACAAAGAGCAGTTTGAGTGGCTCATCAAGTGCGTAGATTTCGTTTGATTACCTCAGTGGTTCGATTGTCTCTTGTCAGAAAGTCTGTGGAAAATGTGACCAGAAGAACTTGAGATTGAGATCAAACTCCAGCTCAATATGTGGGCTGAAAAATAATGAGTTCAATTAGAAAGAATAATAAACTGATTGAGAGAAAAGATTCTTTGTAACATATGTTGGTGAGTGTTTTAAATTATAAGAGTAGAGTTAAAACTTCGTTGTTGAAAACTTGAACCAACATGCAGCTTGTTTCTGTTTTCTACACATGCTGATGTGTGGCCTCTCACTTCCTTCTCCTCCTCCTCCCCCCCCCCCCCCCTCTGTGTCCCAGATATTCTCCACTTCATAACATCCGCATCCCAGAAGACAATGGGGTCCAGTACCCAGCGGTCCTCCTGCTCACAGGGGACCACGATGACCGTGTGGTGCCGCTGCACTCTCTCAAATACATCGCCACCCTCCAGCACATCGTCGGCCGCAGCTCCAAGCAGACGAACCCACTTTTCATCCTCGTGGACACAAAGTCGGGCCACGGTGCCGGCAAGCCCACCAGCAAAGTCATCCAGGAAGTGGCCGACACCTACGCTTTTATCGCTCGCTGTCTCAACATCTCCTGGGTGAAATAACCAGTTTGTTGCTGACTTTTGTTCTTTTTTTTTTTTTTTTTTTTCTCTTCAGTTTTCATTTTTGGAATACTGTTCACATATTCTTTATAACTCAACACCAACCCTTAGTACAGGATAATTCATGTTTACCATCATAAGATCTTTTTACAACACCTCCTCCTCTAAGGCCATGTTCGTAGTCCTGCTGTAAAGAAGAATGACTACATTATCAGTGATGGGTGTGTGTGTGTATGAAGGGAGAGGCTACTTTACAATATGGTTACAATAATCATCCAATCAGCCGTTATAGTCATGAGGTCACAGTGGAAAAGGTTCGTCTGAAGATCGTTTCTGCGTCCTCCGGGTGCTCCACCTCGATGCATTATTATTTATTTTTGTTTTTTGTGTTTGAGCGCAGAGTTAAAAGTTTGTCGAGGTGATCTTAGCTCGTGCGAGTCTGACGAGATACTGTTGTGCAAATTGTGTGATGCTGCCAGCAGACAGTGTTGCTGTGGATGTGAGTGCAGAAAGTTGCACAGAAAAAAAAAAACAGGAAAAGGAAAAGAGAAACACTTCGTTCATGGGTGTTGGAGTACGAGTGTGTTTCAATGTCAGTCTCTACATTTCTTTCAGACTGATGATGATGATGATGATTTCTACCTCTTGACATGTGCTGATTGTTTACCTTTTAAAGGGAACAAAACAATGCCACAGCTACAATAAACAACTTTTTAAACAGTGATTTATGCCCGTTCATTCATTCATCCAATGCAGTTCCTTACGTATGTATGTATTTATATATATATGCATGTAACACCTATACATATATATGTATATATGTTACATGTGTACAAGTCTACAAATATATGCATATACATATAAATATATTTTATATATTTATTTAGAACAATATATTTGATAACTGATAAGTTGAGGATTCAAGATAACGAGACATTTTTTTTGCCTGAGTTAGTAAAAATATAACCATATTTTTAATGCATTTTCTTTATTTATTGATATTGATTTAAACTGTATAAATTATTTTAACTATTTATTTCCTGTCGTGGCTCCTGTTTTATAAAACTATTGGAAGTGAGAGGTTTTGAACTGGTTCTTCTTTCCACTGTGTAAATGTCGCCCATCGTCCACCAGGGGGCAGTCACACTGGAAATGACCAGCACGTGCAGCAGGAGCAGAAAATGAGGGTGGTCTGATACTGGGCCCCATGTTGGGTTACTCAACATACATATTGTGTGTTGAAGAACTTCTCTAATGTTCTACTTTTGTGTTGAGAAAAAAAAAAATTGACTTATTTAATAATGAAGTTCCTGCTAAAACATAATGTGTCAATGTGACTAATGTGTGTTTGTCAAAGTCTTTTTAAAAGTGAAATTATTTTTTTTTCCAAGGCACCACATGAGAAAAGACCAATAAAATCCCACAGGTTTGATGTAGTTAGTTTATTTTTTTATTTTTTTAAATATACAACTTCAGTTTGATCTTATTGTGTAAATCAGCATCAAACCATCACATCTGCAAATATCCTGCGATGAAATACACTGACAAATAGAAAAAGTTCTTACAAAACAATCTGCTTTAACTTGTATCTTTCTTCGCTTGTCACGTTTTCATTCTTAACTCAAACATTAACTTGTCCATCATTCATCATCAATCATATTCTACAATCACGATGAGAAAATGTTGTCAGGCCCAAACATCAGCGACTAACACTCATCTGGTTGTTTCTCTTTGTTCCTTATAAATAAACTTATATTTATATACTTATATAAATTTAAAAAAAATTCTTTGCATTGAAAGGTTTGTTATGTTTCAAAGCATCAAGAACCGAGAGCAAAAAGATTCTTCTTCTTCTTTTTTCATTTTAATCAACATTTAAAAACTTTTTTAATTCTTTCATTTGAAGATAAACTTTAATTGACATTGAAACTTAATATTTTTTCATGGTAATAAATGAAACACACACACACACATATATATTTATACATATGTAAATTTTGATCATGATGATCATCAATTTTCCCACAAAGTGTTTCATACTTACATACATTTTTATAAAAAGTATCAAGATTCTTAACTATGACAAAAATTAGTAGTAAATTAAATTAAAGTAAATCACTTCTGGGTAAACAAAATTTGTAACTAAAAACGGTGCAGCACATAAACCTGTTTCTTACACGAGAATCTAAACGTCTTTGTAGTTTTTCTCAGCTTCTGAGTGAGAAACAGACAAATTCCTGACGTGTGAAGCCAAAAACCAGACAGACAATTCATACAAAATTTTCTAGGTTTTATATTTTCTAAATAAACTCACTTTGTGCACATCTAAAAGAATGATTTTTTATTTTATTTTATACCATATCTCAAACTAAAAATGTGCTCGCTTTAACAATGAGTTGTGTTAGCTCAGTTTCACTTTTTTTTCCTGCCACCAACTTTAGTTTTGATAAAACAAACCAACTAAAACTAAACATTGGAGCTATAGAGATACAACAATTGACGATTATATAAATGACATGTACAGCTTGAAAATATATAATGTTCGAAAAACAGGTAATCAAACTAAATTTTAAAGGGAGAAATCAGTAACTTTTTCTTAACCTCCTTTAGAGTGAATCAAAGTGTTTGCATATATATATATATATATATATATATATATATATATTCTGTCCAACAAGTTCTACAAAGTCTGGAAAATCAAAGTTGATCAGAGAGATGAAATGACAGGCTGATGACAAACATGATCTATGATATAAATAATGAGTAGTTTTATAGTTTGATCTCCACTTTGAATGAAAACATCAACGAATTCACCCTTATTCATCCAATCAAACAGAAACAATTTATGTACATATTAACACGTGTATGTGCGTGCGCGCGCGCGTGTGTGTGAGAGAGAGTGAGCAGCGAGCCACCAGGTGGCGCTTGGTTTCTTTATTTATTGGAGCCCTTCAGGCCCATAGTGAAGCTGTAAGAAGTGTGTGAACTGTCCCAAGTCACGAACCGGTTCTGGAAAAAAAAAAAGTTAATTTCCTGAACCTGATTTCACCAGAAACATCGAAACACAAACCAGCTGGAGCCACTGAAGTACATGTCACACTCCCTTTATAAATCATATTACATGAAATATAACTACATATCAGTTACGACCGAACACATAAATTAGTTTATACATTTGTTTAAAATGATTTTTTAAAAATAAATATTCTTATCAAAGTTTATCTCAGGCACGTCTCGTTAAAGTGGTGGTTACGGGTCCTAATTTCTGATTGGCTGACACATTTGAAGAAGGTCTAAAGTATCCAATCAGCACACACCCTGTGACCAGACTGAAATATAAATGCGCCTAAACGGAAATCGCCGCTCAGTCACCGAGGAGGCACTATATGACTCGGCGGAAGAGTAATAATTAAACACTAAACTGCACTAAATAATATAAGTGAAGTTGATTTAATGGTAATAATTTGTTGTTGTTGTTGTTGTTGTTGTTGTTGTTGTTTTAAACGTGCGTCTGAAAAGCATCAACTGTTCAATGACAACAAACTTTTACTTTCTTTATTTTTTAAAAATATTGAGTTTAAGTTAAAGTTACTTCCTACAAATAATAACGTGATGTGATTGGTGAGTGGACGCTTTACACCTCCTTATTGGAATAAAAATTTTCAATAAAAAAAAAACACCGACAAACATTTGAATAAGTTAGATTTTTGATTATTGATATCGTCTTTTCCTTAGAAAGAAATAATTCACGTTTAGTGTCGAAGTGGATCTGAGTTATTAAATGACTTCGAGCCTGCACTTGACAAAGTCCCATGACAAAAATCAAAATGTGATTTCTGTCTTGCTCTTTTTTTTCTTGTTCTTTTTCTTCCACAGTCTCCGGCTTGTTTTGTGTTTAAATCATATGTCAATGTTATTTATTATATCTGGCATTTATACTTGACAGAAAATGCTTTTTTTTGTCGCTTTAGTGGAAAAGTTTCTCATTTATTTGGTGAAACAGCCAAAGAACATCTATCAATCTGTCTGTCTACAAACCTCCCTACTGACTTCTCGTTGCTGCAGAAACAAGATGTTTAAGAAAGCATCGTCAGGCTTTTATTTTATTTATGTTCTTTTTTTTTTATTATGAAACATCTTGTAGCCTGGTTTGAGATGGAACCAACAAGAACTCATGGAATTTAAAAGTGATTGTTTGTAGTAAACCTAGAGGTGGCGCTATTATTTCAATTCAGTCCTCTGTTCTTTGGTCTTATCAGTTCCCAATCACTGATCTGGAGCCAGTTCAGTTGCACTACTCAATCAGGGCTCAAGGTAGAGTGAGTGAAGGGCAGATGCCTGATCAGTAGAGGAGGTTTGAGGTTGCTGAGGTGGATTATTTCGTGGGTAATATTAAAACTAAGTGAAAACCTCCCTCCCCTCTCTTTTATGTGTGATCAGATAGAATTACTGATGGTGCAGTTTTACTAAAAGGGGAAAAAAAAGTCTAGTTGCTCCTGGTTTTTTGAAAGGAGGATGAGAAAGTGGGTGGGGCATGTGAGGTATGGATCTTTATCAACAAGAGGCAGAGAGGTGGGGGAGGCTGGAAACAAGGAACAAGACTTTGACTAGATGCCACATGGTTTGAGGAGCAATGATCAGCTTTGAAAACATGCAGGAGACTGGATTCACCACTGACTCTTCGTTATCTCGGATATTCTCCAACATGAAACATGAGCGTCTGTTGCAGCCAAATGTTCTCCCTAATTTAAGTTTAAGTGGATTTTTATATGACCTTTTGAGCTGAAACCAAACCAAACCAAACAAAAACAGCCGTTTGTGTTGTGTGGAAGCTTGTGGGAGACTGAGATGAGGACAACAAATATTTCTAATGTATGGAGCGTTTTGGAGATGATTGTGCAACAGACTCACATCAACAACAACATCAGCAACAATCTGTTGGTTCACTTTGAGCCATTTAAAACAAATCTGCCTGCGTCTCACGCTGCTGCCGCCGCTGCTGCCGCAGCTTATGTTACAGTGTCACTATAAAATATTCATCCATGGAAAATCTCTTTGATTCCAGTCGCTCGTTTGGCTTAAAGTCAACCTCAACATGTAACTCAAACTAGAGCGTCTCAGACTTCATCTCAGACTCAACTCTTTACCTTCCTACACGGACGTTTTTTTTCTTTTTTCTTCTTCCTTTTTTTATTGAGGGAAACCTGTGAGAAAAAAAGGGTTTGATCTTCTCTGTGCCATCTCATTCATTCATTCATTCACTCACTCACAGAAGAATTAAACACCAGTATGTCCGCTCCTTCTCCAACAGGTGAGTCGCATTTTTTTTTTTTTTTTTATTTTTATGTTTCGCTCACAAATAATAACGGCAACAACAACAATAATAATAACGATCGTCACTGAGAGCCACGTGAAGTTGCTCAACCTGTTTTTTCGTTGACCTGAAACGACCGGTTTTCAACAAGACGACAAAAGTGATTGATCGGTTCTTTTTTATCGAACACGTTCAATAAAGTTCAGGACGTTAGAGAGGCGCGCACGTGCTCAAATTGAAGCCCATAATTTATAAAACATATGTATGCACGTGTACATATCATATCTAATCCTTCAGGTAGTTTATAGAAAGAAATAATGAAAATGAAAAAGGAAAATAACAATAAGAGAAATGGTATCAATCTTTGACTTCCTGAAAGTTAATGTAAGAATATGAGAGAAAAACCGACGTGATCTGTTTAGGTTCCAAGCTTCATTTGTATGTGATCAATAACACCAACAATAAACAAAGAGAGTCTAATCTATTAAAAAAAGAGAAGTAAATGATGTTGATGAATGAGTCTACTGACCTGTCGGATCCTTGTAGACAAGTGAGAAGAAAATCGAAATACATTTTTAAGAAAAAGAAGATGAATTGTAGAGATGTAAGCGGATATTTGGTTCCATTAAGCGCATTTTTTTTTTTTTTTGGCGCACCGGCTCCAGAAGCGCTTCTTCTCCAGCACCCCTCCTCCTCTCCCTTACTGACGTCACCGATGTTTCATTCAGATATTTTCTCCCTGTTTACTCCTTCTGGAGGAATCCGTCGACACGAATAGAAACATCAAAAAACACGTGTTAAAACTTTTTTTTTTAAGGTTTAATTCTAGTGATTTTGTGTGCGTGTGTGTGACCAATCAAGAATGATACATGTGTAAATTCCTGTGCTCTGATCAAGAAGTAGTGACAAGAAAAAGAAAAAAAAAACTAGTCTACAAACTTTAAAAATAAAATAAAATAAAATAAAAATTAAACTAAATATTTTGGAGAAATATTTTTTTTGTACCCGCACAGATATTAAAAAAAAAATCTGAGATTGCAAAGATTTAATAGTTTCTTTGATAAACAAAACGAAAAAAAAAAGATGGTCACATCTACAATCAATTATGGAGCACGTGCTTACAAGTGAGATTTTATGAGACTTGTTCAATGAATGAACAAATTTTTCGTTGATTCAAAATCTCTTTTAACGAAATCTGATGTTGTATCAAAAGACAAGTTGGTTAAAATGTAACAATATTGATTTTTTGTTTTGTTTTAAATCTATAATAACTTGAGGAAGAAATCTAAAAGAATTGAAAGTTTGGCCTGTGGTTAGGATTTGAAAAAGAAAGAAGAAAATAATCACCTTTTTGACCACCATTTGATAGATCCATATTCTTTAGTTCCTGAAAAAAACAACTTTTGAGTGTGTAGATGAGCTGCTTTACTTTGCCAACACTGTTTACACTTCCTTCTGGAGGATGGAACAAGTGAAAGGTTGGTGGGCTGGAATGCATGAAGTTAGCGACAAATAACAACCCCCCCACCTTAAAAAACGTAGAAAAGAGAGAGAGAGAGAGAGAGACGAACTCAATGAACCTCTTTGAACTGCATTGACAGCAACGCAGGGTAAAAGGCAAATTTCCTCTGGGAGCCTACAGGGTGAGGAGTGGGGGTTGGGTGGGGTTAGCTGGGGTGAGGGAGTCCAAAGTCTGCTCAGAAGAGTCGGTATTCAAGCAGCTCAGGAATTTGCATGAGTTGGTGAAGTGAAATGATCTTAATATCTTATTTTGGAGTCAAGAGGAAGAGTCTCTCTTGAGCCTGCAGTAGATGAGACTCATGATTTAGATTTTGCAAAAATGATTAAAACAAGGTTACAAAAGTTTGGGTCTTTGGGTTTTAAAGAAGAATCACATGGACTTTTTTTTTTTTAAGTTAACATCATCTATGATCACCTATCACCACCAGATCTTCACCCATCATATTTTATTAAACGATTTAAGTGGATAAATGTGTTAAAAAGTTAGTGTTTGCTGTGATTCTGAATGTGAACAGCAGCAGAAACACGTCCACAATAACTTATCACAATTCTATGTATTTTAGATATGATATATGATATATAAATATAATATATTTTGTATGTTGTAAATCTGTCCAGATGTCATCATTAAACCAAACCAGATAAAAACCTACACATTATAAATCTAAATTAAATTTCATAGCAGATAGATTAATATTGCCCTAAAAGGCTTCCCACCAGCACGTTCGTGTGGCAAATTATCAGTTACACTTACAAGTTATTCACTTTTATCTGTATATTCTATAATGCTACATTATATACAATGTAACAGAGATGAAAAAGCTAATCAAATTTAGATTTACATGTTATTATTACCAAATTAAATCAAGTTATCAGACTAACTTTATCATAACTGTGTCAACAAAAAGGTATTTTGATGGTAAAAAACTGCAAACTGTTACATAAAAAGTTACAATTTTCATATATATATATATATATATATATATATTGTCAAACAGAAAGGAAAAGGGTAAGTTTGTCTTGAAGTTTAAGCAAAACTGAAAGTACACTGTTGGCACAAGTAAAAAAAAAAGTTGTGCAACAAATATGAGATCATCAACTTTTCTGCAGAACTTCATACAAAAAGTTCCTGTTTTTTTTTTTTTTTTTTTTTTTTTTGGTGTTGTAGACACGCCACAAATCAGTGGAAGTAAAAAAAACAAACAAAAATATAAAACAATATAAATATAAAAAGCTACTTTTCTTTCTTCCCCGCGAGTGCAAAACAAAAAGGAAATCAGACTGATGTGAAGTTGAAAGTTTAATAAAACAATCTTATCACATAACATTGCTGCTGATTAGAAGAAACAAACATGTCAAACATGTTGTGTGTGAAACGTGTTATTGTCTAAACATTTTTTAAACTCATTTTCTATGAGATTGGCTCCTCAACAAACCAGTCGTGGGAGAAAAAAAAACAAACAACAACAAAAACAAGTTGAAACTATATAAAGTGTAACTTCTAGTTGGTGTTAAAACAATTAGAAAGACACCAAGTTGTATTTTCAGTAAACTATTAATAGAGAAATAGCTTCTTGCCTCATAGAAGCAACATAAGTTTGAGATGTTTTCTTTACAAATGAACGTCTTAAAGAGTTAAAAACGTGTTCACATTGAGTTGATGTGTCTTCAAAATCTCTATTCTTTGTTTCTCTGACAAACAGGTACATGATCCCATAACATGTATTACTCCTTGCACACATGTCAGTGAGCTCCACTATGCTGATTTCCACCGACTTGTCCTAATCAGAAAGGTCCTGTCAGGATATGAGTGAGTGGATAACATCTGACACTGGTATCCAACCCTGTGACCCAAACAGTAATTCTCTGGCCACTGCGGAGGCCTCCTCTACAAGCATCTTCAAAAACAGGCCTTTTTTTGCGCGGGGGCTGGGATGGATGGATTGGGGGTAGGGGTAAAAGCTCACAAATTCCGGAGGGTGGGCTCTGTAGCTCTTTAGTGGGTGGAGATGGGCTTGTTGTTGTTTCATTCCTCCAACGTGTTTTTCCTCTTTCCTCATACTCGGGAATAACCCCTTGAGAAACATCCCACCGCCAGGGTAGATGTGAGATAAGATGGAGGAAGTTTCTCAATGAACGTACTATTTTTCAGCCTTGTTGTTATCGATCCACCGTGTGGTCTTGAGTGACTGCAGCCTGTGGTTAGAGCTTTAGAGTGTTTGCTCCACAATGGTGGACATTAGACATAATCTGAATAAACATAAGAGTTCAAGTGAAAGTAGTTGTTATTTTTCCCCTTGTGCTTTTTTTTTGTGTAACATATTTTCTAGTTTCTAGTCTAGATACTGAACCATCATAACTCTTATTAAAGTAACAAACATCACAGTGAAGTCACAAGTATTAAACTGTCAAAAGTTACACAGATAAATGAAGATCAATCCCGAGGCAACAGCCAGTTTTCCTGAGGATTGATTTCCTAGTGACAGCTTAAGATCATAGGACCGAACACATCAGTTTTGCAGGTTTGTTTTTCTGGGTTTTCCAGTCACATTCCAAAGCTGTGAGTTCAGCTCTCCTCTGGTGCCCACTATGATGCTGGGAGGTAACTGGTCGTCGAGAACATGAGCTCAGAAACAACACGCTCCGTGGAAAGCAAATAAAAACGATCACTTGAATTTTTTATTCTGCATTGTTTTTTTTTCCTCTCTCCTTGAGTTATTATTGGTTTCAGGTGATTGGCGGGGGGATTTTCAGGTCCCTGCGGCTCGGTCTGTTGTTATTTCTAAAATAAAAATAAAAAAATAAAAAAAAAATAAATAAAGTTTTATTCAAAATAAATTAAAGTCACATTTTTTTACAAGAGCGGGATTCTTTGTAGGACTGTAGTCAGGTGTTAGTTTGGGTAAAAGAAAACAGATAAGGGCAAAGACAAAGACTTTGTGTGTCCATATTTACTGGTATTGTATTAGTGTAACAACACAATCTATCTTTTTAATTATTTAGTGTTTTATTTTTTACTATTCTACACATCTGAGAGCATGTGTATGTGCATAATGATTTATCTGTTGAACCTGGGGCAGATGACTTTTGAGTTTATTGTTTGCAGTGTACTATTTTATCTAATATTAGATGTAAACAATGGTATTTTTTCTGTCTCCTAAATCTGTTGGTTATATATATATATATATAGTAAACTATTGTAAGTTTACTATAGTATATATATATATATATATATATATATATATATATATATATACATACATTGTTGCAGTTACACAAAGCACATAATACACTACACATGCTCATCTGTGCATCTATACTTTAACATCATTTGTTTTTGCTTTAATGGCTTGATTCCTTATTTTCTTGGTCTTTTTCGTATTCTTTTTTTTTTCCTGCTTCTGTGACCACCCACCTATTATCCCACAAAAGATCATTAAAATATAATTTAATTCCATCTAATCTAATCTGAGCGCATAATAGCCTTATGTAGCTACACCAGCCTCCTTATGATACAGTGTTAACAAGCACAAAAAACGCAGCACAGGCGGCGCATTGTGCTCCACGTTATGTGCGTTACGGTCTGTTATTGCCATAGTTAATGTGTTTTTACGATCACACACACACAGACACACACTCACACACACACAGACGCGGTTTCTATAGGCTACATCTCTGGTGGTTGCGAGTTCGATTCCCCCCTCCCTCTTCTTCTTCTTCTACTACTACTTCGTCTTCTTCTTCTCCTTGGAGTCGCACGGGCAGAAATTAGCAGCAAGAAAGCATGTAATTGACAAAGTCACGTGTTCCCACTACGGGAACGGGCACAGCCAGCTCGCGAGCGAATGAGAGCGAAGGAGAGAGAGAGAGGCAGAGCCACAGAGAGAGAGACAGAGAGAGAGAGAGAGAGAGAGGAGGGAGAGAGAGAGAGGGAGAGAGCCAGCGAGCAGTACAGAGGTGGTGTGAGTGAGGAAAGGGATTGAAGGGAAGAGAGAGAGACATGACAAAAATATCAAAAGGCAGAAAGCACGCCGTACCATGCGAGCTAAACTGGTGACCGATGGGATCGAGGATGTCGGATTAATGGTGACTACCGCAGCCCGTTTTCGCAGAGGAAGCTTCTCTATCGCAACTTGGGCGCAGAGGGTCCGCGGGGAAACATGGCCGAAGGTTATTCTGCAATTATTTTTTTTCCTCTTATTTTTCTGCTGTTTTTTAAATTTTATTTTTTAATTTTTTATTTTTTTTAGTTTTCCCCCCTCTCTCTCTCTATTCTTCTTCTTCTCCTCTCTCTTCCTCGCGCGAGGAGCAGATTTGGACAGAGCGCGAGGAAGGGGAAGGAAAGAGAGAGAGAGGGAAGAAGGAAGGAAGAGAGGAGGAGAAGGAGGTGCTGGTAGTGGTTGTAGTGTTGGTGGTGGTTGTTGGAGGGGAGGAGGGGGCGGCAAGGTGCAACGTGATAATTGTTCCAAACCTTTTTAGAAAAAAAAAAAAAAAAAAAACTGAACCGCCCCTGTCGAGCACCGTGTTGTGGTGTGTAACCCTGTTTCGCTGCATTAATTTGTTACACCGTTGCCGTGAACGCCGCTTTGCTCCGCTAGTAGTAAAAGCTTCAGCTTCAGCTCGGAGAACCATGTGTTACACCTGCCTTTTTTTTTTTTTTTTTTTTTTTTTTTTTGGATACTGTAAGTCCACAACTCTACGTACGTTAGCCTAAACTGCACAGAGGTTGTTGTTGTAATGTTATATAGTAGATGCATG
This sequence comes from Polydactylus sextarius, assembly GCA_016801845.1. Taxonomy (NCBI): domain Eukaryota; kingdom Metazoa; phylum Chordata; class Actinopteri; family Polynemidae; genus Polydactylus; species Polydactylus sextarius. The sequence continues at coordinate 10,537,830 of CM028918.1, forward strand.
AGAAAGAAAGAGAAGAAGAAGAAGAAGGAGGTAAATATGTATATATCCTCCATAAGTTCCACCGACTGAGCATGCCTGTGCACGAACCGGAGGCAATCATCTGTCATGGAGTGACAAACAACTTTTTTTGAGGGGTTGGTTGTGGTGGTGGGAGGTAGAAGAAGAAGAAGAGGAGGAGAGTGAAGAGAGGAGGAGGGGGGTTGTTTGCCTTGATGCACACACCGGTTTAGAGCATGCCCCCCCCTCCCATCTCCACCATATGCGTTTATATGATGGCAAAAATAGTAGTAGTATAGGAAATTTCTACCGGCCCTGAACTTCACATTAGCCTGTACTCACAAGTGGAGGGGGATTCCCCCCACCACACTCACTCCCCGCGCTTCTTGAAGTTTGTTTTTCTTTAAAAAAAAGTTTACTATTTTAGTATTTACTATTTAAACCTGTAGTATATCCCTAAAATGTTCTAACTCCCGTCTTCTTGTGTCCTTTCTGTGTCCCCCTTTCCTCTTCCTCGTCCACCCCTCCTCCTCCTTTACCTCATGTTTTTTTAGGAGGGCCGGGTAAAGGTGGCGGAGAAGACCCCGCCAAGTCCACCGAGCCCGAGGACCGGACTCGACCTCAGATCCTGTCCGGTCTGGGTTTCTGTAAATGGTTCAACGTCCGGATGGGCTTTGGATTTATCTCAATGACCAGCAGCGAAGGCAGCCCCGTCGACCCCCCTCTGGATGTTTTCGTCCACCAAGTAAGTTGGAAGAGAAAAAAGAAAAAAGAAAAGAAACAACACACGCGCACGCGCACTTTAATGACCGATGGATATATATTTTAAATAAATCAGTTTTTGTGGTGATGTGGTTCACATCGGTTTGATCTGGATTTGCTTTTTAAGTCTAGAGTGATTAGTTTTATTCCCTCCCTCTCTTTTTGTTCAACAATTTCACTGTCACTTCAAATCCCATCTCGACACCCGTAGGCCCCTTTTTAGTGACTACTCCTCCTCACAGCACCGGTCGGTAGTTACTTTACATTACACTACACTACATTGCAGTGCAGTGTACTGTAGTGCAGTGCAGTGCAGTGCAGGCCCTACTATCCGGATGTTTTCCATTGCCCAACGTGTTACTGTGTAATCACTAATCACATGTTGTCCACGGGCTTGAAAAAACACGGTAAGTTTCCTCTTGTAAGCTACACGCGTCCACGTTCCCCTGCCGCCTCGCTTCCCTCTGCATTCATTGTAAAGAGGGGAAAAGGGAAAGAAATGTCGTGTGTCTGTGACACGGTTAGTTTCACACTTGGCCCTAATGGACAGCAGAGGCAGCCCAGCTAACATGTCGGAGAGCATGTTTTAAAATGAAAAGTCAAACTATTGAGTCCTCGGGAAGCTCGTTTTTTTCTTGCTGTTTCAGTTGTTTTGTGTATGTGTAGCTACGTGACGTGTGTGTGTGTGTGTATGTGTGTGTACGTACATATGGATGAATTTGAAACGTAACATCCAATTTTACTTAAACGCAGCATCCATTCACGTTAACGTGAACAGCCTCGTTTGTGTTTTTTTCTTCTTCTCCACCGCTACTCCACTGATTTATTGTAGCATGGAGTTCATTTCAGAGGCCTTGTTTTCGACTTATTCTGCAGCAAACAAAGAGCAGAGGGGTGCTCCCTTCTTTCACCCCCCCACCCCACCCCAACCCCCGTTAAATCGCCCTTTTTACGGTCCTATAAAGTGGTTTTAAAATACTCGTGTAGTGAACGGCCAGAGGATGAGGACAGGGCATTTTCATCGTTTCTCCTGACACATCCTTCTCCTGGAGGTGTCTTTATTATATGTTGTGTTGAAACTGGTGGGAACAGGGGAGCATATTAAGGGTCAGATGTCAAGCAACTGTGTGGTGGTGAATAACACAAGATGGGTCCACTGATTATTAAGAAATATACATATTTTCCCACACAGAGGCATGCATTTATTTCAGTCAGCCCTTTCTTGTGGAACTCTAATCATTTCGATGGTATGATATTTTGCATGCCGGCCTAAAAATAGGAAATGTACTTATTTCTTTGTGTGTGTGTGTGTGTGTGTGTGTGTGTGTGTGTGCGTGCCTGTGTTGTAAACCAGTGGAAGAGTTTGCAGTGAGGAGACTCTGTAATACTGTTGTGATTTTTGTTGCAGTCACTACATCATGTTAATTAAAAAAAATCAGGATACTATTATTGAAAATTATAGTTTTTTTTTCAAAATTAAGATAGTGTTTGTTGAACTTAGATTTAACGGTGATAAAATATTTGGCGGTATGTTTACTTTTGCTGGACGACATTGTTGTGCATCATCATGTGTTTGTCAAATAATGTTTATTTAATTTTCTGTCGTACTTCTTCATACGCTGCGACTGCTGTGGCTATTTTTCTAAACTACGACAGACTCGGGAAAGTGCACATTGCAATACTGTGTTATCAGTTTTTGATTGATACTGTCATATTGAGGCTCTATTGATTGAATGCACATTGCCTCTATCTCTACACGGCCAGGCTCCTGGTTTCTCTGCCTGTCAGATATATATTAGACGTCGGATCAGACCAGAGCATGAAGAAGGGAATGAAGGTCTAGTCTGGGAAACAGCCTAAAGAGCTGAGCAGAAGTCAAATAAACACTTGTCTGTCTCACCATTTTGTAACTTATATAGAGCAGGACAGGCTGGTGCCATGTAGGTTTCTATGGGAGTATTTTTCAGATGCGTGATGTGGTATCATGGGCTCTGTCAGAACACTGTGGCAATGAAGGTGTAGCACTGAAAATTGTCACAGCGAATATCAGTCAGCATCTGCTCTGGATTGTTTTTATTAACCTGTGTGTAGCTAAATTATATATGTTTTTTTTTTTTGATTCAGAAAAATGTAATTGTTTTGCAAAAAACCCCTAATACATTAGCTTACCAGTGTTCAGTGGTTCCCCTGGCGTTTTTCAGCTACACTTTTACATGAACACAAGTGTCATCGACACAAAGAGCAGACAGTATGGATTCATAACCACATCATACTGAATGCTGAACTGAACACTCCCATTCTTTTTTCCAGGCATTTGCATTCATCAATACACTCATTAAAGCAGTCACTCATTGTGGCTGACTGTTCCTTGCTCTCCCTGTGTCTCAGCCTGAAGTGATGTGGCCATATTGAAGATATTTTTAGGTCTTTGTGTTTATGCGCGGCTCAGACTCGTGCACACTGAGTTCCAGTGTCTGAAATGTATATTTTGTAATAAAAGAAATAATATTTCCATTTCCAGTAATACAGAGTTTCCACTAATGATTATTTTCATTATTGATCGAGCAAATTTTCCTCATTAGTTCTTCAGTGGATCTGTTGTTTTGTCGACAAAATGTAAGATAATTGTAGGGAAAAAAGAAAAATGTTTGTCATAATTTCCCACAGACCTGGGAGACGTGTTGGAATGGCTTGTTTTATTTGAACATTGATCCAAAATCAAAATAAATAATAAAAAAAACAATTTTCTATTCGAAATGACAGAAAAGAGCATCTAATACTTACATTTTAGAAGCAGCAGCTAGTAAATCACTAAAATGAAAGATAGAGATTAGATCAACTAACGACCAATTGCTGGAGCTGTAAACATATGAGATGGAAACAGTTGTAATCATGCTAACAAGCAAACCTGCAAGCACAGATTTTTATTGTACAAGCTGCTGAAAGAGAGAGAGTCTGACTTGACACAAAGGTCGTGCAGTATTTTCTATGTTTATGATACAAGGTCATGAGACAGTTAATGTAAAAAAAATGGCAGATTTATTTCTACACAGCAGTGATCCTGATGTGCTTGAGAACGAGGGAGAGAGAGGTAAAACTAAACGGAGGGAAAAGGGAGCATGAGGACAGGAGAAAAGGGAGAATAAGGGGGAGGATGTGGGAAAAATAAGTATGGGTGAAGGGTTGATGGTGCGGGGGTGAGGGGTTGGAGGGCATGGGGGGTGTGTATGCGAGTGGTAACTGAGGAGGAAAACATGAGTGAGAGGTTGGAAAAAGAGGAGTGTGTGGAAGAGCAGGAGGTAAGAGAGGGAGGGTGTGTGTGTGTGTGTCTTCCTGGGAGGCCTCTTAATCAGAGCTCCTATCTGATCACTTCCTTTTGGAAAGTGAAGGTGTGTGTGTGTGTGTGCGCGCGTGTGAGTGAGAGTGAGAGAGAGTAATTAAGCTTCTTCACCCGCTGTAGATGTCTGCTTAGTGATTCTGCACACAAGCCATTTCATTATCTCTGTTTGTCAACCCCTTCTCTACCTGCACACTGAGTGTTTTTTTATTTCTGTGTGTAAGTGCATGCGTACATGTGTGTGAGTTCCTGCTGGGACATGGGGTGGTGGTGGTGGTGGTGGTGTGGCTCTCTCTCTCTTTCTCTCTCTCTCTCTCACTCTCCCTCTCTCCTCGGGCATTCTTTAAAAAGAGGAATTTCTTTAAAGACAAAAAGGTAGGAGGGTTGGGTGGGGTGAAGGGGTGTGTGGCGGTGAGGTGGGGGGCTGCTTGCCCTTTGTCGGTAATCAGTTTGAAATGTTGAACAGTTTGCTGCTGCTGCTGTTATTCTCCTGAAACCTCCAGAGTGTGTGTTCAATTTATGGAGCCCCTGTAAATGTATGTGTGTGTATCTCCTCTCTCTCTCTCTCTCTCTCTCTCTCTCTCTCTCTCTCTCTCTCTCTCTCTCTCTCTCTCTCTCTATTTCTCTTTCATTTTCTGTGTGTGTGTGTGTGTGTTTGTCTGTGGTTCTTGCTTTTTACTCTTAGTCACCAGGTTGTTGATGTCAACATGTGAACTGTTGTACAATGTTTTAAGGTTTTGAATGTGTGTGTGTGCGCGAGTGCACGAGGGAGAGTGTGTGTTTTGTGTAGCGAGGTTAAAGTGGGCCCCTAGTGAGATTAACCTCTGGTCCGTGTCACCGTTTGGCATGCAGGCCCCACCCATCTCTGCCTCCAGATAGCCAGTATCAGGCTTTGTCTCTCCTGCAGCCACACTATCCCTCCACCCACCCTCCCCTTCCCTCCTCCTCCTCCTCCTGCTCCTCCACCAAACCCACCCTTCTCTTCTGCACATCAAAAAAACGCAAGAGAAGAAGAAAGAGTGGTCACGTGACTTCCTTTTGAGGAGCTGGCCACCTACAGCAAAGTGATTGGTAATTGGAAAAGGTGGCAGAGCAGGATTAGTGACGAGTGGCAGTTCACCTGAAATATAAACAGAGTCCAGATCAGCTGGTCATGTGGCTAAAAGTCGATTGATTTAACCTCCTTTTAATTCATTCAATTAAAAAACAAAACAAAATCCTAACAGAAGTGAAACATTTCAAAATAAAACATTTAAAACTAAATATGTCATAGATATTTAAAGAGCAGTAAAAAAACAAACAGAGCAAAGACATTTTCACATGATAGAAAAAATAGAGCTGTAACTGATTATTTTCATTATGGATTTATCTACAAATTATTTTCTTAATTCTTAATTTGTGTGTGTTAATAACCAGTATTATTTATTTCCAAAATAATTAATTTAAATAGATTTTAAAAAATGCAACCAATAGTTAAAACCCAGAATATGTAATAATTATGTATTATAAACACGTTATGTTATGTTGTTTTATTTTTTAAAAAATTGCAAAATTAATTAATCTGATTATCAAAAATAATTAACAAAAGTAGTTAGTTAGTAGTTAACTTTTAATCACCTGATCATTTCTATGGATAGAGAAAAAGACACTGTAAAGGAATATTTATAAGCTTTGAGGAATCTAATAACTTAAAAAAATAGCTTAGATTTCTTTTGTTTGTAACAGTGTTTGAAATGCATTGATAATGGGTTTAAAACAGAGATAATCCATTTAATATGACTAAGAATCGGGGTTATTAAACGTTGTTTTATTATGTAAAATGTTTTCAGTTTCTGAGGCACTGTAAACATTACCTATCTATCTATCTATCTATCTATCTATCTATCTATCTATCTATCTATCTATCTATCTATCTATCTATCTATCTATCTATCTATCTATCTATCTATCTATCTATCTATCTATCTATCTATCTATCTATCTATCTATCTATCTATCTATCTATCTATCTATCGCTGTACTATTACTATATTACTATAACTGTAATAAAATGAATAAAGTTACGGTTTTAATTCAAACCACATGAAATAACAGCTAATTAAATCTGCGTTAATGTTTCTCCATGTAAGTGGATGAGGAACCATTTTAATTGGAACATCACTGCTTTTTTCTTGGTGAAGCTATATGCTGTGTAGTGGTTCTGTTTTGAATGGGTTTAGTTATTAGGAGGTTGTGTGTTTTATCACCAGTCACCTCAGCTAGGTTCATTTCCCCTCTCGTGCTGATAAACGTAGCAAGATGATCTAGTGCTTCCTCCCCCAGATCAAATATTTGCCCCAGTCATAATCGGGGGTGTTGGATGTTGTTAATTTGAGGCAGGGGAAACATGAAGGCTTTTAAGTGTTTGATGGGGGTTGGGCGAGGTTCAAGGGTCAGGGCCACTAATGACATTGTGTTGAGGAGGGCTGGGGTGTCAGCGTCATAAGAGCGGCTCTGTTGGTGGTTTTTTCGCCAGCATGTTTGTGAGCGTGTTTTTTTTTTCCTCCTCTCCTTCATCCAGCTTTCTCTGGTCTTTTTTAGCTCTTTTCCTCTTTCTTCTTTGGTTTATATGCGTCCTGTTGGGTTATGTCCATCTGAGCTGATCTGGCGCAGCTTTGTCCACTTAGCATTTCCTGTGTGTAAAAAGCTACTTAATGGCACCATGCCACATGGTGACCGCCATCTCCCTCATGCTCACCCCTACACACCCCCTTTTCCTCTTTAATATGAGCATGATCTGGTGCACGGCTCCACGTGGGCCACCTCTGATTTAAAGCATCCCATAATTAGCCGTTCCATAGCTGGTGGTCACTGCGGAGAGAGGCTGGTGGGTCTCCTCTCTCCGTTTTCTCATCCCCTCACATTACAGCTTCCTGTATTGATTGCTGGGACTGGTGATGACGAGGACCTGGCCAATGAAAAAGAGGACTATTTCTATCCAGGATGTTGGAGTCTGTATTGATCGCTGGCTCCTTCCTACACACACACACACACACACACACACACACACAACCGCAGTCACACAATGACACACATGTAGAGCTATAGGAAGATATTTATTACATATAAGGAAGCTTGTAAGCATTATCAAGCCATTTTAGAGTATGTCGGTATCCATTCTGTGGGATCAGTTACTTTAGGTTTTCGGATGTGACAGAAACTGCTTGTGGCTCTGAGTTGAAGTGCAAAGAGATAGTGTGGTCCTCCAGCCAGGCAGGGGGTGGTGCTGGGATGGTTTATACTGCTGACCCTTGGATTTCTTCTGCTGACCTGTGGGGCTCCTGATCAAATGGGAGGGGTTTGGGGGGGTTGTGCCTGGACTCCCCTAAAAGTCCAGCCACCGATCAGGAGTTGCTCCTCCATTGGAGCTGAACAGAATGTGCTGGAGGCATTTCCATGAATCCCCCTCCCCAAACTCCCTCCCTCTCCCTCCCTCATCACCTCCTCCCCCGCCGCCCTCCTCCTCCTGCTCTAGGCCACTCCTCCATTTTGTGTTTTCCCTCTCCCTCTCTCTCTTTCTCTGACGTTCCCTCTCCCCAGCCGTGCCCTTTCCTGACCTCTATGCGTAAACTGAAACGGGTCAGGACACCCGCCAGGTCACTCGAGAGGAGGGGACTCGGGTTGCAGGTTCTGATTTGTGAAGTTTTTATTTTTTTTCACAGACATTTACACATGCATAACACACTCATACACACACACACACACACACACACACACACGCATGCACAAACTGCCGTTTATTACATAATTAAGGAGCCTGAGCTGTCGCAAGCCTCCATACGTCAGGACTGAAACTCTTCGACATGAGAGCATGAGTGTGATACCTCGTCCTATATGGAGGAGATCTGTATATGTGTGTGTGTGTGTGTGTGTGTGTTTTTCCTGCATTTCTGCAGAACAAAAGAGGTTGTGTGGTTTCCTCACTGGTGCATTGTGGGCATTGAGGGGGTTGGAGAGGGGGTAGGGTGCTGAGACAAACCACTCAACTTTGACCTGGAGAGACAAGCTGCCTGTAGACTGAAGACAGGAGAGGAAGAGGAAGGGCTAATGCTCCACACAGCCTACCAGTCAATGATTGTTCATCATTATTCACAATACATTGTCTTTGTGGGGGATGGTTGCAGTTTGATTCGTTTTTCAATAATTCCTGCAGCAGGTATGCGTTACATTGACTGAGATGATCCAGTAATGAGGATCAAAAAATCAACTGATTTTGAACATGCAGGGTTCAAATAAGATGTAAGACATAAGAAAGAAATAGAAATCATCACAGATGTATGTGTATTCTCTATATACAGTTTTGTTGATCTATTCATAGAGTATTGATCATTGGTTGTTTTTTCAGCTCAGGCACCAGAAATCGAGCCTTATTGGCTGCACGAAGCACAAATGACTCACCCCATCGTCCCTTCTGTTTTATTCCCCCTCGTGCATCTGTTGTACAAAATCTTTCGCTTTCGCTTTTCATTCCCTGATGTTCGTTTCTTTCCTCAAAGCTAAATCCAATACCCTGAAGGCCCAAAAATAGATGAGTTGCCCAACAGCGGACTAGAAGCAAAGTGGCCTTGTCTATATAGATAGGGAAAGAGGAGAAATATAGGAAAGGATTTAATTAATCTTTTCTCTAATTGTATTGAATATTTCCATTTATCTTTCTCGTAAATTATGGAAATGTAAAAAGTGTGTAAATAAGGAGGAAGAATAGCTGGAAATACGTTTGATGTCAACGTAGAAGTTAGAAGTTTTTGTGGGAAATGAACAACTCCTTTTTTTATTATGCATGTTTTTATTGTAATATATTCCTATTATTATTATTATCATTATTATTATTGTCATTGTGCATTTCTCTAATTTTAAGCACAATTTGTTCCTTCCTTTGGTTGGTCCCTGCAGTGTCTTTTGACTTTTACAATTCATAGCTACTTATATTCATATTGATTTAAAATAGATAGTTAATAATATATGTATATAAAATCAAATTATATGCTTATTACTTTTAAATGAATTGAAATAAGATAAGTTACATTTGCATGTCTGTATTTATATATATATATTTTTTGTTTGCCTTTTTGTTATTGAATTCTGGATATTTCATTTATATTTTCTACCCTAAAAACATTTATAAATCTTACTTTACGCAGTAGTGATGAGAATAACTTTTTCTTTTCAGTTTAATCAAAAACCTTTTTGTTTTTAAACCAGTTCTTTTTTAGTTTCAGCGAATTAATGAAATGTTTCTTCGATGTGGAAAACTTTGAAATATAAAGTTAAAGTTTGGTGAAAAAGTGGTTTAAATTGATTGATAGGGAATATTTGAATATTTTAAATGCAACCATAAAAAATCACTTTAAAAAGAATCTAAAGATTTTTTTAAGAATATAAACTTTGAGATATTACTTTTTTATTTTACAGCTTGATGAGCTTTGCCTTCACATTGAAAAGTCTTGGCCTATTTGACATCATTGCATTCTACTGAGGGTTGTTCTTGATTCTGTGGCTGTTATTAGAATTCATTCACAAAAACACAAAACAAAAAAAAAAAGAGTTTTGAATAATTTTGCATTGAGGAAATGGTTGAATGAACCGTTCTCAGTGTCGTACACTGTCATTCAGACCATCTGTCAGCTGAATTTTAAAAGGTGTTAAAATACTGTAGATTCAAATCAATTTCTTACTAAATACTTACTGTTACTCTTGTTTAATACAATACAATACAATTGTTAACACAAATAAAAAAATCTAAAATCAAACAAATTAGATCTAGAAAATAAAGAACTTCCTATGAAACACAGTTAAAGAAATGATGTGAACACACTTCTTTATTTTAGAAATATGCAATAAAACGAAAACTACTACAGAAACATATTTTTCCAGCCTTACATAATCCTTATTTTTCTCTCCTAAACTTTGACTTTTATCTTTACTTCAATGCAGAGTGGTAATCAGATATCCACCTTCGTGCTGTGAGTGCCAGCTCTATTCTTAGTTTGCAATGAATTCACACATCTTTTTTTTTTTTCCCTCCAATTCCCACTTCTCTCTGTTTCTCACTTTTTCAAAAAAAAAAAAAAAAAAAAAACTCTCTTACATATTCATTTATATCTACAAATAGACACCTATAGAGCACGTTCAGCTTCCTGTAACTGTGGCGTCTGTCACGTGATTTACAGAAAACAATGCTACTCGTTCCTCTATAGTTTCATGTTTGATTTTTCCTCCCGTCTCCTATACATCTGCCTCTACAGTCGCTGCTTTTACAGATAGCATGTGTGTTATTTATAGGACTGGATGTATAGTAGGTAGTAGGTTTGCTCTGCACACTGCATGCTCGTGTGGGTATGTGTTTACCTATGCTGAGATCTGCGGGGCTCGCTGCGATTCATGAAGGTCACGGATACAGACCCTATCAGCCGTCCGTTTTGTGCAATCAACCGGACATAAATCATTGTCCAGTGGTTATGTAGTAACTAAATCAATAATTCCAAACATGTAGATAAGATGGATGGTGGATGGTGCTGAGAGAAAACGATTGCACGGGTGCGACACTCTTGTCTTTTCTCCCTGCAGAAGGAATAGGAAGTGGTGTCTCTGTGAAATGTAGATAACAGGAGTATAGCAAGTCCCTCTGTGTGCAGACTGTCATGACAGTTGGTGCAAACCACACAGTCGATCCACCATGTTTCGAAGTGATGTCTCTCTGTGTTCATTGTGTCCTAATGCATGTTCGCTGAGTGCATCAAGGTGAACCATCCCCCACCCCCACCGCCACCCCCACACCTCCCTCTGTGAATTTACACGTGTTAATAAGTCTCTATTTCGGTGACAGTTATACGTAGATGTGAAGTGTTGATCTGGCAGCTGTTTGTTCACTTGTGCACCTGATAATATCTCTGACAACGGTTCCTTTCAATATTTATGTGAAACTCCAAACACCGATGGCTGTGGATTTGTGTAACATTAAGCGTCGCCGCCGCTGCTCAGACATAAAGTAGAGCCGAAGCATTAAATCGAGTCATTTTTATCAAAAAATGACCCTTTCTGCTAAATGCACAGACTCCTATTCTCTCGCCTGTTCGGGACTATATACAGATGTGTAAGACGCTCTGTCTTTGTCAGTTTAGTTTAGTCTGGGGAGGTTAAATATACACACATTAGAATGTCATGGTAAAACACGTGCATTTTGTGCATTTGAGATATTTGAATCGCCTTAAATTGTTTACCAATAGATTCATTGTTATTCAAGGACACGCGGATACTCATATTACTGTTACCCTGAATTGTGTTCTAAGACACACGCACACACACACATATATATATATATATATGTATGTATATGTATGTATATATATGTATATATATGTGTGTGTGTGTGTGTGTATATATATATATATATGTGTGTGTACGTATGTATGTATGTATTCTCAAACCCCACAGAGACAGGTTTTAAGTTTGATACTGAAATTGGAGCATTAAAATAAGAAATAAAAATTGCAACCATTAAATGGACAATTGCTTCATTTATTTATTTATTTATTTTTCTCCCTACAGAGTAAACTGGTGATGGAGGGCTTCCGCAGCTTAAAGGAGGGTGAGCAGGTGGAGTTCACCTATAAGAAGTCCTCAAAGGGCCTGGAGTCCCTGAGGGTAACTGGACCTGGTGGGGGACCGTGCGCAGGCAGCGAAAGGAGACCCAAGGGGAAGGTCCCACTCCAGAAACGCAAACCAAAGGGAGACCGGTGAGTGTGATAAAATCAAGAAACGTGAAAATGGAAAGACGGGGGTGTTTTTTTTTTTCTCTCTGTTCTGCGTTTGCAGGGTTGCAATAATTCATACGTGTTCCTGCGAATCTCACCAGTCTGTGTGTCATTGAAGAAAAAAAAAAAACCCGCCTGAGTGTATGTGAGCGTTGGAAGCTGCATTCACAAAGCAGAGCTGTGCTATAGTAGAAGGGAGACATGCTATACGTACACCTCACCGCAGTGAACTATTTCTGAGTGGGCTGAGATTATAGATTAAATCTATTCAATCTGCCCGAGTACATGCCTGTTGCTATGGTTATTGTGCGCCATAATAAGGAATTGAATAGGGCACTTTGCCTGCCATTGCTGCTATTTTAAATCAATTTGTCAGCTTTTACATTAGAGGCAGCTTTAGCAGAGGGATGGATTGGGCTTATATGCATCTCAATGCGGCAGTAGCTCAATCAATTGTTTTGTCCTCAGTAAAATCCTGAAGGGTGCTTTTCTAAAATCTGTCAGAGCTAGCCATATGGAGCTCCTTGAAAATGCCCAGTGGTTTAAGCAAAGGCAGGCTATGTCCCCTGTCCTTTACTTGACGTATAGCAAACCCTGCTAGGCAGAGCTTGAGCTGAGCATGTAGCGTTGTAGGGAGGCGTCACGTGACTGCAAGGCTACATTTACATTAGAAAGTCCAGCTCTGCCAGTCTTTCTTTCATGCTGCTGCGACAGTGGAGCAACCCTGTGCCAACCAGTTTTTTAAGGTGTGAAAAAAAAAGCTTTTGTCAGTAAGGAGGAAACAGTATCCGAGAGCGAAGGCTCCCTGGTTGTTTTACACAGCTGAATAATTCAGTTTATTTGGGAAAATTGATCCAGTGTTAGGTCAAGTATCTCTACCTTTTTACTAAGGTGGTAGCAAGGTGGTATTGGATTCAGATATGGCAGGTAGACGGCTGTGATGTCACCCGTCTTTGTGAGCGTGCTCTGTGAGCGGCTCCTGTGGCAGTTACGCTGCTCTGACCCCTGCTGGTCGATCTGTTCGGCAACGGAGCATCTGCTCTATTCTTCACACTGGTGTTCCTCACGCTACAGCTTTCTCTGTGTGTTTGACATCGATATCAATTGTGCCAAAAAAATTAAAAATAAACAAAAAGAAATTAAGCAGTCATGGAACTAATAACTGAAGACATTGATTGTAAATGTTGGCCATTTTGGACAAGACAAATGTGTATATAAGCACTGTCTTTTTTATAAGTGGTTGTTGAAGTATAATCAACAAATGTTGCTTAATTTTCTGGATTGTTGAAGTTCTCATCTGTGACCGTTTTGCCGTTAAAAAAAATATGACTCCATAAAGACAAGAATGACTTCTTAAAATGATAAACATGTCTGTATTTTCCAGCTATCCTGTCTGTCGGTTAGTTCAACATACGGTCCAACCATTAATCATGTGGCTTATAAATCAATATAAATACAAGGTTTCTAAAACTATAATGTTTTTAAAGTAGTTAACCTCAAAAACAGCCTCAGATGTGACTAGTTGTGTCATAAAAAGTGAAGAGTTTGAAGCAATTTCCCATTAAAGTTTGTCTGATTTTATGTGATAATGATTCTTTATTCCACAAGCTTTTTTAAGAGAAATTAAACTGTATTTTATTTTCTGTAAAAAGACAGTTTTAATCCTTTGAATCGAAGGATGTGATATGTTACTATAATTACATTTTATTAAGCTTAAATAACATTCAATCTATGAATGACAAATGCAGGACGAGATGTTTTGGATTTAGATTATATCCGATATGTAAATGATAATTTTTCTGTGGCAAAGCTCTTTTAAAAAGCGCTGTAAATTAAAGATTAATATTGAAAGTATTTTTTATCATATGAACATTTTAAAAACCTGCCTTTAGCTTTTAGAGGCAGTATGATTCTGTGTTTTACTGTTTTTTCAGCGGACTTATCAACAGCTTATCTTCGTTTGTAAAAAGATAAAAGCCCGGTAGATAAGACCTGTGTATAATATGTTTTTGATTCGTAAGAAACACGAACCCCATTTAATTATATTTCTATGTTGATTTCTGTTCTGTACTTTCTAATTAGATGGAAAGTACAGCGTGAATGTTTCATTCTCCATGGAGTCGGTTCAGCTGCTTTCAGAAGCATTAAAGGCTGAAACGGGTTTTGCTAATCAAAACTGTTGTGATTTTTAAAAAAGTAGAAATGTGCCGACAGTGTTTTACTGTTGAAAAAACAGGATTTCCTGATGAAATCCTGCTGTGTTCAGCTTCTACTCTAAGACAATATGAGTTTGTTTGGATTTTAAATGAATATTAATATGAAACACGCTGATTTAAAAAAACATACATACATCTATATAACTATCTATACATATGTATATATATTTAAATTAAAACCCGAACGGTGACGTCAGGATATTAAGTCTTGAATAAGAGCATCTGATGCCTAAAGCGTCAAAAATTGCCCAGATGTCCGTTTGATTTGATGTAGAGCCAGAACGACTGATTGCGTCTTGACAGGCTGAAATCTCGGCCTCTTTCGCCTTCACAGCTTTCATGTCTGCTCTTTCTGTGCTCCTTGTCAAATTTAATAACATGGTGTAGTTTGGCATGCCACAGGGTGCCACTCATGCTCGCTGTGGAGTAATAGCCTGTGTCATACTCCCATCTAGTGGTGGATGCAGGTTAGAGCAAGTGTTTTAACTTTAAAGCGCTGGTGTTGTTTCTATCTCTTTGTCTTTTATATTAATTATAAATATGGTTGTTGGTTATTTTGTCTTTTCTTCTCTTTAGCTGTTATAACTGTGGAGGTCTGGACCACCATGCCAAGGAGTGTGGCCTGCCCCCCCAGCCAAAGAAATGCCACTACTGCCAGAGCATCACGCACATGGTGGCTCAGTGTCCCCACAAGGCGCTGGCGCCCGCCACCGGCTCTCAGGACCAACATGCGTCTACCTCGGCCTCCAGCCCAGGGACCGGGCCCTACCTCTGCCCCCTGGAAGAGGAAGAGCGCTCTGGCTCGTCTCCTCTGGAGGGTTCCTCTTCCTCGCCCGAGGAGCCCCACACACACCGCGGCTCCCGGACCCAGAGGTGGAGGAAATCCTGAAAACGGGCCCCTGTAGAGGTGAAACCTTTCACCCCTAACCCCTCGACCCTCATGTCTCCCACCTTAAATCAAGGATACCTGAAGCCCCCCCACCCCTTACCCCCCCTCATCTACCTCACACCTGTGAAAAAAATGGGAGGTCTTAATTCCTTTTACTTTTGTTTTATTTGTTCTGTTTTGTTTTGTTTTTGCTTTTTTTTCGTGTTATTTTTCTAACCAGCGCAGCTATGGCAACGATCAACGGGGTACGGACGTGCATGAATGTGTGTGACTGACTGACTGACTGACTCGCAGTCATCTGCTGCAGCTATGGCAACCACCGCTGGAATGGTGACTGCAGGGAACGACTGTTTTTCTTGTTTTAAATCAGCGCAGCTCAAGAGTGAAACAATATGGTATGAATCTCCCCCACCCCCGCCCTCACCCTCAACCGCACCCCCACCCTGGACCTAAGTGTTGGCCGTTTTCTGAACGTTTTTTCCTTACAGATGTTGTCTATTTTAAAGCTGCAAAATTTATATCCCGTAGGCCGAATCATTCCAAAAAAAAAAAAACAAAAAAAAAAAAAAAGAAAGAAAGGAAGAACAAACTGATAATAATCACGATGCACCCTTTTAGCACACACAGTAGCTCATTTCAGGAAGGATTAGACGAAGACTTTTAAAAGCTCTAGACCCTCTAAGCAATAATCCCGACCCATAGGATTGTTAGCTTGGCTTGTAAAGATCTCTCGGGAAACTTTATGGATTCCAGAGGGATTTTTTTTTTTACAAAAAGAAAAACACTCACTACATACCTCTCTCCTACATGAAACAGACCGGACCAAGTGATTGTGAAAGAGCGAGCATGTGTGTTTGTGCATGCGCGTGCACGACTTGATGGAGAGAACGAGGAAGTGTGCGTTCGTGCGTGCGCGTGTGTGTGTGTATGTGTGTGTGTGTGTGTTGGGCATGCACTGAAAAAGAGGGTAAAACTGTCAGACTGGAGCGCCTCTTCCTCAGGTGCAGGTCAACATTATTAACCTTTCAGTTTCCTACTATGATAGATAGACACACCTTAGACAAGACATCATACAACTAAGCTAGGTCATAGTTTAGATCCAAGGTAATGAACCGATCGTTAGACTTCCATCATGATCGTTGTATAATTAGTTTAAAATAACATTACTGTTTATAAATCATAGTATAAGTCATTAATATATATGTAAAGCAACAAGATATAATTGAAATTCTCTTAACTTTAAGTAATGCATATATAAGGAATTAGCTCTGACATAGGTGAATAGCCCTGTATATTGCATGGGATACTTTGTTGTGTGAAAACTTACAGCTCTCTCTCTATTTAACTGTTTTCATCCACAACAAAACAAGCCGACTGTTTCTTTTTAAAGTTAACTCTGAACGCCTTCTTATCCAATCACTTCAAATAATCAGCAGTCACCTCTGACACAGCACAAAAAGCCGCGCCGCGATTTAAATCAGCGGCGCTGCAATCTGACCGTTACAGTATCATCACAGCTGCTCTACTTACTTACTTACCGAATACCTCACCAACTCTTCCTCTCGGAAGCGAATGTCACAGAACGTCAAGCTGTTCGCTCGCCCAGCTGTGTTAACACAAAGTAAGATCGAACCACCTGTTCCTCTTCCATCTGTGCCTACCGTTTGTTAGTTAGCACCAGCCAGGGAAGAGCTCACTCCTCTTGTCGGGGATGAGACGCCGTCACTGCTGCTGCTGCTGCTGCTTCAGATTCACTGAGGAGAGAGAAAGAGCGATAGAGAGAGGGAGCGAGAAAGAGAGAGATGGAGTGCTGCTTTTGGTATAACTTGAATCCCAAGTATGGCTTTAGTGGCACTTATTTGTGACCTAACAACTCTTCTCTGACCATATTGAATGTGAAAAGAGCTTATCTGAAGTCGACTCCTCACAAAGTTTACGTCGGGGTCGCTTTGGAGTTGTATCTTAATGTTCTGACAAATCAAATAACTTTGTATGATGATATCAAACTAGCTTGTGTGTTTTTTTTTTTAAAAAAGCTCTAAGTAGACAACCAACTTTTTTTGGTATATTTCTGTACCAAAGAGTTTGGCTTTATTTTTTTTGAAGGCATTTAAAAGTTGAAACTTGCTGACATGCTCGCTATCCTTCGCTCTTTCAGAATAAGAGGGACTTATTGCTGAAAGTGCAATACTGCGGTTGTGTTTTTTTTTTTCCTTTTTTTTTTTTTTTTTTTTACAAATGTACAGCTTTTTGAATGTGTGCGCACGTTTTAAAAAAAAAATCTAATCTCAACAATGCAGCATGACAGTAAAAAAAAAAAAAAAAAAAAAAAAAAAAAAAACAAAAAAAGAAAAAAAGTGAATGACCAAACCACAGAAAGAGCACAGGCCATGCTCAGATCTTTATGGAAACAACATCTTTTTTGTATGATGTATTTTTACATTTTTACACACAATTCCTCTCAGGATGATAAACTGTTCTCAGGGAATTAACCAAAAAAATGTATTGTATTCTTTTGGGAATCATCCACTGACTGACTCAACAAACTCTGTTAAGCAATGGTGAAGAGACGTATGTAACCGATTCATGTACTGATATTAGCAACTACCTCTTGAGTTATACATAGTTGTGCATTTCTTTTTGTTTTGTATATTTTTTGATGAGCTTGTATGATTAACTGTAGGTCTCTATTGTACTGAGGTGTTGTGTGAGAAGTTCCCTAGTGTTGCCACAGACTCCCTGGTCTTCCTTCCCAGATTTGATGAGTTACTTTTTTTTTTTTCCATTTACTGCAAAACTCTTTTCTCTTTCTCTCTCTCTCTCTCTTTTTGTTTACAGCAAAAGCCTACCTCATACATGCTGTTCCTCCACAAACTCCTTACCTCCTCCCAGCCCCCTCTACCTCCTCCATGCAGTTGTTTGTTAATTGAATTGCCACTCGTCGCACTAGAGTCACACGGCATTTTCAGCTAATCAGCCCCGAGGCGGCTCTTAACGTGTGACTCCAAATATATCTTTACAATCAGAGCCCTTTTTTTTTTTTGTTTTGTTTTGAAGGTTTTACACAAGTTGTCACAAGGATGGCTGCGTTTTTGTTTTTTTTTTGTTTTTTTGTCTCACACATCCAGGGTGAAGTTTATCTGCCAGCTTGGTGTTAAACCGTCTGTATACGCTCATCACTTAGCTGCAGACAGCCAGTGAGCTTACCTCAGTTTGTCGGGCTAGCTAGAGACACGTTGAATATGAAATATTTTACATTACCGCGTGAATACATTTTGAAAAAGACATGGACTGTTGTTTTTAATTTGTAAGTATTTTATCATAACCGTTTTTTTTTTTTTTTTGTAACCACTTGATATGATGGGCTAAAGGTGGAGAAGAATAGGATTGTACTTCGCACAAGGAGTGCCTATCTCTATGTTTTGTTTGTCTGACCCTATTACCAAATAGATATTTTATTCTTTTTGGGCTCCATGGTAATGGCCTTTGTCAGCCGTTTTTCTTTCCTTTTTTCTTTTTCTTTTTTTTTTTTACAGCCTCAGATAATCAGATGTTATGTGGTTTGGAGATGATGCCTCTTCTTGTTGCAAACTACATTTGTAGTTTAGAGCGGCATTGTTAACATTTAACATGGAATCAGTAGATTTTTGTACTAATGGTGACATTGCATAGACGTCATTCTAAAGGAAAAAAAAAAGAAAAATAATTGTTTATGAAGATGAATATTGCTATCATTACTTTTTAAAAACTAACTCATGAGATTAAAAATTGACCTTTTTTTTTTGCATATGACCGCAGTATTACAGTTCAGACTCAGACAAAAGAATAACTATGTTGCAGTGAGCCTACATGTGGAGTTATGCCAGTTATGAACAAATTAAACAACCACGGTAAAATATAGTAATATTATTGTTGTTAGTAGCTATATTTTCTTTCAATCAATGTAACTACTGATTGATCTCTTTTTTATTGTCCTGTTCATTATTCGCCACAGCTTAGTAAGAAACCCACCCCTCGAAACAATCTGCTTAATGTAGAAATAATGAAATGTTTCATTAAGGCTGTGTGTAGGAGAACAAATTGACGAAATCGTGTTATTAATATTCCCCCTACTTGTCTTAAAGATCTGAATCATGCAAACATGAGACAACATGAGCAAAGGGTCTCGTCCGTGTAATCATCAAAAATAAATGTTGCATAAGATTCTACCCAAGATAAAACATCTGCGATCCTTGAATGTACCAGTTATATCGCAGCCGACGGCTCAGTTTTTTAGTTACGGACCTTGGAAGAAAAAAAAAAAAAGGAACACCATGTCTCGGATGTAATTTGCTGCCACAGAATATATTAAGAAATTAAATCAAGAGGAATCTAGAGTGTGGTTACAGACTCGTTAGATCCCAATCCAAAACTTAATTTGAAATTTATACCGCTGTGAAAATCAACGCTGGTGCATTTCTGCCCCTCAGTGGTGGTAATAAAGAAATGAATCGCCAGATGAAGAGGGATACACCTGATACGTGGCATTATGCAATGCTCAGAGGCACTGTAGAGAAGATTGTATTGTTCATATGATACCTTGTTATTAAAAAAAAAAAAAAAAAAAAAGATTGTGATACTTGTTGAGAAACTGCGATAAATCAGATTAACTTTTTTATAAGAAAAAAAAAACTGGTGTATAGTTGTAGAGTTATGTATTTGAAAGGGTAATTCATGCTTTATATCTTTTGTGGTCTCATGATTTAGTATTTAAAATTGGGCAGGTTTTGTTGCTGTCCTGTTAAAATCTTAAGAAGGAGAGTTTTGTTTTAAAGGAATAGTTTGACATTTTGGAGGGAAAAAGCCTAAACTTGTTCCCAGCAGAGCGATCAGTAGGCTACCATCTTTATATACCTCGTTTAAATGGTGAGCTCAAGAGATGCTAATTTTGTTACCTTTGAAAGAGGTGGGCTAACTGTTGCTAGCCTTTGTGCTAAGCTAAGCTAACCAGCAAGGAGTCCTGATAGTATTAGCACACGTTTATGCCACAGAAGTCACCACCAGTATCTGTAAAAGTTAACTGATAATATTGTAAAAAAAAACAAACAAAAAAACAAAAAAACCCACTTCTGTTACTGCTAATAGGCTACACGAGTATCATAAATTGGGACTAGCTAGTTAAGCTAGGTGAGCTGTTTCTCGTTTCTAGCTAATCAGCTGCTAGCATAGCACACAGACACATTTCCCTAAAATGTCAAACTTTTGCTTTAAGCTTTGCGTTGAATTACAAGTCCAGTTGAGTTTTAATGGTTTTTTTTTAAACCTTTTCTTAAATCTTAAAAAAAAAATACTGTTAAAACATTCAGTTTATTTGAAATATTCAAAGTACTGAAGAACTTGTAGAACAACATAATGCTGATTAAATTAATACGATATCAAGTAATATAATATGTAACTGAAGGAAAAGTGTGTTATCATTGTCTACATTTCTACATACTTAAAAGTCCAGTGTGTAGGATTAGGTGGATCTATTGTATCTTGTTACTTTACCTTATATTTATATTGCTAGCAAGTCCTCCATGTTTCTACAGTAGCCCACGGTGGACAAACCAAACAGTGGCTCTAGAGTGACTAAATGTTACTGAAGGCCACTGATAAGAGATGGGGGGAGGCAAGGAATATTAAGTTGGTTGTAATACACAACCTTACTGCTGAATGCCACTAAATCCTACACACTGAACACTTAAGAGGCAATAACTATCCAAAAAAACAAAACATGTACACCTATAGTCCAAAGACTATCCCAAAAATCCAAGAATGACATGTATTATCATTCATTGAATGAAGACAGAATTCTGATTTATCCTTGATTTATTAATCAAAGCCTTTGGAGACAGACAGGATGTACTATGCCATGATCCCAGATGGGGAAACCTCAGCAGTCGGTCTCACTGCTCCCTCATGTGGTTGTTGAGAAAATGACTGTACAGATTGAAGTTCAAACACGTACCTCAACTGCTGCCTTTGTCAGCTGCTCTTTGCTTTTGCCTTGACTGGAGAAACAATGTATTGTGTGTGTGTGTTTTTTTTTTTTTTTTTGTTTTTTTTTGTTTTGTTTTGTTTTGGGTTTTTTTGGAGGGGGGGTGGGGGTGATCATTTATGATGTTTATTTTTTAACTGAACTGTATCATGTTGTATTCATATTGTGTTTAGGTACATGAAATCATACTGGAACATTGGACCTCTTAAAGGACCTATAAATCCAACCAAGGCAGTTGAAAGTGCGGATACCTCCTTGTATTTACTAACAACCTCACATTTCTCATGTTTGTTTGTGTTTTTACTCTCTACACCATGGCCAGAGCTCTCTTTTCTCTGGAGTACGGCTAGAGCCAAGCACTGATTGCTTTTGAATGGGGAAAAATGTTCTTCTATGTGCATATCACTCATTATTTTAGCCCCAATATAAGTGTATTGCCTTTTTTTTATTTCTGTGAGTCTTGGATTGGATTTTTAAATATGTCTTAAATGTTTTACTTGATTGGAAAATAAACATATTATATTGGCATTAAAGTATGTATAATTTCCTACTAGACACTGGAGTGCTTTGATTCTTGCTTGGAAAGTCTTTTATGTGTAATTCTCACCTGCACTTATCACACACTCTAATTTTTTTACTTCGTGTACTTTAGTGTTACCAGGAGTAAATTTCAATTAACCACAAATTCCACTGACAAATCTTTGGACATGTTATTCGAGTTATACTGTAAAAAATGTTCTTATGTAGCCCTGGAGCTTTTTCGAGTCTTAACAAGATTATGTGAATGATCATCTCAGCCTGAGGAAATAACACATTTATTATGGGAAAATTCAAGCATTTAAAAAGTATTTCAACCTACAGTAAGAACAACAGCGATGTGGGGGAATATTTATTATTATTATTGTCATTATAGGGGTATGTGCTGAACTGAATCTCGTACGTCAAACTTTATGTAAGAACAACACTGCTTCAGTAGAGTCCCCCTTTAAAACCTTAATCCTCAGGCTAATCCCAGTGGTAAAACTTAATGAAAATATAACTTTCTTAAAGTTTGCTGTCTCACTGGGGCCTGAACAAAATCAAATAAAATACAGTCAAATAAAATCTTCAGTTCATGAAAGTCAGAGCCAAGTCAAGGCTAAAAATCAATAAAAGAAAATAAAAAAAAATGTTTTTTGTTCTTCAAAATAGGTGTATATATTGTTGATGATCAGTTTGAATTGAAGATGCCGTCTTCCTCATGTTTCTGTGATAAATTGGAAGCAAACAATTTCAAGATGTTGCCTTGAGTTTTTTTTTTACCCTTAATGAACAAATCCATCAACTATTAAACAAAAACGATTGACTGAATATTTGAAAATGTCAGTTTTACACCTCACCCGAGAAGGACTTCCGTCGCTCGTTTTCACTTTAAGATGTTTTTGAAACCAGTTCATTTTTTTTTTGTTTTTCAGTTTTTGTCCTCTGTGTAGCTTTGACCTTGAATGAAACCACGTCTTTATAGTCCTTCAGCTATCTGACAAGAGAAACAGTGATATACATCAGTCCCGGTGCCTTCGTGTCACTGAAACTCAAAATAAATGATGACAGACAGAGCTCACCGAGTGAAAAACAACAACATAGTTTTCTCTTTATTCCATCAGTTCTCATTTCTGTTCACCAGGGGGAAACCTGGTGCTGCTGTATCATTGTTTCTCCCCCTCAGGCCTGTGAAGGACACAGCCAAAGCAGATTAATCACCTCAACACATCTGACTCACTAAAGATGCTGGTGTTTCTTCACAACCCTCTCTCTGTTCTCCCGCTCGTCTTTAATGGCCCAGCGCCTTCGCTTTTTATAACCAGCTGTCTCTCTCACTGTCTCTCTCCTAAGCACATCCTGGCTTGAGGGGGTCCATTAAATACACGCTCTTTGTTTACAGTTTCCCTTTGTTACCCACCATCATTTCCTTATACAGCTCTCCTTTTTTCATATACCATATCCGGAGATGGCTTTGTCAAGGTCAGCTATTTTTACAGCTTGTGATATTGGAGGTATCACGGGGAGGCAGTGATAAGAAGAAGAACTAGAGGACGGGGGGTTGAGGAAGGATAGAGAGAGCTAAAGGATAAATACTGCTGGGCTTTTGCTGCAAACAGCACAGGGTGTGTTTTCAGGATGTCAAAGACAGTACACGGGTCGAGCAGATGAGAGGAGTACATTTCTTCTCTATCTTTCTCTCTATCGTCCTATTCCTCATTCCTAAACTGCATGTTGACCTTTGTAGTACCGCCTCCAGGCTGTATGCTTTAACCTTTCCAGTGAGAGAGAGGGGGGCCCCTGCACAGGGAATACAAGATAAATCACAACTGCTGTCTGTTAATGCGACAGACAACAACACACACTGGCATGCAGGCACTGATGAAACCTCTGTGCATCTCTCACAAGACCCTTCTTGTCCTCAAAAACACAATCACATACAAACGCATAGACGGCAGCAGCATCACAGCATCAGAATACAAGGCTGTGAGGTCTACAAGTGCACCCTGAATTATTCATCTTTCATTAAAATGCACTATGAGTAATGATGGCCAGGAGTATGTTTGGGGGGGGTATTCTTTTTTTTTTTTTCTGAGTAAAACACAGAGGTCATTAAGAGTCATTTCTGGTCAATTTTGTATGATCAACCATGCTCCAGAGAAAGACAGGAAAAAAAATCCCATTTACTTTCTGTGCGTTGGGAATTCATGTTGAAAGAGATCAAAGGGGACAGACAAAGAGATGAGAGAATCGACATCTTCTCATCTCCATTTGGCTCCCTATGAGAGGAGGAAAATTACTTTAAAGCTGCTGCCTTGATGAAAGAAAAGGGCCTTATGCCTGATGTATTTCTCCAGAGGTGGAATCAACAGTATGAATGACTCAAAAGGCAGAAGAGAAGGGGGAGAAAGAGAACATTTGTTTGAGAGAACTTAATGTGGGATTTTAGTGAGGAGCAAGAGAGAGTGCTATTTGACAGGAGTGAACAAAACGGCAATTCCCCCGCCGTGACTGGTTCTCTACGCTCAGCGCTGTTATTTCCGGTGTGTGCTTTAAAAAAAAAAAAAAGCAACGCAGCAGCAGATGTCATCAGATAGTGAGCTCATTGGTAGTATCAATCTGGGGATTTTATCAGACGCTGCACCATCAACGCGTTCATCCACAATGTGATTTAGTGTCATATTCTCCGTACTTTTCTCAGGACAAGTGTAGAAAAGGTCATGAAAATGAAATAGCCTCAAAAATGCCCCATTAGTTTCTCTCACCCCTTTGCACTGAGAGACAACCGGCTCTGTCATTTTTCTGACAGAGCTGTCAAAGCATCGAGCCAACCACCCTAGTTACACATAAAGCAAATAGAAATGAAAACATTGTCAGTGAAAAGACTCATGGGGTAACGGAGACGCCAGGAGCAGGGTGAATCACTTAGCAAGCTGTGCTCCTCCATTCTGCAGCTGCCACCCACCACAACACATCTGCCACTGGGAAAAAAGAAAAAAAAAACTCAGATAGAAAACCACATCCAAATGAATTGCTACATGACACAAAAGATCACTTCTTTTAAATTGAAATTCATTTGCAGCCGAAATGGGGGGAGGAGGTCATATCCCCCTGGGTGCACACGTGTGACTGTAGAAACCCGCATACAGGTGGCAAATGATGGAGACTCGACACGCTAATGCACACGTGCTCACACAGATAATACATTTAGCTGCAGTAAATTCATTAGATTTCTTTGCGTGGGGCCAATGGTTCTTCCAATTCGACATCCCTCCATCTCCCCTCCCTCCTCTTCATCACTACCCACACTCCCTCTTGTGCTATCTCTGGGCAAGCACATGCCACCGCTGAGGAAGGATCCTCATGCGTACCAAATCATCAGTTTTCAACCAACAACACCTGCCCGGTCTCAGTCAGCTCCTGCAATTCCCCTTTTATTGCCTTTCCCCAGGATTTCATATTATATATGCTGAACTTCACAGAAAAGGAGACTTGAAATGTGTACAGAAGGAGAATCATCTACCGTGGGCTGAATATTGCTACTAGCTTTGTTGATATGAGCCACATGGTAACAAATCATTAAATTATTTACACAGACCATGCCAGGAATCAGTGATTGCCTCAGACGGGAAGGAGACGGTGAATAAAACGTGTTCAATTATTGAGCTTTTGCCTTTTTCTTTTCTTTTTTTTTTCTTTTAAATAAATGCAACAAGTAGACCTATTTATTTATATATATATTTATCTTTATTCTTTTTTTTTACTGGCTCTTTAATTTACTTTCACCTGAAATAGCAACTCGAGGCCTTGCTTGTTCTGCAACAAACAAGATATTATTTATAATTCGATACGCTCGTCTTATTTTCATTACATTACGTTTAATCATCTGGCAGGTGCTTTTCAATGAAAGCGACAACACTGCAGAGCAGCAGTCAAGTATGAGACAAACAGATTTCTGTCTTAATATTTCATATGCGTTTTCACATGACTTCTAAAAAAAAAAAAGGGATTTCCAGACATTATTCTGTGTATGACTGTCATTGCATGTTCAGAGTTAATTGCAGTTCTCAGTTAATCCAGGTGTGGCAAGAATAGTTAAGTAGGTGATTCTAAGGATGAAATTCTCTGTTACTGTAGATGTAGCCTTATATTGCTGCATTTACATTTATATTGGGATGTTGTGCTTTATGTGAATAAGAATTTCCAGCAGTTTTAGTGTCTCTGTAAGACTGTACTTTAACACAGGTGCTTGGTGTTTTTGATGGAAATGCTAAGGTCAATGTGCCGATAATGTTGCGTTGACAACAAAATATGTGAAAGAGTCATGGAGTCGAGATGAATCTCGCCAAAAATCCATCTAATGTTGAGATATTTCACAGGAAAAAACCCCCCCACACACACATACGTCTACCTGATGGTGGCGCCAGAGGAAAAGTCAGAGATCTTCATTTGACAGACGGTTTGATCCTCTGGGAACATGAACGTTCATCTGTCCGACAGATGACGAGATATTTCAGCGGTGGAATGACCAAATGACTGACACTGTCAGTAATAGAGTCATCCCATTAAACTATTTTTGGATACAGTAATCAAGACGAAGAACGTCTCTTTTGTAGTTAATGAAACAAACAGATACTTTGCAAATCAAAGTTCTTCATTATATCGATGTAGCAATGACACAAAAGCCTCATTTTTCCACGTAGCACCTCTGCTTATTGATATGTACGTTAAAATCTCTGACCATATATCGTGTCATTATACTGCCCAATGACTTTACAAGTACATGTACTACTACTACTACTTCAATCGAAAAAAAAAAAAAAATCAAAGTGGCTTTTACATGATTCTTAATCTGGAACTCTGAATTATTAAAGTCACTGGGAAATGAGAAGAGAAATACTTGTCCTCCTTCACAAAACCTTCCTTGGCAGGTGCTATTAGCCTGTAATATCTGTGTGACAAACCAAAGTCACATTCAGAAAGCAATTTTCTGTCCACAACACAATCTCAGACTTTAATTGCCTAATGAACAAGATGTTATCCAAGGATACCTTTCCAATGAGCACTTAGGAAAAGGAGGAAGAGGACTTAATATGATGGAAATAAGTGTGACAGACTAAACGGTCCCCGCTGAACGCACTGACGCATGCTCTGACCTTCCCTGTCAATCTGGAGGGCAGACAGGGTGGCCATTTATGTTGTGGCGGCAGAGGTCGGCACGCAGAAACAGTTTTCGTCATTACTCGCAGAAAAACCATGTCAGAAAAAAAAAAAACCCCAGAGCTGTCTGACCATCCGCCGCGGCCTGTGGGAGGGGAAAAATAAACAATAAACAATGAAAAATCAGAGAGTCAGAAGGCGTGGGGCGTTCTCTGGGCCTGTTTGTAAGGCCTGTGCAGTCTCCTGTGTATCATTGTGAATTCTATATACTTACAGTCATCTGGATTTCTGCGATCTCAGAGGAATATTTTCAAAAACTGTGTGCTCAGAGAAAGAGCTACACAACCCCGGCGCACAGCCAAGTGGACGGATGCACCAACAGCCAGGGAGCAAGCAAGTCAGGGAAAAAAAAAACAACAAAAACAAAAGGAAAAAAAAAAAAACAGCTGCCCAAACATGCTTACAATCCTGATTTGATTAACAATTTAGCAATTACCTAATGTATTCATTTAGATAATACAAATCAAGTCTATGGGCATTTAATCAATTAGAAGAGCCTGACATTTCAGCATACTGCAAGACACAATGCTCATCACTATACTTGATGGCACTGATGCGCTCTGGAATGAGATACAGGAAGTTATCTCGTCCGCTGCTCCTTTGTTACTAAGACAAGGACAAAAAAAATAAAAATAAAAAATAAAAAAAACTACAATTATGACATTTTAATGACGTTATTTGTAAAACCTTGCATCAATGTCAAATTCCATGAGCTCACACTTGTTGTTTTTCGACAGGACAGCTTTAACAAAAAAAAAAAAAAAAGAGAGAAAAAAAACAACAACAACAACAACAAAAAGCCTTTGTTTTCGAGATAAATGTTTCCAGGTGTTCCATCACTTTCAGCTCACTCCAATAAATTTAGCCGGGGTGGAAAAATGACAAGCAACACTGGTAGAATGCAGATGGAACTCAGGATTATTACATCATCTCCTGTCAATTTTCATCAAAAAAAAAAAAAATATGTGGTTGTTTTAAATAAGACAAGAATGATTAATTCCAGTCATGAAGAGCAGCAGAGATGTCGTCAGTAGTGTTGGCTCTTGTTTTTTTTTTTTCTTCTGTACTTGAAATCCAGATTACAGATTAAGTGATTAACAGGGGGTTAGAGTGTGAAGGCAGGGGCAGCGATGCAGTGACCTACCAAGTATGCTTGTCATTTCACAACATGGAACAGAGGTAATAGACAAGAAGTGTAGTTGGGGCCAGATGGGAAAGTGTCACATGGTGAATCGAGTGCACATTTGGAGACAATTAGTGGATAAATGATCGGCTCCGCCCATAAACTATCATCACCCACGTGCTCCCGGGTTGCCTCAAGTCCACTTGAGGCAACGTGGAGTGGAGTGACGCATCTCAGGCTGCTAAACTGCTGCTGCTGATGCTGTTTCATACCTTAACAAGTAGCTGCTTCTGGAGTCTGGAAATCAGCAGTTGAAAAAAACAACAACAACAAGAAAGAAAAAAGAAAAAAAACATCACCACAAAGTCTATTTAGTAGCCAAACTGGAGCTTTAAGTCATTTTACATGATCTTCATCAGCAGTGAGTTTAAACAGACATGAGCGATGTCGTGACAACAGAATAAACCGATTGTCTGATAGGACCAAAAAAACTCCAGAACACAACTTCAACTAAATGGACCTTATGGTGCAAAATAAAATAAAACAAAATAAAGCAAAGCAAAACAAGTCTTATATATTTATCAAGTCATTTTCATCTATTACTGAATCCTAAAGGCAATATTTTCCGAAATAAGTGAAAAAATATTTGCCATTGATATGAGATTATTTCAAATACAAATCTTCTTTCAATAATTTTCAAGAATATCTTAGATCTTTTTTTTTTTTCTTTTTCCTTTATTCTTTATTAAGTGGAGCCATCTGTCCCGTTCTGTTTGATTATAGCCAGTGGTGACACAAATCTCTAATAAACTCTTGAAAATACGAATGTGTTGATAAACCCCAACTGAACAGGATGATACATTGACTGATTGTTTTTTTTTTTTTTTTTTTTAATTTTTTTTTATTTTTAAGAGCTGGACCAATAAATTGTCCAGTCCAGATATATAACGCAGATATATTGATATGGACTTTATGTCAACAAATGAGTGAAAAGAAACTGCAGGACAGAAATACCAAAATACCATAGAGTTGTGACAAGTTAAATTTTTGAACTCTTATATATATCAGTATCAAAATTGTTTGTTTATGTAATGTATTTAGGTTAAATTGGTGTATAGTATAATTATACAACTAGTGTCATACATTAATTTATAAAAGTAAGACTTTAAGACTTGATGCTAGTCAAAAATCCCATGATACAATTTGATTTTTGTTGCAGTTTCTCCAGACTAAAATGTGGTGTGATAACGATATCGCAGCCTTGTAACTACAGTTACGTTTCACTGCGTCGTTCACGGTGACTCATCGTGGCTACCGCTAAACAACGCTTGTTGTCAGCGAGGCTTTTTTCCCCCGACAGCTGCAGTTTCTAGAAGCAGACACCACCTTTTTTTGTTTACAGTTTCAGTGTTCTTACCCATCAAAATCCACCATATTGTCCCCAGACAGCTGGCCCCATGGGACTGACAGAAACAAATTCAAAAAAGAAAAAAAAGAAAAGAAAAGAAGACTGATATTTCTGAATGATGAGAGAAAGAGATGAACCTTACACAGCGGCGTTTTGAAGCCCTGCAGCCATCAGTTGTCAAGAGTTTGAGGGCTTTGAGTGAGTATCTGCTACATATTTTGTCCACAGGAGGGGCTACCATGATACAAAGTACTACAAAACTTCTTGTTCTTGTACAAAAACAAACATTTTTGTAGAAATACTGCATTTTAAACAACAACTGATACAGAGTGAAAACCGTAGACTGTGTGTATGGACAGATATATGAATAAGGGCTTTGACAGTATACGTTGCTTGTAGAGGCTTTGAACAGAACAGGCGTGGTAGAAAGTTCTTTACAGTGGCAGAACTTTGGCACGAGAAAGGCGTTACAGAAGAAAACGATGAGTATTCAACAAGGTCAGCATAGATGATTCCAAACTAAATATCACTTTTATACACCAGTTCAAAGGAAACCATTTGGCTCTGTCTACTGTTCCCTTTGTCAGCGTGAGATTAGTGTTTATCAAATCATTCGAAAGAAACTCAAGCCACTGAGGGGAGGGGGCGATGGGGGTCACACACACATGGAGGTAAGACAAAAGGGCATTGACATCAACAGAAAAACTACATCTGGTGTTACTGTCACAATAGAATTTTCCTTTCTGCACAAATGTCAAGTGTCGAATGAGTGTGAGTGCGTGTTTGTGTGTGTGTGTGTGCATGTTTGTGTGTGTAAAGATATATATTTATATATTGTGTGTGCGTGTATTTGTGTTTGAGTCCACTTCTAATGTGGACCAGGCTTATGTCTTGTCCCAAATCTGCTCGGATCAATTTCAATTTACATACTTTTATCAACACAAACCCACGAGTCCTTCTTTCCCAGCTCCCTTCAAAAAGTGATCGTCACAGTGAGGTGACACTGCTCAGGTATCTATATTTCCACAGGAAACATCTGTCTACATAAGCAAGTGGGTTCAAAAGGAATCCTGTTTTGACTGCTAACCTCAGTTTGTGGTTAAGTCAGTATTAAATTGAACCCGTCTCCCCTCGTTTTTTTTTTTTTTTTTTGCTTTTTTTTTTTTTTTTTTTTTTAACTGAGGGGGTGTTTTAGTTTGTTTTTTTTTTTTAGGGGAGGGTAGATCGAGTGGGTAGGGTACGTTCATTGCTCATGCCATGGTTTCCTTTCCTGGGAGTCTCCTGTCGTTGAACGTGTGCATGTTAATGACCTCCTCTGTTTTCACGATGACGGGCGGCTGAGGCTTCTGCTTCAGACGGCGTTGGCACTTCAGAGACACGCGCAGCTCGTCCATCATGGCGCTGCAGAACGATCGCTGCAGAGGCGACACGGAAGAGAGAAGAAGTTACAGTCGGCACCATGATGTTTGCCACAATTGCTCAAACCTAAGTCTCTCTATGCTGCTTTATATATCACAGCTGATACTGGCAGCTAAATATGTGGTGATAACTGAATAATTAATGGGTAACACTGTTTGCACTTTCTATTACTAAAACCATGATGTGTAGAGTCTTTCATGCCATTCAGATGGCATTTGTTTTTGTTTTTGAAAAGCAGTGTTTTCTCAGCTTGTCCAAGTCATCTCATCTTTCCTGTTTAATAGCATCTGCTCATGTCTGCCATTTCTCCTTTAACCACTAGGGAGCATTGAAATTGGAATTTTATAAAATAAAACAAAACAAACAAAAAAAAAAAAAAAAAAACCCAAAATGAAAATCCTCACACACACAAAAATTAAATGAGCATCGCATTAGCTTCACATGAATGATTTAATGGACAAACATATAGTTTGATATGGAAACAGTACTTTAAATGTCTTTGTTTTAAATCTTTGATTCTTCATCTTTAGTTTCTCTTTAGTGGTTCCGTGTTGGGTTTGTGTTGCATAATTAGTTTGCTTCCCTGTTTGATCAGAAAATAATAGATTTTGATCCCAAGAGACCATTTCCCAGCCGGGTCTTTTCATCTCCCTGCCAGGTCTTTCAAAGTCATAATACCCAGTTTGCAGCACTAGGGATTTTTTTTTTTTTTCTGAGAAGAATTTAAGTCTAAAATCCAATCTGAAAAAGATTTCTGAGACTTCAGAAATCTCTTTCAGAGCCACAGAGGACCTAACACAAGTTTTTTTTTTTTTTTTTTTTTTTTACAAGCTAAGTGGTGCTCCTTGTGATGAGTAAACCAATCTCAGTATGCAAAGTTTTTTTTTTTTTTTTTTTTTTTTCTTGAAATATTCCCTTTTCACTGGCATCATTGCAAAAGAATTTGGCATGCAGTGAGTAGACAATGCACTGAATGGTATTGTCAAGGAGCAACATAAATAAATAAATAAGTAAATAATGTAGCTGCAATAGATGAAAGTTTCACAATATTTCTATCATTCCCACTGAAAATACTGAAAAGGTAAAAACTCAAGAGACTAAGTTCACTAAAGAAGGTTCAACGTGATAATTCAATTGCTAAACAGCAAGAAAAAAAAGAAAAAAAAGACAGAAAATACAACAGTCAAAGGTCTGATTTGTTCCAGGATTTTTTTTTTCAGGCTTTTTTTTCTCATACAAAAGGTCTGGTTCTTTTTCAGAGCCTGCCAAGAACTAAATCCTAAACAAAACAAACCTTTTAGTTTCTTTTTTTGGCATTCAAGAGGAAAATGTAAGGATCCAAAATTATATCTATTTCAACAGATCTTAACTTGTGACTTTAGGGAGGAAAAAGAAAAAGAAAAATCTGTTGTCTCTATATTGTGTATGTGATGAAAAAAATCCTGTAAAATATCAACATGTATGTACGTCATTGTTGCTAAGACACATTCCCATACATTTACTCTGATAATATGCAAAATCTAATTCAAATTCTAAGAGGATGTAGGAGGAGAAGAGATGTAAAAGAGGTGAAGAGCAGTTAAATATGAAGCTATTATTTTGTGTGTGTGTGTGTATGTGCGTAGGTGTGTGGGATGGATATCTGTGGGCGGCTTATGCACCAGGTATTTTCTGTTTTTTTGTTTTTTTTTACATATATTTGTCTGGCACGTAAAATAGAATATTTTTATTCGTATCAAGATGGTGAAGCGGAGAAGAGCAGGAAGGGTGATGGGAAAAAAGAAAAAGAAATGTTGAAAACAATGAGGTTGGATATGAATTAGACTGATGGTGAAAATAAGGTGAATAAGAGAGGAAGGGGGGGGGGCTGGCGATGTCAGGGTGGAGAGGGTTGGCAGAGCGAGAAAATAGAGAAGGAGAGTCTTGTTGTCAGCATGTAAATTACTAGCACCTTGGCAGCCTAGAGAGTATGGCATTTGCAAATTATCTGAATATTGTGACCCAGTCTTGCGGCTCTTGATTAATGACATCTAAGATGTGCTCTGAAACATATGCAGCCCTTAAAAAAAAAAAAAAAAAAACAGAAACTAATTACTATTGCAGTAAAGTAAGACGCTGCTGCGCTGTGATAATTCTGTAGATGTAAATAATTAAAACACACTATCAAACGGATCTTCACAATTATGTGGAAACATCACTGCGCGAGTTAAGTGCACTAAAATACGCACTCCTCGCTGTGCGATGAATCATGTGCACTCAGTGCTAAAATGGAGCACAGGTAGAGAGCAGTCTGAAATGTATGAAATTCAGTCTCTTGTGAAAAACATAACCGAGAGAGAGAGAGAGCGAGCTGCAGGCAGGAGAGAGAAGCTGCTAGTATGTAGCGTGGTGAATGTTTTCAGTCCAGAAAAAAAATCTGATGATTAAAAGATTATTATTAAAATGTTCACTTTTTTTTAAATCATTTATTAAAAAAAAAAAAAAAAAAAATCAACCCAACAATACAAACATGCCCATATGTGCGCTAAAATAGCTGCTGTAATTGTTCCATATGTTCACACTGGCTTTGATGTGATTTCAAATTAAAAAGGTTTAGGGTGACGGAACCCTCATTCTGTGCAAGAACGCTTTATAAAGTTTGGCAGAGGCTAATGTGAGGCTTCACTGGTCTGTGATAGAAAAAAAAAAAAAACAAGTGGGTTCAGTATCAACCAAAGTTTCTGTCTTTTTAAGTAGAACATCAAGTCCCTTTGTTACTGTCCCTTTACAGACTAAAAATACTGACTATGTGAAGTACAACAGAGGGATCTCATAACAGCGAGTGTGACCGGGAGGAATAATTAGAACAACCACGAAGCTATTTCAGTGTAAATATCAGCATAAGCACTGTTTTAAGACATGAAAAAAGAAACATTAAAACAGACGAAACACAAAAGAACAGATTATAACACACTCTAAGTACACAATTCATTATGTAGATTATGTTGTGTCGCATTTGATTTTGGTTTTAGTTTAATTGTTTAAGAGCATGGTTAAATTCCCCTTTAAAAAAAAAATGAGACATGAATAAAGATGAGTGATGAATGAGGAATGACAAAGACTCCTAGATAACTGGGATAGAAACAATAGTCTTTAAGTAGGACAATGAGGAAACATTAGAATGTTACGTCCTTCAGATGCAGGTGAGAAGAGTGCCTTACCTTTTCCAGCTGTGCGTTCTGTTTAGACTTGTAAAGGACCTCCCCCACGGCCACAAACACCGACAGCACCAGTCCCGCAGCCAGCACGATGAAGATCCCACCGATGTTCTGCACCCCCAGAGCGCTGGCCTCTTTGCTCTCCTCCTCGGGACAACCGTTCCCTCGCCACCACTTCTCCTTCATCATGTGCAGCTTTCCTTCCTCCTGCAGCTGCAGAATGGCTATTGTGATCTTGTCTCTGTATGGAGAGCCTGGGGGAGCAAAAAAAAAAATACAACATGAGACTGGTGAACATGGATAATGTGAAAAAGCTGATTATCTCTTGTATATGCTTGTCATTGTTGAATGAATGACTAGATGTATGTACATGTATACATATATAACCAGTGGTGGGTGTATGAAACACACTCTAGCTCATGTAACCTGTCATTGTTGGCTACTGAGAGGGAGTTTTTTTTGTAAGTCCTTCTTCAAATCCCACTAATCCCTATATTCACAGAGTGATTCCAAAATTCTCACTCATCTTTGCTGTGTGTGAATTGAAATGCACAGGGAGTTGGCAACAAACCGTTGGCTTTTTTTTCCCCCCCTTTTTTTTTTTTCCTGTAGCCGAGCTGCTGTTAATTCTGATGAATTAGCTGCTGTTTGCACTCACTTTCATAATGCTATACATGGTGCACACACAAATAGGCAAAACAGAGCAGCCCAGTGGAGCGCTTGTTTCACGGGTGCACGTGTGTTTGGGATTATATGTGTACATCAGAGATATGGGAGTTTCTATATCAGTGTGTTTTTCCACGCATGTTGATGTCATGTTGAGTGAAAAAGAACAAAAATCCATAGACAGTGGGAAAGCACCAGAATTAGCGCACAGGCATTAAGGCCCAGCGGGTGCTGGTGTGATCAAAGGAGAAGTAATCGTTGCAGAATACCCGAGTGGGGTCGTGTTCCTCTCCTATCCACAGCGTGTGTGACACAACACTCGGCCGATCAAGGCGCAGCACTCACACCCTGCCCCAGTCAGGCCAAGAAAGATTAATACTTACTGTGAGCGCTCATGTTTCATTTATAAACTGCTTTAAAAGCTTGTTAGTGCATTTAGGTGATTACAGAATTCATACGTAATGAAGCCTGGTTGCACATTTCCAATTCTATTTAAGGCATTTTTTGGTTCCAGTTGCTCATTCAGCTCGATTTAAAAAAGAGCGGAAACAGTCGTGAGATGTAAATTTTTTATAAAGTCGACATAATAGAAATCATTTAACAAACATGAGAACATTTTGTTCTGGAAAAAAAAAAATCCCATGGAAATAAAGCGCATAAATCTGGCCCCAGGTAGTAGGTAGCATCATTTTGTCTGCAGCCCTCATACAGTTTTGCTTGTCAGCCTCTTTAGTTGATTCCCTCTCTGTCTCATCTATCATTCATCTATTGCCATCCATCATCCTTTCATCTCAGAGTCTCTGTGTATTTAGACAGACAAAGGGGGCATTAATACCAAAAACTAAAAAACGCAGCATATCTGTGGTTGCTTCTTTGTTCACAAATGGTCTTGTATTTTTTTGTGAGCGTACCTGCCGTGTGCTTATGACTGCATGTGCTTTTTTTATGTCACGCACAGCTGGAGATGATAACCTCACATATATGTGCGTACACACACACACACACACAGACATACATTCCGTGTGTGTACAGTGAGGTATGTAGGGCTCTGAATATGCTGTCGTAAATATGCACGTGCACGTGCACGTGTGTGTGAAAAGCATATGCTTGCTTCATATGAAGATGAGAGATCTATCAAGTATCCAAGTCCCCTGATTCTGGCTCCCCTCATATTTCAAATGATTAATGATGGCCTAACAAAGCAGGCCTTGGATAAATGCTAATAGGATGGGTCCTTCGAGAGGAGGATATGGAGAGCGGGGTCTGGGCAAATGGAAAAGCACTGTGCTTGACACACTGTGCATACACAACTACCTGACAGATGTTCAACACCAGAGGACATCCATCACTCCCACACTGTCTGGCTTCAAGTATTAATGTGATCACAGTTTAAGTCGATAGCTGTAGATGACGCGTTTGCGTTTTGGGAACAGGACGTGTGAAAACCGACAAGCGATAAAAGGTTAAGACTTATTATATGGCTTGCTCTGGTTTATTGCTGTAACAGCCCTGAGGGGGAATGAGCTGCTAAACAGTGCTCAGCGGGGCAAAAGTTATAGGCTAAAGGTTGACGGACGGGCTGAGGTTTCCATGGGGTTTGGGACAAGGACAGAAAAAGAAAGCTAACATCTGAGAAAAGTCAAATATTCCCACTCTTCAAAGGCGACCGCTGGCATGAAAACACAAGACGCTTTGAACTAATAAAGTAATTATCTCCGGACCTCGTCTATCACAGAAGAAACATTTTACAGGCTATAATCAGCTTTATTTCTGAAATGCTGAGCAATGAACATCAGGATTAGATATTGAAATGAGTTAGTGGGCATTTCAGCGGACATTTTAAATCATTATTTTTTTAGCTGTTTAAATGCTAAACCACTTACTGTTGAACTGAAATCACTCAGGCCATATTTTGTAGTCATATATTTGATACACTGTGTCGCCACATGAATGAATGAAAGAGGAACTGATCTGTTTTCTAGGTCTATGTGTCCATCTCAAGGGCATCGGTGTAAGTGCTGCTGCACTTACTGAGCCACAGTGGGACTATATTTCACAGCATCACCTCAGCTTTGTTCCAGCTACGGCAATCACGGCATCCCTGCAGATCTATAACTGCCTCATACTCATCAGCAGTAGCCAGGTCCAGATGCGGATGGCCAGAATTAATCTTCTATATTTTGATGGCCTTCATATCGTTGATGATAGATGTGGCCATTGTAGTAGGTCACAGTGCTCTCTGTGGCCTCGTCGTGACCAGTCCAACCTCTGTGACACTGGGATTGGAACCATCACTGGCTTATCAACAGCTTTCAGCAACAGTCCCCTGAAGTGCTAGTGTTGAGAGCTGCAAGTTTTCTATATATATAAAAAAAAAACACTGATTGGAGTGAACAAATAGCCGAGTGGTTACACTCAGGACCACTCGTGGACCACTTTGGCACATAAGCCACGTAGTGATCGCCAGTTCCGATCCCGGCTGTGATGATCATTTCTGCATGTCATTCCCCAACTCTTCTCCCTACTTTCTTGTCTACCTTCACTGACCTGTAAAATAAAGGCAAAAAGGCCAAAAAATATCTTGGAAAAAAAAAAAAACTGATACTAAATGTATTGCTTAAGGGGCAACAAAACTTTAGGCTGGAAAGTATTTGATTCATGATATCATCTGCTAAAACGCCAAATAAAAGAAAAACGCATTTGATGATTTTAGCTCATCTGCTTCATCATTAGATAATGGCACTTTAAAATGTCAGAACACTGTTTTTGATTGGTGCCAGGACAAATAAGCAGTTTAACACAGTTCTTAAAGGTGGTTTTATACTTTCTGAAGTGCTTTGTTGTTGCGGTTTAATGCTCGGCCACAATTCAGACGGTGTCAAGTAACTCACAGGGAATTGCGGTAAATTGACTTTCGGGTTGCTTTGTGTGATTGCTTCACTGTCTCGTACTCGTACGCTTGCCTTGTGTGACCTCAAAGCCAAAAAAACACATCATTAGAAGTATGTGTGAACATTGATTAAGTTGAGTTTGCTTCTGTAAATAATCCTGGGAGAAAATCACTACGGCTAGAAAACGTACTTACTAAAGCAGAGCTCGTATTGTGCCTGTTTCTCGAGCCGTGGGCACATTTCAACCTTACCCATAAATTCAACCTCTTCAGCCATTCGCTTTTCATTAAGCTAAACCTTTACACCTCACTCTGGCAGACCATTATGCCACTGACCCCATCAATAAAGGTCAACCTTTCCATTCTCAGAGCTTATCCATCATCCACACTATATACCTTTTATCTGTCACATATTATCTGCAGTATCTCACTTGACTTAAAGCCATTCAAACATTTTAAAACACAGCAGGGCAACTCCTAAATGTGTGCAGATGTTTGAGGTCATTTACCCATTGGTGTTCCCACTCCGTAAGCTTTGGAGTCTATGAGGCCTCCGATCTGCGTGAGGTTGCAGTTGCGCTGGGTGACAAACTCGATGGTGGTGGACTCCATGAGGAAGGCATAATCTGAAGTCAGGACTCGTTGGATGCCCTCCTCCACGTTCTTCACCATCACAGATGCCCTCCTGCTGTTCATGAACTCCCACATCTTGTCATAGGTGGAGATTTTTGTTTTCTGCAAGTCACCAGACGACAGGGGAGGAATGTAAATCAGAGGCAGCGTCAGGAATAAACATGCTGCTTGACTCTAAAGTCTGATGTTATGATCATTTTGTTTCACTGAGTAGCATTTCATTTTGTGTGGGCTATTTGCAAAATGCTATTACCAAACTTATTTGAGGAAAAAAAGGTGCAGAAATATGTGTTTGTTGATATTTCTATGAAAAAAAGGATGTTTTTTTTATGCTTTTCTTCTGCAATAATCTTTATGCCTGTCTTGGGATGTAAATGAAGCAATACATGTGTGTATAGTGTTACTGTTACTGTCGCTAATTTCACCCAAACACCATGTAAGAGCAGCATTAAGTCACTGCTAGAACACAATGAACATTTCCTACTGTTGCTATTTCGTGCTTAAAGTTTTTTTTCCAATGCAAAATAATCCTGTTATATTTTTCAAAACAGATCCGCAGAACAAGAGACGGTCATTTTCAGCATTTCAGCATATTGTAAAGGAAGAAAAGGAATACTGTAAAGGAACAAGGAGGCTTAGCAACAACTGAGTTGATAGATGAGGATTGAAGCGACAACAAGCACAACTTCAACTTCTCAGCAAGGTAACTGGCTTCAAAGCACAGCGGGGTGCATTTGGGGAGAAAAACTGTGCACCATGTGTAGAATAACACCTGAAATCTGACTGCAGTTTCAATAATCATCAGCTGATTTCTTTATTAAAACAACAAGAGCGGTCTGGTTTCACTGTAAGCAGATACACCAGATGTTCCTGTTGTTAAATATTTGCTCAAACAGAATTTTGCTGTAGTATGAAACAGTACTTTTCTGTTATCACCGGCACAGAAACCAAAACATTTTAACTCTAATAGAAGAAACCACCATGTGGATACCCCGGCAGACCCAGCTACCTTGAAGAAAGTCATAGTGGCACCGTCCTCCACCACACCGTACGGGATTTTAGTTTGTTTGGCCAGGTCGTCGGCTGAATCTATAGGCGACTCCATCCTCTCCACAGTGAGGAAGGCAGCCAGGTTGGCTGTATACGAGGAAATGATGATGAGGGTGAAGAACCACCAGATTCCTCCCACTATTCGAGTTGACAGGGCCTTGGGCATGAGCTCTGATCCTGGTGTGAGGGAGGTGGCAGGGGTTAATATCACACTGCAAAAATGTCGTTATCTCAGAAAATCATTAATACGCTTCTAATGTTATATCTAATTATGTATTTTGATCATGTAAGAAAAAAAAAAAAAAACTTAATAAAGAAACAAAAACAAAAACAAAAAATGTTTCGAGAACTCTTCAAGTTTTCAGCGGAGGCAGGTGCCCCGCTCGCTTCAAGATGTATTCACTTGAGAGGGCTCTCAAAACAAGATGATTGCTGGATTTCAAACAAGTGAAATTATCTTGTCTGAGTCACGAGCGAGTACTTTAAATAATGCAGAAGAGACAGAAAGGTGTTATTTAAAATGTCCCCTGAGGACGAAGGCTTTGCATAAATCAATCAAATGAAATAAACACATTCAGTATCGATCATTCACAACAGTGTGGAGAAGTGACGGGCTGTTTGGGCCAGAGAGTCATGTACCCAAGGTAACCTCACATCCTGACTCCACACCCCACTGATCTCTAGGTGCTGACAGGCCAAGGGCAAGAAGAGAGGACAATGGGTATTATAGTGCTATCAATACTAATAATAGTAGAATGTTTATATTTAAAAAAATGTCAATACTTGAACTGCTGTTGATGAAAACTTTTCATTTTGATTTTACTCAAGTGAGGGTGAGGGTTGTTCAAATCCTGTATAATAATATGTATAATCCCCATAAATATATATAAATAATATATAAAACTGCTGGTTTGTTCTATGTAACTATGCGCCATGTTGATTGAATTAAAAAACAATTATGTGTGCATTTACTACTAAGTTTTGTCTGAATTCCCCAGTGGTCTCTCTGTTGCAGCTGGCTTGTATAAAACAACAACCCAGCCCTCAGAGACAGTGGGATATAGAGAGCTCCAGCTCCACAGAGCAATAGCAGCCACAGGCTGAGGCAACTACCTTGCTGCATGAGAGCCCCAACTCCAAACCAGAAACTATTGAGCAGCGTAAAATTGTTTTCCACAACATCTGAGTCGGGGTTGCACGGATGCGGGTTGTACCACTCATAAGGGCTAAACCTATAAAGGAAAGAGCACAAAGACAGATATGTCAGCACAAAACAAAGAACAGTGTGTCCCTGGTGCAGATTAAACGGCAGATAAATCATACATTTTAAAAAGAGTGCGAGCAGAACCAAAGGGAATGTAAATGTGAAGGAATCCTGTGTTGTGGCCTCAGGGTCAGAGCTTCTGCAGAGACCAAAGCAAATCATTCAAGCTTTAGCTGAGATCAACTTATTGGCATATTCAAATGCCATCAGTTTATTGTGAGAACAGATCAATAGGCTGGAATAACACTGTCACTGGTGATAATGTCCTAGTACGTGACGATCTTTGGAGCTCATTTGGATTCACTGACTCAGGAGCCTTTATGTGTTTCCCCCAGCAACTGCAATCACCATTACTCTGCGGATAAAATATCCTCCTCTACCACCAACACGGGGCTTGCGCTTGCTTGTTTTTTTTCCCTCTCATTTGCCAACCGCCACCTCTGTTCCTCCACTCCCTCACTGCTTTTTTTGTTGCTTTTTCTCACATTCCCTTCACACCCTAAGCTCTGTTTCCCATCTTGCACCATTCCCATCCAAACAATTCTTTTCCCCAAGATTACCTTGCTGACCCTATGAACCACCTTCTTTCTTAACCCCCCCTCACCTCCCTCCTTCCTATACTACCGCTGCCTGCCTAAGCTGACTGTCAGTGTCTTCAGGTCAGTTGTGGACATTTCTCATTTATTATCCTAAGCAAAAGTGGCACGGCATTAGCGTGGGGTGATTGGGTTAGCGTTAAGCATCAGGAACTGATTGAGTTTGTGCTGAAGTGGTGATAGAGGGAACATTGCTTATGCAGAGTGGAGGGACCCATCATGGAAAGGCTGTTTAGGAGCTCTTTCTCCCTAATGTGCCGCATGCTAATGCGCCTGTGGGTCGGGTCTTTGGGGTTGAGGCAGGCACAGCAATGTGACGCTATTTGTCAGATACAGCTTTTAGAACCGCATGACAACATGTATACATATGTATTATGTTTACAAGACAAAGAGCTACATTTCATCCCACAAAACCAAATGTTATACAATGGCTGTTTAATGCCACTGCTTTATACACTACACGGCTGCTGCATGGCCAGATTTTTCTGTCACTGTTCTAGTCTAAATTACTATTTTTTATTCCTTAAAATAATCACTTACTGATCTTCCATTACAGATATTTTCTTATTCCGTTCCCCTTGAGAATTATCTACATGGTCATAGCTGTGATGACACACAATAAGTCTTTCTGTCAACCCCATCAGGATGCCTGATTTACTGGAATGTCAATGAGCTCTGTCTCCTTGGAACCACAGGCAAGTGAAATGGTACAATGGCCTTGTGGAGCTGTGTAGAATACAGTGTGCATGTGCACGCTTACATGTGTGTGTATATATTTTCATGCCTGTATTTATCAAGCCTCTGGCGGATGAATGCAGGCGCATGCGTCTTTATAGCCGCGTGGGAGTGCGTCTCTCTCTCTCTCTGTTGTAGAAACTGTCTTTGCATCGGTTCAGTCAAAAACCATCTCCAAGTCAAACATTTTCTGTGATTGTTTATTTATGTTGTTCTGCAGATGTTGCCTCGAGCTGACCACGATTGCCGTCACATGTGTGCCGCCGATAATGTAGTGGGCGTGAATCTATACAACACCCGCTTGATTCGATTGTGTTTGTCTCTTCTGGTGTCTACATGTGTATTCAGCATGCATCGGGGCCGACGGCTCCTCTGTATGACCTTTGCCTGCAGCCGACCTGTATTCCTGCGGGCCGTGTACTGCACACCGATCACCAGGAAGAAGGGGATGTGGAACATGCAGACGGTAAGGTCACCTCCTCACACCGAGCACGAGGGACATGTCGAATTGCACACAGAATTCTAAAAAGATTCTTCCTCTCCCACCCCCAACCCCCCTCTGCTGCTCCTCCTCCCCTTCACGTGTCCCCGTCCACAATAACACAACATGCTCCCTCCATTAACTGTCTGTTGGATTCAATTACTCTGGCTGGCTTTATAGATCTGTTGCCTTTCTTCTCTCAGGCCAAGTGAAGAGACAGTGTTGTTTAGGGGTGGTTGTGGTGATGGGGTGTTAAAATCACACGTATCTATAAGGCACAGACTGCAAACAGCCTGTAATTACATGTAAACATGCCGTAATGCAATTTAAATGATCAACTTTCCTTAGCAGGTAGACATTTTCAATCATTTTGCAATCTGAAAGAAAAACCGTGTGTTTTGTTAATAAGAGAGAAATCAATCAGTCCACAAACAGAGCTGGAAGGAAGCTCCGAGTGCAATGTATTTGTCTAAAGCTTGAAATGAGATAGCTTGTTTTGTCAGAAAAAAAAAGAAGTCTGTGTATGTGTGGGAAGTGGTTCAAAGATGTTGTGAATCCCCTGGTGAGATTGAGGTGTTTAGTGTTTTATTGCGCAAAACCGGGACTTCATAAGCTCCACTCCACTCCACTCTATTTGTAGGGGATTAAAGAAAATAATATACTCTGCATTTGGGGGATTGACTAATCAATTGTTGGTCGTGCAATCAATACTACAATTATGAAAGAAGCAGCTCAGTGAACTGCGGAGAACATTGTACTTGAGATTTCAACTTCGCTGAACATTTTTTGGCCACACAGTGTGAGGACAAGAACTATTTATTGCCGTGGTGTGCAGAAAAGCACAAAGCATGCACACAGACAAGAGCATTATAATTTAATAAAAGTACCGAGGCCATTTCATTACAGCTAGAAGAATATCAATATAATTGCATGCTAATCACTTACCCAGATAAACCGTGGAAACAAAGGGCTATGGGTACAATTTGCATATTCTGAGCAAACTTAGGTGACAGTTGCTGCTTTACCTCTCGTGTGATCATTTTGCCGGTAACATTTGATGACATGTGCATTAAACCCAAACCTCTCAGGATCAAAGCAGGAGTAGAGGAGCCCTGGGGTTAACACACATCTTTCGACTTTCGTTCATGCATCTGTGGTTTTAGGGGGGGAACGGGTTCATCAAGATTTTTGTAAGAATTGTACTCGTACAATGTCAGCATTGCACTTGGACATTTCTTACAGCTGATTAAGGGATATATATATATAACGGGTAGCTGGTTTTACAGTTGCTGATGGTTGTGCAAATATGCCTGGAATAGTGCGAGGAAATCAACGGATTTTAAAGACTCATACCAGTGTTTTATCTTTTTCCTTTAGGTCATTTCATTTTTTTTTATTTCCCTTAAAGCTAAATCCTCATTACATGGTAATGATGCCAAAATAATGTATTATTTGAAAGCCCGGTGGGAGGCTCTGGAAATCTGAGATTTGCTGTTTGGCAGCCAAAAGTCTATTCTTACATTTGTATTTTTTTTAATGATAGTAACAACAACTTTTCCAGAGGGAAAAAAAGAGATTTAAAATGCTATGGGATACCTTAGGAAATGATAAACAGTAGTGTTAAAAACACTGGTATGTTCCTTTATGGTAACATATTTTCTGCAGATTAGATATTCTTTTGTTGCAGACTGTATCTCAGAATAAAGAGGCATGCACTGCCTCTTGCAGGACTGTGTTTTTTTTCTCTCTCTCTACCAGTCACAGCTTGATGATTTTCACTGAATGAATTACCCTCTTCGGGCCCAGAGGGAGCAACTGCTGTGTTAGTGAAAGCAGGCAGGCAGGTAGGGAAGAAGGAAGGAAGGAAGGAAGGAAGGGAGGTAGGAAGTACAGGAAGGACAGGATGGAGGACAGAATAGGGAGGGTTGACATGTTACCTGGCTATGACAAACAGCACACAACTGACACCCAAGCAAGCCAGCAGAATATACATCCAGATATCAGGTGAGAGGGGGTTGAGGAAGGAAAAGACCCCAGGGTTGGTGCCGTTGGGCTTGCGGTACAGGATACTTATCCCCAGGGTCATGAAGGGCTTGGAAAAGTCGATGACCTTCTCTCTGACGTAGGTGATGGCGAGAGGAGCCACTGCCAGGTCTGCTTTCTGCAACAAGACAAAAAATGGTGGTGGTGATAGTAATAATGTTGGTGGTGGAGGTAGGAGAAGAGGGAGTTGTTTTTTTATTAGTCCACCAATGAAA
Organism: Polydactylus sextarius; assembly: GCA_016801845.1. Classification (NCBI taxonomy): domain Eukaryota; kingdom Metazoa; phylum Chordata; class Actinopteri; family Polynemidae; genus Polydactylus; species Polydactylus sextarius. Next base: position 10,582,302 of record CM028918.1, read on the forward strand.
AACAAGCAATCAAATTAACATCTGATTTCTGGTCAATATGTAGCAGAGGAAGAGCCAAGACAGTAGAGAGAAAAGCCGGGGTCATTAGTTCAGATAGATAAGCACGAGAACGTTTTACAGGAAATTAAAGGTTATGTGTTTGATCCTTCTTATTCAGAGTCAAAGGTGAGTCACCGAGGCAACAGTTTTAGGATTAGTGTAATCTGTGATGAATTACCCCTCTGTCCCCTTGAACGTGAGATTAGCCTTCTTTACTGCTGAGTGCATGTTCTGGAGTGTTTTTGCATAAAACCTTAAAGACATGGCTTATTTAGACACTTCCTGAGGTAACAGCATATTTTACTTCACAAATTCTGCTTAACATTTTAGTTTTTAGAGATTACGTGGATGGCTCTTTGTCTTCTCACTATTTCTGTTTGTGTGAACTAAAAACATTGCATTTTGGTGAAAAGTAAAAGATCTATTTGCATGTTATTGGGGCATGTGATCACAGTATTAAAACCTAATGTATCAGTGGCACAGATCTAATCTAATGTTTGCTAAATTTATCCACAATAAGCTATTGATCATACCAGACCAAATAGAGCTGTAACCATAGCAATAAACCAGCCTGATGTATTAAACTGAGCAATGGTGTGTTTGAATTCTTGGAAATTCAGCTTTTATTTTGTAAGATTCAAAGTGTGTGAGTCTCCTTTCAAAACAATGCAACCATAATTTAAAGACGTAGGCTAGTGTATTAGAGATATTACTGTACATTACTGTACATTCAACAATAATTAGATAAACAAAAACAAACAAAAATTAGAATATTACTACTGTACTGGAAGATTTGTAATTAGTTCAGAAAAAATGGATGTAATATGGAATCTTATGCTGTGTTGCTTCACTCACATGGTCCATGAGCTCCCGCACCATGCCGTTCCATTGGCCCGTGCTCTCATCCAGTGCACCATACTTCCCATCTTCTACTAATCGCACCTCATAGCGGAAACCCAGGATGGCAGAGAGCTCCCTCAGCAGATCGATACAGTAACCCTCGAAGCGGTCGTTCCCATACAGAGGCTTGTCTGACTTCTTAAACATCACGTATGGCTCCTCCTGCGCAGTGGGGGGAAATAAGTTAGCAGAACAGAAGGCTGTGGTTTGGTTGTTGTTTTTTTCTGTGTGTATTTGTTGGCTGTGTGTACACTGCTTGTGAAATCATTTGGCTGTGTCTACCAGTATGGTGGATACACGTAGGGATTTGTTAGCCAGAGAGTCGGTAATGTTGGATGTCTTGCTCTTGTGAGTTTCTGTCATATTCAGACCGCTGGGAGGATCCCATGTTCCAATCTGTTGAAACAATTTAGTGTCAAGTTTCTGTCACCCACTCTTCTCTACAGAAGAAAAATAAAATGCTTTAACGCATCCAGGCTAACGCTTTGTAATTTAAAACTTCAACACTGCCGAGGAAAGACACACCTTTTCCAGTCCCTCTTCCTTCAGACTGATGACATCCAGGTCAAAATCTGTTCTCAGTCCATTGGTCTTATTGAAGAGAACACGTCCTGTCAAACCATCCCAGTGAGCCTGCAGACAGTAACATACAGCGAAATCTTCAGCTCTCAGCACAGTCATTCCATTAACCTTAAGGTATCGTCTTTCTCAGCAATATCAATCCAACCTCTAACCATAAAACTTTTACTTTCCCAATTATGAATTCCGGCTGGCTCTCTTCACTGCCTATCTCAACAACATAACAAGAAACAATAAAGCGGTGAGAATAGAAGCAAGTTTGACAGGTAAGACTTCATTATGCATGTGGTTCATTGTGCTTGAAGTTTCACTTCAAAGCTGTTGGAGGAACAGACGGGCATGGAGAGCGACAGCAGACACAGGAGGGAGAGGAAGCGCCAGCTACTACAATGGCTCATTCTGAAAATTACCTGCAATGATACCATCCAGAAAGCTTTGTAGAACAAAGCAAATGGCTGACCCTGACTAGAGTTAAGGAGACACACAGCGGCTTTGATATAAACACGATTGGAGATATGCGAGGAGAAAAAGCAGAGAAAGAGAATGAATGATCATAAAAACCGTGTAGTTAGTGTCAATAATGCAGTGGTTATTTAGACTACAATCTGATAAAAATTGGAAAATAGACTTGCTTCAGATGTTTATGTGTTTTATCATGATAGTGATTTTTTTATGCAAGAGAAGAACAACCGAATGATAGCATTATAGAGGAAATGTCTGCAAAAACATGACTGCATTGATTGATATAACAGCAGAAGTAAAGGGGTCAGCAGATTCCACAGGTCAGAGGTCAAGACGGTGCACATTGATAGTAGTGATAGACTTGTACCTCTTTGATGAGGCTAATGAAACGCCCCCCGAAGCGCCACGGCTTGTGGCGATTGCACTGCAGAGAGCTGACGGTGATCTGTTGGGATTGCTGCACAGCCACGGCCACCACATGCACGGCGTCATACATCAGTGCTGCATCCGTCTGCAATGGGAAGGTAATGTTATTAGACATTTTTATATGAGCCATGGATACATTTGTCCATATGACCTTTATTCCATCCATTTGTTCACCTGCGGAGGAACACGAGAAGCTGTGTGAAGTCTCGGGTGACTTGCTTTACTCTTTAGTCAGGACAAGAGAACATAAATTAGGAGTAATGCCGGCAGTAAAGGCCCTACATAAATGGCACAGTGTCTCAGCCTGTTAGTAAAAATACCAGACCGGTGTCTGAGGCGATGAGAAAGCTCCGCCAGGGAGAGTGTCTCAGTGGAAGGCTGGCCCGTCAGTGTGAAGACTAATGGTTCCTGATGGGTGTGCCTGTTCCCCGGAGAGAAGCAACGCAAAACAGGCACCAGTGCAGATGGGGCAGCTCTGGCGCACTTTGTGTAACATGCTAAATAGACACACACACACACACACACACACACACAAATGCGTGAGCTGGGATACATGAGGAACGGTCGTCTGTATAACTGTAGTAGTAAGTCATCAAATGGAGAAAAGATTTCACACTCTGACATGCTGAGATCTATCTTCAGCTTTGTGCCTCAGCATGCGAGAATTCCTTTCATAATGTGATCTGTCCTTGCAGTTTGAAACACTCCACATTTACCAAGATCAGCATATTACAGCTCAGCTCAGACCCTCTTTCCACGGTCCCACACAGGCTGAAACACACAGCGGTGATCTCATTTGACAAGTCCTGGATGACCAACCTGTGAGGCAGTATAAAAATGACTGTGAAACCACAAAGTATCTGCAGCTATAGGGTCTTTGCAAATGTGCTGGCTGTCAGAGAGAATGAGCCGAGATTCTGCTGCTGCTTAGCTTGCATGCGATTCCTACACCGTCTCTATAGGCAGGGTGAAACATCTCTGCCTTCAACATGGGAGAAAAAGAGCAAGAGAATGGTCTGGGAGGGGCAAAAAAAAAAAAAAAAAAAAAAATTATGCTCCCATTTCAAACCTTATTTATGGTGGCAGGCCAATTAAAGGAATAAATCTCCAACATCCAACAGTGAGGAAGGGAAGAAACTCCAGATAGAGAGGGATGGAAAGGACTTTATGTGTGGTTGCGGTGGTGGGCAGATTGTCAGTCTTTAGCTTGTCCTCAGTTCTCCTGTGCTTTTGGAGTTGCTGATGTCAAAGGCAGCAGCAGATCAGAGGACGGGAGACCAATCTCTGCACTCTTTCATCCCCACTGCTTCTCTGGGAAAGGGAACAGCTAGTGCCATATCTACTCTCCCAGTGCCGACAGTGTGCGGATATATATATGTGTGTATGTATGAGTGTGTATCTGTGTGTATGCGTGGTGTTCATGGCAAATGCTGATTAGGAAAAAGAGTCTGCCATTCCACTAATCTATTTCTTGAATAGAGAGGGAGGATTTTTATACACAGCCAGAATTCAAAACACTGTTTTCTCCACTGAAAAGGAAAAGTTCATCATGTCCAATCATCCAATTATTGTGTTAGCGAGTATGGGCAAAGACAGACTGTTGAACTGAATCTAACGTGTTTTTTATTTATTTTTTCCCTCCTCCAGATGCAATTTCAAAAGAAAAAAAAAAAAAAAAAGAAAAGAAAAAAAGAAAAGAAAAAACAGCTCAGTCTGAATTCAGAAAAGCTGTAACAATCACATTCAGTTTCAGTCCAATGCATTCCATTTTCAAAAGTACATGATACATTTTGAGCTCATTTATTCCACCAATTTATATTTTGATTGATTTCATTTTTGCCTGTCACATGCTTGAATTCATAGAATTAATATATATATATATATATATATATATATATATATATATATATATATATATATATATATATATCCTCAGCTGCACTTTGTAAATATATTTCCTCTTTTCCTGCAAACACCTTGACATTTTCTAACAAAATCAATTAAAATCACATTCCTACTCTTACCCCCAAAAAACCTTTCTATTCTTTCTATTTTCACTTTTATTCATTTAGGTCAAAATACAGTGCGCACTGTGTTTTCCAATAAATCATTATAGTTATAAATATATTCTGTGAAAAACAATGCAGGGAAAGAAAAAACAATCTGACAACTTAAAAGCAAACACAGACTTTTCAAGTTTTTCTTGGAAGTTTATTTTTACTTTTCTTTTGAGACTGAATTACGCCCTGGCATAAAAATCCAGCTGGGATATTTTAGCACTGCCTTGATGTGTGACAGAAGGCTGATAATTCATTTTCATAAAAGCTTAACAGATGTTACGTCGTATATTTGACTTGAAGAAATGCAGGGTGTCGAAGCGTTTTGTTTTGTTGTTGTTTTTTTTTTTTGTCTCCCTCCCCTTAAACTATATGCGGCACAAACGAATATCCATAATAAATTGTTTATTCCAGCACTCTTTGAGTTGGGCTATGCATCAAAATACAACCAAATCAGCCAGAGGTGAGACACTTTCATTTGTTTTCCATGAATATATTTTCTGTTTGTTTTGTTTCAAGATATTAATACTTCGCAGAAAATTAAACCCCATTATGGAATCAGTGGAAACGAGCGGGATTATCTTATCCTGTGGCAGATATTTCACATGGTTTGAGGGAATGATTTTGATGAATAAATGTTGAGATTGAATTAACTGCTACATTGGACATTTTTGTTTGCAGTTCTCTATATAAACTTACTGCAAAAGAAAAAAGAAAGTGACAGACGAGGCTTTAATATACTACAAAGACACATTTTGTAAATGAGACAGACTATTTTAAGATGAATCATATCCAGGATGTATTGAGTGCCCTTTAAAAAGCATACAACACACTACAGTAACAGTTTTATATACACAGACTTTATCAGAGACAGTGTAAAGACTTTTTTTTTTATCTTTTAAATGGGACACATTATAGACAGGAGTTTGTTTATTGTGACATAAAGATTGATTGGGTATCAAGTTACATCAGTTTATTTCAGAATTAGAGTTTATTAGATGTTGTACAATATAAACACATTTTGTGTATTTATTTAAACTCCAAGGCCAAAATACTTCTACTGAATCTTTAACTTGTTTTTTTTAATTTGAATGATTAGTCATCTCTTTGACGTAACACTATCAATAGGAATATTTCTCATTTCTTTTTGATTGTGGCGATATATATCAAATACTGCCTGGCTCAAATAATTTAAATGGCAAAGATCTTTTCCCTACTCACCTTCGGAGCAGAACAATTCCTGAAAATCCCTTTGTGATGGAAACAAAAAGAGGCTGGCATCAAGTGGATGGAGAGATTAAGGGAGGGGAGGGGAGATGTGAAATGATGGCTCACAGCTCTGGCAGATTGCATTCAATTTAAAAACAATCCAAGAGTGATCTTGATATTTATTTCAGAGCCAAGCACAGATCCTTTGGGGTGTTTTAAGTGCTTTAAGTGAAACCAATCTTGAACCCCTGGGACACTCAGACAGAGAGGGGAGAAGGTTTCAAACAAGCTGCCCAAAACCTTTGTTGCCATGTCTTTCCTACCTCTCTGTGTGTCTCTCTCTCCCACTCAAACACCCACATAAGCGTCTGAAATCACACAATCCCCTCCTGCTTCAATAAACCGACCAGTCTAGATACCCCTTCCCTTCATTTGATGACTCACAGTCTCTCCACCTTACATTATCTCTTTTTTTTTTTTTTCAGCCCTTGATGGCTTAGTTTATCTTTGCATTTTCTCTCCCTCTCTTTCTTTCTCTGGTGAACATGTTGCATGAGGAATATACAAATATTAACACACATCAGGGACCAATTAGCAAGATGCACGTGCGTGCACACACACACACACACATACACAAACATTAAAAACACACTCAGGAATGGTGACAAACCTCAAACTTGCAGGTTTCCCAGAGGCATGCCTCATTTGTCGAAGTAGCATGCAGCTTCCTCATTTAGAGCAGGTGAACTGCAAACTGTACCGAGGAGGTGTGTGTCTGTGTGTGTGTGTATGCCTCCGTGTGTTTACTCAAATATATTCATTTTCCCTGCATCAGTATTCACACCAAACCTCCACCTGCGCATAATTCCATAATTCCTCTGATAATGTAGCACCCTGAAAAACGACATCTCTCTCTTCTCACCTCTTCTCAATCACTCATCCCTTTTCCCCTCGCCGTTCCTCTTACCGCACGCAAACACACACATTACCACACATTCGTCTGGTGATGAATGTGGACTGCGGCTGCATGTGTACATTGAAACTTCACTGTTTATACATATCACATACATCTGATTAGCCTTAATGAGATCAGCACTGACCTGTTATTCCACATGCATTGCTGGGGCTGCAGCTGCCAGGCATACACACACACACACACACACACACTGGCTGATGCAGATATGCACACACATACAAATACCGGCAGCATTGCCATCAGCATCAGAGTCACAATGTCAGCGGGAGACACAGAAGCTCATTGTTTTCTCGGAGCTTGAAGTCACTCTGCCCTCAGATCACAGACAGACCCATGGGGTTTGATGATTTGATAGAAGACGGAGGTAATTATTCATTTCATTCCTTAGTTTATATGTATTTGTGCCGCTTCGCTGAACAGTCGGCGCAAGTATCACAGTCACAATTTATGCTGTCAGATAATTTGCCGTATTTCTAAACTTTATGATTTTTAGCAATTAAATCTTTACCACTCAAGCAGAGCCATATGTAAGGAAAAAAGGGGGAAAAAAAAGAAAAAGACATCATTAAATTATAACTGCTGCTTTAATCAAGGTACAACTCCCACTGTGAGAGTTACTGTATTTTGTTTTATCCGCCCTGATGAAAATCTCATGTGGTGCATACACACTGGTGGGAAAATGTCTGTAAGAATTCAAAGTTAAATAAAACAACACAGCCTCCCAAAGATGCTTATTCACTGTTTTTTTTTTTTTTGAGAATTAAATAAGAAGAGTAACACCTTTCTCCCGTCTTCAGCTGGAGCCAGCTGCCGGTTAGCATAGCTTAGCATAATGACGGGAAGCAAATGGCGTCTCCAACGAAAAAAGACACATTGTGCTTTTACTGAGTATTAAATGCCCAACAAAACTGTTGTTTATACACTTTGGTTTATGCACAGATTAAATAAGGACATATAACCTGTCAGTTTGTGTTCTTTAAATGCTTTTAGGCAGATTTTATTACCTTTGGGCAGAGCCAGACTAGACCGAGCTATTAAACTCTAGTTCTTCCTGGATCCAGTTTCATATTGAACAAACAGATATGACTCTTCCTAAAATACTGAACTGCTCCTTTAAAGTCCAATAAACAACCAGTTTATAGATGTTATGTTCTATGATGTCTGATATCTCAATTGTCGCAACATTGTTGTGTTTTCACAGTTTTTATTCTTTTGAGTTAAACGTGTAATTTGATAGGAAGCCTTTACAACCATATTAAGTGAATTGTAATGTAAAATGAAACCATGTATTTCTGGCATTAGTGCCATTACATGAAACCCTGGGCAATGAAACCAAGTCAGCTCAATGAAAATTTTCACTTCTGGCACAAAAATGAAAACACAAGGGTTGAAAAAAAACTGAAATGTGACATGTGTGATTTATGGGGTATATTATGGCTGTTTCAAGCTTCCTTGCAAGAGAAGGGAGAGCAGGCAGTGTCAGATCATTGGCTGGAAAAAAAAGCCCTCAAGTGACTGAAGCTCAATGTAGTGTCATCTCTCCCTCCGTCTGTAACTTTTCCTCTGTCTCTCTTTGTCTCCTTCTTCCTGACCACCTTATGTTCATCCCCTGTCCCCCCTCAGCTCCTCTCCCCTTCACTTCTGTCTCTCCCTCCCTTCATGTGATTTACACTCTTTATTTTTCATGACTTTCTCTCAGTGTCTTGCCTCCGTATTCTCCCAGTTGCTCTCTCCAGCATTTCACTGAACCATGTTTGCATGCCGCTCAGGCTGTGGGTATACGGCTTGGCTTTGCCGCCACCATTTGCTGTCATTTTCCCTCTTTTTTCTTTTTTTTTTTTCCTCTTTTGTGCGTTGGAGGTTTAATCCCTTTCTCACATTGCATTTCCACATGCTGAGGCAACAGAGAGGCCTTGTTGCGTTTTTCTTTTTTTTTCTTAAATGACGTTTTTGTCACAGGAAGTAAGACTTGCTTCCTCCGACGAAGACCCCCTGAGGATCCATTGATTTATGGATTTATGTGAAAGCACATTCACAGCTTTATTGTAGGTTTAAGTGCACTTTAAAGGAGGATAAAGAACTACACTGCAGAGAATTTTGGTTTAAAAGAGAGGGTCCTGTGGGAGTGATTAAAGAGTGAACAGAACTGTTTGATGTATGTCTATATATATTTATTCACTATTGACGCTGTGTTATTAAAGTCATCTTATCTCATACTGACAGATGCTTTCATGTTGAAAAACCTTCACCCTGACCTTATATCGTGTTTTTATGTGTCAAGTGATCTTTTTGGTTCAAAGAATCACATCATTATAACCTCACAGTTCCTTGTTATAAAAAGTCAGACTGGCAGAGACACTTTGTGACCTTATGAAACTCTGAAAACAAACATTTTGTTTGAGCAGCTAAATGGGTAAAGCAGTTCAAACACGCACAGGCTGTTCATACTGGCTACCTACTTCATTTTTCTGTTTGTCCCAAACAAAGCACTGGCGCTGCTAACAGAATCACATTCTTCGATATCAGATTTTTTCCCACAAAAATGTCTGATTTTTGGTTAAAAGCAAAGAAATATGCTTTTAGTAGAGCCGATGATTGCATACCTTTAAAGCTGTATTTCAGAACAGTGCAGCTTTGAATTGAATGCTAAAATTGGCAACGCTAACATAAAGTGGAGTCCACACCCATGCTTGCATATCTGTGAAGTTGTGTGTACTGTAACATCAACACACATATGAAGCTGACATATATACATACATAATGTTTAGGTTATTCACCCTCTTAGGTTAGCATGTTAACACGCTAATTAGCACTTAACAAAAAGCAGCAAAGTATAGCTGAGGCTAATGGGATTGTGATTAGCAAATGGTGCTAAATGTAAAATATTGGTCAAATTTAAAATATGACATGCTTTAGATGAAAAGTGAAGTGATCACAAGAGCACAATTCATCTTGACGTGAAATGTCATAATGATGTCATGATGTTCATTCATTTCAAAACTTTCAAAACCACAAATAATTTAGAGGAAATCACCAACATCTATGGGATCCATCCTCTGGAGACCAGGAATATGTGCACTGAAGTTCATGGCAGGTCGTCTTATAGTTGTTGTTGTAATGTTTCAGTCTGGACCACAGTGATGGACCGACTGAGTGACAGACTGACGTGGCCATCCCTAGAGCCATGCCGCTAGTGTGGCTAAAAATGTCACACATTGTTACTGTAAGTGACTGCACAGGAGAAACAACCAATATGACATGTGCCAAACTGGAGGCTGTGAATCCTCAGAGCAGTGGTGTCCCACCAGACCCTTCAGGCAACAGCATGCTGTTGGCAGCACTGTCCACTTCAGAGCCCACCCTAATTAGCACCACGCTGCCTAACCTACGTCTGATTAAGTGGCTGTTTAACATGATGGCCTTTCCTCATATTTAATCAGCCTCCAGCCAGGTTTAGCTAAGAGGCCCACCCCACAGGTTTCGACTCCCTTTAGTTCATCGGTCACATTGCCCAAAAATAAGTTACACAGTAACAAAGCTTTTACTATTGGAAATCCCTGAAAACAAGCCAAATCTAGGGTTGTGATTAAAGGGGGAGTCACTTAAGTGCCAGAGCATCCTCTTCAATGACCACCAGTTTGAGCTGGACTCTGCAGTGGAGGAGGAGAGGAGAGTTTGCTGGAGAGCTAAACAGTCCTTCGCATTTCCCTACCATCTGGTGGAATAGATGCAGGCAGTGTGAAGGGAGTCCACACTTGATTTATAATGTAAACAACACAGGCAGTGTTAATTACATCTGGGTCGCTGCTAAACAGTAGGCATTTTTACAGAGGTCTCTACAGAATACCTGGATTGAATGATACTGTTAATTAAAAACAATCATACTTGGGCTACCTTTTGCTTATTGCTAATGTATATGCTAATGTATATGTGTACATACATCCTGTATACACCGTATATAGGTTAGTTTTTAGCTGCAGATGTAGTGCAACAGCATAGATTTAATTCCACTTTATACATGTGCTTCATGTAGCATTATTAATCCTTTTTTTGTACGCATATGTGTACTTTTACACTGCTTTACAGTTGTGTAGGAAATACTCAGATCATTTTACATACAGTAAGTAAAAACCATAATAACGCACTGTAAAAATATCATGTTACCGCTAAAAGTGTTGCAGAGGAAAGGTCACATTCAGAGTGTTCTATTATTATATCACTGGATCATTATTGCTGATGCCTTAATGTGTAAGTGGCGTTTTAATGTGGTAGCTGGTTGTGGTGGAGCTGTTTTTAATTATTTTATATACTGTTCACTAGTGTAAGGCACTGCATAATAGTACATTACATTTTATGCTCATTTTAGTCTTTAACTTTAACAATAACAGCATGAATTAATGGACAACACTTCCACCTGCTTTCATGTACTGCAATGTGCTGCTCTTTGTCTATACAGTATCCTATATGTGCATGATTGTGTGTGGGTGGGAGGACCAACCCCTCAGAGGATGATAACTCGCCAAGGCCAGCCAATATCCCTGAGCATGAGTGTGACCATGACACACACACAGCTCCTGCTGCTTGCACCAGTCTCCAGGGGCTGATTGTATGATAGCGATCTGATGATGGGTGTAGTCCCTGATTGCACAGGCTTTTATTGTCCTATATAACATCAGCAGGCGCCCGCTTGCACTACACTGTCGAGGAATGTCTGCCGTGCACATGCGTGCTAGGCTACAAACGTGTGACTTTCAGGGAGGTGGTGTCTGATGGTGTTTAGTTGTTTTCACCTTTGTATCACATCCCATTCTCCTTTCTATTTCAGTTTCAGTGAAGACAGTCAACTTAAACAACATTAAAATAAAATGTGGGGAGCAAAAAGAGGGAGCAAAATCAAAGGAGAAAACAGATAATACTTTTCTCCTTTTAAATTCCTCCTGTCCCTCTGCCTGTTTTCACTCACAAAAGGCTTCTATGGACCGAGGGAGCAGTGGTGCTAATAATGTTGATGCTGTGCCAAGCCCAGCTGGTGGTGCCCGGCACAGGGCATCGAGTGTCTGCTCTCCACAGTTGCTGTCTTTAAAAGGCCTTCTCCTCTGCCAACTGGGATCAGAGGGAGTGAGATCACATTGCTGTAATGGACGCAACCAACCGGTGAATCTGTGTGGAGCTCATTCTGTGAGCTCTGCCCGGCCTTGTATCAAACACGACGGTGAAAAAGCACCCTGAGAGAAGGTTGCAGTGACACCAGATTAGTGCCCGAAAATACTAATGCAAGCTGCTTATCTGACAAATAAAATCTATGATGTACAGGATGATATCTTAAAATGTACAAGCAAGAAAACAGCTATGTTTTTACACTTTTAAAAAAATTTAATATGGTTATTAAAGAACTTTCACTGGAGATATTTTCAAGTTGAATGACACTTGTCTTCACCATGGAAGAAGACATGTTGAAGACAAGAGACGTTCAAGAATTTCTGTATTTCAATTTATAATAAGTAACTGGTCAATATACAACATATGTTGAAACTAATGCATTTGAGATGAGTTGATGCATTGGTCGGGTCGCTGAACAGAATAGAATTTCCTACACAAAAATACGTGTGGATATTTAGTGCAAGCACATCCAATGCACTGTGGAGATTATTTAAGATTCTGGGTGAAGACTGAAGTCAGTGTTAACCATATGCTGAATCTAATTTCTAGCGAATTGTATTTTTGTTGTGATTTATATCAGGCAAAACTATAGCTATGTGTCCTCTATTCGACGTGATATCGACTGGGGAGCAATGAATTTGGCTCAGTGGACCTTCATTTTGTTGAAATGTAAAAAAAAAAAAAAAAGCATCTCGCTGGGAGAAACATCTGTGTGACAGTATTCTCTCCCTACTGCCAGATTACAAGCAGCCATGTGCTCCCATATGACAATCCCGCCGGCGAGGCCGAACCAGAGCCAGCCCACCCCCTACTCCCCCTCCCCTCCCTTTATTCAGAGGAGCCACTAAATGTGGGGGTGGTGGCGGTGGGGAACTGAATCAGACACCTTACAGTGCGTGCTCAGCGTGTTTCACACTAACATACAGCACGGCACAAACACACGCTTGTATGTAAACATGCGTGGTAAAACACGCTCTCACCAGAGTGTAGCTGCCACCTAGCAGGTTTCCTCCATTCTGCTCTCAGTGTGTGGGCGGCTCCCACTCCACTCGCAGCAGTCTTCGCTAATGCAGCAAGGTGTTTGCCCCCCCCAACCCCCCTCCCACTGTGCATTTCTCAGCAAACCTGCTTCCTCCCATTTTTCATTCACTGCTCACTACCCCCTTTTTTCCCCAAACTAAAACAGAAATAAACAATATATTGTGCAGTCAACAACATATTTTACAACCTATATATTCAGATGTAATGTAGGTATCTGTGCTGAAATTATTTTGAAGGCTCAATCTATAATACAGATATGAACAAACAAGTCATCACCTCTAAAACTCAAAACATCATTAAAACCTGCTAATAGAACAAGATCATTGCAATAATACAGTTCCCCACAGCTATGCTAGCTCAGTTAAATTCCAAATGACACATGTATCGATCACTGGCAGAGGCAAATGCACTTTGAGTGGCAAGTCTGTCTGTCTCAAAAAGCAGAAAGCAAAAGCAAAAGAGGAGAAAAAAAAAAAGTGTGTGTTTAAAGTGCAACCGAGCAAATTGGGGCTGAGAGGATTCACTGTGTCATTTTGTATTTTCCTGTCTTTCACATTATATAAAATACATCCAACATCCACATTTTTTATTTTTAGATTGTGTTTTCAGAAAAACATCCACGGTCCCATTTTCACAAAAAACTACTTGCGAACACCTCAAACTGATGCAGACTCCAAATGGCGACTGGCGTCACGAGCTTCACGACTGATTGTAGCTTGCAAAATTACAGATAAATCTGCGAGTCGGTCTCTTGTGGCTCTCACGCGCACGGGCGCTGAGTTTGTTTTGATTAGTGAAATGTGTTAAAATTAACAAGGGGGGGGGGATTATTTCATGTTGCAAATCACAGCTTTCATGGTGCAAATTTGGTGAAATGGAACCCAATCTGCGTATGCATCGTCGATTTGCTTATGTGTGAGTATGTAATTTGTTTCCCCCCCATGAGGGAATGGCACTCTGCCATTGACAACCATACAGGGACACAGTTAGAAGATGCAAACACACTAAACAGCTGAGGAATTGCAGGAGAAACACCAGAATACATATAAGCATTAAAGAAAGATAGCTGGAAAGAATATGTGAAATTTTCCCTTTGCTTTCATCATCTGTTACATATTCTTGCACTTTGCACATCTTGCAATTTACAGTCTTGTGTTAATGGCAAATGCTGTGTAATGTACAGTGTATGTGTTTTTTTTCTTTTAAATCATCATTATAACAATTATTTACAGTATCCTATTTCCAGTTCAAGGATATTTTTACAATAGCTGTTGATGGAAATGTAAAAAAAGAACAACAACATATCTGCTCTGGAATTATGTTAAGTCCAATATCTTCATTTATTTGTTGTTTTTCCAGTTCATTTGTCCAGTGTTAATGTAACATGCGTTTTAATACTGTCCTCTGTGAACTTAAGGAGGAGCCTCATCATATCATACACATTATCCAAACAATGGCTGTCTATTAATAACAGTCATTATTATGAGCTATTACACTAGGATTTTTCAATTGTGTTGATGACACAGGAGAACATCCAGTCCTCTGTTGTGGTAATTATAGCTCAATGAAATGTAGACATAAATGAAATGATGCAGATGTTGAAAATATCCTAAAGCTTCAGCGAAGCGTACAACTGGGAAACTGCTTCTTTTTTCCCTCAATTAAAATCCGAGCATACACTTAGTTGTGTGAATGGGGAATTAAAAGAATTCAAATTACAACAAAGCATTAAAAGCAAATATCTAATTAGCTGCAGGGAATAATTACATACAGATGGGGCAAAAATAATGATCAGATTACATAAGAAAATATCTAATCTGGCTATCTATCTATCTGTACACAGGTTGCTGGTCCTGAACTGCTGTTTATTCACACAAATAGGGAGCATTATAAAAAAAACCTGAGTGATGCATTCCTCCAGGGAAATGGTTATAGAGTCAACAGATGACGAAGCAGACGATATCAGCCGCACTTGTACGTCCATACACACGCACACACACACAAATGAACTGGACTAATTAGCATCCCCACTCTTATTATGCATTGCTCTGTGTCACAGATACCTCTGACAAACAGAGTTAAGAGGCAGAGGCCAAGTGTGTTTGTCTCTGCAAGCCTGCCTTGGCCGAGGAGGGACTTCTCATTATGCATCCTTCTCGGAGACAACACTCGGCCTCACCCAAGGCATCGAGTGTCACTGTGATTATACGCTACCCCACATTAATGCGAGCCTAGTAGTGCGAGAAAACATCACATCCGTCTCTCAATGCTAGCTGGTAGCACCCCCACCCCCATCTTTACTGCTGTTCTCCTATTCCACATACTCATCATCAACCCCCCTCCTACAGCCACCATTTTACCTACAGCACCTTCCTCCACCTCCTCCCATCTCAGTCAATCAATCCTTCATGAAATCACAAGGTGACACGGATGGCGTTGTCCTGGTAACCATCGCTACACAACTGTTGCCTGGTCACCGAGCGCAAACAAACCCAGAGCCCAGCAAGGCTTCTGTGCTGCAGAGAATGACGAGGTATATGAGAGAGGGAGTGAGAGAGAGAGAGAGAGAGAGAGAGAGAGAGAGAGAGAGAGAGGGAGGAAATAAAAGGCTGGAGGGAGGGTCGGGGGTGGAAGGTCACACATTGGCTGCTGCAGCCCTCCCACACTTTAATTTAATGATACCCTTCAAGGTGGCTTCTCTGCCCAGAACGATGTAGCATAAATGTCAGGCAAATCTACAAATTAATTAAACACATTTGACTTGCAGAGAAACCAAATATTATTTTAACCCACCTGTTTATATTTCAGGTGGATGCTTTTTTTTTCTTTTTTTTTTCAAACATCCACAGAACTGTTTGCTTGATTATGCCTTTATTATAGCAACAAAGTGACAGTGGTGTTTTATTTTTCTTTTTTCTTTTTTACTGTGTATTCACTATCGCTATCTCTTCATTCACTCATTATAAAGAATCCTCTTAGGGTGGAACACTCTAAAGAATAAAATACATCAGAGTCAGGATTTATAAATAGAGCACTCTAATGAAGTACTTTATCAAGCTTGCATGAGGCTTTGGACGTATTATTTATTATTTAACGGTGGTTCTAGTCCAGTGAGATATGTCAATATGTAGTATAGGATCTGACAAAATGATTCATGCAACGCTAATTAATCATTTCAACAGTCTCCACTAACATCCATTAATTTCCGGTGGAGGAGGAAAAAAATATCAAGTGATTTAACCTCTTTGTGCATTGCATTAATCTTTTTGCATACATAACTGCTTTGCTTGTTTTTCTGCACTCGAGTGCCGCATGGGAAAAAAGGGATGCAGATAGGTATTTGTGCTTGGAGGAAATAAAAAATGATATTTCTATATTTAAAGCAGTGTGTGCTGCATGTTTCTAATAACATATTACAGTTAACTGTGGTATTGTTACCTGGCTTCATTTAAGGATGTAAACTAAAGAGCACATTTATTTCCATGACTGATTGCTTGCTCTCAGGTTTGATTTTATGTTGCAGCAAATCTAGTCTGTGATTGATATATAAATAAGCATCATGCATCATGTCTATTTTGAAAGCCTGTCTTTGAGGTAAAGACGTTTCTTTCATTACACGGATTTCTGATAGCAGATCTTAGGTTTGCCAAGAACAAAGAAAAACACAAACAAAAAAAAAGATGTCTGAAAGGATGAAAAAAAAGGTGTTTGTCTGTAAGGAAGGTGTTGTGAGGGAAATAAGCTAAACTGACTGTTTACAATTAGAGACACAGAGAGGGACCTTGAATGTCCATGACAAGCTCCATTCTCGTTTTCACTTTCAAATCACCTTATCCCATGCTTTTTTGGATAGCATCCTAAAAAACCAAGGCCATAATTTCCATCCAATTTGCTCCCTCTCTCTGCATGAACACTGACAGATTGTCATATTTTGGCCACGCTCCCAGAGGAGAGCTGTGAGAGGCAGGAGGGCAGATAAACGGCTATTACCATTCACACCGGCTCATTACTGAGCATTTAGACCCAGGAGCACCAACCCATAAGCTCCACACAGGGGGCGTTCATGCTGCTTCCATGTCCAACCCGGGAGCTCAACACAATGAAACTTGTGATTGACAACTAGTGTTCACTCGTTCTCTTTGAAAACTGTTGTACGTTTCAAAGCATTGGTTCTTTAATCATGTGCAGCCTCATACAAACACATAACAGTATCCCCCAAGGTGTTGTTACGTTAATTTGATTTGATCACTCAGAAATACAGTAATGAAGTGGAGCAATAAGAATTGCCTTTGCATGCACAGCGTATCAAGTGCAAGATTTCAGCCTACCGTCATGAATCCATCCAGCAGGCCTGAGTCCGGTTTGGGCGGAGCTTGTAGCCGCTCCATTGACCACTTCTCTATGATTGACGACACCTGAGAATTTTCTGTGTTGAGGATGCGGAACCCAGTCATGTTGACTCCACTGAAACGATACGGCTCCATGTCCAGGGCAAAAAGATCCTGCAGGCGTAAAGATGAAAGTGTAGATGCGTTTGAGCTACAACGATAATTAATTTGTCATTGTTGTTTGTTTGTACGCTGCTTGATGTCTCTGTCTTTCATTCTTAATAGTCTAAAAAGAAGAAGAAAAATAATAATTTGAGTGGCAGCTTGTAGCGAAAGAAGTGAGAACAGAAGAGTGCAGTTGAAGGTATTTCAGGGAGTTATTTTATCTCATGCTGAGGCTGTAGCCTTGATTAAAGCAAGGCTTTCAAGGTTACAGGCAAGCTTTTGGTGGAGTGCCATCTATCATGTGGAAGTGAAAGGACAACCCAATTGTCCTGCATACAGCATGTCTGGCATCTCACCAGGCAGATGTCTCTGGGACGCAACAACACAGTTGACAGAGCAACAGCAGGCGATGGATGCGGAATGGGGGGTGCCATGGTCAATGTTTACTTTCCCATTCCGAAAGCAGCATGGATGGCTCCCGACCAGTATACAGCAGTTCTGGCCAGTACAGTGGCCTCCAACCTGCCAAACACTGGCTGTTGTTAAAGTAGGCATGTTTCCACCTCAACACGCAGCCGTGGAAACACGCCTATAATCACTATGCTCTTTCCCAATGACCTACCAGCTGTCACTCATTCTCCCTTTCATCTAGCAGTGTTCTTATGGGGGATGCAGTAGAGATAGTTACATGTTCTGCGCCCTGGTAAATGTCTTTTTCAGGTCAGTTTTCTCCAACCTTTCTCTCAGCCTTTTGCAATTGTACTCCAAACAACACAGCATGCCATTTGTTTGTTAGAGCCATAATGGACCAAATGGGTGACAGTCTCATCTGCTCAGGGCTATTATCTGAGCTCTCAGTCTTCTGTTCTCTGTGCTCAGCAAAGGTGTGGTGCTTTTCCTCTGTAGCGTTGCAATCTTTGTAGTGGCTAGATCAAAGAACTTTGGAGAACTTCAATCGCTGCCAGAGTCAGAATAAAATATGTCCAACTGCTTTTGTTTCCTACACTCAGGCTTGTGGACAGCCAGGTGGGGTTAAAAAAGTTAGTGCAGAATTTGGAAAGTAAATAGAAGTTTTTTTTTTTTTCCAAATGATACTTTAAATGTAAATAGAATATTTATAATCAACTATGTGATGATGAGTCACCTTTCAATGCTATCTATTTCTATCACCAGAACATTGGGTTATAGTTGATGCTCACAATGCTGCACACAAAATGAAAATAATAGGATGTTTTTTTCCTTGACTGGCTACTGGTTGAGTTATATTCAATTTTGTTCTCATAGAAGGAAAACTGCTATCAGACACTCAGACAGATGGATGAATTTTTTTTGCCTCGCAAACAAGCAAAAACAGGTGAGTGTGTGCAAAGCAATGAGGCCAGAAACAGAAAACTGCTCAAACTACACAAGCAGATGGAGAAAAAATTGAATAAACAACATATATAATTGCATTTTTTCCTACATAAAATAAGTGCCAGTGTACTTACCAGGGTAGTAAAAATATAATGGTAATATTCTGTCATCATACCCATGGCCAGAGCCTACAGGGAGGAAAGAAAAGCAGGTAAAAGATTAATAGCTTAATAAGCTTATTACTCTATTCATTATAATTCTTCATTCAGCTTTTATTTAACCTGCTCAGTAACTCTGACACTTATGCCTCATTCTTGGCAAGGAAGGCTGCTGAGACTGAAGATTCACATTCATTAAAGAGAACATCTAGAGCCTTTTGAAATGATCCCGATGATTGATTGATTGATTGATTGATTCATTGTGTTTATATCACACGCAGACTGAGACAAACACAAGTGATAAAGTCTTTAACTAATCGTCTCCTCCACAAACCTTTGAGAACAGAAATTCAAATAACACATCTAAAGCTTCTTCACTTTTTTTTTTTGAAAAAGAAGATTTTTAATTAGATACTTTTCACACAAAAATGTGTTGTTTACGCTGTTATGATTTTGTTTATTTCACAGCTCCTTCTCATTGTGATAGGAAAAGACACATATAATAACTTCCCATATTCATTGTTATTTTCTGTGATCGCAGTATTAAGGCTCTTTGTAGTCTAGAAAACATTGCATATGGTCACAATACAAGAATTGTTAGAGTATAATCCACACACCAACTTTACACCAGTATTCTTCAGGGATAAAGCAGAAGACACATTGAATTGAGCTGTTGACAACCATTTTTTTCTTTTCTTCGATGCTCCTACGATGTATTCACCATCAATAAATAATCATTCTTGTTGCTTCCCGTAGACACACAGCTGTATGGAGAATTCAAACAGGGCAATATGCTCATGAGAAGTCTTCAATTCAATAAGAACCCCCACAGTTCTCATAAATAATGTGCCTCTGTTAAATGAATTTAACATGCCTGTGAGCAGAATTAGACTTTCTAATTAAAAAACCTTTATTGCGCAATGGAGAGCATCCATTATGACGGGTCAGTAGTAGAGATCTAATATTCTGCAAAGAGATTAAAGATGCACTGAGCAGAAAGTAGGTATCCGAATCATTTGGATCAGTGCTTAAAGAGAGACAGAGTAATAAAGGGAACACATATGAGATTATTGTTTTAGTACATATGCATAATGAATGAACTACAAGTCTATGTACTGATACTAAGTCTATGTTTCTGTAAGGGAAAATTATGTTAATTTTGGGACTGCAGTTAATTCACTTTTAATTAAATTCGGGAAGCGCCATCATTAAAATTACTCATCTTATTCACTAAAACATAGCAGACTGGCTCATCAACCTAACTACTGTTTCTGTTTACATCCTGAACTTAAAGGTGAAAAGTGTTGAATAGGTTTGTAATTAATCATTATTATCATCATCATTTATTTTCTCAACTCATTATTTAGTCTGTAAAAATAAGAAACAAACAAAAGGGAAAATAGAATGAAATAAAAGAAATGCAACTTATAGTTGGTCAGCACCAGAGGTTACATTTTCAATTATGCTTTTTTGTCCAACTTCACTTGAAAACTTAGAAGTATTCCCAATACTTTGGGGTTTTATAAACAGTCCCCTAGGTATCTGCAGTGAATCTACCTGTGAATCTGTTACGACTCATTAAGGCAGGTTCATACCTGTTTTAGGATCCACGCAGCCATCTCATGTCCACAATCAAAGATAACATGGAACTCTTTTGCTTTCTTCATCTCCTTCAGAAGAGGTTTGGCGTCCTTGGTCTCTGTGGGCAGCTGTCGGATCTTCAAACGAATGTTGTATCGTGACGGTGCCTTGATCAGCTCCTGCAGTCGAATGAGACCTGCAGACAAAGAGGATACATATAGCGTGAAAAATGAATTTTAAAGATGCGGCGACACAGTGTGTTTGATCTGACGCCATTTTGAAGTATCTCTGATGCTGTGGAGGCCACAAAAAAACAACTGGAATCAGGTTTTCTCAGCAGAAAAAGACTCATATGCATGGATTCCTAATCCACAGTCTATTGATCCTCCCACCCATGCTTGGCAAGCAAACAAACTGCTACAGACCTATCAAGAGAATTTAACACCAAGCCAGCACATTGCACTCTTTTATACCAAAAGCACAAAATAGAAAGAACCTCAAACTGCACCCTCCTACAGAAACTTCCAATCCTACAGAAGGCTCCCAAATGTTGATTTGCTCTCGTCTCCCATGATACCATACAGTAGCGTTGAATAGGTTCAATTTTATCCTGATGGAAAGCCGTGGTCAATCCTGTCTCTCTCTCACACACACTTCAGATGTGCTCTGATGAGAGCGGCTCTGTTTGCCCAGCTTGTACTTGCCCCTAGGGAGCCCGACGCCGCCGTCGTATATTGAGCTACAATCTTCACCTTTCATTTCTCGACCACACGCTCAGGTAGAAAGCTCTCCGGGAGATACTGTGATGAGATTACAATGAGTTTCTCCCTCAGTAAAGAACTTCAGAGTCCAGGGATGAAAGAGGCTGGATTGATGGGAGAGATGATTACTTGTCATGGGTATAAAAATGGATGGAGCAGTGAGGATAGTTTGAGAGGGAACTGGAGAGAGATAGGATTTTTTTTTTTTTTTTTTTCGTGGAACCACTTTAAGATAGCTCAGCCTATTTTTTATTTTGAAATGAAGTGCTGTGTGAGCAGTTTAATGGTGTTACTGTGAGTGGGGTTGGGTCTCCCTGAGGCCTATAGAAAGATTGGTGTGAAATAGGAACATGCAGGTCTTGTTGTGAAAAGTACCATTGTAGGGAGGAATAGTGAACCTCCTAAAGCTTTCCTCAGGTAATCCCAAAAGATCCATACTCTTAGGGCATGTCTGCGTCTCCCTGTTTTTGTTCATGCTGACACTTTGGGAGGTGTTAAGCTAAAAAAAAAAAAAAATCTGTCAAGGGAACTCAACGTTTGGGTAACACTGTCAGCGTAGATGTTTGTGGGCTCTGGCTAATGCCTTCAGACTTTCCCTCTGGATCTTCTAACGGCTGTGTGTGAATATTTTATCCCCTCGGATAGTTTTTCCTGCCTGCCGTCAGATAGGCTCCAATCAGCAGCGCTGGGCCCTGGAGCATGAAGCTGTGTGATTACAGCCTGGGACTGGGTGGAAGTAGTGGGGGGATGCAATGCGGCTATGCAGCTGTCACACTTTTCAGGGCGTCAGGTGTGTTACAGCAGAAATGCTCCATAGAGGAAGCCCAAGCTGCTCCTATCTGACAGTGGGAAAGGCGAGAGGTCACCTTTTGGCATCTCACTAGGGCAGTTTGCTGGAGAATGAGGGTGTTAACATACTGAGCTCCAAGGCAGGAAGTGAAGAGGGGTCAAGGAGATGAGTCAGAATAATGTGGCAAGTGGGACGAGTCATTGGGATATCATCTGAGGTTATACAGGAGCTAGCATGCTGCAGGACTGGATGTTTACTGAAATGTGAGGAACAGATGTAAAAGTAGAAATGTGGGAGGCAGCAAAATGGTGGTAAAACTAATATTTCCAAGACATTGTTATTTGATAAAGGGAGCAGAAAGGGTTTAAATATCTATTTAGTGGCGCAATTTAGGATGTCAAGTACAAGACAATATTCATTTTTTCAGACTAGGGAGTGAATTCATTATGCAACCTGTCTAAAATTTAAACCCCATCTCAACTCTGTCTAATTTACTTACATTAAGTTGTCAGCCACATCATGCCAAATCGCTCGTAAATTGCGAATAAGCATTTGAACATTACTGTCTTCTCTGGAGCGGTAACACTTTACCTCATAAAAATATCACTGCACTCCAGCTAAAATACGACACGTCTTTTAAAATGCATATTATGAGCCACTCCGCAAAGTCACAGGATAGACAAAATGGCTCACAGACACATTTGATAGCCACCCTCTGAGATCAAGTGTCTCTGTGTGTTATTAATGGCTGTTGTCAGCCCCCACATACTACAATTCTGCATTGCATTAATCTGAAGAGACACTGGGTCATTCTGGGTAATGTGGTTCTCTTTTTTTCTGTGCTGCTGCTCACTCTCCTGGAAGACTGACATGGGCAGCACCTGGAGGACTGAGGCAGAACAGTAAGCTATTGATTTCTGAATTAACTTGACAGGTTACAAAGCACTCACTGAACTCTGAGCAGCAGTGCTGCTTTTTGTAGTTCACCTGGTACCTCTCGATTTTCTGGACAGTTTAGGGTGTAAAGGCTACAGGTTTTAAATAGTGTCACATTCATCATCACACAAAACTCACAGACATGCCTCTGAGAAGATTGAAGACAGACACCAACTGTACCTGTACCTGTGCTGTCGTCATAGACCACGGTAACCGTCCTCCACTTGAAGAAGTGCACCAGGTCAAGAATGGCTCTACTAAGGGAGGAGAAGTCGGGGTACAGGCTGACATAGTACGAGTCTCTGTTATCAGAGACTTGATGCTTCCACTTTGTCTGGATGTGGGGCACTCCCAGAGCATTGCAGATGGACTGGACTGCATTGGCCGACGAGCTGTGTGAGGGGCCAAAAATGGCCGCCACCCCGAGGGAGAGCTGGTCACATGCTGGTAGGCGAGAGAGACAGTTTATTGTTTCTGTTAAAATCTGTTACACTAAACAAACAAACATGTGTTTGATACTGACCACTACCCAACTACTGACTAAACGTGTATATCCCTCTCTTAACCCTAACCCTAACATTGCAACCTCTCTGAACACTATTTCTTTCTTTCAAAACTGGGAAAGCTTTGAGTCGACTCGCAGCTCATTTATAACATTTATAAATAACATCACTTATCTAAGCCTTTATGCATAATTTGAACCATATACGTGGCATATACTTGCTCAAATGGTATCAGTTTAGTGATTAAGTTAGAAATGAAACATTTCATTTTAATGACCTAATTTAACATGAGGTTTTATTTCTTACTGGATACCACTTTATTTTTGTTTTATACATCTTCTGTTATGAGTTCTTTTAATTTTTTGCTGTATTTTAAATTTGCTGTTTTTTCTTTTCTGGCATATTTTTTCATGTAGAGGAAAATAGCAGCTGCACCAGCACAAGATAATGACAGACTACAATACTAAATTAACCTCAGTGTTGTTTCTGCAGATTCTGAAATTCTCAATAGTTAGATTAA
The DNA here is from genome assembly GCA_016801845.1 of Polydactylus sextarius. Lineage (NCBI taxonomy): Eukaryota > Metazoa > Chordata > Actinopteri > Polynemidae > Polydactylus > Polydactylus sextarius. The sequence continues at coordinate 10,606,246 of CM028918.1, forward strand.
ATTACTGCAAAAATACCACCAGAGCTGCAGCATATTATGATCCACAGTTACATTTTATTGTTAACCAACACCTTGCTGCCATAGCAATTTAGAAACAAAGTAATGTAAAGAGGGACAATTCACTGTAACCATGGCAATCAACCTGTTAGGGTGCTACAACTATGTGGTTGTTCAGGTTGTAGGGTTTGCTGGATTGTTAAGGTTTCATGTGTATGTCACAGTGGTTGTATGTATGTGATTGTTGACTCCTATGTAGACCATATAAGCATTATTACAATTTCTTCATCAGTTTTCAAAAGTAATTTTACTTTAAGGTAATTTCATCTAAGTGTAATTAATTACGACAAAATTGTCGTACTTCTAAATGTATACTTGGTCACCTGCATAACAAAATGGTGATAGCGCACCACATTGGCATGTGTGCTGTACAGCAGTTTGCCGGTTCTAATCCCAACCAAGTTGAACTTTCCTGCATTTCTTTCCCCATTTCCTGTTTCTCTCTATTTCTCTCTCAAAAAATAATACTCACCTTTCCTGGAGGCTTCAAAGCTGTCGAAGATGTTTATTCTCTGGATGTCATAGGTCAGTGTGGTGTTGGGGAGCAAGGTGCGGTTCCTGTTGATTGTGTTCAAGGCAAATTTAAAGGCTAATTCCTCTGCTCCTGAAGGGCCGCTCTCAATGGATTCAAATATTCCTCCTGTGGGTCAAAAGGGGGATAAAAAATCAGTAGGGAACAATGACTCTGAACAGATACTTCCTTTTCCTGTTACTACAATAGATTCCTTAACAACAGGTGGCATTCAAGTAAATGATCAATATGATGATCTGAACAGGCGCTTTCTTCTGTAATTGCAGTAGGTTCCATAACACAAGTGATATTGGAGTAAATGGTCGATATAATGTAGACAATTAGGATGCTATCATTTCTAACATTTCCTTATTTGTAGTATCATGTTATTGATGCTATTGTGTTTGCTGCTTTACAGAGCTCAGTCACACGGTGACATGAGACAGATTTAGGCCTACAGTGAGGCTTCAGTGTTTGGATCAGAGCTGATTTGCATTCTGTGGCAGTCGTCAGTGTAATTATAGGCAATTAGTTGCGTAGGGAGGTGAGTTCAGGGGTGGGTGCCCTTCTTAAACTCTCTCGCTCAGCCTTGACAGAAAGGTTCACTCTTCCATTTCGTCCCATTGATTTTAATGATTCTCAAATGAGGGGAGAGCAAAGAAAAACAAGAGTGCAGGGAATGGAGAGATTAGGGCGAGAAGACAAAAAGGAGACAGGAGAAGGAGAGAGAAAGAACGATATGGAAAAGAGAGAGATAAGAGCAGAAAGGCCACAGTTAAAAGGGAAGGTCAATCGAGTTAGACATGAAAATGAAATATTAGGACATTTTTGATCATACTCATTAAAAACAAATTGACTCACAAGTTCAAATGATTGTTTTTTTGCATAATATTTCAGCATTACTTTAGTTGGTGTTTAATGGCAGAGCATCCTGAGGGGAGCGCCATACTGCGCCTGCCAAGGAAATCTTGTTACCTTTTGGATGTATGGGAATCGCACCTCGTGATGCTCGTTAACTGACAAAGTAAAAGCCTCCATATGAAAATAAACAATACACCACATGAGCTAGAAAATATAATTACCAGTGCAAAGCAAGGTGTTGTCAACTTAAAACGGCTCCCTTTAGGCTTGTCAAGTGTTTTGAGCTGAACAAAAATGATTAAAGCTTGCGGTGGTCCATCAACGTGGCTCCGAATCCTAAACAAAAGGAAGGTGATGTTTGAACTGACCCGTGGCAAATGTGTCTCATTTTTATAATTTACCTGAATCCATTTACGTCAGACAATCACCATGGCAGTAAATTTCATCAGTTTTGTTCCATTTGATTTACAAGCCAGTCACCCAGGACATATTTAATTTCAGGTGTAAATGCTGTCAGTGAGAATGATGACAGAGAAGGAATATTTTCACCACCCATCATTAGAACGAAGTGAGAGCCGTATGATTGAAAAATATGTGCGACCGTGATATATTTAATTCAATATTTTTTATGTAGAACAGCTCAAACAATTGCAGTCCAACAGCTACTTTCAGCTTTCAAAATAACATAATAATAAGAGAAAACAACTAAAAAAAAATTAAAAAAATCAAAGCTACGTGCCAACAGCTAGTGCACCTTTGAGGATGGACTAAATCCTGAGACTGCTTTGCAGAAATCAAACTTAAAAGAGAGAGGGGGTTGGGGGTGGGGGTGGGGGGGATGAAAGGCGGCTGTGAGAGCTGCACTGAGAAATGCTCTTGGAGACAAGAGCAGAGTTCAGGAGTCCATCCACGGTTCCCACCCTCTCCGAGGACGGAGAGTCGGTTTGATGGAAGCCAAACTAAAAAAAAAAAAGTTTAAAGCCTGTTTATTGATTCTATTATAGAGAGCGAGAGAAAAGTGAGACACGGAGAGAAAAAGACAGAGAGAGAGACAGAGAGTGAGAGAGCTTTACATTAATAGACATGGCAGCTATAAATAGCAGTTAGCCACAGCAGAGAATGATAGAAAAAGGAGTGCAAGAGGACAAAGAAGATGTCATTAACTTGGTAAAGTGAGCTTTATCACTGTCACCAAAGAAGAGTCATGTGCAGTATATATGTTGTGCTTTCTATATTTCTTTTTATAAATGTATATGTGTACATAAAGTTGGCAAAAATGAATTGGAGCAGGCGTAAGAGCTTTGTGCAAACTTATTAAACAGTCAGGTGAGTTTTTTTTTGTGTGTGTGTTTCATGGCGTCACTGGGTGAGTTATAATAATGAAAGTTTCATGTGTGTGTTAGTCTTCTTGCTATTACAGCAGCAGCGATGTGACGTGACGTTGCTATTCATGGCATTTCATTTCACCGAAATGGCACATTAATCTTCAAAAGAACGAATACCCGAGAATCACCATTAAAGATGATAAGAATCATGTCAGTCTGACCTAATAGATAATTATCATTCTATTGCCCTGAGGGAGCAGACGGAGTTCCACTGGCCTGTTCAGCGAGTCTGAAAATGAGCATAAGGATATTAAGTTATGTTCATCAGATTTCTTTGGCACACTGTGTGGCTTGGACATGCCGGCTTTAAAGAAACTGTATATCTTGGAGAACACACAGGAGCAGAAACATTAAATTAAATATTTCAAGAAAGATGTCAACTGTTTAATTACTCAAGAATTCAATACCACATAGAAAATAAAAAGGCTATTTCATTTAATGCTCCATGGGATCTAACATGTTACATGAGATTTTTTTTAGAGAATAGATCCATGGGGTCGTTTTTACCAAATGACGAATCAGGTGTTCCTTTTTCCCTAAACTGGATTTTAAGCATCTTGGAAAAGACTTGTCCACATCAGAACAGGATGTAATGTAGAGTAAATTTACCTTACTTAAAGTCTAATAATGTGCTGTCTCAGATCATCCATCCTCTTCTTACTACTTGCCGTTGTAGTCCGTCTGATTGCAGGTGTGTGAGTTACAGCTGAGATAATCAGTGTATGTATGTGAATTATGGAGCCGCCATCATTGGGACTGGTGTGAATTATGGTGCAAATGAAAGCTCTGAGTGAGTTATGAGCTGGATAATCACCCTGACGAGAAAACAGGCTTGCTGATCTGAGTGTCTCACAGCGTGTGTGTGTGTGTGTGTGTGAGAGAGAGAGAGAAAGAGACCGAGGAGAAAGTTGAAAGTCAGTGTTGGAAGATGTAAATTCTATCCTCTTTTAATGTTTGTTCACAGTTAATCAAGTACATTTTTGATTGAAAATAAAACAGTGACTTAGTTTCTGACAGAAATGGAGTTAATTTTAAATTAGTCCCAGTAAACCAAAATCATTCTTTAGGGAACATGTATCACAAACAACAATGATGGATGAACCTTGACATGCTTGTAAACACGACGTTGGCAAAACAATGAAAGGAATCTATTTACTATGCAAAGAACTATGAATGAAACTACACTTGGCTCTCACTACTCAAGGATGCTTTTGCACAATAGGAGATGGGAGTCAGATATGTTGCCATGGTGACTCATTTATCTAGTATGCTATGGCTGAAAGGGATCGGCAGTTTTGGAATCTGAACATCTGATTGGCGGAGGAAGGGCGTTGTGATAGTGTGGACGGCCTGTCTCTGTGACTAATGACCAGCAGTGCAGCTGTAGGATGGCGATGGGCTGTTGGGTGGCTGCCATGAGAACCAATGAGCAAACTAGTCACTGGGGCAAGTGGCTCAGGTATTCACGCGAAGTCACTCTGTTAGGCTGTAACACCTCCAACCAACACACCCCCCAACACCCGCCTGGCCTGCTTCTGTCTCTTTCTGTCTTTCAAACCGGTGAGGATCGGTGCTGGGAGCCAATAGGCAGGAGGCAAAAGTGATGGAAATGTTCCGTAAATATCTCCGAAATTCCCAGTGGGAACGCTCCCTGACATGTTTGGCGGTGAATGGGACATGATGCATGAAGGCCTGCAGAGAGTCACCGCCTCTGGTCATTAATCTGAAGCTCCCCTTGTGGTAGGCTGACCTTCCTACGCTGCACAAGGGCCAATTCTCTCTCTCCCTGAAGATCCCCAGAAATCTGACCAGGGCACAGAATACCACAACTGTGCAGGGCGCTTGCCAGTGCTATGATAGCACACAAACAAGCCATCATTAATATAGCCCGTTTGGGGAGATGTGTGGAAAGACTAAATTTGTCACACTCATTTCTCTGTTGTTTGCTGACGACTCTATTCTATTTAATTCTACATGTGTGGGCAGGGACACATGCGGCTATAATACCATTTGTAGCAGAGGTGATACACAACGCTGTAAATTTTTTGACAATGCAGGTATATCTTCTCAGGGCTTGGCTCAGTGATAATATCTTACAGAGTATTGGTTTTGTAGGAGCTAGATAAGGAAAGCACTAAACTTGGTTAATGGGGTTCCTTTTTTATATATGACACTCTTGGTTGAGTCGAGTGAGTTTAAATAAACCTAAAGAGATAAGAGTAAAAGTAATAGAATAAAATACTAGAGTTTTTTAATGTAAGTTTGCCCATGAGCCCCATATAAAATGTTAGATCATAGATTGGAATAAAACAGAATAGAAATCCATCAGACAATCAGGTGTTAGACGATTGCAAGACCAAAGACAAATCAATAAAAACTCAAAAAGGTCCATAAACTGGTAAAATCAGTCGAAAACACACTTCATATTAGCACAAAAAAAGCAATCAGCCCAGTGACTCAGCAATAAATCATTAAATTTATCCAACCACCTTCTTCCAGTTATGGAAACCGAACATGAAACCAGTAGAAAGCAGCTTATGTGAACAGGAGTTTAGCTGTTGTTATCCGATTTGTTTGGTTTGTTGGTATTTCCCCCCAGAATAGAATCACTTCTGTCACCCTAAAGCCTCTTGACAGTGGACTGGACTGTCACCTGCCACCGCTGGACGCTAAGCCTCAGGCTGACTCACACACTTCAGCATACTCGTGAGAACACACACATTCACACACTCCAGAGATTGAGCCTAAACAAACCTGTCAGGTAAGAAACAACTGAGTCCGGGGGAAACTGTGACTGATGTGAGAATTTAAAGCCCGTGCCTGCGGCATTCAAAGAAACCTCAGTTCAGTTGCACTCAGGGTAATAATTAGCTCTACCATTGCCAAAAGATCAATCTCATCAATCTCTTATAATGAGCACACACACACATAGTCATCAATTAGAAATGTGTGCCACCACCCTCATCTCTGACCCAGCTCCAAGTGGGAAACCAGTGATCATATAACATGTATTAATTCTGAGCACTGGCAACAGATGTGCTAATTTGCCAGACTCTCTATTCATAATAATGTGCCAGCTCCCTCCTCAAAATATGTGCTAATTTGCAAGGGCTCATTGTGGATGTGCTAAACTACCGGCTGACATTTTGTGTGCTAATTTGTCAAGCAGGGACCCCTTTTGGTACTAATTGTGCCAAACTGTGAGTACACTTCCACAGGCCTTGAATTGCTGAAGTCCCAAATGACTTCTGTCTGCTCGCAGTTTCCAACCTCTTCACTGCTCTCAAACTGCGAATGCAACTGAAAGGAACTACCAACTACTGTGAAAATAAGATGTATAAGCACTAAGTGCACACGCTTGCTTGGGCACACATAGACATGCACGCACTTAGTCACACACACACACACACACACACTCACATTTCTCAGAAATATGTGCCTATTCTTGAGAGCAGACAAGCTCCTTTAAGAAACACAAGAACGGACCAAGAGTCAATAGTTATGGTAATTCTGTAGTATCATTAAACGCACATGCACGTATACACCAAACCAAGGAATAATAGCCTGTTCCTGAGATTTCAAAAGCTGCTTACAGAAACATAAGGTCATAACTCTCATTTATTGTGATGTTGTGCTCCACCAAAATGCACTTTTTTGTTGAAATATTTCATGAGATGATGAGATGTAGTGCCACTACACTCTCACACAGAGGGAGAAGCTTTTTTCCCTCAACTGATATTAACATGGAGTATTTCATTAACTGAAAATTATCTATCAACATTTCCTAAAAACACGAATTATTCTATTTGGTGCTGCAATTTCTGAATATTTTTAGTGAATTAGAAAATTTGGAAATTTTCTGACATATACACACATATATATGCAAATTAATCAATCACATATTTTCCCTTTGTGAAAAATTGTCTCACTTGTAGAGTTGATACATGCATGCTAAAGCCTAGTCACTGCAAATCACATATACTTAATGTTCCTGCCAACTATTTTCTGAGTATAAAGCATCCAACATAAAGAAAAATGTAAGCCCCTTGCTCGCAAAGAGCCAAAATATTTATCGAAGTGTCTGTTGTGCACAAATCAACAGGAGCACACAGAGCAGAAGATGGCGACTGTAGCCACTGTAATATAACATGCAGAGACGTTGCAGCACGTTTCGCACTCTTCCTCAGGCAGTGCCGAATGACGCCTTAGGAGAAGCAGCGAAGCTTCAATAAATCTTTTCACTCTTTGCAAGCAAAGACTTTTCAATTGTCTTCATGTTGGTTCTCTGTGGGTCACTTTGAAAATCCATTTCCTACTGTAACTGACTGTTACCAAAACTGAGAGCTACAGAGTTTTTTTGATATTTGAATGTATCCTTCGAATTTTCACTGATATTCCAAAGTATGACATGCAATATTGAATATATTACCATGGAAATCTGATCCATACAAATAACAGGTTATGGAAGTTAGGGGAAAACAGGACATAGCTGCCAATTTGATCTTGATTGCTACAATGGGAGTGATAGTTTATCTGTGTTGTTCCATAAATGCAACATTAAAGTTTATAACAAACAAAATAAATGTGCACCATGCAGCTATGATGCACTCCATATCACAGCTGTGGCACGATAACATTAGATTTTTTTGGTGGGAGAATGGTATTATTTCATTAAAGTGACCTACAGGTTTTTGGGAAAATGTACAGTACTTTTCATAGGCTTTAGGTTTTATGAACCTTAGAGTTCTCACACTTCCAAGTATAAACATAAGTATTCCCAAAACTGCTGTCACAAGGTTATAAAGTTCAAGTAAATAAGACAAATCCCAAAACTGCAGTCAGGAGCTTTTTCTGCCAACACAGAAAATGGGTGATTTAGCTGTGATATACAGGCCAAAGGGAGCGCTTATTGAACAGAATGCTTCCTAATGCTTCATGCCTCACCCATCTCTGCTATTTCTCTGTCTATGCCCCCATCTTTTCTCTCTTTTATCAAACGGCCATGCACATACGCACGCCGCCGCTCCCTCTGACTAGAGTATGTCTCATGGTGGCCCCGGCAGGTGACAGATGGCGGCCTCACAGCACTGCTCACTGTAAACTGAGTTTTAATCAAGCCTAAGCACGTGTGAGAGATGCTAATTATCCACTGCAGGCCAAGAGAGGCAGGAGTCCAGCCTTGCCTTGAGAACATTGCGACTATGCGTGTGCATGTGAATCTCTAGTTTATAATCACTTTCCCCATTGTGATGAAACCAATTTATCGGCATTATTATCATTTACAGTGTTGCAGCTGATAAGTATGAGGCAGGATGGACTGTATGTCTTCTTCAGCGTCCCCGGATATGCCAAACCCTGAGGCTGTATCGCTAACCAAAATAAAACTAGATGAAACTTGACTAACAGTAATCTGCAGGTCTTAAAACAAACTCTGAGAGTTAAGCAGTTAGATTTCCAAACATTTCTCTTCTTAGTTGCCAGAAAGTGGGATGCTAAAACTCTCAACTCACTACTGTGCCATCTCTGAACATTTACATTTTAGGCACGAAACTATCTCTTATCTGAAAAAGGTGTGACAGCAGGGTAAATTTATACTACAGCATCTCTTACATGTATCTAACATATATCTTATGCAGCTGACCTCAGCACAGAGCTAAAAAGAAGTTCAATTTATAATGTTGCAATTAGGTCACAGCAAATTATACGAGACTCCATCGTCCTCTTTACTTGCTTCTCTGCTCTCATTCTAATTCTCGCTGTTCTCCTGCTCATCAAATGGCCCTGTAATACACTCTCTTCATTGTAATTTTAGACAAAATGGCTGTAAAATTAGACTTTCTTTCTTGTAGAAGGGCAGATGTTATCTCTTGTCAGAGCCAAAGGTCAAGAATTAATTCAGGAGGCGGCTCTTTAATGTTCACAGCTGGGATTTTGTGGGGAGATGAAGAGGGGAAACAAAAGAGACATTTTACAGGACTTTGGCAATCTGATTATACTAATTCTTAATATTCATAAATATAAAGGTCCTCGTTCAGAAAGTGATTATTTGTTTCAGATTGCAAATGGTAAAGACATTGGTAAACCTGGTGTGCTAAAAATACACAAGGTTAATTATACAGTTAATATATAAAGTAAATAGAACAATAATGATTTAACACACTAATGGGAGTCATCGTGGGGGTTTGCAAGGCATTAAAACTTTTTAATTCTCTACAACATCTAGATGGTATCTTCATTATATTACCTCGTTAAAGTCATATTTCTACTGTGAAAAAAATATGGAGATTACAGAGGATGCAGTAACTTTTAGCACTCTCATTTGTTTTTGCTTGAATACGTAAGGTGGGACGTCTCCTTTATGTTTCTACATATAACGTATTTGATGCAAATCTTTAGCATCATGTCAAATCTTCTTGTCTTTCTATGATGTCATATATATATATATCATGATGATGTTTAATGTTAATATTTGAAGCAATGTAGGCCATATACACAAATGTCAGGGACAAGTTTGTCAAGCACCACTTTTAAGCTCTGAGCAAAGGTGAATATTTTACAGATAACCTACCATGTACCTTTTAAGTTAGCTACATAATAAGTTTTGATAAAAGCTACAGTACAATGTTCTGTTCCCAGGTCAGGAAATCCGAAACTGAAAGGCTTTTCTGTGCTTTGAAATTCAATGGCACAATAAGATGTGAAATGTGTAAGTCAAACGAGGAGTCGTGCCTTTGTGTGCATGGACACTGAATGCAGCCGACGAGGGGAAAGGATGGTTTGATGATGGTGGGAAAGAACAAAGTAGAAGGGAAGGTCCGGGAGACGAGCTGAGAGCCAAAGGGAGACAAAGACGACAGAGAGACGAAGGACACAAAAGGACAAAGGAAAAGAAATGAGGAGAGAGAAAAGAAAACACACAGAAAAATATTTCCTGGCTTCTGGATATTGATTTGGGACTGAAAGTGCATCTCGGCATCATGCTGCCTCCTCGCAAGTCTGTCAGATGTGTTTGGAAAACAACAGGTGATGGGCATAATGTCTAAAGTCGCAGTAAGCTGTAGGTATTATGCAGATGGCAGACGGGAGTGCTGTCAGACGACCAAAAAGACGAGAGTTTGGAGGAGGAGGAGGAACGGAAGGAAGGGAAGGAGGGAGGGAAGGAGGGAGGGAAGATGAAGAGGAGGGGTGGGGCATGAAAAAAATAGATGAGCGAAGGAAACGAAGAGGGAGAAATGGAGAATAAAAGAGGTCACTGGAGGCAGATAAAAGACACTCAATTAAACGAGTGAATGGATGGCCCATTAGACCCGAACGGACACCTGCATCCCCCTCCCTCCCTTCTCCCTCTCAGCCACAGGGCAAGAAAATGTCAGCTCCTGGTTTAGGTTCATCAGCCTCCTATGAGCCACTGCTGTACACAAGCTAGCTGATAATCAGAGCTACAGGTACAAGTCAATATGCTGCACTTTGCTGCAAAGGTGTGTCAATTTTTTTCCTGCTTGTTCTACGAGCTCAGAAGCAATTGCACCATAGCACGAGGAAGAAATGAAAGAGACTAGCACGCTGACTTGAGCAAGGAATGTAGCCAGAAGCATAATGGTAAAAAAAAAAAAAACAATTGAACGAAACTGAATAATGAAGTTCTTCCAATATGCATGCTCGTTTTTTCATTAAATAAGAGAAGATCTATTGAGGATAAATGTAGAGACAATAGAGGTGAAAGTAGTGTATATAAAAAAGAGAGTTCTGTTTTAATCTTTCTCCTGATCTGCAGTCTAGTATTTATTTCACCATTTCTCACATTCATTCACACCCTGTTGAGTAGCAAATTCACTTCTTTTGTCATGTTCAAAAAGCGCAAAGCGGGAGTGGGCATATCTCATCGGTGGCTATGCACGGGAAACAGAGGCGATTGGCTTCATTATGTCTCCTCAGAAATCTTAAAACAGATTGTGCAAGATGGGAAATCAATCCAAGTCTGTTCCAGTCCGCTGTGGTGCTTTGTGTGTGGATAAGGAGACGATTGTTGGGTCATATCAAACAAATGTCATTTTGAATGTGACTGAGTAAGATCAGAAGCCTGAGGGGGAAAATGTTGGTACTGGATGAGTTTGAATTTCTTTAACTAAAGACAGATTACATCTGTTTTTTTTTTTTTTTTGTTAAATTGCAAATGCACTACTGTGTTTCTTGCATACATATTTCTGTCACCTTTGCATGTACAAATACCTCCTGAATACAAAGATGTGGAGTGATGATTAGTAGATGCCACACAAACACTTAAAAAAATCCTCTAAGCCAAAAGGAAAAGAAGGACAGAGAAATGAAATTCAACATCGCAAGAGGACATTCTGCATAGCCCTGGTGGATCGTGGACAATAGAGTGTCATGCTGATTCAAAGAACATGATTTTAAGCAAGCCTGCCTCAATACATCCTCCCCCAGAGCCCGTTTCCCCATGTGTCCTTGGTTCAAACATTCACACATCCAACGGGCCATGCTGTCAGTGGGAGCCCGAATTCTGCGTTTCTCCTATTTCTCTCTTTCAGCCAGTCGCTCCCTCCCTCCCTCCTCTTGCGCCTTTATTCATCTGGCCAGGGATGAAAGTGAATCACCACATTCTAACATTCAAACCTGATCGGTGCCTCACATCATAGCAAACACAGCCAGAGGGCATTCTGTAATCGATTGACTTCTGAATCCCATGTAGTTTGGACGTCAATGCTTTCACTTATGGTGTATGTGCCTTCAAGTATGTTTACTTGATCAGCGTGCTTGGAATTCACACGTGATGGCCTCCATACACAACACATTAACACACTTTTAACTTGGCATGTAAATACATGAATAAAATTATGAATTCATATGCACAACTGAGACCTTTAACATCAAACACATTGGAGAAAATGACTCTACATGAATTTATTATAGAGTAAAAACACATTAAATATGTTCTCTATCTGCTAACCAGCCTCCATTATGAACAATTGACATGTTTTTCTTGCCTCTATTCTACTAAACAGTCATTTTATAGTTAATTAAATGAGGTAAACTCACACAAAAGTGAAAGGTTTCACATGTTACTCCCACATCCTATACATTACATTATATTCTATTATATTACATTATATTATATTATATCACATAACACCCAGAATGTCACAATTTGGCAGCAAAAAGAAAGTTGATATTTCAAACCATTTGAGGCACAGCCAATGAAGAATATAGATCACGCTGGGAATAAATGATCAAGTCCAACTGAGTTTGGAACATGACATAAGTAAAACAGCATAATCAAGAACTGTGATAATGTCTACATCAGAGCTACATGGTCCCAAATCAGTTCCTTCAGCCTGTGGCTGTTTAAAATCATCATTAATTCACAACGACATGCATGATTAATCCACTCCTACACATCTTTCCTGTAGTACATATTTGTTCTTTTTGTTTTACTGTATGTGTTTGCATTCTCACAGATGGTAACCTGTGATAGATACACACACAAAGGGGCATCTGGGACTTGGCACTCATTACTTGCTATGCTGCCAGTTTCTATCTTTTTTTCATGATTCCTCTTAGCAATACAACCATATTGATTTTTATTGATTCCCACCATCTTATGGTCTAGTGGAAGTGGAGACAGCCAAAATATGTAATGAGACATAATAGATAAATTCATTAGACGCTTATAAAAGTACATATGTGGCTTTAGTTCCCTGAGGGACCCAGACAGATTTTTTTTTTATCATTAATGTTTTTTACCATTTTTCTTTCCTCTAAAAGCTATTTCATGCAAATCTGTAGTCTGAGGCAAATTTTCAGCTTGCTAATACTGTACTGCTGACATTTATTCAGAGCTGCAGTGCATGACTCCTGGCCTCCCACTACATTTCCACAACGTACTCGACTGTCCCTCCTGCCTCTCTTCACAGAAGCCATCACAAAACAGTAATAAATACCACAACTGAGAGTGGGCTGAGAGTGGACTGCTCTGAGGCAAACTAATCTATCTTTACTCTGTATCTGCTGGCCTCAACACTCACTGTTTTTCTTCTCGCTCACACTTTACTGAGATCCCCCCCCCCCCCTCTCTCTCTTCTCTAACAACAAACACCCTTGTTTTTCTTACACCTTTCACTGACTTCAAATTTTCTTCAATTTCTCTTGTTGGGATTTTGTGAGAAATACGGTTCCACATATTGTTAAAAAAGATGAGAATGCGTACGTGTGTATATACATATTCCACGTGAGCAGCTGCAGCTCTGACCTCCAGTCAGCTCTGAGTCAGACTTCCAGACAGCTAGACATGCTTCAGGGTTCTTCTCAAGGGACAGTTTCACCAAACAATTGCACATATAACCCCTAACCCTTCTAATACCCAGGGAAATCCCTGAGTGACAATGACAAAGCGTGATAGGATGTGAATAATGAAATGAAATCAAGCCTTCCGCGAGGCAGCGGAGAGTCAGATGTGTTCGACTCGAGTCGAGTTGCAAAGACAGACCATTTGTCAAAAGTGGTAGTTGTGCTAGAACTGGCAACACTGCAAACAAAGTCAATCGTTTAAAGCTTCCGTCAATGTAAATAATCTTTTCAAATGTAACTGTTAAATCTCAAAAAATCGACTTGATTCTAAATACAACAAGAAAACTAATTTCATACCTCACAGATATTTTCCATTTCAAAATGCCAAGGAATCTGTACCCCGAATTAATCACCACTGAGCCTTTTGTAACTGAGGCATGACAGCAAGACCTTCAAAGACTCAGGACTGTAAACATGTTTTAAAAATCCATCTAGATATTTCCCAGCTTCAAGCTCATGTGTGGTGCTGCTTGCTAATGTAAGACAGATCTCCGCTTTGTTCTTGAAACCCACGGTGGGTATTTTTAAACCATGGAAATCATTTGCCAGCAGAGAAGAGATAGTTTCATATTTCTATAAGCTATGGCGGGGCCAAGTGACATGAATATTTTAAGCAGCTTTGTGCCTATTTAAATGTGTTTGCTGTGAACACGCTGGCAGTGGGCCAGGGCACAGGGTGTTATCCATAATTCCTGCAATCCCAAACTAAACTCCAGCACACTGATAATTCGGGCTGGAGGAAAAGCAAAAGCAAATAAAGTCAATTAAGTACAAATTCCCCTTGAATTTGCTTCCTCTACCCTTGCTTGTTCTTGACAACCTTGTAATTTCACCACAATAGTCTGGAGGATAAAAAGAGCGTTGAATATTAGAAACGCAATAAAGGACCTTTATCCTGGCACCGCATTGTGGAAGTGGCAAGATAAACTTAGCTTTTACCAGAGGGGATTTTTTTTTTTTTTACCAGAGGACAGAAAAATAAAAAAAAACATATTTGATTTCTTTTCCAAAATGGAAAAAAAAACAATGCTATGTTTTTTTTTAAAGTCATAAATATTCCCAGACATGGCTGAACTGGGAAAATATAAACATAAGCAGGAAATAAACAAACAAAATGAGCATCACTGAGTCAACAAGGCTTTCAGCAGCAGTTGACAGCCCGGGGACACACATTGCATCTGCCAATGTTGTTTGAAGATGGCGACGATAATGTTATCACTCAAACCTCACAGCCGCAGACGCAACTATGTACATTCAGAAAAAAGAAAACTGTCTTAGTTTTAGTTTTAATTGTTGGGTTTTGTTCCAATTAATCCCTTAAGATGGTTTGTGAATAAGACAAGTTTGTAAGAAAAATTGAAGTCAACTCAGATGAAGATGCGATGACTCACTGTTTGACTTGTTTTGAGTGACTAAACATTTGTTATGGGACAGATAAATCAGATCGTGCACATAAAGCACTACTTTCATTGAAAAAAGTTCAATGAGCTCCTTTGACTTTTTTAACCAGTTAACAGTCTCATAATGCTGTAATATAGCCTTGGGTTTTTAACCTCACTGAATTCAAAAGTTGAGACAGCTCAACTTTCCAATAGCAACATCTTAAGACTACTGTGCTGTGCTGAAATTTCATTCATCATTTAAGCAAGGTGGTCAGATCTTTCTACAATTTCTCCTGACATCTCTATCATAAAAACAAAAACAAAAAAATTAATATCTAAGAAATTAAGAGAAAAAAATTACATAAGCCCAACATAGTTCACACTTAAAAAACCAATACACACTTCACTTTATTATGCCAGAGAGTCCCTCTACTTGATTTCATTTTATGCGTAAAGTGGATATTTTGTAGCTTTTGCTTCAGATCAAATTACATAGGTTAAAGTAGAAAGGAAACCTTGGAATTGCAGCTTAAAAAAGGTGTCTTCTGATATTCTAGGCTACAAAGTCCCCCTGTGCTCTCAATAGGCAAGTGTGAACCAGTTATAAAAAGAGAATCTTCTCTCTAGAGTATTTTATTACACCTTGCAAAGGCTGCATGGGTCCGTTTTAGTATCTAAGTAAATGAATTACCTGTATGATTTATAAATGAGGAACACTGAACACAATAATTCAATTCTGTCTGGGAATTAACTCAGCATATTTGCCTGCAGCTGGTAGCATGAGCACTTCTTGTGTTTGTTTTTTTGTTTTTTTCCTCCCCTCTCCTATCTCACTCTTTCTCTCTTTCCCTCTGACACTTGTCGCTCTACATGGTGGGACCGATGCTGTGAATACAAAGGGCTGACTATGCTGTGGCGTGTGCGTGTAAAGGTCTCAGTCTGACAGGGAGAACAGTGGTGCTACAATGTGAGCCGCCTGTCTGGGCAGAATGGAACTTGGTCAAGGGAGGGAACAGACAGCCCCAGGGGAGCTGACCTCCTCCTATAGGCAGCCTCCTCCTCTTGGAGCAGCTGGGGTTTATCTGCTGATCATGCACATCCTTCAGTAGAAGAAAATGCATTGGGAAAAAAGGGCCGGTGGGCTCCAAGTGTCTCTCGAGGCAATTTTGCGTCTCTCCCCTGTTTCTCCTCAAAAACACGTGCGCTCACACACTGACATACATTTTTTTTTCTTTTCTTGATAAAAGCGCCCCACTCACAATCTATCTCGCTCTTGTACAAACCCGGCGCCTTTACAAGCAAACACAGGCAGATAAGTGCACCATCTTCTCTAAAGAGAATGAATTATACTACGAGAAATGGAGCTGTCTATATAAGAGCGGAAAGATTTGAAGTGGATGCTGTTTGACTGACAAGGGGTAAGATGCACCGCAAAAAAAAAAAAAAAAAAAAAAAAAAAAAAATTTAAAAGCGCGTAGCGGTTTTGTTTTTATCTGGCAACAGGCGCAGGCCGCGCTGCCCGGGTCGCTGTCCGTGGTCCTGATGCGACTCGTTTAGAAACAGACACTGAAGCGACTGTCAGGGTCGCGTCACTGTCACCACAGCACACAGAAACAAACAAACGAATAAATAAATAAATAACGAGCATGAGCTTTTTTACCTCAGGGCAAAGGATCTCAATTACATGAATCATCTCTTGTTTTATCAGACTATATATTGGTTTAAGGAGAGATAAAGGTCAACAAAGTCTTATTTGTCACATATATCTATCATACATTCATATGATGGTGATGTGTATTATTTACAATGTTATATTAATTAATGGTCAACTTTCCCTTTCACGTATTGTCATTATGTGGCAGCTTGGAAACTTTGGTGTCATGTACTATTACGCAGGGACGTTGCCGTCCCTCAAGGATTTACTGAATAGACGCCCGGCGTCTGTCAGACAACGTGTGAGACTGGAAATCGCTCATCGGGGCTGAGGATGCAGCAGGAAGAAAAGAACATCCCGTTGCCATAGCGGCGGCTCTTGCGGACGCGGTCTGACTCTTAAACAGGACCCTCGGGGGAATTGGGGGACTGTAAGGATGGGTTGTCAACACTTGATGACATCCGCTGTCGGGAGGGAGGGGGTGGGGGCTCCCCTGTCACTCCAAGATGTTGTCTGTGCAGGCAACAAGGAAGCGGGAAAAAAAATGCAGCCATCCTGAGACGGATCTAATTGCGCAACAGATGAAACCACCAAAAGGCCGTGGTTTGGTGATTTTGAAAGTGAATAACACGGTTCTAGCAGCTTAACATTAAAGATAACGATCAGCGACAATGCACAGTAGTGTTAACTGTTGAAGAACTGGTGTAGCAGTGTAATAATGTTGTAACCTAGTTCTTGAAGAGAGGCGGTTAATCAACTTTTAGGCTCTACAAACTAAGTACAATCAGTATGAGTGAAGATCCCCCCCTTGGCGCAATTAACAGTAATGTAGTTACATTTGTGAAGCTTTCAACGTGACTCAGCCAATCACCGCTGAAAACCGGAACTGTCCATTTAATCAATGCCAATAACGATATAAATAAGGAATATGGGCTAAACAAGCCACACGGGAATTTGAGCTGGGAAGCTGTTGAGTGGGATTCAAGATAAAGAAAAAAGTACTGGCTCGGCGTATTGATTGGCTCTTGTGACAGAGCAGAGTGATTGATCCGCACTCCGGAGGTAATGTTTACATGTGAAACATTTACTGCAGAGGACATGTTTGGAGTGTCAGCAGTTTAAAAGGCCGTGGAGATACAGGACTCATCCTTCATCAGATGCCCATATCTGTGAACTGTTGCACAGGAGTAGTACGCTGCTTTCGTTTAGCTACACTTGATTTTTCTTTCTCAAAGTTACTGTAACACCGGTTTAAAGGATTTTAGTGGAAAACACCATTCATACCCACGGGGTGTGATGCAGACAACCAAAAAGCCTTAAAAAAACAGTGTTACGAAACATTACAAAGATACGATCTAAGGCGATTCGTTAAGAAACGTGATTTTTTGAGTGTAGGTCAAATTCTTTCGCCAACTCCACGCTGTTAATTACAAAACAAGGTAAAGAGTGGGACAAAAAATGTCTCCATACATCCGTTTTTGCTTTCCGTCAATGTCATTTCATAGTAGACTGTCATAGCCTACGGGCAAGTCGTGTGATGAGACATCGATACAGATGATATCGTGGTATAAACAAAGAGAATCTTACCAAATCTTAAAACGTGTGGCATCCCGCGAGTGTAACCAAGAAACAGCAGCAGAAGCGGGATCAGCCTGAGGTTGGACCTGAAAACGAGACTGGTTATCATCAGATGATGGGAGGTAATCTTCATGTTGTTTTTAAAAAAATGCACAGTGGTTTTTAATCCCCCCGGTGCGCGGGTTCGATTCCCCCGTAATTCTTCTACGGTCGTTGGGCAAGGCAGGGTGACGGCGGCCCTGGATGCGCAAGATCACGGCATGGTCACTTGCGCTTTCCCTAAATCCATTAGCAGTCCCGACATGATTCCTTCCCCTTCTCCTTCTCCTTCACTGCGCCAGGAAACAAAAATCCTCCGGGTCGAGGGACGGCGGGACATCCATGTCGAAGGGTACGGATCCAGTGAGGAGGGGGGGAGCCCGAGCATGGGCTATAGGTGATGTACTGAAGAGGGTTGTAGAGGAGCTAGAGAGCGCCAAGCAGAGGATACAGCAGCGATATGCAGCCCCCTATGAGGCGCTCTGGGTTGCTTGCGCTCCCATTATACTGCACTGCTGCACAGGCTCTGACGTCGAGCCAAGGTTAGTGTTGTGAACGCGCAGCAGAGAGAGGCAGAGAGAGTGCGAGTGAGAGCGAGAGAGAGAGAGAGTAGAGAGGAGAGGAGTAAGATGGAGATATAGATAGAAAGAGAGGAAGAGGTGAAAAGGAGGGAGGTGGGGGACGGACGGACGGATGGATGGATGAATGAATGAATGAATGGATGGATGGATGGATGGATGGATGGATGGATGGATGGATGGATGGATGGATGGGTGGATGGAAAGAGAGATAGAGAAAACATGCGGGGAGGGTCGCGTTGGTTGGAAACTTTATTGCATACCACCTTTCTGGGTTGCATTTCCTCTGTTTTTTCGGTAACTCAACTGGCATTGATCTCGCATGAATTTGAAATGAGAGCAAACGGCAGCAATAACTTCTTGGTGAACCTAAATTATGCAAATTACGGTACTACTAGATACAGACCTATCACAACAGCAAAGTTGAGGAAGTTACTGATCAATGGTGACCATTTTACATTGGAGCATGCAATGATAAAGCACAACTGTAACCTCTGGTTAACACTATGTTTTTATGTTTTTATCTGTTTAAACTCAATATGTTTCAGCTCCATGGACAGAGATTCAGGACCATGGACAGAGACGCTGCAACCCTCCATACTGGATGTTCACAATAGGTGATGGTTCAGCTTACTGGTCATTTCTATACACATTTCCAGTACACAGCCCATAAAGAAATAATTGTGTATACACTGCACATAGTAACCTCGTCAACCTCTGCACACAAGCGATATAATCTTATACCTGCAGGATATCGTTGCAGTGATTTCTTTTTCCCTCCAGCAGCCCTGAACCCAAGTAGAATATGCATGTCCGTTTTCTGGTCTTTGTCATTCATAACTTCCCTTTTTTAAAAATCCTCTTTTACGAGTTTCAAGCCACAACCTTTCAACAATTTACACCATCATTCCAGAAATGTGGGAGGAGTGGGATGAAAGGAATTAAAATTGGCAGAACAGCAAATCCGTTAGGCTATATCGACAGGAGCTGCTGAAAGGCACGAATATTTAACCTATGCAAATAACTCCACTTTAGATTTGAAAGCCCTCCAGCAACAGACTATTCTCGAGTGTGAGCCATCCTCCGATGTGAAGGTGTATGTGTGTGTGTGTGTGTGTGTGGCATGCACACCACACAAAGACTCCACTGCTGGTTAAATTTCACGGGGAAAGGCGTGCAACGGACTATCTCTTGCGATTGTAAGTAGGCATATCGCATTTCTATCTGATTAACAGGTTCAAATGAGGGTATACCCCGTAAGATGCATGCGAGCCGCCAAGGTGATGGATATCTCGCAGCTCTTTGCGCGGAGGCCTACACGCTATTGATTTAACACTACATGCACCTTATCAAAGTCCGCCTCCGACGAGAAGCTCTTCAATGTGCCAGTGCATCAGCTGGAACTATAGGCACGAGGCTATTTAATCCCAACGGGGATGTGAAAGGAGCTCTTTGATGGGCGCCACCAGCATCCAAAGCTTGGATGAACACTGTCATTGTGTGACCCAAGTGTGAATGGTTGGCCTGTGTGTGTGCGCGCGCGAGGTGTAGTAGTCATCAAAAATGAAGTCACTGCAGTAGTCCAGTGTGGACTTACTGTCGATTTAGTGATATATCATCTCATCTGATAACACTAAAATATGCTCACAGCATTATAATACGGTTTATCGCCTATGTATTAAACTGAAAAGTGGTGAAATGATGAGTAAATGTGTGGATAAGCAAAGGATACTAACGCGCACACCCACTTTTGTTGGAGTGCTACTCCATTATACATTACCCAGATCTGTCAAATCCCCTTTACAAATAAGAGCTAATGCATTTAATAGTGAAGAGGACGCTTGTATCGGCTAAAGGAAAGACACGAAGTAATTACATGGGATCAAGTAGGTGGTGTGAACATTGACTTTGAACGTGTGTCAGTTTGCGTGGGTCTGCACACCAGCACTCTGCAGTGTGAGAATATCAAAGAGAATGGCACTTATCATGCTACCATCTGGACCATTAGCATAATTATGGAGAAATTCAGGGTTTCCGTATAAGTCAGCAGAGCCTCACACAGCATGAAAGGAATGCTTATTGAGCTCAGGGAGAAGACATCAGCTGACATTGACATGTACGCTTCCTCCCACCCAAAGTCTTAGCGCCCTCTGGCCCAATACTAAGGCACTACACTGAGAAGCCATCAGGTGCTCCTACACTCACTGCACCCAATATTTAATTTGCAAAATAGAATTAAGGCACAAACCATTGTAACTTCATTTTCTAATATAAATCTGAATGTTATTCTGTTATCCTACGTCTGTGCCAGAGCATTGGGAATTTAAGGACAAAAGTATCAATTATGCTACTTTTACAGTGTAATGTGTTAATATCTTAATTAAATATCAAATTATGGTTAAACAAACTTTTCACTACTGAGGAAGCCAGTCAGATTATGGTGTGTGTGAGAACCAGTTAGGAAAAGTAGAGGTGACGGCTATGGCAAATTGCTTCATTATGATGTTGAAATGACTCCTGCTCCTTTAGCTTGTTGTGACTAATGGGAAAATACCCCTGTGCCATTTGAGAGATGTACTCTTTTTTTCATCCAGGATCAAACCCTGTCGTTTTTTGAAGGAGACCACAAATTAGATGAGTTTATACACACCCACTTGCTTGTAACCCAGGGAGGCTTCTATATGAGCTGGCTGCCGTGTTTATTCAGATACCATTCATCCACTGGGTAATGCAAAGGGGACTTTATGCAAAAGAGAGATAACCACTGTTAAAAGCCTTCTGTCATTCTCTCTCTCACCCCCCACCCCCACCCCCCCTCTCACTCTCTCTCCCTCTCTCGCCTCCCTCTCTCACTCCCTCCTACCCTCGTTCTCTCACACAGGCAGACTGGTGGAAAGATAGCATTGGCACAGGGAAGGAAACCATGGAAACGAGAAGCTGATGCACTTTGAATGGTAAGACCCAGAAAAAGAAGACATTCATTCACTTCAGTTGCCCTGTACTAAAGGCTCATCTCTACAGTATTATTCTGAATGCTACAAGTTTATTCTAACATGGCTGGCTTCAGAAAGCCAACAATGGTCTCACTTCATCTGCCTATTATTGTCAGAATGACATTTTAGGATGATAGCAGGGGATGCTACAACGCTTTGGCAAGTTGTTGGAGGGCCTCTACAAAACTCCTTTGGAACTCTCTCTCTCACACACACACACACACACACAAAACATATAAACCAGTCCCATTCCCCTCACAATAGTAATCGCACTTGTGCCTCAGCTGAGTTGTGCCTTCAGTCATTAGAGTTTTGAGTTCTGTATTTTTCAGGTGGCTTTGCTTTAGCAATGGCTTTGAACATAACAGCATGCTCAACTCTGTGTTGGCATATATGACTGGGGCAGTGCTGTCAATGAGATCCCTCAGACCTAAGTGGGAATACATTCTTCAGAGGACGACAATTAGTCAAGTGAGACAGTAATTAGGACCTCTCTGCACACTGTCACTTCTAGTTAGTGTTGACGGATGCCCGCAAACCTCTCCACTCCTACTCCCCCACCCCTCTAGCAACTGCAGTCGGGCAGATTTACTTCTGGTGATGCACTCTGACTTTGCAATGTGACAGCCATCTGTAACTTCTATCCAACATGGTAATACTTCTCAAAATGGCACTGTAATTTAGTCAGTGCCATGATAGTTGAGTACCGTGACAAATCCTACCAGTTCTGTGGACATGTATCATCTTAACTGTGGCCAAATCAGCAATTACCAAGGGAGCAGGGAGCTACTTTAATGACCAAATTACCATGTAACAGTATGACAGAAGTTAAAAAGTCCAATTATTAGCTTTACAGAAAAACTATTACTGTCTATAACCATACAACAACATATGCAGAATAACCGCTATTGAATATACAACTTAAATATGTAATAGATGTTAAACTGTTTTGGATTATGAGGTGGACAATAAGGTGTACAAAATAATGTTACTGCAAAATCTGTAATTCTAACAAGACAATGTAAATGATTGGTTAGCTTCACTTAGCTTAATATTTTACAGTTCAAAAGACATCCCAAACATAAATAACATACTGTACATAGACAATTTACCAGAACAAAAACTCATTTAGCTCAACAAATAAGCCAGCTTGCTTAACATTGGCCTAAAAAAACACCTGCACTTTTTGGAAAAAAAAACTTTTTATGATACAACATAAAGCATAAAGTTTAGACCTAAACTTTGCAACAAACATCCTTGTCAAAAGATCAATGGACCAGTTGCTGTAGTTGGTCATATATATATATATATATGTGTGTGTGTGTGAGTGTGTCACCATTTAAAAACTGGACAATAGTGGTGTATTTTAACTGACTGAGTATCCTTTGATGCATTGATCAGTACCTCTGTAATTGTGCCACATTTTTATTTTTTTGATTCATTGGTTTGGTTGGTTCATAGGTTGGTTTTTAGACATGTTTCTTCTTTCTGAAAGGGCACCTTTGTTGTGTCGTAATTCAGTCATGTTAGTGAATCTGTATTGCAATGTATCATCATGATCAAAATCAATATTGCTGTATAGTTTGACAGTTTGCCCCTTTGGATACTTGTAGTTTTGGTCTCTGATGACACCAATGTGGCCCCATTTTCACAGCAGATATTTTTGACATGTTACAGCAGGAGAGGAAGAATTATAATCAATAATGTTAATAACATACACTGCTCATTGAAACCACCAGTTTCAGAGTCCTGCTATTCTACACTCTGGTTGAGACGTGGCTTATAGGAACATGTAATGGAAATCAGCCATTGTTAATGTTAATGTTATTAGGTCCATGTGCTTTTCCTGCTATGGTAAGTCAAAGTGTGTATTCAACATTGATTAAAGCTCCAGTACGTTCACACTGTTTTTCACTTATTCTGTCTGATTAGGACTCTACTCAGACGGGTGAAGATGTGCTGGAATTAACATGGTACTGGAATTTTTTTTTTACTACCACTATACCATATATCTTAAATTAAATCTCTTTCACTCTCTGGATCCATAATTTTTAATTAGTTTTAGTAAAAGATAGCATCATAATTTCAGACAAGAATGAACAAGGCAATAAAGCATAATGCTTCATATTCCTAGAGGGCCCATATGCCTTTTCACAAAAGTTTAAAATAAAAGCTAATATACTTTGATTCCTACATTTACAAATGATCACATCACAATGGTGATAGAATTCTTCAGGAAAGTTCTATATTTTGAGTATTAAATACAGAAAGTGTGGGTGTGAGAAGTCTGTAGTAGTTTGTAGTTCAGTTGACTACAATTGACTACGATTGGCTACAATTTCTCATGAATTTTCCTGTTGTCAAATCAAACTTCACAAACTTCTGCAGTATTGTGTTAAGGAGTTACAATGTGTCAATAATTATTTTTTTTTTTTTATCTGTGGTTTTCAGCATCAATGGCTTTATTTATGAGAGGACTATGATTCTGAGATTTTCTCATAAAAAAGCCCCTAAATGCGATCAAACACAAGTCAGTATAAATAAATTAATATTTTTCCCTTTATTTATTTAGTATGAAATGTTTATTTCTTTGTTCTTGTCAGGAAAATAAATGCTTTGTGTGCTTTGTGGTTTCAGATCAAATCATACATATTCACAAACAACAACCCACACAAATACTCACACACACACACACACACACACACACACACACACACACACACACACACACAAACACACACAAACACAAGTACTCAGCAGTGAGCCGGGCTGATTGGATGGTGGACGACTGGAGTTGTTATTACAGAGAATCCAGCAGAGTCTGGTTTGCAGGATAAGGACATCCTTACAGGGCATTTCTCAGTGTGAATGATGAAGAAACAGCCCCCCATGTGCGTGCGTGCGTGTGTGCTTGTGTGTGCGTGTGTGTGTAAGAGAAAGATAGAGTCACAGAGAGACTGAGAGAACTGCAGAGAAAGTTTGAAAGAGAGGAATAGACAGAATGTGGACAGATGCATCTGTCTGCCTACATATTTTGGCCCTCGAATAGAGATCTTGGCAATGCTTGCTAAAAGTGACTTTCCCCTGTGGAATAGTCTGTGTCAAGAACTTGCCTACAGAGAAAGAGACTGGAGACTGAATAAGAAAGGAGCTCACCAGGCTTTACAAACTGTTACAGGAAAGCTACAATAAACTTTGCTCTTTGCAAAGACATCAGCGATCTTAAGAGCAGATAAGTGTGATCAGAGAATGGACACACAAGGTGATTTATGGCTCTGTTAATGGGTGGCTGCTAGTAACTCATCAGTGCTTACTCAACTTTTCAAACCACTGACAGAAGAGACACAGAAGGTACCTGTAAATGAGAACGGCACCAACATGCTGCCATGACATCATAAAGCATAAAACCCAGACTTGTGTCAGAACACAGGGAGCAATGACAGGGTAAAGACAGAACGTCTTTTCAGGCGTGTAATACTTCTACAAGGACTTGAGTTCACCATCCGTAAGACAGGGAAGATTTGGTAGAAAACCCTCAGCTTTTTCATTAGAAAATCTTCACATGCAGTTAAACACCTGAAATTTTTCTTCTCTGTGAAGGGTTGCAGGAGGCAACCCCCCCCCAACCCTCACCCTGACATTTTCAGGCTTCCATCTCAGTAATACAATCCACTCTGTTTCCGCAAAGATCGAGGGATCAACTGTTGCAGCTGGGGATGAGAGGGCCCAGCGGTCGCCTCAGCCATCCTGGATCAGAAACTCCAAACAGGGATAACACCCCTCTCAGCATTCAATGTTTTCAATCAAAGGATCAGCTGCTGTGACTGGAAACAAAATGTCCCAGACAGCTATCACGCAGGAGTTGCCGGCAGGCAGAAGCTGGCACGACTAATATGGCTTTTCAGAGTGAAAATAGCCCGGCATTGTTCTCACCTTCCGGAAAGGTACAGGCATAACGCTTTTGTCTTGTTCATCTCTCAGGAGTCATGGTCTAATAGCTTTTCAGTCTCATATTGCTTTGGTAAGGGGGATTTAAACTTAGTGTTTCACTACCAAGGCAGTGTAGTGATGGGGGCTTAGCTATTCATTTGCACCTAATTCAGCATGAATCAAATTTATACCATCATAAATGTGATAAATTTGTGTCTTTAGATTAAGTGGCATTTGACGCATGGATTTAAGAATTATCAAATTGCCTCGTTAGGGATTTATTAAAAATATCTTGAGGTACATGGACTGTGCTTTCTACAGCTCAAGTGTTTTCATGGGTTGCCAAGACTGCAGCGGTACCAAAATATATTGGACAGATAAACAGCAATGCTAAAAAAGTGTGACAAATTTGTCTTTAAATACAAGCTCTGGTTGTTATGCGGTTTCAATGAACTGTGACAGATTTAAGGGCATGTAAGATATGTTCAATTGCAGTAAATTTAGACACTTTCAGCGCCCACTCACAAACACAAACAGACACTTCTCTGCTTTTCTGACTGACAAAATGGTTGATTCAACATATTCAAGTCTCAAGACTTAAGTGACTTTTTGTGTTGTTTCTCCTCTTTGCGCAAATCCTTTGTGTGATTTTTAATAGAAATATACTTGTTACTGAGGTCCTCAGCATCTACAGTAAAGCCCTCAACAAAATCCACCCTGCAGGAAAAACGTTGCCACCTAAGCCTCCGTCAAAAAACCCAGGAAAAAAATATGGATGTGCACCGACTGATAAAGCGTCAGTGTGGAAACATAAAGAAGAGTTTGATCTCATTTATGCCCTCTCTGTTCTGTAGGTGGTGAAACGAGGCCGGTCTTGAGCCTGAGTGAGGTCAGTCTTTGCTTCTCTCCCCTCCTCTCTCTTCTCTTCACCATTAATCACGTCTCTACACATGAAAATGAGCTTAACCCTTTTTTCCTGTACGCTGCTCTACTTTCACCCAAGGGCACCTTGCAATAGCAGGTATAAGCAGTATCTCCGTGCATCTTCTCCTCCTCTATTTACAACTTAATGGACACCCCTCAATCTTGATCCAGCACGACTTAGCGATGAAAACATATTGGATGATGCTTAATTTTCCCTTATTAAGGTTGTCACTCTTCCCTGTGTAGCCTCATAACAACTACAATTTTCATAAATTCTTTTGTCAAACGCTTAATGGAAAAAAAAAAAATAAATAAAATTGAGGGACTTATCCTTTTTCCCTTGAGTCTAAGATAATTCCACAACTAAACTATGCACAGGAAGGTTTATATAATATGATGTATATACTTACAACAAAGAGGAGGACAGAGAGGCAGAGCGTAAAGATGGTAAGAAAAAAAAAATTAAGACACTGGGGGAGGGATATAAAGAGAGAAAGAGAAGTAGGCAGAGCTTGAATAAGAGGAAGGAAGAGAGGACGGGAAAAAGAAAATGAGCTTGGTTCCCTTTGTGGCACAGTGCTTCACTACTTAATCATCCCCTGGTCTAAAAATAGGCCTTCACAGCCATGGAATATTGGGAGATTAATGGAAGAGAATGGAACGCCATAATGCTCTGAAGCTTCAACACTTCTGTTGTACTTCACTCGTCCAGATTTCATTTTACTTCACCACCACTGGCAGAAATTCTGTTCTTCACTTTTATCATAAAAACAAGTGAAGAGCACTGCAAAAAAAATGAACATGTATATATCATTTATGTGTATTACTTGAAACTTGAAAGTCAGCATAATACTTTGTGTTCCTGCGTAATTGTCTTTAAAATTTACTATGCTCTTGTCATTTTGACATGTTTGTTGATTGATGTGAAACAAAATGAGAAATCCAAGTAAAATGTTGTCAAAAGAACCTGTGCGTGTCATGCGTGTCGGTGGTTTGATGGAAATTCTGCACGTATGGTGGTGTGACGATAATGTTTTGAGAAGCATGGCTCTTTGTTTTGAGAAGGGTAGAAAGACTTGTGATGTGGAGGTTGTTTTCACTCACTCACTCACAGACTGTTCGCTATTGCTCGTAATTTTGTTTCACTTGAGTTGTGTTTTGAACCTTTAGGTTGACAGGGACTTGTTACGATGGGGTCTGCAGCATGCGGGGGTGTTTGGGAGAAAAACAAGGAGCGGTGTGGAGGCAAAATGCGGTACATGGGGTTTTTGAACCTCACAGCCACAGTTAGTCTCCACCGCCCTGGGACAGACAACCCCCTCGTGTTCGTGCCTTCAACAGATGGATACGGGGCGCTCAGACATCACGTCTGGGTGTGTGGCAAATATGTCTATCAGGTGCTTCAGCCTCACTGGTGTGGTACATAGCAAAGTTGTTACCATCCATTATGATTGTTGCTGACCTAACACATTTTCATACAGAGTATGATCATTACTATCCTCCACACAGGTTGAAGAGAGACACAGTACGAGTATTTCCTTTTCAGAAAGAGATGGGGTTTGTCCTATCGGGATGGGGAACACTGAGCAATGCATTCCGGATTGACGCTTTAGCTCTAAACTTGGAAAATCTCACAGCTACAGTAACTGCGGGTTTTGAGTCACTAAAACCAACAGTTCAGGGCCTCAGAAATGTAGCCCTGCAGAACAAGATGGCCTTAGACTTACTCCTTGCTAGTCAGGGTGGGACTTGCCATGTAGTGGGTACTGATTGCTGTTCACACATTTCGAGGTCACTGACAACATGACACATGTGGTTGCTCATCTTAATGATTTACTACATTCAGAGAAGACTTGTGACAGTGATGATCCGGGCTACGGCTCTTGGCTCTCGCTAGGTAACTGGAAAGCAACGCTGATGAATGTGTTCACATCACTCTGTATTTTCCTGATTGTTCTGGTGATTCTGTGTTGCTGTTTTGGTCCATGTGTGAAATCTTTGATTGCTACCATGGTATCTAAGACTGTGGGTCAGTTTATGCAGTTGGAATCAGCGGAGTTGGAGTCAGCGTAAGATCTTTTGTTTCTTTCCCAGTCTAAACTTCTTCTGTGATCTTTTGTTGTTTTCCATCCTTGAATTTTTACTTTATCATGTAATCCTCTTTTTGTGTATATATATATACACACACAAAATGTAACCTTTTGGAGATGTAAGTTTCAGAGTTGTGGGTGTGAAGGTTATAATCACCGAGACAGTTAACTTTTATTTTCCATTTAATTTTATCATTCTGCTATCAAATGTGTGCTCATTTATATAATCCAGTAGTTTAGCATAGTAGATTAGAGGGGATTTTTTTCCCCCACCATTATTCTGAGGTTTTTTCCCTATTAGTGTAGAGACAGTATAGTCTCTACACAGTCAGGCAAGTCTTTTACCCTCTTCCAGCCAAAAGGGGTGGGGTGTTTGGCTCGTCTGTGCTTGTGACCTGTGACCTCTACCAGGGCAGTAATCCTCCTGCTTTGGAGGCCCTGAGGTGCAGATGTTTAGTTTGCACAGGCAGAACTCATGGGACATAAGATAGCAAGTGTACAATGAATTTCCATAAATACTGGTTTAGCATCTTTATGCTAAAAAGGGGGGAATGTGATGGAAATTCTGCACTTTTTCATGTTCATCCTATGCTCTAGCTACGGTGGTGTGATGATAATGTGAGGCATGGCTCTTTCTTTTGAGAAGGGTAGAAAGACTTGGGATGTGAAGGTTGTTTTCACTCACTCACTAACAGACTGTTCACTCGGTCACAACTGTGTGTTTTGGTCCTTGCATGCATGTTTATTCATCTTTTATTAAACTACAACAAAGACCTTCGAACTGGTGAACTCTCTTTGTTCAATTTCATTTCATTCCAGATATAAAAATGCCACTACAGTGGAAAGTGAAAATTCACCACAGTTAAAGTAAGAACTTATTCAATTACCAAGCCAACTAAACTTTGCAACGTTATTTTGGTAGGCTACTGAATTATTGTAGCATCCGGTATGATAGCTAGCATCTGGTTATTTAGGTTATTTTGACTGTAATTCGTGGTCTTTATACACAGATTTGTCATTAGTGTTACATTTAAAGTATGGTAGTGTTACTAACTACAGCTAACATGCTGTTGAGTGGAACTCTAATAATAACAGAAGCACATTTGATCAGGTGTTAGAGTTAGATAGCATGCATCATATTAGCATGCTAGCTAATGACACATTAAAAGCACACATAAAGCACATTAACATGCTAGCTAATGTGATGGCCTGGTGGCTAAGGAAGCAGACTTGGGTCTGGATGGTCACAGGTTTGAATCTGCCAACTGTCCCACTGAGGTACCCTTGAGCAAGGTACCCACGCAGCTGCCCCCTGATCTTGTGTGTGATGGTTTAAATGAGAGTTCAAATTTCATTGTGTGCTGTGTGCTCAGTGACTAAATGGGAATCACTGTCACTTACTAATGATATTAAGTTTTTTTAAGTAAACCCCTTTCCATATTTTTTCAGTGAGGGGAAGTTTAGCAGATTCCGTCCAGTTCACTCTCTCCCTCTCATCCACTTCACTGTCTCACCTACTTCAGCGCAAGCCTTATGGAGGACAGATGTACTAAATAGCAGCAACATGGGTACAAAGTCAGAAATATCGATGTCGTTTAAGCATGCAAGTATTGTTTTTTTTTTTCTCCTAAAAACAGCTTTCTTCTTTTTCTTCTTCGTCTCTCACTTTAAATTCTGTGCAATGTACTGCACAGCTTTTTCAGCACCTATCACAAGTGTTCATCTCCTGAGAAAATATTGATGGCGTCGAGGCAGCAGGAATCACCTTGTATCTCCCTGCACACCTCACTGTGTGTGTGTAAATGTGTGTGTGTTGCACACATATGGCTGTGTGTTTATGTGTGTACTTCCGAGGGCTTTGCAAGAGCTTGTGTGGGTGCAGGCTCACATCAGGAGCGCTTGACTTTGAGGGAAACATGGCAGAGGCATGATTTAGGTCACAGGGAAGTGAACGTGGTTGTAAGGATACTCAACCTGCTATGAAAACACAAACCATTATTGTTAGAAACAAAAGGTGTGTGTGTGGCAGGGGACGGGTGGCACAACCTGCCGTACCTGTTATGTCCCTGTGTGTTGGCATGCGTGTGTTGATACAAAATTTAGATTCACTCACACAGGCTTTTCCGCATCACCGCAGCTCCTGCTATCCAGCACCTCCTACTGTCTGTATATCAAATCATTTCCCACCATCTGCTGAGAAGACATATGTCTGCATTTCTCGCACTAAATCATGAGTTGATGTAAGACTGTGAGCTCATTTGTACACTCCTAATAAGCTGGGTAGACTGGAACTTGTGAAACGGGATACTTTTTGCTGTATATTTCTTTCTGATTTTTATTGATTTTTATTCTGCAGATAGGACAAATATTTCATAAACAGTACATGCTAAAGGCTCAAAACAGGCCTTTTACCAT
Source organism: Polydactylus sextarius (assembly GCA_016801845.1). NCBI lineage: Eukaryota > Metazoa > Chordata > Actinopteri > Polynemidae > Polydactylus > Polydactylus sextarius. Next base: position 10,637,008 of record CM028918.1, read on the forward strand.
GGATGGATATTTTGACTTTTCATTGATGGAAAAAGCACAGATACAAATAAAAAATGAATACTGAATTCCCTTTAGCTGTTTTAGCTTCAGTGTTACTCATGGCTTAGTGGGGCACTCGAATAGAGCAGAAACATTGTTAATGTTATTAGTAACGCCGATGCTTCACCAACTATGACAAGTAAAAATATCTGCTGGAGAAAAAAGGGCCTATTTCTACAAATTTCTTTCATCGAGGGCAGTAAATCATAGAAGAAAAGACAAAGCAGACAGAAGAATTTAAAGTGGTTAGAACTGGAGTGTCTTCTCTCCCCATCACTCCTGTGTTGCTGTCAACTCGGGGTTTAACAACTGCATGGGCATCCAAACCGAACTTTGTAGTCACGGCAGTTGCCAGATCCCTGTTCTGTTTTGCGGCAAACAAATCCCTGGGTTGGATTGTAGCTGAAAAGTGATTCCAAGCAATTAATGAATCAGAACAATTTAGAGCTTTATATATATATTTTCCTAATGGAGTACATTGTTAATATCATTTATTAGATTTTTTTTTTTTTTAAATGATTAAAAACAGCAGTTAGTATGAAACCTGTACTCTTTCAAATGTCCAGTGAAAATAAAACTGTTATCTTGAATAAGTAATACCAATAAATTGGCATATTTATCTTTCTTACCCCTCAGATCACACAGACTATATTTTCTCAGTAAAATCTCTCAGCACAAGAGTAAAGTAAGACACAGCTAGGTTTAATAGTTTCAGATATTATGTGCCTATTATCCAGTTTCCTCTTGGGACTCATTAAAATTTCATCTTATCTAATGTAAATGTGCATCTACAAAGTATCCATTCACTGTTTGAGCAGTAGCTCCAGGCAGTACATCATGATGATTTCGAAACTTTGGAGAAGAACTGTTAATGTTGAGAAGAGTTGATTGATTGGTTCAGCATTGATGTTATAATTAACTGCATGTAAACTTTTATATTCTTTCAGTACAAGTTAACTTACATGTAGAAGATCTCCCCCGTGCTGATGGCTGGGGTCATTGTGTCAGTGGTAACAGCCTCAATGTATAGAGGGTCGTCACAGATTTGTCCTGGGTTTTCTGACTTCAGGTTATTCAAAAGCTCCCAGTCTCCAGTTCCACTAGGATCATCTCTGTCATACCACTTGGTCCAGCACACTGCAAGAAGCAATAAAAGAGACAGCATGACTGGTGGGCACATGCTTATGCATGCAAACAAGAAAAGAGAAGAGGAAATCCACTTTGCATTGGCAGCTTAACTCTGCACATGTAGAATGTGCTCACACAGTACCTCCTCCGCCACAGAAAGGGGGATGGCAGCTGAAACGAACACGATAATCTTTACACATCTTCGAGGATTGGTCCTGGTTTCTGCAGATGAATCCAGACGTTGTGTCATACCTAACAAAAGAAAAGGAAAAAAACATAGTAATACTCACTCAAGTACTTCTTTTATCTTATATGCTAATAGCAGGACTCTGTTGATCCTCTAGCGCCACCATAAGAGGAACATTTCTGGTTTGAAATTTGTGAAGTAGTGTAATATTTTATGACCAAACTACACTGAGGTGGTCAAACATTAAACCTGCGTAATCCACTATTGTGTCTTTGAGCATGTTAGCTTATAGACATTAGCTCAAAAAAACACAAATGCGCATCTTTATAAAATATGTTACATAATATACATTCACTGAAAAGCCACCAAATAAAAGAAAATTATGGCCAATTAACATGTTTTATAGATCTCAATATTGTACCACCACCTAACCTTTTAACAACTGCTGCATCTGCTGCGCCATGGATACCATTACATGATCAATAGAGCAGAGGAGAATGTGGAAAAACAGAAACAATGGAAATACTGTTTGTTTAGTCTCATCACATTCACAAATATTTAATAGATAATAGAACACATCCAATAGGATACAATCTAATCAATGCAACATCACATTTAAATTATATCCACACAGAACTTACTTATGAATCACCTCCCCGGCGGCAGCCACACTGTCACCAGATAGAGTTCTGGCCTCAATATCCACTGGTTTTGGACAGATTTTTCCTGGATTCTCTTTGCGAAGATCATAGAGGGTCTCCCAGTCACCAGTTCCAGAAGGATTATCTCTGTCAAACCAGTCTGTCCAGCATTCTGTGCAAGTTACAGCAACGAGACATTTCAAATCTTTATGTAAATGCACACATTGCAGAGAACGATGCAAAGACATAGACTGTAAATTCAGAGCTGCCAACTTTTCCAAAAACTGTGGAGTGAGATTTGGTGGGAACGACTAAAATTTGGTGGTGTGTGTGTGTGTGTGTGTTGAGGGAGGGGGGCTGACATTGCCATTTTCAAGTCCAGTGATTGAATAGTCAGAAAATGCACCAGTCAAGGCTAGCAAATGTGTGCAAAAGCAAGAAAATTTAATGATTTGATTAAGATTTGTTTTTGTTTTTTCAACCCACAATGGCTGATGGATAAGATGAAATTAATTTGGTTGAGGGTAAACTCGCGGAACTGTTTTCAAGATGAACTTCTTAAGAAAACAACGGTGCATGTGTCATGTTTCAAGGAGTGTCTGGAATAAAATCAGTGCATTGTATGAACATGCATTGCTCCAGATAGCTTAACTAGTAAATAGATGGACCGAGGTATGAAGTACACGCCCCGGCGCTGAAGGAACGAACACTGCTTCTATTCTCTTTGTGCCAGTTCAGCTGAGAACAAGGCATAATTAATCAATTTTGAGTGGCGTTTTTCAGATTCAACACCTTAATCAGATTAGATAGATTTGCTTTTTTTGGCATGAGAGCATAAGAGGGGAATCAAAAGTATGTCTCACACCCATTGCGTGAGTGTTGGCAGCCCTAAAAATGTTAAAACAAAAAGTGCAATTATCTTACGAATGTGGGTGGGGTAGTCACAGGGCCATCCTAAATTGACTTAAATGACAAACAAAACAAAACATCAACGTCTGTTTAGTTCAGTTTCTTCTTTATATGTCAGGATTGCCTCTGAACAGAATCTCTAACCTGGTAATTCCAGAGAGACGACATTTTCCTCTGTGAGACAAACAAAGACGATATTTCAAAAGAGTTATTTTACCAACATTGTACAAGAAAAAGTAAAACCTTGTAACTTAAAAAAAAAAAACAACAAAACCTGATCTTTAATACTAACTTTCATTCAGTTTTCACAATTGAATTTAAGAATCAGAGACCTGCTCTGCAGCAAACCTTGGAGTTTCAAGGATTTTCTACACCCATGGCGGTGCATATTGTGTATAAGTTTTATCAAACTATCAATTTTTTAAACTCTAAATAGAGTAAAAGCAAGCACTTACTTTCTGGTATTTCCACCAGTTGAGGCAAATTGGTGATCAACTGGTTGCTTTCTGGAGAAGTTCAGTATTGTTATTATTTGGTATCAATAATATAAATATACAACTGATCTGGTTAATTGCACTTATTAAGAGGAACCCACCATAAACCAGCCCAGCAATGATGGCGACACTGAACTATTAAGAAAAGTAGACATATAAAAAAATGTTGCACTCGCAGAAAGTGATGAATTGTAACGTAGTACCTTACTTTGTATATATTGAAAGCTAAGTAGAAAAGTTGTACATTACCAGTATGATCATGATTGCTGGTGAACGTAAAAACCTAGGAGGCAGTGATCAGTGGAGTTGTTTGCTTTTTGCTTATTATTACAAATAAAAAAATGACAGACTTGCGCAGCTTCAAAATAAACTCTTAACAGGTACATATACCAAAAATGAACACACACTCAGATGAAAAAGGGTAAGTACTATTTTTACTGCCTTTTGTATTTAGCCCACCAGAATTTTGTCATAAAAAAAAACAAAAAAACAATCGAATTCACGAAATACTATTCATTATACGACTGTATGAAGCTATGATTCTGAATGTAACACACATTAAGCTGAATTGAGACTGCATATAAGCTACTCACCCACAGATCCTCTTCAGTAAAACAGTAGGGCTACACAAACCTCTGCTTGGCTTAATAAAAACTTCTACCAATTTGCTGCCTATTTATATATAGAGAGAGTTTGAACACACTGTGGATGATATTTAGTTACTTTACTTGGGTGTGTTCACACACCCAAGTGAACACACCCAAACCCAAAAAAAGGTGCAACTCTAGAATATTAGATGAGTAAATATAATGTTCACATACTTTAGTTTTGAATAGGAAAATAATAGTTGGAGGTAAGGTATACCACTCCTGTTCAACTGACTGTTTAAAAAACAAAACATAGGAATGAACAAGATACCATTACAGGTTTCAAAACAGGATTTTCACAATGAAGATCCTTTTTCATAAGAGGAAATGGTTAACCTGATCATGACCGATATGTGTCAAACTATACCTGAGCAACATTTAACCCTTATGAGCTCACTAGATGTGAGAAAAATGACTTTGTAACACTCTACAACACTGCTGTCCTTAGTAGGACAATATATTTTAAAACATAGATGGACATAAAAATGTTGGCAAAAATATGTTAAATCCATCATTTTCTAGGCTGGACAACATTTTTCCTCTTTTTTACTGAAGCTATGATGATAATGAACATTTACAACTGGAGCAGTTACCTTCTTGTCCTTTGCAGAATGGTGGGTGACAGCTGAAACTGCACAGCTGCACTGAATGCCATAATCCAGACATAAATTTGGTTTCCTCTTGGCAGATAAAGGCATCTGTCATGCTATCTCTGCAATTATAAAAGGATGATTCGAGTGTAAGCGTCTGATAGGAGTTAGCTCAGTGCACCTGCACTCTGGGTTAGCACCAGCTATACAGTTATTTTAAGAACTGTTTAGGTGTTGTGGTTATATAAGGGACACTCTGATGCCCATGTGGGTACATGAAGACTTATTCTGTTTCAGAGGGTAAACTAAATTGGTTTTGTAAAGATCTTACCGTGTTCTACTTTCAAACATTGACAACGACCTTTCCATGTACTGTCCCAGAGTAATTTCCAACCAGCTCCGTGAACAAGGACACTGAAAAAGCAATCACAGCAAGAGAAGGAATCTAGTCATCTTAATTATATTATTTAAATGTGCATTAATAGATTTTTTAGCCATTCAGGAGAGCAGAATAAACTGTAAATACAATAGTGTCATACTGTTTGTGTAGTCAGATAAACTGATAGGGTGAACATATTACCCGACAGAAAAAGAGAAACATTAGCATTCAGTTGGAGTCGTATTTCTGGCCATGGGATGAATGGAAGTTCAGTATTCAATGTCCTTGTAGTTAGTTTTTTTTTTTTTTTTTGCCCTTTTCACCAATTCCTGAGGGGAATATATGGCTCTTAAACAGCTGTAGCATTTACTTCAGTATCAGCTAGCTGCTGACTTTTGGTGTACAGCACGCAGCACACGCTGGGGTATTTTTAAGAGCTTTTGCTGAAAACATTTGCCCCGTGGCTCTGGAGCCCGACGTATACGAACAAAAACAATAAAGTTGCAAGTGTAAAGCCAAAGCAGTGAGTTAAGAGACACTAACAAACTCCATATAGCTGAGAGAAACTGGGTAGTCAACAAATAATCCCATGTGGATTCATCACTATGAGCAACAACTTCCACCTAAAACTCACTTCATCCTTTGATAATATAAAAGTATTGATTGGATCAGCTTTAAAATGTTACTGTCAGAAACTCTCGCTCACAAAAAAAAAAAAAAAAAAAACAGTTCAAGTGACCAACAAATTGCTGTAGTAGCAAAAGTAAAAAAAAAAAAGATAAAATAAATAAATAAAAGTTTGACTATATGTAAAAATTCTAAAAAGAGCAAAATCAATAAAAAAAAAAAAAAGCTTCACATGCGAGGGGTTGTAGGTTGTATTCTCTACAACGCTGATGGCCATGGCATTAAAGATCAATTTTATAAAACAAGAAACATGAATAATCTCTGTTGGAAAATAGAATAAATGTTTTCTCAGTAAATATGTGAAACACTGATTTATGGGATTAACGCACAACTCATGACTTTTCTGAGAAATGTCATGACTGTAAGTGTTGTGACCCAGAGCAGCAGAGTTTCCCGGCTTCTCTCATCTCATTTCCCTTCACTGATCTCTACGTTGGCTCGTCTACATTTTGTTGTTACACAAACAAGGAGAGCAGAGCATGTTTGCCCTTTTTTTTTTTTTCCAGCGTCCATCCTCTGCAGTGGTTGTGGATACACTAATTAATTGCCCTTTGAGAAGAATAGCTGCCTCCTTCTGTTCAATAGCAGCTGGGGATAGTCTCTGTCTATTCATACATCAGCATTAAACTTTGTCATCTGAAGGGGCCGACGTAATATTTTACACTAAATTGTGCTTTGGACTGGATGCCAAAGTACAAATGACAGCATGGTGTAGACTCATTTATCATCCCCCACCCCCCAACATACACACACCTCCCTCTATCTGTCTACCCTCACACACACACACACCCAGTCTCTCTCCCTCTTTCTCCCTCTCTCTCTCGTTCCCTGTCTCCATGGAAATCATTGGTGTCTCCATCCTCCTGTGGTGAAGCAGCTGACTGCAGACTTTCTGTTGACCATCAGCCCCATTTACACAGACGGAGCTCTGGAGAAAAAAAAAACAAACTCTTTTTAGTTGGTTTCTCAAACACACATGCACATAGCATCTTGTTCATACCACAACATAACATATGCAGTGTAACTATTAACTCCTGCTATCATGTCACATTGGTTTTTAGTGTAGAATGTGTAACAGTGTGATTATAACATGATGCAGTGGTCAGTAATTGCGGGGAGGCCAACTAATTAACAACTATATACTGTAGTAGTTAACACTGATTTGCAAAAGGGCACTGACTATAAACAGTCTTTATACTGATGCTAATAGGTGAGGTAATTGTAAGTAATTAAAGAAAAGAAAAACACATTTTCTTGGTTTCTTCTAGTGTTGTTTTGTTATTCCTCTCAGCCCAGCGTGTTCCTGCATTAGCGCAAGTGTTACTTTTACACTCTGCTTATCATTGCATAGTCTCTGCCAGATAATGATCTAAATTGGCACCTTAGTTTTATTGTCACAGACGCAGCAGTCAAGCTTCACTGTGATGCAGCAGTTACAACAGACTCCTCTATTGATAGTTTAAAGGTTTGATTAATCAAGAAGACAAACAAGGAAGTGTTAAGGTCGCTTTAGCCAAATGACACTGATAAGTCACAGAGATGTTGTTAGCAATTTACATTTGGGTAATTTCTATTTAGAAGAAAGTAGTTTTCATGAAAATTTAAATGGAAAATTTGTGAATTAATCCAATGTGGGTATTGAAATACCCACGTTGAATGTTTTTTTGTAACAAACCAAATTATCTGTTAACAAATGCTTAAAATTCAAACCGAAACTACCTGATTTTTCCATTTTACCATTTATTTATTTATTTGGCCATTTGGGAACAGTGGAAACAAGTTGTGAGCACAATACTGAGACATTATCACCTTTTGTGGTGGTAATTCTGTTACCAAAATCGCACATTAGCATCCGTTCCAGTCTTTCTCGAGCTCTATTTTGCTCTCCACCACCTCCTGAGGGAAATATCTGGCTCTTAAACTTCCTTTAATTCTCAACTATGTCCTGCTTGCTAACTTTGTCTTAGTGCTGAGCAGGTGACTGGTACAAGGCTCCACAGAGTTGATATTTCTGTCACAATGACTGGCATCTTTCACATTTAAGCTGCTGTTGCTATAAAAGTCTAACCTATTTTTATAGTTATTGTTATTATAGTTATTTAACTGTAATTCTTGATTGATGCATGCACCATACAAAATTCCATTCACTTCCATTGTTTAAATGCAGAAAACACACTTTTCAAATAAAAACAAAACTCTGTCTATGGTTAGATAACATTAAGGCCAAGTAATAAATGTGTTTTGTTTTGTTTGGATGAAATGACAAGTCAAGCATTTAAAAGAATTTAAAATACATAAATTCTTAAGACTACATATCAATAGGTTATAATCTCTAATAATAGAAACAGTCTGCGCTATGTATTTCATCTGATGTATAGCTTACCTAGTCTTATTTTTCATCTGAATCTGCAACTAAAATCTCAAATCTGCACTAAGTGTTTCGAAAAGTATCAACCCTGACCAAACTTTGACAACTTTATTCACTGCACAGGCTTAAAATCCAGAGAGCTTAGTGCATTAGAATAAAACTAGACGTATACAGCAACACTTCGGTATTAAAATACATTTGTAAGTTCATATCTCAGCTCTGTCAGTGATAAAAAGCAGCAGGAAGGTACAAGGCCAATTGCAATAGTTCATAGCCGAAATGTTCCTCATGCGCACTGTGCACAAACACTCTGTGTGCTATAGATGTTCTATATCATAAAACACATCTTTGACCTTTCAATGCTCCACACTCACCTCTAATGAAATAGCCTGTTTAAGGGGTCATAAACTTCACAATAGCATTAGTGAATGACTTCTGCATCTAGCAGGCACAATTTCTGTGGTCACTTACTGAAAAGGTATATTTGACACATGGGGCAGTAATATCTGTTAGTTTGTTTCCCCATGAGCAGTTTTGCTCATAAGTGTGACTGACAGCATCCCAGGATGCGAGAACGTTGTGTTATATTCACAGTATTATGTTGCTTTGAGAGTTTAAATGCTGTTGCAAGTAAGAGCTTTGATTTGAAGCTTGAGATCAAAGTGCCATAATGTAAATCCATGTGTCTGCATCCGGTCAGATGTTAAAGTGACAACAGCCCCTGAACTGAAAAATCAATTTTCTCTGTGTACACATTACATCTTGCAAGAAACGTTTTGTCTTCAACGTACAGCTGTTAAAATTCTGTGCAGTAGAGAGCGGCCCGAGGATAATTATGTAAAGTAGAGGTAAGAAGATGAAAATGTGCTAAGGGTTTAATTATCACTGGAAATGAACTTCACATTGCATAAAGGCGAGAAAGACAAGGCACTTACGAGACACAGATTTGATAATGTGCCTTTTAAATGCAGCTCCCCGTGTCTGGCGCATCTTGAGGTCGCACAGAATGTTCATCTACTGATATGTTGTTGCTTATTTATTGGTATTGCTTATTAACGTGTGTAAGCAAGAGGTTGGCAAGAAAAGGGAGAGTGATTCAGACTGTTTAGTTTTCCAATTTGGCGAATGGTGTTTTGTGAACCTTTGCACATTATTGTTAAAAGGCATTATTGTGTCTGCTGCACATGCAAATTGGGACTGCAGTAAGTATCTAATATATGTACATACAGAGGTGGAGTATTTTTTTTTTTATTGGTGCACATTTATTACATTTATTCCTATATAATTTGTGTTGTACATTATGCATATGGATATTTCCAGGATGGGGAGTGAGTGAGAGTGCAAGGACTCGTTGATATTTTTCTCAGGCAAGCAAAAATCCTTCTAGACCACCCGGTGACCTGCTCATTAATACATGGTGCATATACACACTAATATGCACACACACACAAACAAACAAACCTTTTACTGCTCTTAACTGTGCCTCTGTGTGAAGTGTGTCTGTCAGTAGTAGCCTTATACGTCATCATCTGTCTTGCTTTTTGACAACCATTCAATCAAACACTGGCCTCCGGGATTGAGCCGGAACCCTGCTCCACAGGGATGGCTGTTACCATGGTAACTGTGGAGGTGTGCGACCCACCAACAAGCCGCAGAATGCAGTGTTGTCTCTCTTTTTTTTTTTTTTTTTTTTTTTTTGCTGTGAAAACATCAACTTTGTGTTAGTTTATCTGTCTCTTTCCTGGTTGGTTTTCTCTGTTTATTTTTGTGTTTTTTTTGGTTTTTCTCCTATGTGGAGGAGTAAGTACATACCTCTCACACACGCATACAGTTCTGGGGCATGTGGGTAATTTTGATGTGTCACAGGTATGTCAGAACACAAGGTTTTTCCCATCAGTTGTCAGCCTGAAAAATCTCCACACTAGTTCTTTGAGGAAAAAGGCTGCAGAACCTGCTGCAGCATCACATCCACATGGAGATGTGGAAGAAGGTGACGACATTTGTTTACTCTTAAATTACTTCCAAAATTGCACCTTGCAGTATCATTATAATAAAGTGAAGATGCTTGAGACTGAGTGCACTTATAAGGTAGATTGAGTATAAAGGCGTAGTTGATAGTAGTTGTTGACATGACCAGACTGAGACTATACAACCATGCTAGCAATGTTTGAAGGTTGTATTCCAACGCAGTGGTGCTTCAAGCTAAAGGCATTAAGCTAATTAGCACTAAACTGTACAGCTAAGGCAGATGGAGAAAGTTAATTCAGGTTTGGTCACAATGGTGGATACGGATGGAAAAAGTCAGGGGAGATTTTTAGAATTCATCCTGAGGGAGACACAAATCAGTTTACATAACACTGGAGCGATCGATCAAACAGTTGTTGGGACATTTCACTCAAAACCACAGATGTGAACCTCACAGTGGCTCAAGAGGATAGTCCAAGGAAAGGAACCACCAAAATCATTAGGGTTTATCCTCCGGGACCCATGAATGACTGAGGAAGATTTCACGGAAATCAATAATTGTTGTGATATTTCAGGTTTAAAGTTGTAAGTCAACCTACCAATTGATATTTTACAAAGCAAATGCAGATATTGCGGAAAAAAACAACTAAAATACATGAAGTCATTTTGGCAATAACTCTTGTTTTAAAGTTGGATTCAGAAGTCTGTGATGGACTGCATGTCTCAGAATCCTTCTTAGTGCTTTAGTCTGAATCACTGCTGCCCCACAGCCGAAATCATGCAGCATGTCTTACATGGAGCCTTCTTCCCATTTTCACTTGACATCCTCTTTCCTCTGTGAGTAATTAAAGAGAGGGTTTGGGCATAGACAGTGACAGGAGGTCTGCTGAGATAGCCAGTGGCCTAATTAGAAGCACATATCTCCATTCTTCTTTAAAAACACTAGTCACCTCTGCTTTTTTTTTTCTTTTACACCAGCTGCGATTCAAGCATCCTGCTGCAAAATGGATGTTTTTTTTAACAGGTTTTTAACGGGTGTCGAAGAGCAAACCAAACAACACTCGAGAGAATTAGAGTGTTTTTTTTTTTTTTTCCTTTTTCACTTCAGTGCTACGTCTGAAATTATGATTAATCACCTCGGAAGAAGAGACTTGTAGCAAACAAGCTGCGCCTCACTCTGAACTCACAGAGAGTGAAAAAGAAATGTGGAACAGCATATGGTCACCGCTCGCATGAATGCTGGTTCATCACATTGTGATGTTTCATGTGGTATGTAACTGATAAAATATTAACCAGGGAGAATATTTATGCATGAGTTTTTCATTTATACCCGACAGGCTTCTGTTGTCAAGGAAGTGCTATGAACTGAGTTATTACACTGGAGGATCATGTTTACTCAGCTCACCTCTGTATTATTTCTCATTCACAGCCCCTACAGTGCCTGTGCTCGTTCACGTTGAACGACGTTACAGTCAACTGCCAATCTGTACTTGGTTGTGTTGGGCTCGCCTGCTGACAAATGGCCCGGAGGAGTGGTCCAAAGAGAGTCCTGTCAAAGGCAGTCAGCCCTGTGATGCTGCAGCAGTCTGAAGAGATTCGGGGGGGAGACAGGGAGAAAAGGAGGGGATGGGGGTAGGGGTGGTAAGAGACAATGAGAAAGGCGGAGGGAGAGAAAGGAATGTCTATGAAATGTATCTGTGGACCCTTAAAAAGTTTTCACGAAGGTGCGACCATTCACATAATGACAAAACGTGTCTAAAACGTATTTTTTAAGAGCCGATAAAACCCCTCAGAATGGATGCAGCAATCACCACACGGCAATACAACAAGAATAAGAGCCACCACCGTCTGTATCAGTGATTATCACAACTCATGGTGGACCTGCTTTGGGGTTAACCAGTGTGCAATTGAAAAGCCATCCACGGCAGCTTGATTTACAGTTTTATTGGCTCATTATTCGGGTCAAAACTGCTGAGTGTGGTTATGATCCAGAGGGAGGGAGAGAAAGAGAAGAGGTTGAAATGGAGACATGATGCCTGACACAGGGGGAATAACGTCTCTAATAATCCCATAACATGAATTTTAGATGTATCCCCAGTGGTTGATTGTGGGGGAGTATTACTCTACTCTGAGGAGTTAAAGGGTAAAAGGTTCGTGTCAAATACAGAGCACACCATTGCCAAGGGGAAGCACAGCTTTCACAGGCAATTTGTTTACCCACGATCAATATTTAATTTACTGACCTCTTGTCAGATTGAAATGTCGAATGACTCTACGTTGCGTACACGATATACAACTTCAAATATGACAATTAAAACAGTTAAAATATTAAAGAATTCAGAAATTGACAGCGTCTCAACGTGCAGTGGTGGAAACTAATTAAATGAATTGGCTCAAGTACTGTATCGTTTCGAATTTGACTGCGATTTATTTGACAAACACAGTTAGTAGATTTTCATCTCAAAAGAACCTACATCAACCTCTAAGATAAAATATGATTACATGTGATAAATTAAACTATGGTGCAACAAAGTTATTTGTCAAATGTTATTACTTTTCAGTGAAAAATTTCATCAATAAAATACAGTCTAAATGTAAAAATGTGATGATTTTATGAAAAAAGCAAAATAACTAAGTCTGTAATGATTATAAAATAATACTATACCCACTTAATAACATAACGCAATTTAAATAAACCATGTTTTAATTTACTTGCCTTGTGTTTACTCTACTAGGTGGCACAGGAAACAACAAGACAGCCCTTCATTCAGTTCAAGTCTCTGCTGTTGATGTGTCCTTGAGCAACACACAGAATCCCTCTGAAGCGGAGGCAAAGCACACAGAAAGTCACGCAGAAGCAAATATCTCCTCTGGGGAATCAACAGTCTGTCTGTGAGAAAAATTTTACAAAATAATTTTGGGGACATTTCTTGCTTCATCACATCAGTGAAGGGACAGGACAGGGGGCTGGCACGTCCCACAGCAAGGACTCACATTTAAAACCACAATGTGCTGAGTACAGTGCTTTCACCTTAATATTTGCTGCTCCACCCTGATATTGCGGATTGTGAATCATTTCACTGTAAACATCCCGGAGTAGTGCTCCAAATGTCAGATTCGGTACAACAGCCCAAAGTGGTTTGTGTGTTGAAAGCTTTGCCTTTGCACAGAACACAAGTGAAATGACTCTGGTGGAAGAAAACACATACACTTGCAGCAGTATCGCAGTCAATGTTTTATAATGTAAACAAGGGTAGAGGAAGTAATTTATCTATTAATCCTCCCTCTATCCTTCAAGCAAATGTGTAAGTACATTGAGACGCATGCACATACGCATGCACACTCGCCTGCATACACACTTGAATACCCTTCTTGGCATGCGCTGCAACTTAATGATAGAAAGATGTCTCACTCCAGGGGTGCAGTACTGCATTGTCAGAGGTGTGTGACAGATATTAATGTCATGGAGGAACATGATGGATGGAATTCCTTTGTGATGTTGCTTTCTATCTCCGGCTCGGTCTCCCAGAGCCAGGCATGCCGCAGACAGGCCTTTAATGAGCTCTGGAAGCATCCATTTCCGCTGACAGCCCTTCCTTTGCGGCCTCTTTGCCTAAAAACGGTCTGACGGGCGCTGACTCCCAGGGAGACGGGGGAAGTCGACGACGGAACACCTAGACGTCTTGTACTCGACAACAGGAAACATGTTGTAAATGAGGGCATTTTATTTCCTTTAATAATAAATGAACAAGAGTAGGATTGTGACATATCAACACATGCTAGCTTGCAGAAAGACATGCAGAATATGGTGGTTTCAAGGGTACCAGCGAGCAAATAACCTCTTACATATCTTCTGTCATTTTTCATTATGTTATCTTGGTCAGGCTTCAAGCTTCTAACATGAAGGGAACATATGACAGAGCTCTGATTAGAATTATGACATAACGATAAAAAATGACACCACCTGTTCATTTATTCACATGGAAGACAACCCAGATGAGTATCATCATGTTTATCCTAATTTCCTTCTTCACTCTCGCTCTTATCGTCGCCTATAATATTGATTGTGCAATATGTTTACAACGATATTTTCGCCATTATTCATGTGAGAGAAACTGTGAAAGTGCCATTTGATAGACAGCAATGTTAATCAGCACTTAATAAGTGTTGTCTGTACTGATTAGCTGTCTATTAAATTTAAATGGTTACTGATTAGAGGGAAGTGGAATTCTTCTGATACTGTCTGCAACATGTATTGCTTCTAAATACACAATAAATCAATAACAGTTAAAGTTATTGAGTGTTTTTTGGGATACAAAATAAAAACATGTTTATACATATGATTAGATATATATCAGAGAGAGGCACGCTAATATATTTCTTATAACTTTTGTTTGCAATCTAGCTGGCTGTTATGTTGGTTTAATTTCACTGTAATAAATCAAAACAAAAACAGAAAAACAAATCCAAAGTTATATTATATTAACAATTAGCAACTGACCCAAGACGGACAACAGGAAGTCAAGAAAAGATGAGAAAAGTTTTGGATTGAAAAATATAAAAGGGGAGTATAAACTTGTCAAAAGCGAAAAGGTGGCATACACACACACACACACACACACACACACACACACACACACACATATATATATATATAAAACTTGTTTCTGTGCAGCTGCTTCTACAGTAAAACTGAACTGACACCTAGTGGTAGAAATAGTTACAACTACTGTACAATGATTTTCTCTCTAACCTTAAGGTTCCTCATTGATCCCGGTCAGGCTGTCCCCCTCTGTTTGCCATCCTCATGGGTGATCAAAAGTCAGGATTAATTACACAACAGCTCCCCTAGAGCTAAAGAGATTCAGTATCTCCATGAAGGACAAAAACCAGCAGGGCCCAAGGACGCAGTGTCCTGAACCCTGGTTTTAACGGTTGAAGGACAAATCCCACCGCTACACCAAACACCCCTGTGGCGCCGCAGCTATCGAGCTCAGGTTATTACAGGTACAGTAACTGCATGGAAATTAACTGAGCTGCCAACAGTGCTACTGACTCTAGTGTTTAAGCTTGATTATGCTGCGTCTTGTACATTACATGGTTGAATGGTATCTATCACCAAACACAACACATTTTGATACAGAGGTAAAATATCAGAGGAGTAATATGTCAACATGTTGTTTGTGTTGATGTTATTGCTGCTGCTGCTGCTTTCATCATGACCCAGAAAAAATGTGGAAATATTGGGGTGGGGGTGGAGCCCTGTCAGATAAAGATAACAACCAAAGATGTTACTATAAAACGTAATGCACATCGAATAATCAGGTGCCATCGAGGGCACACAGGCCAAGACTTTTCTGACAGGACTTCCCCTTATAGTTTGTTCTTAACTCCCACAGCCCAAAGACATACTTGTAAGATAACATTAAATTATTTGTATCTTCCATTATCAGTTTTTAAATATTAAAATTCAAAGTAAAAACCCCAATTTCTCCTCAAAAAGTATGATTTTCTTAAATCTTCACCTGTCTTCAGTGCACTCAGGCTAATCACAGTTAAGTAAATGTCAATTTTGCTTGAAATGCAGATGTCAGCTGTGATGTCTTGGCTCATTCAACACAAGAGGGCGCCACAGTTCTACTGGTGATCTTGTTATTTTTCAGCTCCATTGAGTCTCATGTGCTCCATATTGTTTGAACATAAACAAAGAAGTGTTTGAGCAGATTCTGTAAATGTACACACCATAAACCATTACTGTTTTCAAAGATCCACTCGCAATTAGTAACCACCGCTCCTGCATTTTGTCTGGTCTGCAGCCCGGGTTGAGAAGAACCAAGCATTAGGAATTCCATGCCCAGCCTGAGGGTTAGCTCCATGCTCAGCGGAGGTCAGTAAAGCGTGCAACTATTTCCTTTCTGCAGGATATTAACACCTGCATATCTGTCCATCACAGGCCTCACACCTCAACAAGTGAAATCATCCACTTCCTGTGAGCGCCCTCTCGCTCACCTCCACACTTTATTGTTCATCTCTGATGTGTGACGGCGTGCATCCGAGAATGTCTCTGTGCTGACACATGATTGGTAGAGCCCCCCGCCGCATCGTCTCCTCCAGGAAGTAGGCATTTCTGCCCAGTTCCTGTCTTCTGTGCTGACCCCTCAGTCAAACATGTGCATATTTACAGGCAATGGAGCGACGGGAGAGACGCTTTAAATTCAGATAGAGGCTGAGCTTAATGGCTGCATTGGAGGGACGCTAGATGTCTGTTGATTTGTGTCTGATTGTACCAGGAAGACATAGAGAGAGTAGAGATTACAAGGAGGAGAAGAAGAGCATGGCAGGACTGGCAGGGTTGTCGGTGGAAACACTGGGTGAAAAGGGTTACAGACTGTAACAAAAGGAATACAGCTCTGTTGTTTTTATCTCAGATTCAGAGAATCATGTGTAATTGCTGGAGTGCAAGACTGGCTGTGTTATGCAGTTATTCTCTATTCAGCATCAATGGTATCAATTAATAACCTTGAAAAACCAATCACAACCAATTAGTCGAGAGTCAAATCTCTTGGTATCTGTGGACCACATTTGTCATTCTCTTCAGAACCAAATGTGGGTCCATCCTCTTGTTCTTCGTCCGAAGAGGAGAAGAAGGAGCCCGGGTGCTGGTGGCAGGAGGGTAAATATTTGTTTTGTGGTCTCTCTGTTCAGCTCCAGACCTCTGTGTGCCTCTTAAGAAAACTTTCTCTCACACAGGAGCAACCAAAGCAAACAATCCCACATCACGCCGTCTGGCTCGCAGTGGACCCTCGTGTGTTTGTTTGTTCAGACAGCCGCCATGACAGACGGAGGGACGCTGGGAAGGAAGAAAACCGAAGAACAAGAGAACGAGAGAGAGAGAAAGAGAGAGACGAAGAAAGGCAACAAGAATTGGAGAGTAATAGCAGCAGCAGGAGGAGGAGGAGGAGGATGTCGGGCTCTTTCATGAGATAGAAGACTGATGGAGGACTACATCACAGATGGTGTGCTTGTCCTATTCCCTAAAGCTTTGCTCTCTGCAGACATGGGTCAGACAGTATTTAAAAATAATTCTTAGCATATGTTGTAACCTGCTTGGTGTCTGTAAAAGACAAAATGTGCCACACAGAACAACACAAGGGAGTGAAGATTTAGACAACAACAGGAAGTGTTTGAGGAAAAAAGTTAAGGTTGCTTTGCTGTCACTGACAGCAGTATTATTCAGGTCCTTACTAGGGGGCCATCGCCCACATGATGCTCAAAGTAGTCGTCAGTAAAAATAGAATTCTTATATTTATCTTAATTTAGTTTACATATTTCATTTTGAAGCTTTTCGTGTTAATAATTTTAATTAAAAATAGTTTAATGGCAGCTGTCCATCTGTTTGTCTCTGTATTTTTTAGCATTAATACATGTTTTTTCATGTGACACCCCCTCACCCTCCTACCCCCCCTCCTCTTAGCTCAGCTCAACTCAGGCCCATTTTCTTGTGTGTGTGTTGAGCAGGAGGGGTTGAAGGAGCAGATCAGAGGACGATGTAGAGGCTCACTGAGCACTGGGGTGAGATTAGCTCACTCACAGAGGAATCAAACTGACCTGGGAGGCATGCCATCAGAAGGACAGATGGATAAGAACTATTGACCTGGTGACCTGCATCAGATTCTCACTAACTCATGCTAATTCGGATGCAAATTGGTACAAATACCCGGCTCTGACTTTTTCTCTCATTCTCCATCAATTGTTATTTTCCTTTTAGAGCTATCGCCCCATTTTCCACATCATACACTGTGCCTGCGTAGAGACATACATGCACTCAGAGCCATAAAAACACACACACACATACACATACACACACACACTCACACCAACATACAAACACATTCTCCCTTGTGGCGTGCCCTCATGGTGGTCGGTTGCACTTCTAAAGGCTTAATCTGTTGGTCCCACCTCCCTGGTTAAGAGAACAAAGGCCTCTCTCCCCTGACACAAAGGGAGCTCACACACCCCTACACACACGTCCGATTGCAGTCCCAGACGGACCACCCATCCTTGAAGACCATTGCCTCACACAGAGAGCAGAGACTGCAAAAGCGGCTGTGTATCAATGACAAGAGTGTCAAGGAACTCTACTTACATCGTTCAAGGCATTAAAGTCTCTTTTCCATTTTTGCCAGAGTGGGCAGTTCACACACTCTTTGGGGGCATTTTGTTTTTGTGGTTGAAAAGGCGATCAAGGGACACCATGTTGAGGAGTCCCTAGCAGGCTTTGATCTAAACGGGTTTTGCTGAGACATGTGGTCTTCGCATCAGAGAGATTAGCTTGTCACACTGCTGAACAGAATTATCGCCACTCTTGAAAAAAAAAAAAGATCTAGAGAATTGCTAGTCAATTCTTTAAATAGCCACAACTCACAACAACCACTTTAAAGGTCAATAGATGCTGCAATGGAAGATGTTTGTCATCCTTAAAATGATGAAGTTTTCATCATGGGGCCAATAACAGACTGTTGTTTTCTGTGGTAATTTACTTGTCCCTGTGGTATTTCTTTTTTAATGTAATTACATACTTTTTGTGTAGGATGTTACCATCCTTGCTCCACAACTTGCTTTGAACTGTTTTTATGAATGCCAAACAGCGCTGTTGGGCCCTTTGGATCAGCAAAATGGAAAACAACAGCCAGATCAAAAAAAAAGAGAGACATATTTAGGAAACATTATATTGCAATTTATCTTTCAAATGGGGGTTTCAGGTCATTCAAACAGTCAGTTTGTTCTAAGTATTTACAGAAAACAATGTTTTCTCAAAGTCTGTTCACAGCAAAGTTAACAACATTTTCCACATTCTGTAGCTTATATAGTAAAGAAGGGCTCTCCCAGTGGTTGAGGTTTTAGATGCAAACAATGTAACCGTGACATTGCAACTTCAGTACCAGCTGAGCCCCCTTTGTTGTCATAAGCCCTTTTTCTCCCTGTGTTTCCTGACTCTTGGTGTTGTCACTTGCAAAAATACTGAATTAAAAAAATCTTAAAAGCAATAGTGCAGAATTTCACTTGAAACCAGCCAGTCAGATGATTAGTTTAACACAGAGACTGTGACAACCAGCTTGTTCAAATGTACACAGGTAAATCAGCAGAGCTAGTATTGTCTCCACCTTGTGACCTAATGTGTGTGTGTGTTATTATGGCAAAATTTAGTCATGAAGACACCTACTGTTGTAGGAACCACCACAGAGCTGGTTTTCATTACGTTGCTGGGTGGTTACTGGTCTGTGGACAGATTTTGTCAACGTAAACGGTCTACAATTGTGCAAGACGCACTTTTAAACAAACTGAGATCATACTGAAGGCTGAGTTTGAAGAGAGATGTAGTTTGACATATGAGTCCTGTGAACTCATATGTCAAACTACATACTCATACTCTCCTGTGAATGATAATATTGTAATGTAGTAATGTGCATTCTGTACCTAAATGATGCAAACTTGCTGTTCAGTATCAAACAAATTATTCAACTTGAGATAGGCTAGCAGTAACTGAACTTATTAACATGATACTGCTGTTATAGATATTTTTTAACATCATGAAGCTTTATATGAAAAATGCATTTCAGTCAGTTGGCTGAAACTGATCAGGAGGTATTCATGTATCCCTCTCCTTTGTGGTAACTAGATTTTGAAATAAATGTGCACATAAGTGTGAAAATATAATATTATTTTCATGTGTATGCAACTGTTCAGAACTGTGCTAGCCCAACATCTTTAAGTTCAGGGCTTTTGACTTTCACTATGTCCTAAGAACAGACAATCTGCAATTAGACTGCAGTCTCACTATAATTAAAAAAAAAAAAAAGAAAGAAAAAAAAGATGTTTTAATCAGACTCAGGCTAGGACTGTTTTCCCCACCGCTTTCTAATTAGTATTATTGACTTCTTAAAATGGGTCAACGGTGTTAATTTCTATAACTAACGTACACAGAGAGAATAACATTAAACAGCAACATGTCAAAACAAATGGTGAAAAACTGGAATGGAGAAAGTAGAAAATACAGACTAAGGGTTAAGGGACAAACCTGAGAACCACCAAAGATACTTACAAAAATAACATACAACGGAAAATTATTCTGGAAATAATCTACATTCTAAAGGGTTTTATATTTTCAGGGGAAAATGTCTGTCTGTGTGTGTGTGTGTGTGTGTGTGTGTGTGACTGAGTGTGTGTTTAAACCTCTTCTCACTTACACACTTCTCAAGACCTACTCACTACTCCGTAGGTCCTCAGTGAGGTGTAATTGGAAATCCAAGTACTGTTATGTGTTCTTTTAAGATTTTTTTTTTTATTTTTAGATCAGAATGAACAAAAATGTTGACAGTTAAAATACTGTTTGCCACTACTAAAATATTACTGTCACTACTGAAAATGTGCAGAAATGACCAAAAATAAGGTTCTATCTATTAAAAAATAAAGTATAAAGAGTTTTCAACTTCGATTTGTATTGCTTAACTCTCACATCAATATGATTAACTTTATACCCTTTACACCCCCCCCCCCAAAAAAAAAAAAAGAGCCTTAATTTAAAATACAATGAATCTAATTAATTACACTTTTTTAAAATATATTCTGATTACAACTGCTGATTTACCTGTGAAAATGTTGTGACAAGGGCAGGGACAGGGTAGCACTTATTACTAAAATATATATCTTGTGTTGTGGAAGTGACACATTTTAGGAGAGAAAAATTATGTGGAATTATATGGAGAAATAATTGTTGCTGTATAGTTGGTAGAAATTGGACCACACAACTTGTTAACATAGGGTTTTGTTACAAGATTATTCCCACTATTAATTTTGTGTAGTTGTACTATATATTTACCCTGCAACACTGATATATGTTCTAATTCTGTGTATCTAATGACAATGACATGATAATGATAATGACAAAAAACTGTACAATGGAACAAAGTGGAACAAAGGGGAAAATTATGTTAATGGCCTGTACGCTATTTCCTAGCATCCCACAATGAAATATACAGCTCATATCAACAGATAACAATCTTAATTCATTGTTCACTACTGAGTAAACTATTGTGTTTAAGAGTGAGGGAGGTTATATCTTTGCCAAGATGAGATGTAGTTGAGCTCACAAAATCAAATCAACCCAGTGTTTTATAGTTTGGCTTTTGTCAATGTTGAGCTAATCAAATTAGTGAGTTTTAAAGATGCCGTTTGGTGGAATTTAATGTCTCTACATAGAACCGGTAAACAGTTTGTAGTCTTTGTGCTAAGCTAAAGCTAAACAAGTGGTCACCATAGCTTAATATGTTTTGATGTATGTGTAGATACGAGGGTGGTAACAATCTTTTTAAGGTTCTATGGTGAATCTTATCTACTTATTTCTAGATATTCATGTGTGTCTTGAAGATGGAACCAATGTTCCCAGCACCGCTGGACTCATAGGCTGGATATTCCCCCATGGATCATGCCAGTGTGTGCCATCAGCCTTACTGCTCCATTGCCTGAGTAACTGCATTTGTTTGAGCTGAGCTTTCTCCCCGTTTACTCACAGCCTCTGCCGAGTTGCCAGCCAGATCTCCATAATCCGCAAACAATTATCATATTTGCCTCAGTGGACGACTCAGGTTTTTGTTTACTGATTCAAAATTAACAATTTACACAGCTGGGCTTGTAGCGAACACCTTTCTTGGCTGGCAGAAATCCATCTGGAACCAGAACATGAGCGTTGATGTTTGTGATGATAATAAAAAAAAAAAAAAAAAAAAATGAAGTAAACATACACAAGGCAGTCTTTGACAAATTGAGAAAATATTGTGTTTTTTTTTTAGAATTTAAATAAGCTTTGAGATTTCACAGATGCGATGGTAAACACTGGATTCAACAATTGAGTTTTGACATAAGTATGTAGTATAGCACAATGTGCAGTTTTTAGAGAGCGGATGTGGGGGTTTTTTGATCATGGGAAAGTCTTTTCAAAAATGTTAAAATGACTCATAAAAGCATGAAACCTTCCCAAAAAAAGAAGACAAGAGAAGTTTATAAATGCTGGAAAAGTTGAGCAAGTGGTTCAAATTTGAGTTTATTTATATTCATGAGCTGGTGTTTTCTGTGTCAGCTAGTGAGCAATAATCACTTCCTTGTGTAAACGATGTTAAATGAGGCGTAGTCACAAAGGTCATAAAACTGCCAAAGTGCAAAGAGAGAAAGTTCGAGATCACTTTGAAAGTTAAAGCTTAAAAAAGGAAAAAAAAAAAAAAATCAAAACAAAACAAGGACAATCTTTTGTTTGCTTAAAATTAAAACTATGAAAAAGTCAGAAAACAATATAAACATATAAATCAGAATACAAAAAAAAAAAAAAATACAAGTTTATATTTAGTATAATTTATAGCAATAGACCTGAATGGTTGAACTCTAGTTATGATTTGTATGGTTTTCCTTTTTCTTTACTTTTTTGAGCCTTACTTATTGAGAAATCTAAACAGATAAATCATCTCCTAAACAGCAATTGTCAAATGTGACAGAATCGAATTTGACCTTAAAACAGAGAAACTGTAGGAGATTTGTCAAAATGCAAACTAAAAATTATCAAAATGTTCTTCCAAAACCAAAGGTTTAATGCAGTTTTTGATGTTTGCCACTCAAGCCACATTTGGACCTAACTCTAGAATCTATTTATCAAACCCAACTGAAAACTCAATAATTATTTGGCTCCAATTATTGGATCCCCTGATCAGATGTCACTTTGCCACCACACTAATCATTAGCTTGAACTGAAACAGAGTACAGAATAGTACCAAACTACCAAATCAGGACAATCTTAATCTTGTTGGTTGTACTTTGACATACTTCCATGTAGGTTATTTAAATTCACTGGGGCTCACAGTACTGTAAATTGTCTGCCACCTACAGGCCAAAATAAACTGTAAATGTATTTGCCAATGCCGTTTGGCCAAGGGAAGGGAAAGGAAGGATTTGGATGTTGGATGTACTGGGCAACAAGTATTAGATTGCCAGCTATGCTGATTGTGCCAAGTCATAAATCTGGCTGTAACTGTTTGGCATGCAGCTCCCTCGTTTCAACCAGTAGATCTGTTGCTTAGGCTTTGAGATTATGTAAAAGCATGCACTCCCTCTGGTCTACTGAGCTGCCACTAGCTGAAGTTAGGGAGAAAGGAAGGAGGCATGTGGAGATGGAGAAAATGAAACAGCATGAACAACAGCAAGAAATAAGCGACACCATCGACCTATTCCACTTTTACACGCATCTATGTTCCTTATGCAAATGAAAAATACTCACTTTCTACACATCAACACTCATGCTTCCTTCTTGTTCTTTATTATTGCTCTGGCAAAGCTAAGCTCCGGTGAGTCACACTCATTCAACCTTAAGTGTTCATGACTGGCCATTTTAAATGACCACTAGCTTCACTCACATACTTCAGCCTTTATTTTTCCCTTTTCTGAGGCCTGTGCTTGGTTACCAGGTTGATACAGGCGACTCGCTATTGTCGATAAATTGGGTATGATTTGCACATGACATGTGACACAGTGACATGAGCATGATGGTGGTGGAAGATGATGAAAAACTGCATTGATAATAACTGCATTATTGTTTATTGGTGGTGATATTTATAGAGATGTTTACATCACCGGATAACAACACCTTCAAACCATGAAAGTGGGCAGTAGCATACATTTTCTGTCAAAACAGATATGAATGAGAATCAGGTTAAATGTTACAATCAGTGAGCGACAATCTGGAAATACAGAATACCACACCTTCTTTATTTCGTCTTTGAGCTCAAAATTTTCATTATTTTGGATTTGTACTATTTATACTATTTGGATTGTACAATTACACTATATTATGGTATATGATATGCATTTATGCTTCGTTCATGTTGCTTAAAAATGTATCTTATAGGGTTCACTGTGATTAAAAAAGAACAATTAGACATATCAAGCCACTTTTTGTGAATATAACACTAATTCAGTCCTGGGAACAGTGAGCTTCACCACCTCTTCCTTGTTCATCTCCCTCGCTGTAATTCTCTCTTTTCCATTTCATCTTGTTCTGTCTGCAGGCTCAAGTGATATTTATGTGTAACTCATTAGCCTATGATAAGGAAATGCTTTCAAAGAATATAATGGGTACTTCATTTTAACACACATCTCAACACTTTACACAAACTGAAGTGAAAGAAAACTGTTGAAAGTTTGTCAGTCTGACAGTGGTTGAATGGAATTAATGTTAACTAGCTCCTTAAACCACTCAAGTGAGACTAACTAACTGAGACCACAGACGGCTACTGTTTAACATGACATGGTCACACATTGGTTTTTGGTCTGACATTATCTGGAGATTAATAGATTTGAACCACAAGCACTCCTTGTTCCCTGTGTCACATTTCACTAGATTCAGCTGCAGTTTGTTGACATAATCAAAGAATCACCAAACTCAAACTAAAGGTTTTGCAACAACAAGATCATTCACTCCACCCAATTACACACAAGCAGTAATGACAGTGATCAGATAACAAACCCAGTGATCTCCCTAAAAAACCCCAAAAACATGACCATAATTCAGACCTCAGAAGCCTTCCAACTTTATTTATTTTGGAAGTTGATATTGTGGGTCAGTAAGTGCTATATTCTGGTTCAACTTTCTACCTCCCTCGCACTCACATCTGTTTGTTAAATATAAAACTACAACCAGCAGCCACTTATGTTAGTTTAGCAAAAAGAAGTTAATGCTCCTGACCAACAGAACTTTGAAAACTGTCATTTTCTCACAAACAACTTATGCCAAAATGTCAACTATTCCTGTTTCTGTTGTTGCTGCTAAATACTGTGGATGTGTTAAAGAACGCTGTAGTATGATTTCCAATGAATTAGATAAGATCAAAAGTAACTACATACACAACAATACAGAGATGTCTACGACATGTTTAACCCAATTCAGCAAAAAATGAAAACACGAAGAGGCTGGTTTCCTTGACAAAAAAGTTTGTTGGCTCAGTAACAGAACCTTAATCCAACACCTTTCCACAGTCCAACCATAATGACTTTTCTAAAAATGCCAACTGCACACAGTGACTGGTCAGGTATGAGTAGGTGAGCATGGATGTATTTG
Source organism: Polydactylus sextarius (assembly GCA_016801845.1). Classification (NCBI taxonomy): domain Eukaryota; kingdom Metazoa; phylum Chordata; class Actinopteri; family Polynemidae; genus Polydactylus; species Polydactylus sextarius. The sequence continues at coordinate 10,662,199 of CM028918.1, forward strand.
GACGATGTATTTAATTCCTCATATAACCACCTTCCTGTCTTTTTTTAATGTGTAGGAGCAAGAGCAACACCGTGAATCCCTCTGGGGAAAGAACATCCAAAAGTGTGGATGGAAAATGAGACGTTGCGGTCTTAGGAACAAATAGCTTTCACACTGGAACTATTTCCTGACCAACAGCTGGTCCAACAGCATTGACTGATGAAGTCCTCCACACAGTGATGTTGCCAGTTCTGCTCACTTAACACTGAATAAAATCCTCCTGGATGTGTTGGTAGATATATTTTTGCTGACTGACAAAGTCATTAATAGTTAATAAACAGCTTTGGGGTCATTTGTTGTTATTAATACTGTTGAAGGCGACTGAGTGTCTGCTTCAATCTATGAGCTCACACCTCAGTTCTATGGTATTTTATCTTGGTGGACACCAAGAAGAAAATCATCTTCAAATCTTGTTATCTGACTGTGGGTAAGACGGCAAACATATTTTCCAAAATGCCAGCATGTGCATAAGCTTTATGTTTTGTATGACATTACAGGAAAAGATTTTCAGTTCTGTGGATAAATGAAGGTTTTAAATAGCCCGCTGGCAAAGACTCCTGCTGTTTACCATGACTTCCATCCCACGCACTGATTCTTGGCTGAGTCTGCACCCTGAGAGTTTGGAAGATTGATTATGGAGGCCTGTGTGGATGTCTCATGTAAATACATACTTGTCTTCTTCCTCATCATGGCCATTACTCTATCCAAACCAGTGAGCCACTCTTTCCAGGAGTGCAGTCTATTATTTTCTGGCCCAATTGCAGGGTTTTCATGCCTTTCCTTATTGCATTCCAGGATAGAACGAGGTGACACTGACATCTCTGTGCCCTCTAAGTCTGTCTGGGAAACAGATTATGTGAACTTGAGACCACACAGCTTCAGTTCCATCCGAAAAAAGCGTGTTAACTATTTTTGCGCATGTAGCATTAATTATCTCCAAGTGATTTTGAGGTCACATCAGCTAGTTTGATGGTTTGAACTACCAGCGTGATACTTACTCTGAACAGAATTAACTTAAAAAAAAAACAACAAAAAAAAAAAACAAAAAAAACATGAAGAGCTATTATTTGTGTGGTGTTAGGTGAAATGTAAGAAAGTCAAATGCTAAAATAGTCTGAATTAGTGTGAAACAAGTGACATTTTGTCAAAATGTACATTTTCCAAAGATATAAATGTTTTTCTGTATCATAAACCATTTTGAAAGATGTACATTGACTTTGTCTTGGAGAGATTTTCCCAGAATTTTCTTTTGACTTTGCTGTTAGTGTTTATACTTATTGAATTGTTATATATTTTTAGCATAATAGTGACAAGGAAGGAGAATCTGTAGTCTATAGAAAAACCCTGACATTGAGTCTGTGTCATCTCAAGAAAAGCTGTCAAATGGTTGGTCGTTGTTTGGTTTTTACTGCTCACTGCCTTGATGAGCAAGTGGCATCATAAATAGTTTATCAGTTTAAAAACTTATATCAAGACAAAAACTCCCCCTAAATGGTTCCGTTATCTAATTTTCACATAAAGATGTGGCAGTTCCAGCGCTGTAGTGTTGATGTCAGGTATGCATTAACCTTGAAGAACATTTGTGACACTTGATCTGCAGGACAGTTTATTCTTTATGAGCTGGAACAAAGCCGTTTCACAGGCAATGACTTTGGCGCGCTCATAAATTGCTCCGCATGCCCTTTAAAAAAGACATAAACATTATGTTGTATGCAACAATTTTTACTGTCACACAAGGAGATGATTTCTCATAAAGTACACACCAGCAACTGCAGAAGAAACCGAAGAGGAATTTCATCCTGACAGCTGACGGCTAATCTTCCTCCGCAGCGGTCGGAGTGTGACTAAGGCTGCAGGAGATGCTGCTGTTACTATGAAATCTTTAATCATCCCCAAAATCACAATTTTATTCCTCAATTTGAAGTGTTGTGAAATTAATGCGGTCAGATGAGCATCTTAAAGTTTGTTGTGGAATTGCTAATGTGGTTATTGGTCTTACCTGGGTCAATGCTTTTAAAAAAAAGAAAAAAGAAAAGAAAACTCATTGAAAACAGCACAATCGATCATATTAAAAATGATCAATTGCATGGTAAAATGGTATCTTTGTTGTATATTATTAAGGGTTAAGTTCAAGTGGAAGGGGCTTGTTTACAGCCTAATAAAACACTTCCATGTGTTGTCTTTGCCAATTCCATTGAAAATGTCCAACACTGGGACTTTAACTATTGGACACAAAAGCACAACCACTGCACTAAAACCAATGTCTTCCTGTTTTTTCTTTTTTTTTCCATTAGAATGTCAGAATTGAACGATTGTTTCTGGTTCTATCTCAAAGTCTCTATTTGCTCACCTTTGTGTAAAATCAGTAATATAAACAGTGCTACTTCAGCAGTCAGAATAATGCTGATACCATAGCCGTACATAGTATAGGTGTGACTAGAGGGCAGTCTCGGCTTTGTCAGGGCGAATTGTAAGCTGGACTGTGTGTGTGTTCCAGTGATTTATTCAGCTCCCCTGCTGATCGCCATGTAGTGGCTGGACACCCTGCTGGCCTCAATGACAGGCTCCATAGCAATCTGCCAGACACACAGCAGGACAAGACAAGCTCCCAGCTTCTGTTCTGCGTCTGCTGCTGCATATCCATCCCATTTCCTTTCTCACCAACATCATTTCTCTCTCTCTCTCTCTCTATCTCACTTGCTCACCTACTTTCATCCAGCATTTACATTTTTTTTCCAGCACACAGAGGTGCCATGTTTGACTTTTTGCACACAGATAAATTACCCGAGCCGCACACTGCCCTTGGCAACAAGTTCTAAATAATGACTAATTAATTTTTCTCTGCCGCTTAAAAGGTACTAACTGCCGTAAATGCCCTCATCAGTAATCAGAAAGTATGATCGATTTAAACACACAGCAGGACTCACAGCTTCTTGTCTGTATTTTTACATTCTGCACCATGAAACCAGGAAACCTGCACCAGGAAATCTGTTGTTTGTTTTATGACATTTTTAAAATTTGCACCACAATGTAGGAACATTTATGTTGCTTCCACAAACTTTTACTTTAAGCTCCAACTTTGACTATACACTATTACAGTGAAAAGCCTTATGGCTATTACTTTTCTTGTGCTCTTAAATTCAAAGTAATGCAACAGAGCTTAAGATAAAAAAAATCTTGAGAGCACTTTATTACTGTGGAATATAAAGGGCTAAAATGAAATATGAAAAAATATAACTCAAACTTAAAGAAGTAGGCATCTGTCTCACACAACAAACATGCACAGAAGCAATCAGTTTTTAAAAAATACAGTCTGGCCACTGTCACATTTAATTCTTTTTGGATTTCTGATTTTCTTTTTTTTTTTTTTTTTTTCAGACTGTACGAGTTTTGCCATGGAAAACATAATGCCTCCACCTTGCTTCAGCTCTGTGCATATCCCTTCCCCATTCCCTCCCCTCAGCCCAGCCATCACTCTCTAACAACAGATCAATCACTGCGACCATATGTGGTGATGTCATGTTCCTTGAGAGTGAGAGGGATGGGCTTGTTGTGTCCATCTGCTCCGGTTTGTGGAACATTCCAGCGCTTTAACATTTGCATGGCTGTCAGACAGACAATAAAACCTAATCTCTCTCCACTGAACAGAAAAAAAAGCAAAGCTGGTGTAAAATAGCAATTGTAGAAAAAAAATATCTTTATCTTCTTAAATTGAGGCCATTATAGATATATATACATACATACATACACACACACACACACACATATATATATATATATATATATATATATATATATATATATGTGTGTGTGTGTGTGTGTGTGTGTGTGTTGTCTTAATCCTGCTTATATTTGGTTTATTTTACAAATTTGCACAATCAGTGAACTCAGATGTGTAAACATTTATTTTCTTATGAGAATGTGCTTATTTGCACGTTGAGGTCTTAAGTGCAACTAAACTCTTCTCTCTACTCTGTCAAGGCTGTCGACAACACCCACTGATTTGCAGGTTTTTAATTTTTTTTTTTTTTTTTTTTTACACCAGCACACCAAATGAAAATAATATTTATCATAATGAAAACTGCACTTAACACCATCTACAGTAATACAAATACACAGTAATACACAGTAATACAAAGCAGTAGCAAAATTAACCGTTATCATCAGCAAAGAAAGACATTTAGACACATTTACTGTAAATATAACAGGTGTTATATATACATTTCCTCTGCTGCCAGAAGCAGGTGTTAGTGATGGTCACTTGCCAAGAGCTTCAGCCATAATTATGTTTACGAGACAAGAGGTTATAACATGCCCTCTGGGCAGCACTACTTTGTAAAGGCAGCGTGAACACTATGGTGACTCACTGTTGGAAAGTGGTCCAAGGTGTATCACTAGAGAAGAGTATGGGAAGAAGCTTCTGACATACTACAGCTTCAACACGTGCTGCATTGATGCATATTGTCCTCCCTTTATTTTAAAACAAATACAATTTATCACACTGAAAACTGTGCTCAACACCACACATCACAAATTCAAAGCAGTGGTTTTTGAACTAACAATGAAACATTCAAATCATTTCAAACAGCTGAGGGCTCAACTGCAAAAATCACATTTGACTCTGTTTTTACAGTCAGATTTTATTTATACTTCGCTGCATATATAGCTGCATCTCTTAATGTTAAGTGCTGACATGGAAACATTTTAATTTGGAATACAGGCTGGCAAAAAAAAAAGTGTCCACACATGCTCATGCACCCCGTTGGATTCATCATCACAGTGAGTGGGACAGCCCCCACCAGCACAACACAAGTCTTACAGCTCCTCTCCTGCTACACGTGCCATGAAGCAATTACCACCATTAAACTACTCGCCACCTGTTAACTGCCATGTAAATATTCATCTGTAGCAGGGAGAGTGTTTCAGCCTCTGGCCTGCATGGAAATGACTTGTCCAGTAAATCAACCCAGTGACAAGTCAGTGCAGAGGGACAAAAAAAGAAAAAGGTTAGTGAGCTCATAAATGTAAATGCTCTATTACCACAGAAAAACAAAGCAAGAGGGGGTGTTTCTCCATAGATTTGCATGCGACATGGGGAAGGCTTTGACAAGCTGCTGCTGTCGTTATTGCTGTTGTTCTGTCGGCCAGCGCCTATTAATAAACTCTGAAAAACAACATATTTATTTGTATTGCTCTATGAGCTTCTAACCAAATAGGAATAGTTGATAATGACAAACATAACTCTCTCCTAGGAGTTAAGTCTCACATGGAAGCATTTACTAGTAGGTGAATTAAAATGTAAATGGGAGCCATATTTGCTTTAACATCTTGCATCGTAGTGAATCCAGACTGCATGTTTAGTAAGTCTGGTGAGAAGTATGCTAAGTAAGTGAAAAGTTGCTTTTATAGGTATTTGTATTTCAAACGATTCAGTAAATGTGCTCTTATGTATTTAACAAAATAAAATTTAATCAATAAGGTAACTAATTAGTTCCAAGGCTACTTTTTTATTTTAATTCCAAACAAGAAGTTATTAATGCTGGTTTAAACCTCTCCACATTTTGCCAACAATAACTACATATTCTTTATTTTTTTATTTTCATGTTTCCAACTGGAATCACCTTATTAAATACCTTTCATATATAAATATATAACGTCCAAGATTGAATCGGTTGTTTATTTAATCTTCAAGCTCTTTTGTTCTTCTTCTTCTCCAAAAAAAACAAAAAAGTGGAATACTGAATGCCAGTCTCCATCTTGATAAAGGTTGGTCCACTGTGTAAACAACAGGGACAATGAGACAATGACGTTATTAAATCTGCGCCTTATTTATTTTATCAGTGTATTTTTGACAAAGATTGAAATGTTGTTGGGTTTTTTTTTTTTTTTTTAAATATACATACATATACAAATATATGTCACTAAATAAACCCGCCCAGGCAGTTATTTTTATTTTTACAACTTTTTGCTTTTCATTTAGTTTTAACACCAACCAAAACTGAACTGAGTGAAATCAATTAATTAGTATAATTTCTCCCTGTTGTTGTCCCTGCTGTCACAACAGTGCATTGTGAGGTCAAAACATGGACAGTAATTTTTCTTAATTGTTCCAATGGTACTAATTAATATGAGCGTGTTGAAAAAAAATGCTTGGATGGCATCAGAGAAAACTCAGTTCACACAGCTGGAGGATGTAGACAGGTGATTCAATTCTCTTCCCACATCCTGTCATCACAAAACAACGAAAAACCAAAAAAGAAACTAAGATTCAAACAAAAAACAACTGAGATTGAATTATTATAACTGTACATTTGAGCACTGTGGTAGCATTTTCAAAAAAAAAAAATCTAAAGACATTTATCTTAATTTTGTTGCTGTATAATGTCTTTCTCCCAGGCTGCTACCGTCTAGACACTAAGACACCCAAAACCTGTGCATGTGGATCTAAAAACTCAAAATGCACTGGCTCCACTTCAACATCCCACGCACTTTGTCAGGGGTTGAAAGTAATAACCCGTGACCAGGACGTGTTTTAATATGCGGTTTGTAAATCAATATTACATTAAAAGAACTTGCTTTTTATGTCTCTCACAACTCTCCAGCTCATGTTTTATGGCCTTTGTGGTGTTTAGAGCTACAGCTAACCTCTTACATAAAGCTGACGGCTGCACACATGAAAAAGTCTTCACCAACTTTTCAGAGATTTGATTTCACTTTGTGCAACCGGATATTATCATCCAGTAATTCCATTAAATAGAGATAGAGAACTCGATGTGTTTGTGTCTATGCATATGTTTGTTGGAGTATCCGTCCGTTTTACATTCTTTGCTTCTTTTTCCTCTCGTAAAATGCTGGAAGTGTGTTATCTTGAGAAATGTCCTGCTCTGCCTTGATCCCGAGGTCTTGTCCCAATAATCTTTTATCCTTAGCCTTTTCTGAGGATGAGACCACATCTGTCTCCGTCACTATTTACACGCTCTTTCACCATAAAGTACTGTGAGTCGCACATGCACACACGGACAAACACACACACAACCTCCTCCTATCTCATGCCTAATTCAAACCTGCCTTATGAGTCCCCTGACAGATCCACACAGAGTCAGCTCAACACATGCACACAGACATTCAATCACTGGAAAGCAGCGCAGGCCACATATAAATCCATCTAGTAAAGCATCTTCCAGACCGTTCCCAATGCGAATGAGATGTCCCAAAGCCTCATGGTGTTATCTGGCCTCTGCAAAGGCAAGAATGTGATCTATGCCCCCCTAATTGTTGCAGGGGGAGGTTTTATAAGCACACTGTGGATAGGCTAAAAGGCCAAATAAATCCTGCAGCTTGTAGTTTGCTTATAAATCCTCACTTTCTGTCTTGTTTTGTAATTGTAATGTCTTTCGGCTGCAGCATGAGAACAAATGCACTTTGGAAATAATCCTGAGCAGTTGCTTTACAAACCAATAAGATCTAGATTTACAATGTATGGATGAAGAGCTCATCACCACAAAATAAATGCATCTTATCTCATACAATAGGAATCTTATGGAATTATTTATAATTGCTGTCTGAACTGTTTGAATGTTTGTCAATCATATCTTAGCGATCCTCTCTCTCTCTTTCTTAATCTCAGTATGGAGCTTACTATCAAGTCTGACCAGTCTTGGCAGGTCTGATGTCCGTGCCTGCTCTCTACAATAGCTGGTTAGTCATGTCTGACATCTGTGGCTCCCTGCAGTCAGGGTGAATGCCAGGCTGAATAATGCACCAGGGCAGCACTGATGGAGGAAGAACACGGCAGTCTGCTCTGCCTCTTCTGGTCTCTGGATCCTGCAACGCGCTGCAAACGATTCACAAAAAAGACCTCAAAACGTACTTCCTGATGACTGATATGTACTTTTATATAGCAATCAATCATATTATTATGCAAAAGTTGCTGCTTATGGTGATGAAGTAACAGGAAATCATCACAACCTGTGGTTCTCCTCAGCTCTGTGGAGCATCTTAGTGTCTTTCAGCTCATTGTGTTGGTTTTATGGCCTGACTGCTCTGTCATCAGTGTTGTTTCTTAGACAGGCAGCTGGTTTACTTTGAAAAAGCTCCAAAAATAGAAACCTGTTTAGCGCCAAAGTTAGTAACTAGCAGGAGACAAAGAGTTAGAAGAGACAAAGAGTTTTCACCAGGAGCTAGTGAATTTCAAAATAATAATGATAAATAAATGTTGGATTTAAATTCATCAGACAACAAAACATGTCTCCTACACTAATGTTGCTACAGATCTGGCCACCGTGTAAATAAGCAACAGTTTGCTAACGAGTTCACCAGCTCACCTTTAAAAGTTCATACTGCCAATTGTGTTTACAACTTGTTTACTCTGCCACAAATGTGTCCAAAAAAATCAATTAAAACAAGATAAATTATGAAGTTATAGCTGCACTTAAAGGTTAAAAGTTTAAAAGAAAAACTTTTTTTTCATATAACATCAAACCAAATCCTACAACACATAACACAATCAAATAAATAACATCTGTAAATCTTCTCTCCCACCGTCTGCTCAGTGTAAACAAGGAGCCAAAACCTCCATATTGACCCCGTATAGAGTCTACCATTAATCCTTCAGGCAGAATTAACACGACACCAGGGGTGTGAGCGTCTTAAACACCCAATGCAAAACGTCTGATGCCACGTCGCTGCGGCTGTCAGTGTGGAAGAATAATCTCCTTCCTTCTCTCCACCACAGGCTGCTGACCTCTGGCTGACCCCACGGGGCAGCGGCTGGGGTGTTAATGTTCACCCTCACCAGGGTCGCACCCAACATGTTTATTTTATGACACAGGAAAAGGGACCTCAGAAGGGAGTGTGGCCTCGGCACATTGACCCCCAAAACCCATTAGAGAGGAAGCTACCGAAGTGTAAAGGCCCTTTACTTGTGCAACGCTGTTACACTGGTCTGTTCTGATACAGTTACGAGGCCACAGGTTCAACACGGTAGCATAAAAAAATAATGGTCCGTTGAATGTCTCGATTAAAGCTAATTCTGTTACGCAATATAAAGTAAATAAACGCAATTTTTTTTCCCAGCTAGTTTTTTTTCTTTTTTTTTTTTTTTTTTTTAAATCCCTTCATATTTGCTGTTTTCATACACCGTCACAGATTTTACATCGCAAAAGCCTCAGAATTAAAGTCAATGTTTATCTTTACACTGTGGATTCAGTTCACTTGATTTCAATGCAATTCAAATCTCTATTTTACAGATAAAGAATTTGGTTTGCAAGTGAGATTAAAAAAAAAAAAACACAACGAGCCACCACATTTTATACTATGCAAACACAGTTCAAAGACTGTAGACGCTGCAGAGGTATGCACCAGTGCTGTTTTGCATTTGTTGTCACGCTGTGAGAAGAAACCAAGAAGGAAAAAAAGAAAAGAGATGAGAAATCTAGTAGTTGATCAAACTGACAGCAAACAGCAGTCTGCATACTTTTCTTTCATGCAAGCATCAACTTCATCAGAGTTCCTGTTGTGACTATATGTTTGCATAAATATGCATTTGTCTTTATTTGGACATGAATGTATGAATGTGTGTGTGTGTGTGAGAGAGAGAGAGAGAGAGAGACTGTGTGTATGCATGTGTGTGTGTGTGTGTGTCTGCCAGTGTTGTGCACTCATCACTCGGGAGAGAATCCGTCAGCCACATTTCCAATTCCGCTCAATTTCAGCAAGAATCTCAGTAATCCCGCTGAAGAGCCGCAGTTCTCCCACAGTGACATCCCATAATGGCACTAACACCAGAGTGGTGGGCACCCAGTTACGACTTCCAGGCTCCATTCGGCGCACGTTCCCAATCCCCCAACCTGTCTGTATGCAAACAGAGCCCCCTCAGAGGAGAACACTGATCTGGCAGCCTTTCACTGAGCCCTGTGTAGACATATTTAATGCCTCAATAACCACTGCTTAAGACAGAGTGATGAACGCCAGGGGCTTTCATTACCATGAGAAGTTTATCCGTGTGTGTGTATGTGTGTGTGTAGGTACAGTATGCAGCTATATAAGCCTGTGTCTGCCTATTTACCCATTGGGAATGTCAAGCTGTTGTTGTTTTAACAAAAATACATATGGCAGAGCCTCTGTTGCATTGAGCTTTTCTGATTTGCTCTCACGTATTAGCACAACTAACCTGTCAGAGATGCTACTAATCTGTCTTTCAACATTACAAATTTATTTTGTGCTTAACTTTTTTTTTTTTTACAGCTTACTCAAAGGAGAGATGTGAATATGGAAAAGTCACAGTGATTAAGGTCAAATATGAAAAGCAAATAGCAGCTGTTATGAAATTAAACAGTTTGATTCTGGGGAGGGAAATAAAAAATAAAATAAAATACTGTTATGTAGATGGGGCTTTTCTATAACCTCACAGGACCTTGTTTCCAGTGTGTGTGAGGCTGGGGTAAATACAGTCAGAAATGTGTCACAGCATCGTTGCTGCAGCTTATTGTTTTCCTCGACTATGTGCACACTGTGAGACGAGGCAGAAGCATACCCACAGGTACAGAACATGTACACAAACAAATTTGTATGTAAAGCTTCTAGGGGTATATGTGTGTGTGTGTGTGTGTGTGTGGGGGGGGGTCGGGGGTTTACAGATCTGAGTTTACATCAGCTTCATCCGTCCGCTGTTTCTGTTTTTCTTCCACTCTGGCGATGACGACAAGGAGACTCAAGAGGAAAGTCTCTCTTTCTCTCTCTTTCCCCAGACACTCATCACCCAGAGAGAGAGAGAGGGAGAGAGAGAAAGGGAGAGTGAGCTCATGGAAGGATCAATTTGCCTGCACAGGAAACTGTGTAATGTTAATCACAACTTTAATTTGGGCTGAATTAGCATTTTGATGAACTTGTGGGGCTGACTCGTGTACTCTAAGCACCTCCAAACGCAGCACGCACAGAGGAAATGGCAGTGCGGTTAATTAACGCTCGCACACAGCAGATGGGCTCCGTGAAGGGCCTGGCAGAAAGAGACACAGAGAGCGAGAATTGATGGGAAAGAGTCACCACTAATGGGAAAAATAGAACACAATATAACATTTCCAACCATCGCTCTTCAAATAAAATGGCTGGTTCAAAAACCAACAGCTAAAGAAGGCAGGGAGTACTAAAAAACATTGCAGTCTTTTAGGGAAAACAGAACACAAAGAGTCAGTAATAGCTTACAGAAAAACACAACTGGCAAATCTTGGTCAAACAGCAGCCTGTTTACATATGCCCAACCGTTTCAATCTTGGAGCACAGAGTGTGACACGACATGGTGCCTCAGTCTCATTGCTTTTCGCTCGTTCTGTGAAATCTTTTAGTAACACATTTAGAATTGACTGTCAGCTTTATTTATTTATTTATTTTTTTTATTTCTTCTTCTCTTTAACATCTTGTTACCATCACTCCTGTTAGGCACATAGTTCCTCCTGATTTTTTTTTCAGTTCAGTCTCCCCCTCACATGTATAGACACTATTTCTCTTCCTCTAGAACACATGTTGGGTACATCTAATAAGGTTGTTTCCTCTTAGTCTCTGTTTATTTGTTTGTTAGTTTATTTGTCAGTAGGATTACACAACAACTTCTTGACCTATTTGCATCACACTAACCCAGGTAAGAACTCATTTTATCTGATTAAAGGGATGAGACAAGAATTTTATTTTAAGATTTTCTTAACATTTTAAGAAAAGGCTTTTTTTTCCCTCCCCATGTTTTTAGTCCATTTCTTTTGAAATAACGCATAAATCTTGACTTTAAAAAAAAAAAAAAAAATCAAATTTAGTTATAATGTTCCATGAGATTGTGCAATGTGGTGCAGATCCACATAATAATCCAGATGTAACAGACGTGTAGGATTGTTTGGCCTCGATGGAGGCATGCGCTTGACTGAGTGAGCCATTCTAGTCTGAAATCTGTATTGGCAGCGTATTTATTAGTCTGTGATGAAGTTATCTGTGAGACTATAAATGAGGAAATATGAGAGAAAGAGGAAGTAGTGGTGGTGGTGGGGGTGGGAGAGGTTATAAATACAGAGGTGGATCTTGATGGTAGCATGGACCCACAGACAAATTAAACCACTGCACAAGGAAGACGAGGGCCAGTAAAGGCAGGTTGTGGTGCATTTCAAAATTTTACTGCTTATTTTCAACTCCTCAGGAAATAATGATATGATGTTTTCAATATATTGCATATACACAATCATCATCTACTTACAGACAGTGGAAATCGTCTTACATGTTTATGTTACTGTTTTATTTTGGAACATGGACCGTTCTTATTGGTATATTTGAGTACCAGTGAGAGTATCGAACATTTCAATCTTCAAGTTCATGTCAACAACAATGTAAACTACATGAAGGTAATATACTAGAGATAAGTTAGAAAATGTGTTTATTTTAAGCCCTTTAATTATCTTCTTCTAGGGGAGTTTCTTGAAATTATAATTACATCAGTGACCCAGATAAAAAAACACAGAGCATCCAGAGCGTCAGTATCAGAAAGAAGTGATTCACCACGTTCCTCAGATGTCTAAAGAGATCCATCCTCTCATCTCTTTCCCACCTTTTCCTCATATCATTTTGCTAAATAACCTTCACTAACCTGCCCCCATCCCTATTTCATTTTTCCATTCTGTGGGGGAGAATTTCAGATTTCACTTCCCACAGAGAAGGAGGGAGATTTATAAAAACACTATAAAAATGGAAAGATGTGTGAGATTTGGGTGATGGGAGGGAGGGTGGGGTTTGGAAGGACACTGAAGCCAGCTCCCCTGTTGTGGCAGCCTGTGGTGGGTCATTAACAACAAGTCCAGCATGGTAAATCCTCTACCAGCCTCTAGGAGCTCACACCCTTAGAGAATTTCCCCCAATCCCTGGCAGGTACTCAATTACTTTATTAGTATCTAAGTTTTTATTTGTAAGAATATTTTGTTTTTCTACATATGCAAAAAGAGCACCAAGGACAAAAAAAAAAAAAATCAAGTGTGGAATTCAGATCATTGTCACACTTCCATGATATAAACAAACTAAGGTGGCCAATGACCTGTGGGTGGCTTGTGTGCACAAAAATAGGAAGGAAATGAATGAGCTGGTGATGAGGGATTGGTCACAGAAAGTGATGTCAGATACATCTGAGTGCTTCAAAGACTTCAGAGGAATATCTCATCTGGAGACATCAGCTGTGAAGGATGCTGCAGCATGTTTTTGCTATAATTGCTCCAGACCAGTCAGCATCTGGGCCTGTCCTTTAATTGCCAATTTGTTGTTGTTATCTGCCAGAAAGGAGAAAATAATAGAGAGGTATGCCCTTGTAGCTCTAATTTCAAGTCCAGTATAAGCCATTTAGTTAGACACACACACACACACACAGTCTGTCTCCTATCTCCCTCTCCTAGGCACACACGCACACACACTGAGAGAGAGAGAGAGAGAGAGAGAGAGAGAGAGAGAGAGAGAGAGAGAGAGAGAGAGAGAGAGAGAGAGAGAGAGAGAGAGACACACAATAGGAAGAAGACAGAGAAATCTGTTCCCAGGCAGCAGGAGAGTCTCCAATTATGGCAGGATGCAGCATCAATTTAAGGGCTAATTATGTGCGTAATGAGCTCACCGTCATGCGTCCGCGCCCCCGTCCCCGCGCCCGCTGCTTACCCCCACCATCACCACCTTCCCCTTCCCCTGCACACACGCTCTCCCCTCCACTCGTCCAAGCCTCCCCCCTTCCTCCATCCCCCCCCCCCCACCACCCCCCCCCCCCCACCTCCATCTCTTCCATCTGAGCGCCTGGTATCTAATTAAAAAACTACATGCGCCGCGGCGCTCTCATTTGATTCACACCATGGAAATTAATCCTCAGATAAACGTGTTTGACGGACACCAAACTATTGCGTGAGCAGTGGACGCTACGCATCGCTCTCTCAGTCGGGTGGAAAACTGTTCTGCATTTGCTTTTAAAGAAATAAAAGAAAGGAAAAAAAAAACATCCGATTTTCTAAAAAGCAGCCCAAGACAAAACAGTTTAACTTGATTAGAGAGTAAATTACCAGAAATAGATGAATTAGAAATATTATCAACTACACTTGTTTTCATGCAAAAGAAAAAAAAAACATGTAAATTTAAACCAGATGATTTTAGTTGCAAATGTAAAGTTTATCGGGGAACATGCAAAGCTTCTACACTTTATATAGGTTAAATATATAGGGAGAATAGGGAGAAAGGTCCTAAAACGTTTCTGAATCCAGAGGAAGTGTAATGCACTTTGGAAAATCAGTGAAAAATGTGGCGGAACCAATAAAACAGGTGAACAGGTCCACGTTATATTCAGCTGTGTGCAGTACAACCACAGACACACTGTAGTATGTTAACAGCATTACTGTGGAGCTGGAAAGACGAAGGTAGGTGTGTGCGTGCGTTCGTGTGTGTGTGTGTGTGTGTGTGTGTGTGTGTGTGTGTGTGTGTGTGTGTGTGTGTGTGTGTGTGTGTGCCTTATCTACATTTCCCCCCCTCCAAAATTACCCGTTAAATATTTGTGGAGCTGCATTTTTATTTTATTTTTATTCTATTTTTTTGACCAATGAATAATGAAAAAACATGTTTGTAGTGATGTTACGTTTCTGAACCTAAATAATTTTTAAATATTATTTTCGATTTAATGATCCAGATGTTTAGTTAATAAATCAAAATAAACGGATAATTGTTTGATTTAATTGTGGCTTCTTCTTCTTTTTTTTTTTTTTTTTTTTTTTTTTGGAAATTAACAACTGGTATTTTTTTTGTTTGTTTGTTTGTTTTATTTTGAAATAATCCCACAAGAAGGTCTTTAGAGTTTAGATTTATAACCTCTCACCTGCACAACATTTCTCTGCAATGCTATTTTATGCGGATTTTTTTTTCTTTCATAAAAAAAAAAAAAAAAATATTTATTTGAGCTTGAACCGTGATCTCCACGTTAATGACAAAAATACAACAAGATCACATCCAAGCTCACTTCGAGCACGGCCAAGTGCCGCGCATACCTCGCCGTGTCAAATTGACGCCCACGGTAATCGACCAATCACCAAACGACTTTCACCGATTTTGTCCAATCAAAGCCAAGTGGGCAGCAGGTGGGCGGGTCCCGAGCTGCTCCAGAGAGGGACATTGAGATAGTTGCGGAGAGGAGGCTTGTTGGGCACGAATGCCACTCGTTGCGCGTCCTTATAATTTGGAGAGGTGTATGCAGCGCACGGCCCGTTCGTCTTTCCAGGTGGAAATCCAGGAGGAGCTGAGACCGAACTTAACTGGGACGACTGGTGAACCCGGTTCAGGACAGGTGAAATTCCCAGCAGGCTGCCTGTAAGGCCACAGGATCGATTCAGATGTAGGAAAATACAGTACGTTTCAGCGCGGGTAGGAATACTGCATATGTATCGCTCTCAACAAGTCTGTCAACTAATGCTGGATGTTAATATTTTTCATTTTATTTTACTATTATTATTATTTAAATATATATATTTACAGTAGCACAAAAATCGCTCAGACAGGTTGATATGTCACCGTAGGTTTTTTTTTTTTCCACGCACACGTTTCAGGAATTACGCTGGATCAAATGTCATTTCCTCGAGATACAAACCGGAGAGATCAGACTCATGATGTCTTAAAACAACTATTAATTAATTCATTTATTTATTGTTTGTTTTTAAAATGCTAAAATACACATTTGTTCCATCTGTTTGGCCAAAATTTATATATATATATATATATATATATATATATATATATAAAAAGACATATTTGCAGTGTGCTCTTCACAACAGAAAAAAAAATGAAAATGATCACGAATCCACGTGAGACCAGTGCACGCACGCGCCTCTTAACCTTCAGCTATTTTCCAAATTAAAGCCACTGTGTTGTGTGGGAATTGCCGGTGATGTTGTTTACTAGTGTGATATTCCTTCTCGTTGCTGTGACAGTTGCTGTCTTCATTATATTGTTCGTTTGTTTTTGTCTTTTTTTCCCTCATCGCGGCCATTGTTTTTGCTGCCTCTGGTCATGATGCAGCTGTTAAAAGCTGAGTATATCCTGTGTGCGTATCTGTTTTTATTCAGTTAGACTTTTAGTTGTGATTGATGACTGATGGGGGAAAATTTATCTATCTGTGTTGGGCTTTTCTTTTTTTTTTCCCCCTCCATCAATCACACATAGCACACACAAATAACAGGGGACACTTACATCATGTCCGGTTCTAGTGTAAACGTGAGCCCGTCCACATCAAAATGCAATAATGATCTTTTACTTTCTGTTTCTTTCTTTCTTTTTTCTCCCTCGCAGGTCATGGATGAACTCCAGTGGCTGAACCGAGGAGGTTTAACTTCAACCAGCTGAATTATCACTCACCACAATCCCATCAGGAGTACCAGGGATACTCTTATTATTGTTTTTTTTTTTTTTTTTTTTTTTTTGGAATAATCATCTGTGTACCTATATTTTTTTCTAAAAAAGAAAAAAAGAAACAAAAAAAGGAGCTTTTTTTCATTAGATGGTTAAAATACAATGAAAAGGAAGCAAAACGAAGAGGAATCAAACTGCTGATCGTCTCAGAAAGAAAAAAAAAAGAGGAAGGATAAAGTGAAAAAGGCGACGAAATGAAGGAAAAATCCAAAACGGCCGCAAGGACTAGACGGGAAAAGGAGAACAGTGAATTTTATGAACTGGCTAAAATGTTGCCTCTACCGTCGGCCATCACCTCTCAACTGGACAAAGCTTCAATTATAAGACTGACAACGAGTTACCTGAAGATGAGAATTGTTTTCCCTCAGGGTGAGCGACCTGCTCACAACACTCACAGTTACACGTTTTTTAAAAAATTCATTTGACGTTTTTCTTCTTGTCAGCTGTGGGTCTGTCATCCACATTTAAAACACTGATTCATTCACGAGTTTCTTTTTTAAATTACAAAATATTCACCTTCACGTGGATCAAAATCTGACAGACAAAAATAACAACAATAACATATATGAACAATAATAATAAATAGTAGTAATAGTAAATAATATAAAACTTTAATAAAAATATAAAATATTACGACGTACTTTTCCTAAAATAATATCAGTATTATACTACAATAAAAAATAAAGACCGACTTCTATGTAGTTTTCTGAAAATTAAATATAAATAGGCAGATACAGATATTAATATTATGCTCGTAAAGTATTGCAGTGGCGTTATGGGAGATTTAAATAAAATAGTATTAAATGTTATTTATGTAGAGTCAGTAAAACAGCCTCTATGCCGCCTGGCAGAAATGTTATAGAGAAATGAGAGCGCTTCCTCATTGATCTACAGGGAGTCTTCACAAATGGATTATGATCGTTTTTAATTCAGTGTGTCCAAAAGGAGACGATCTGCCACCATCTTTTATACAGGTCTCTGCAGGCGTCTGTCTGCGTGACTGAGAACAAGATGTACCAATTAGAAAAAAAAGGCCCCGCACGGCTTCTAATCACCTAAAGCCATGTAAGCAGGAGGCGCGCGCGCGCACACACACACACACAGATAGATACACACATATACAATCTCACACAGTCTCTCTTGAATAAAGGAGGAAAAAACGCTATAAATGATCTCCCATGAAATCAGATCATAAGCCCGCATATTTTGCAGCCATGTAAACTTACATAACAGACAGATCAGATCCTGACAAGTTAACATGCAACACCGTTACATTACGTGAAATAAATAAGTATTATCATTAGTAGTAAACCTTTTTATTAATCGCATTGTTAATATTTTATATCACTCAGCTGACAAAGTGATTTTTTTTCCTTGCAGAGGCGTCTGTCTCTTTGCATCTGATGGCGTGTTATTCGTCGACCCAGTTTTTTTTTTTTTTTTTTTCTTTTCCATTTACATCAGAGGAGACAGCATCTAATTTATTGATGTTACCCAAAAGCTCCATGAGATTTCTGATGAAACTCGAATGAATTTCAATGAGAAACAGGCTGCCATGCTGCTCGCTTTGTTCTAACTACATTGCACTTGAAAATAGTGAAAACAACTGACAACTAACCTTCTCCGAGGGACATATTGGACCAAACCAACCCAAGGATGGACATTTTTTTCGTGGTTAAACATGGCGACGCAAATGTATTTATTTATTTATTTATTTATTTTCTTCCTAAAAGAAATAATAAGCATCACTTTTAATAGACTGGCAACAATTGCAAATAAAATAAAATAAAATGAAAATGAAAAATAGTGATAATAAGGGCATTATGACTAATTTAAACAGAATCCTGCTATATTGACGTCACATCATCTCTTCAAATTAAAAGTCTTTATTACAGTAGTTATAATCTGTAGTTTGTCAAACACGTGAGAAACACAGAATGGAGAAATTTAAATGCGTAAAACTGACGCGCAATGATGATGATAATAATAATAATTTCGTTTTTTATCTATTTTATCATAAACAATAAGACATCCTGAATGTCATTATAATGTCACACAGTAGACAAACAGCTTTATTTTCACTCTCTCCAGGTCTGGGTGAAGCTTGGGGTCACGCAAGTCGAACAAGATCTTTGGACAGTATTGGACGAGAGCTGGGATCTCATTTACTACAGGTATAATTCATATTTCCACTATTCAGAAAGTGATATTAATCATCTACAGCGGAATATGTTCTTTACGAGAAATGATTTTCCAGAGGTAACTGAGGTAAAACTCTATCGGTGTCGTTTATTTACAGACGCTGGACGGATTCATCTTTGTTGTGGCTCCAGACGGGAAGATAATGTACATTTCAGAGACAGCGTCAGTCCATCTAGGACTGTCTCAGGTCCGTTTAAAAAAAAAAAAATCACATTTATCCCTTTTAGATGTATTCTTGTCTTGCAGTATGTGTTGTTATTTTGAAGCTATTTTAACACCACAAGGATTTACTGTTGACAATTTATATAAAGACAAAAAAAAACCCTCATCCGTCAGGCATCTCTTACCTGAGTTCATCTCAACAGGTAGAGTTGACCGGGAACAGTATTTATGAATATGTTCATCCTGCCGACCATGATGAGATGACAGCTGTTCTGACGCCACATCAGCCCTATCACTCACATTTCGTCCAAGGTAAAAACAACATATCCTCTATTAAGAAAAGCATGCCGTGCGCGGCTATTATTGCAATTTAATTACTACTCAATGTGTCAACACAAACATATGGCTACAATAAATGATGCGGGCGCGTGTCAATATTTCAAAAACAGTTCTACGACGTCCGCCAACGTGCGCGTTGTTACTGGATCTAAAACAGCCAAATGATATTTTCTCATGCATCGATTTTATTTTAACTTTTTCTATAACAAAAATGTGGCTTTTATTTTGTAGTAATTGCGCATCTATTATTATTAAATATACCATCTCAAATATGTATGTATATTAATATGGAGCAACAGATTCAGTATTTTTTTTCCATATTATGGGAATTTATGATTAACCTCTTTGTGTATAAAATGTGTTTTTTATTTCCTTTTCAGAATATGAAGTAGAGCGTTCTTTCTTTTTGCGGATGAAATGTGTGCTGGCAAAAAGAAACGCAGGCCTCACCAGCGGTGGATACAAGGTAGACAATTTCTGTTACGTCCCATACAAATCAAAGCGTGTTAATTAACTTTACATTAATTAACAAAATGGTTAAATTAATTGCATTAATAAATAACGCAATCTCTAAATATGCATTTACGATTTTTTATTTTTTTATTTTTACAGATTTTGCGTTTAATTTCTATCTGAGAAAAAGTAAATAAACACTGTAGCTGTTGTGTAGTGTCACTGTGTCACGAAGGCTTCAGTAATAATTCCTGCTTATATAATAATGTATTTCAATTATTATTTTGTATTTCTTATGATTATTATAAGCATTCTGCTCTTTGCTTCTGGACTGTTTATTCTGAAGAGTAGTTTACTGCAAAAAAAAAAAAAAAAATATTAATAAATAAAAGTCAAATTCTTCCTGTCTCCTGACTTTCTCCCAGGTGATCCACTGCAGTGGCTACCTGAAGATCCGTCAGTACAGTTTGGACATGTCACCTTTTGAAGGCTGCTACCAGAACGTGGGTTTGGTTGCTGTGGGACACTCTCTACCACCCAGCGCTGTGACTGAGATCAAACTTCACAGCAACATGTTTATGTTCAGAGCCAGCCTGGACATGAAACTAATATTCCTGGATTCCAGGTACACTGAGCTCTTTCTGCATTTCTACATGGATAAAATAATTTGTTTGTAATATAATGCTCTCGAAATCACAAAACATATTTATTAATAATTCCTTCTCAGGGTGGCGGAGCTGACAGGTTATGAGCCCCAGGACCTGATAGAGAAAACTCTGTACCATCATGTCCACAGCTGTGACATCTTCCACCTCCGCTGTGCTCACCACCTCTGTGAGTTACAAGCTCCCTAGCAGCTCCTCTATTATGCTTTACAACAGACCGTTTTTCTTTTTTTCTTTTTTTTTTTTGGTTAGACAGCAACCTGCTGCAACCACCACATGCAGACATCTCTATCTCTCTCTCTCTCTCTCTCTCACACACACACACACACACACACACACACACATGACATTAAATACGTTAATGTCTGTTTTCTCTCTGTTTCTTTTATCTCCCTCAGTGCTGGTAAAAGGCCAAGTGACTACTAAGTATTATCGCTTCCTGGCCAAGCACGGTGGCTGGGTCTGGGTCCAGAGTTATGCCACAATCGTCCACAACAGCCGATCCTCAAGACCTCACTGTATCGTCAGCGTCAACTACGTCTTGACGTGAGTTTCACTAAAGATTTCCATCCCAAAGCGGGAGAGAGAGCATCTTTTTAAAGACTAATCTGTATGAGAGTAAAAGTTATATATGAATATATTTATATACACTTTTATATGACATTTGTTGTAAAAATGTATTTATGACGTACATGTGAGAGGGTTGTACGTATTTATTATTTGAAACAACCACATTAACAGATGTTAAGTTGTTACATTTATTGCATTTTGTAATGAAAACCCACATAATCAACGTAACAGTGTTTGTGAGGCTACCGTGGTCTAAATGCAGCTGTATTTTTAATGGTGTTTGCTGAGGGAGCAGCATTGAACATTTAACTAGATTAAAGTAAAATCATATCATACACTCTTATGATCCATGCTCAAAGCTCACTCTATGACATGTTGGGTCTTTGTGTCTCGGAGAAATCCTTTCCTTTATCCCTCTGTAGCTTCTCTGTACAAATCCTCCAAATACTGCGGTTGCAGGGCTCAGGCAGTTGTGTGTTATGAGAGTACAAAGCACACTAAGGCCCTTAGAGACAGCAAGACAAACATCAAGGTTCAACCCCATCAAAAAACCTCTACTGTCACCATCGATCTGCAGTCTAAGGAAAGCTAAATCGATCAAACGGTGAACTGGGAATCAATAGCTATCTCATAGCTGTAGCACATGTTGGATTTTCCTCGTTACGTTTGCTTGATCCAAATGTCACTTTTTTGTGTGCGTGTGTGTGTCCTTTTGTGTGAGATGATGTGTTTGTGTGAGCTTTTGTGCGTGCGTGCATACATATGGCAGCACTCCAACTATCGATTTTTTTCAATGCAGTAAGGAGAAAACAAAGCAACTACATTAAAATGACTTTCCAAACGCATAATTAGGTCTAACAGAAGTATCCGAAAGATCTCACGCAGCAAAAGAAGAAGAAAAAAGAAAAAGAAGAAGAAAAAAAACAAAACAACTACATTAAAAACAAACAGCAATTCAATCACCTTGCCCTGACAGCATTTTATCCCAACAAGAATCCATTAATAAATCATGTTTAGAGGTTGGCTGGTGGCGTATTTCAGACATGAGGTGCTCTGACATTGACCCTGAGGTGGAATTCAGCTAACACAGCTGAGTTTGCACAAAGGCCCAACATTATTGGCTCAGACATAAGTCAGCCAGGGCACAGATAGGATGCAGAAACAGCCAAGCAACTACTATACAACTATACCTGCAAGAGCAAATAACACTCACACTGTGTACTGGCTATCCAAACACAGCCTTTCCCCTAAGGTGTTGTACATAAAGAATGGGTCATATTTAGAGTCATATTAAAGAGGCTGGCTGTGCGGGGTCAGGGATGGGCCACAAGGTTTAAAATGCCAGGCAGCTGCTATTACATACTGTTGATGTGATAAGTTAAGAATAGGCTCATGTTTGCTGAACACTTGACACAGGAGCCTTTTCACTCCCTCGACAGTGTCACTTGGATTAAGTTCAGCCACAGGACAGTGGGTTAAACTGTCAAAGATGGCGTACATGCCTCATGCACGTGCACAAGTAAAAAACATTAAATAAATGATTTTTTTTTTTTTTAATAACATGGCTACAAAAGGGAGTCAGTGTGGAGACGGTGTCTGTCTGTGTGTGTGTGTGTGTGTGCACTTGCATGTGTTTGTGTGTAAATTTACTCATGTTGCTTTCTGGCAATGGTTGCATGGCTGGAAAGAATGATTAACTTCCTTCAGGTTGTCTGTTATTTTTCTCAGAAGTGGGAGGGCTTAAGCTCTTGAAATTATCTTAAATTTTGTTTTCACTTCTCATAGCTGTCACATCATTCATATCATAAAAAGTGCATGAGTAAAACAACTCTGTGCGGCTATCTATATTCAATATTGGCCAAGACGTCTGCTGCAGACTAATTACAGATTAGGTCTCTTGTCGCACTACTGCCACTTTAAGAGAGAAAGAAGGTGCTCAAATTATATGGGGAAATTATCCTGTTGTAAAGGTTTGAATTAACTGGGAAAACTGGGAAAAGTGAACAAGTATCACCATGACCTCACTCAACAACATTTAATGTACCTGAGCATCAGTCCTTAAATAGCTGCTTGGTGACCTGAAGTATAACAAGTCTACAGGAACACTAATGCCTGCCAACATACTCACAATAGCAATGCTATCACAATATATCTTAATTCAGCAGGCTAATATTTGCTAATTAACACTAAAAACTGATGGGAATGTCTTTAGTTGTGAAATTATTTGATTATTTTGAGCTGGATTTTGGAAATGTTATCAGAATTTATCCTGATGAGGATATGAATCTTTGGGTCTAAATTCATGACAATGCTTCAAGTAGTTGTCAATAAATTTCAGCAAAAACTGTAAATGTCAATTTTGTGTTAGTACAAGAGCAAATGTCAGGGGAAATACACTACATACTCGAGACATGCAGACCATCAAAATCTGTAGAAAATTTCTTGGCAATTCATTCAGTAGTTTTGAGATATTTTAGTTTGGGCCAATTGTGGTGGAGTGACCAACATTCCTAGATGGAAGGTTTTGAAGCCTCTTGCAGGGCTGAAGAGTCACAACCTAGATTAAATATAGATTATTCTTATCTCTAACATATATTTTATTTGCGTCCAAAGGGATACTGAGTATAAGGGGATGCAGCTGTCCTTGGACCAAATGAGCCCCACCAAGCCAGCGTTCCCTTACGCCGACAGTCACGCTGAGGACAGGAAGAGCACCAAGTCACGTCTGACCCAGTCGAAGGCCAAAGCCAGAGTGTCACCCTACCCACAGGTAATAAACAGCCCGTTTTGCAGAGCTAAATCAAGACGAGAGACTCATTGCAGGCTTAATTGTTAGACGGAGTTTCAAATCACAAACTCTCAGAACTGTGATATTCTTGTTTCCATCCAGCAGTTCTCCGCTTTCAATCCAGAGCGTTCAGAGTCAGACCAAGACAGCCAATGGGGAGGAAGCCCTCTAACAGACTCGGCATCTCCACAACTGTTGGATCCCGGTGAGGCCACAGAGGCATCATGTGCCTATCGACTGTATCCAGACTCAGGTTCCCTGTGCTACAGCCTTGGC
This sequence comes from Polydactylus sextarius, assembly GCA_016801845.1. Taxonomy (NCBI): domain Eukaryota; kingdom Metazoa; phylum Chordata; class Actinopteri; family Polynemidae; genus Polydactylus; species Polydactylus sextarius. The sequence continues at coordinate 10,686,139 of CM028918.1, forward strand.
CTATCTGAAGAAGATCTCGCCCATGCCCAAGCCCTTCCTCACACCACCACCTGTGACCGTGTCAGATGCCAGAGTGGCCGCTACTTCCTAGGAACCCCCCAGTCAGGAAGAGAGGTGTGGTGGGACGCCACGCGCTCCGTGCTCTCGCTACCGAAATCCTCCGTGGAAAACAGCGAAGGCTACGAAATCACATCCTACCATGGAGCCATTCATGGTGAGGTGTTAGGGTTGAGACCACAACCATCTGTCTCTGAAAATAGCCCTGGCCTTGCTTCTTCTGGTAGCTGTTTTCCAAATGTTATTATGGGACATGCTAAGTTGTTTACGCCGTCTCTCGCCAGTGTGCCGATTGCTACCATCTGTTCAAAAATTGCCTGCAATTGAAAGCCAAGTTATTTCACATTTCAAATCCTCAAACAGTGAAACAACCCCCACTGTGCCTCTGCCAAGACTTTCACTCTAACAGACCTTGATTCTATATGCATTTAAAGCAGAACTGTACACGTTATAGACACAGACTCGTGGTTTTAGCAACTTCAAATGGATAAAGACAGATAAGATACAGATGTTCCTCAGTGCTTTTTCACACACTTTGAAAATGTAGGCAGACGGGTTTAATTACTTACCAACACAATGTAATTTATTCATCTTACTGTTTTGTAATGTGGCCATTGAACTCTCTTTACAGGACGGGGTCACTGGGATGAAGACAGTGTAGTGAGTTCACCCGATGGAGGTGGGTCTACCAGTGATTCTGGTGAGCGTTACCATGGCGACCACTTCCGGACAAGCCCTCGAGAACCGAGCAAGATGGAGACACTGATTCGTGCCACGCAGCAGATGATCAAAGAAGAAGAGAACCGCCTGCAACAACACAAGGCGCCACTGGATGTGTCGGGACTCACAAAGGCTCACAGCCCGTGCTTCAACTCCTCACTACCCCATCACTCCCAGCTCACCATGCCCAGCGTGGTGTGTAGAGGTCCAGCAGCCCCAAGCATCGACCTACCATCCGAGCGCCTCCATCACCGGGACAACATCAAAGTGCTGGGTCCACACGATAATGACGAAAACACGACCAGTCCTGCTTCTCTGTCTCGTCTCAGCAGTCCCAGCTCTGATGGGGTACCCAGGTCGGGGCTCTCTCTCACCAAAGACTACATGCAGACGGATCTGTCCCCCCACACTTCACAGCCCCAAGGGAGCCCACTTCTCTATCCAACCCATGAGAGGCAACCACTGGACAGACAAGCAGCTTATGCTTTGACTGGATACTCCCTGGAGCACCTGTATGACCCGGAGAATCTGCGGAGTTACTCTGGACTGGCCTGTGGAGGAGTCCAGTACGACGTGGCGTCGCATGTGAGGATGCAGGCTGAGCAGATGCAGGGACACAAGGCCACCTCAGTTATCATAACCAACGGGAGCTGACGATATCTGGCGAATACAGATCCTGTTCTCTAAATGAGGATGTTACAGTGAAGTGGTGCTGTATGCAAATGCAACACTGACCAGTTGCTTGATGGAAAAAGGTGAGAAAATGAAAAAAAAAAAAAATTGAAAGGTACCTGCACTGGGTTGATGCGCTATCTCTGGTTCATTCAGCACAATTTCTGTTCGTCAGGCCTGTGTATCATAACATCCTCTTTCTCTATCAACAAAGGACAACTCTCCAAGACTCTGAAGGACTAGTGTTCTAGAATTAACATTTAGTACGCCACCTGGCACAGGGCGAAGGTTTGCTCCATTACATAGGAATACAGTGTTATTTTAATGGCGGTGAGCTGAACTGCCCTCACTGCAAAGGCGACCCAAGTTTTGAGTCTGGTTAAACATCAAGCCAGTGTTTCTATTCCAAATGTCTTACGCATCATTGGCCATCTGAGTTAATCTGTCCTAGACACGATTTCCAAAGGCAGTTAGAAAACGTGTTGTTCCATTGCCCCTTCACCTGAAAACTCCATTGCACAGAGCATTATGTCTGACACATGAAGTGCAACGTGGGAAAGGCGAGCATTTCACTATTGTAAGATGTCAATGTTTCCTGCTATTTATTTGTCAGTGGGGTATTTTCTGTATGTGTCATTTCTTTCTGTCCGAGTAGAAACTTTACTGGTGGCATTAAATTAGTTCTGGTGTTTTGGAATACACCGACATTAGATTTAAAAAAAAATTAAAAAAAAAAAAAAAAAAAAAAAGAAAGAAAGAAAAAAATACAAGTGGAAAAAACAGACAAAAAAATTCCTCTGATATGTAAATGTGTAAAATACGCGAGTCAAATTTAAAATCGTTTTAACGTGTGTGTGTTACATGCGCTCAGCTAGAGCATGAAGAACGATTACAAAACCCATTAATTTGTAATCTCCCCACGGCCTCTAAATACAGGCATTGTATGTATTGACAACAGTTGTGGCTAAAGTGATATTGTTTACATATCAGAGTATAATTTTTTCTGTTTTTAACTCACTTACCCTTTACCCAACATATTAGCATATGCATAGTATGCTTTAAAATCCTTTAAATTCCGGTCCACATGCAATTGTTCTCCAAGAAATTCATGTCGTTTTTGTTTTTGTTTTGTCATGACAGCCTAAAGGGTGATAATGATTGATACCAACTTATCTAAAAAAAAAAAAAAAAAGTGTTGAATGTCTTTAGTTTCTTATTTAATTTATGATGTAAATATCATCACACAATGAACTTTTTTGGACAAGAAGTGACAAGATTATTTATTAATTGGTTAAAAAGTCTCTTAAATCTGAATACAGTTGCAAACAAATAACTTTGTCTGTGTTGATTTTTGTTCCACATCTGTTGCCTTCAAAGCTGATCTGACTGACAACAAACACACAATGCTGCTGCACAACTGCTCCTTTTATCAGACTTTATATATGTAGCACCCACTGCCATTATCATGAACCAAGAACATTTGTAAAATGCTTTCTGAGATTCATACACATATTAGTTTTTGTTTAAATGTAATGCCAAAAAAAAAAAAAAAAAAAACATACAGTAGCTGCCATTTTAGTAAAAAAATATATATATCTAACATTAATATAAAAAATAACTATACAGACAATATATGTAAAGTTGATGGCTGTGTATTTTTTGTAAGTTCGTTTCAAATGATTTAGCAAAACACACTATTAAAATAAACCATATGTACTTAGACATTAAAGGATAGATTGGTGTAATATGTTTTCATCACTGTTCACAGATCTCATTAAAAACACAAACCAAAACACCAAGGTAGAGAGGTTAATCTTTAGAAATGAGACTCAGATATATAATGTCATTTGCGTTAAGGGCCAACTCATTTGTTCAGACTGCTGGGTACAGTAGTTTTTAGCAAACATTATTTTTTAAAAAAAAGCGTATTAGTCAGTTTGTTGGGATCTATTTTCTGCTGTGGATGAAGATACATTTGGTGAGCTGAGAGTATTTATAGCAGCAGAATGATGTATTTAAACTAAAGTGACTGTGGTTGTTAATGAAGAAATATACTTATAAAATCACTGATTTGTGTTTAATACCTTATGCACCTACCCCTTCATAACAATGAAGGGGTAAGGACTAGCAAAACTAAACACACAAATATACTAAGCAAAATATAAAATACCATATAATAAAAAGGCCTATTCTCATGCTTCTTTAGCTGTACTTGTCAAAAGTGAATTAAAAGAGGGCATTATTACAATCCTCCAGTACAGATCATTACAAGAGCAAACTACTATGACTACTGAGCTGTCACATTTTAAATGCACTTGCAGCAACACGTTCCCTCTGTTGGAACAGTTGAACTTGCTCATTTAGCTGCTCTGACCTCTGCTCAGAGGCAATTTCTCTGCCATGTATTTTAATGTAGGTAAGTTATTCACATGTAGCTGGAGAACTGGCCTACCTGTCTGTATGAGCTGAGCTGAGAGGGGCCTGGACACAGTCTGGAGCTGGATGCAGAGCTCCCATCAGTCACCGCTGACATGACTACTTGATGGTCTGCCAGATATCACTGCTGCTGTCATTCCACAAGGTAGAACTACTACACAGCTCTGCTGTTGACATCACCAAGGTTTAAGATGTGGATGTGTGTGTGTATGTGTGTGTGTGTATTGCTGAGATGCTTCAATAATAAGAGGCCTATTTTTTCCCCCTTCCAAACACTGGGGCTTTTGCCTGATGTACCCTGAAGGCTTTCACGTGTAGAGTCAGCCACAAATACAGCCAAACACTGGGCCTTTTGCCCAGACTTTGCACACTTGCAGACACCTCCCCAAACACCCACTTCACCCCTCTCACTTATTTCACCCAAGATCCTCTGTGTTCCACCTTAGTCCTATAGAAAGAAACAGGCTATTGTAGAGCCTCAGAGTCAGAGCAAAGATAGAAATCGAAAGGAAAATAAACAACTTTCTCCCAAACCACAAAAAAAAAAAAAAAAAAAGGACAGAGGAGTAGATGTAGCCAAGGCAATTGGTTCATTTACTAACTAAAAGTAGCAATACCACAACATAGAAAAGATACTGTTACAAAAAAAAAAACTGTGTACCAAAGTTTACATGAGTAAAAGTATTAAAAGTATTATCAATCAGTTGGATAGATGGGTGGATACTTTATTTATCTGCAAAGGAAATGATTGAAAATATGCTTGAAGAGCAAAATTACAAGTCCTTAGGTTGAAAGGCTGGTTTTGAAAGAGTTAAATTATTATCTGCATGAAATTACTGTATGTTGAAGCCGGTAAAGTTGGAACTAAATGAAACTACTTTATACAATGTTGGGTCATAATCATATTTCTAAAAATGTATTTTTTTGCAATTCAAATCAGAAAAACAGCTTTTAAGTTCAATTAAAAAACTCTATAAACTGTAACTTGTAAAATTTAAATGTGGAAAAATACTAACAACAACCACCGTTAGACGTGGTAGGATAAAAAACACACAACACTCGTATCTGAAATGTGGCAAAGAAGTACACAGAGAATAAAGAATCGTAGAATGGAAACACTTGCAAATAATCTCAAAATTGTTAGTGTTCATATATGACAAGCAGGATTTTTCTTAAGCTTCAGGTAGACATCTTTGTAAGTTCCCGGAAGACTGCAGATTTTGGGTGGAGAGTAATTTCAATCAGGAATAAAATAAAGGATTGCATGATGTCACTGTGTGAACACATGTGTTATGTTAATCACTTCCTTACTCTCAGGAACCCCTCATAATGAACCACAGAGCTGTAAAATTAAAGCATTTGCAGTTAATTTAACTACTATGCTACTGCAAATAGAAAGCACGAGTGGATCTGCTTTGCTTGCTTTAAAAGGCAACTGCAGTTAGAAGAAGGAAAGATGCTGACTGTCACAGATGACACTATGTGAAGGTAAAATGTAGAACCACACGGGGAGAGATCCCAAGGTTTCACAACTTGCAGTGAAGGAGAAATGGATCCTAACCTCACAAACGACCACAGTATACGAGGGTGCAGGTGGCGAGTCTCGGAATAGCCCCTGAATGTCTGTTTGATTGATTTCAGGCCCAGGATTGAGGCACAATTGCATATTCATACATCAGTTAAAGTGTTCCTCCGCTAGTGCCTCCATAATTCAACCTGGCACTTAGTGAAGAGTCATCCTTATGAAGCAGCTTTAGACCAGCACAGAGGAAAATGTTTCAACATGTTTTCTGTTCGTGTGTACTTTATGACCTCTTTGAGTGGAAACTGACATCTTATAATTGTTTAATTCCTCTCCACCTCTCACATCTTTTTTTCCCCCTAACATCTCAAATATTCAGCTATGAATCTGCAACTTGTGATTTTTTTTTTGTAGTGTTAAATCAGTCATATACTGTGCGAGACATTGAAACATTCCCCCCGTGTGGCAATAAACACAGCTGCTGGGCCGAGGGCAAAAATAGCTCAAGACCTGGGAAAATCATTCAACCGGGGCACTTAGTGACACCTCGGCACCAGACCTCACTGCACCAAAGCACATTTAGATGTTCTGATCGGGTGGACCGGGATATTGAGGTCATGTGGTCGATCTGATTGGTTGAGCCAGGAGACTGAGGTCATTTTGCTAAGTAGGGAGGAAATAAGGTTCCTCTTTGTGTCAGAGCACCTGAAATTGGAATCCTGCATGTATAACATGCTGTTAATTACAGGCTTACTCTTTTCTCTTCTTAGCAATTAGCATTTAAATGTTTAAATTAAAAGGGTGTGGGTTGGTGTGTGTGTGTGTGTGTGTGTGTGTGTGTGTGTACATATTGATTTATATTTACTGACAAATCCCATAAAAAACCAAGACCAACAATGTGTAACTCATGCCTAGTTGAGCACCAAGCCCGTTCCTTCCTACACTCTGACCGTAAATCATTCAAGTAGGAATCGTAAAACAGGTCACAATAAATATTTTTCTTCTTCTTTTTTTTAATCTTTAAATAAAGTGTAAATAATTTTCTAAAACAGCTGGGGCTTCGGCAGTTTTTGGCAACTCGACTAATGTCAACTCAAACAGGGACGGTGTATTTGCTGAAGACTGTGTATTTGCAGCTGCTGATTTGGTACCGAGTATTTACAGTAGCATGACGATGTAAATGGGTTAAAAAAAAAAAAAAAAAAAATCAGTGATGCTCAATGATGTGGTTTTCATAGATTTTGGACAACACCTGAATTATATCAACAGGCTAAAAAGACAATATAAGTTTGTTTATCATGTGATTTGCTAATAAGAAAAATACAGATTATCCCCACACTGACAATTAAAGAAACATTACAATGTTTCATTACAACAACATGATGTCAGACTTTATAATTTCAGACTCATTAGTCATTGTCTGTTTTCAGGCGATGACAGTAAATTACTGTAATTGAAGCCTTTTTTTCCTCATAAAACTGCAACTAAACAGCCAATGACTGCTGACTGATGGATCTTCATGTCTACATCTAAACAAAACTTCAGTGGTCAGTTATCTTCAATGTGACAATTGACTTTAAATGTAAATTGCATAAAAGATTGGACCAAATTAATCTGCAGCATTCAGGGTTTTTTTTTTTCTCTAACTCCAAAGTCCACAATTCCTACATGAGAAAACAAAAATATATATATAAAAAAAAAAAAACAGCCACAAATCCCACAAATTAAGGAGAAAAAAAAAGTTGTTGTGATGAAACTTTTGCGTTTTAAATCAAAATCATTGCAAAAAAGCGTGATCATTTTCATAAAACCATAACAAAAGCCCCTTAATTTAAAACTCACTAATCTCACAGCAATAAGGCTATTAAAGAGACTACAAGTACAATATCCTGAGCCTCTGTCACACACACGTATACACACACACACACACACACAGCCAAGGCTCAGACAGTGTGAATCTAATGCCCTCCAATCCTGTGAATCCCTTTGTTCCTGATTTCACACTTGATTTGCCCACAGCTTGAGTCTGGCTGGTATCAGCGCTCTTCTCACCGCTTTCACTCCTGCCAAATCCACAGAGCCACACAGGATCCGTGTCGCACCCCCTCCCACCCCCACCCCCTCCTTCCTTTCTCTCCCTCTCTCTCTTTCTCCTCTCATCTGCCATTGTTCATTCTAACATTCTAACGTCTCTGAAAAAGCACTCTTTAACACATGCCAGGGAGTTGTGTTTGTTTGTTTGCATCTAGCTCCCACTTACAGTAAACACCTCATCAATCTGCCAAGATCGGATCACAGTGAATTCTGATAAAGTCCACGTGATTTATACCGCTGTGTGCAATAATTTCATTAAGGTGGCATGAAGGCACAATAAGTCCATTGGACATATATCTTCATTAAATGATTTCCTGTGGAATTACAAGGATAATCCTCCCTGGTGCATTGACAACCAAACAACATGCATGCTACAAATCGTTCATAAATCTTAAGACCGATTCAACACCTCTCCTGAGAGGCCTTTCAGCCGCTCTGTTTTCAAATCTTCTGTTTCTGGAGCGGCGCATCAGCCGAGCTCTCTTACTCCTACGATATCCTCTAGCACTCGTAGCAAGCAAGATATTGTGACAGCTGCGTGAGGGGGGCAAGAGGGAGAGCGCAGGAGACAAGACAAGGAGAAAGAAGGAGAGAGGAAAGAGCGAGGAGAGAGTCCCCAGAGAGAGGGTGCCGGTGCTCCACAGCTCCAAGTCACTGCCTGCATGCCAATGAGGAGATTCCCCTGCAGCAGCGGCAGCGGCGGCAGCAGTGCAGAGCAGCAGGAGGGGCGGCTGCTGACACTGTGCCACTATAGTCCTTGATAGTCACATTACATACTCCTCACAAAAGAGCTGAATACCAGATGGATTTTCTAGAGCAAAACACTGAGTAATGATCAAATAGCAAATCCAAGTAACTGTAAACAAGCTGGTGATAATTATCTCTGTGTAATAACAATAATCAGAATTATCTAATTACTTCAGTATGACATTCTCTTTTCTCATCAAAGAACAGACCTGTAGCACTCATGCCATTATACATATATAATCAACTAATGTTCAGTGTATTTCATGTGATAGTTTACCATCCACTTTCATCGTGGATACTTTGTTTCAGTAATTTCCTAATTTCAAAGACGTCTCTGGAGAAGTCTAAACCTCCGGCATTTGATGATGGCGAGAGATCAAGTGCAGACAAATAACATGAACAACCATATTTCAACCATATTAAGAGTGAACTTTATGGCCACATTGCACATTTTATCTGATCGTTTTGGAGGAGCTCGGCTCAACTTGTTTCTGCTTGACTGATTTTGTCAATGTGACCTGAGTAAATTTAACCAAATACCTGCAAGTTTATAGGTGATTAAACAAATTCTCATATTTGGTTTGAAGGACAGAATAGTTGGTTCATTTTTTGTTCGTAACAGTAAAAATATATCTTCCTTTGTATCTTCCTTTCACTGTAATTGATGGGGATAAAATCCAAACAATGTTCACGTGAATCTCCACTCGATTAACTAATCATCAAATCTTTGAAGATAATTTTACAGAAAAGGAGGAGGAAATGAAGATTTCACTGCAAACAAAGTCTCTTTTAATTTTCAATACTTGACAATGTTTTAAGGCAGACTTGAACATTTTTGAGCCTATTCTTTAAACTTAATTATGGCCGTACTGCAAATATTTCAGTGTAAAGTCACATCAGACATTTATCAGCGGGAATGAGAGCAACCAGATCCCACATCAATCTCGTAGCACATTTAATGATTAAGGCAAATTAAGAGTAGTGGCGTTGGTTTCACTTTTAATCGTTTTTCCTCAAACGGTACATCGCCGGTTACATGCATAATTTTGGTGCCAACAGCAGCAGTGAGTAAAAGCATTAGCTGTGTGTAACCACCTCCTCTCTTTTCCCCCTTGAGAAGAATTAATAACTAATTATGTCAGGTCACTCGTCCAGATGGTGGTATCAGATGGGCCCAGTGTCTGAACCTCACCTCCAACAAGCACCTCTGACCCCGACGGCCACATCACCCCTGGCAACATGGAGTCCAAGGCCCACGCCGCTGGGAGGATGGAATTGTGGGGATACGTGAGGGTTCGGGGTGCACATAAAGAAGCAGTGAAGGGGGTATGAGCTGGGCGTGTCTGATCAGTCTTGGATGGCTGCCTTTAAAGCTCCATGAATACAAGACTCCCTGCTGGGGCCCTGATCTCCACGGTCATGATTCTGTTATTACACGCCATGTTTCAGTGATGGGCAGATGGCTCAGCGCATCGGCACATGCATTCACACACATTCAACACACTCTGCGCCCGTCGCATCAATGGACACAACCTGATACTCCCCTTTCTTCTCTCATTAGGAGGCTATAGAAACATAAGAACATAATAGGGGGGAATTAAGTGCCCGTGTGGATGTCAAAGGAGGACGTGGCAGAAGATTGGGATGAGGGCTAACAAGCGCATGGCGCGCTCCCTCAGCTTTGTGCAGTGATTAGTGTTTTCGACAGGGCTGACGGGTAAAAGACAAGCCCTCTGGGATGGAGGAGCTTTTAAATGGACACTTAAACAGCCAGGAAACGGACAGCAGAAAAAAAACAGGCATCAAAGCCTCCTGGTTGATAAGAAAAAAATGCGGTGTGCATGTCATGTGAAAGAAGACAGGGGTTTAGCATAAAGATACAGATAACTTATACATGTCTGATGTCACGCTGAGCGTGTAATTTACAAGTGTCAGTGTTTTTGAAGAACTGGACTCCATGTGTTGGTTACAAATTTTAAAGTCAAACTGAAGATAACTGGCATTTATTTATGACACCTGATTTTTAAAAAATATTCTAAATACAACAAAAATAAGAAAAAAAAAAAGAGTCATACTGAAATTTATAACATTTCACAAGAGACAACAATTAAATAATTTCATAATAACAGCTATTTATAACTTCTGCTGAGTTTTATTTCAATCTTTCAGCTTCACATCCACTACTTTTTCTTCCACTGTTTAAAAGATTTTGCTTTTCATTATGTCTTTTAAAAACTCTTTTACAATTTGTCTCATAAAAGCCTCCTAAACTCTTGAGCAAACAGGAACTTTACCAAAGCTCCCCTCATGCAGAGTCTTCAAGACCAGATGATGTCTCTGGCCTGTATTTGAGCAGGAGACATGGGACAAAGCGGCTAAGAAGAAACCAAACAAAGGCACCTTAAAAAGGACTTACGGTGTTTAACCACATCTTATTCATTCGGCCACTTTCTTTTCTCTCCTCAGGAGAGAAAAGTGGATAAAGAATCAGGACAAAAGCAATTCTCCTTCCACAGTTTCAGTGTGTGGCTCAGTTGATTTCATGTATATCACACTGTAGATATCACCGTAGCTCCTGCTTTTAAAAACTTGGCAAATCAAAGAAATTACGAATGGCAGTAAAGAGATTACTGACTATCACTCACTCCATTATAGTAAATGACTCGACACGTGGTGAACACCGATAATTGCTTGTGAAAAGGTTCATCATTATCATTACATCATTACTTTCTGGCATTCTGGTGCTAAGTGTCTAACAAGATTAGCCTGCCAGTCACGTTTCTCCTCTCAGTCCAGCAGACAATGGACAACTTTACCAGCTGGTGTTCTTTCTACAATTGGTTCTATATGAACTCTCACTGTGTATTTGGGGATAAGAAGAAGAAATCAAATCATCACTGTCCAATGAAAACTCCTGAATTAATTGATTTAATACTCTTCAGAAAAAAAATTAAGGAAAACTGTCTTAATTTTAGGTTCAATTTCATTATTAAATCCTACTTTCACATTACCATTATTACTGTTAAGAGTTTACATAATAAATGTTCAATTTCACTGCATCAACCGTTTAAAAACTCACTCTTTGGCTGAAAAATGCAGTGTGACAAAGTTGAAAACATGTTTTTTTTATTAGTTCATACCAAGTTTTGTAAACGCATTGTTTTCACAGGACAGTGCCAAAAATTACATGTTGCCAAGGTGCCCACGGAGTGAAATATGTAAAATCAAAATAAGTAGTGTCAATGCAACTAAGAGAAAGAGAACACTGTTTAATGTCACTGTAGTTTGCTCTCTTTAGTCCTTTATGTGAATAAATAAAAACACAGCCGATCAAAAACATCACAAGCACAATCATCTGAATTGTTGTTGTTGTGAAACATCTGGTGGCAATTTTCCCCCCTCACAAATACTGAAAAGAAAAAAAAGATTTCTGTGCATGTCATATGAAGGAGAAGACCCTAAAAAGCTGCATTTATTGGCCCGGTTGTAATATGATTTGACAGTGTAACGAAAAGAAAAACCATGAAGAAAGAAAAAAACACGATTAAGAAATATGATTGCAGAAGCTGTGTACGGCCGTGTTTTTTTCTCAGCCGTCATTATTCTCACAGTTTCCACATATGCTGCTGCACTGAGCACAGCATCACAATGGAGCCCTGTCACTCCGTTACAGCAGGAATCTGATGATGGCCTCTTCTAAGCACCATCTGGTAATACTTCTCTTACCTGTTTGAAGAATCAAGAAATCAACCCATCATCTACTCCAACACATTACCCCCTGCACTGAGGGACACAAACACACAGTCATATGTACACATGTGAAATGCACCTGCACGCTTACATACAGTAGACGTGCACAATTTTATCCACGCACGCACACTTATTCAAGATTCACACTTTCTTCCTCACTGCCAGCAGGAGTGTGATGTCATTATAGCTCTCTAAGGCCTCCTATTAGCCAGTGCTCTGTAATCACTCTGGTGATATATTAGTACAATGCATTGATTACCCCATAATCCAATCACTCGCCTCTTATTGATCTTTTATAGAGCGCCCCCCAGACAATAAAGCTGTAGCCACAGACTGTGGGTCAATATGCACACAGGGAGAGAAGTCTCCTTGCAGCTAATTGGCTTATGAAATAATACAAACATTTTGCTTTCTCTACACCAGCAGAAATCAATGCAGAGCTTAGCTGGTGCATTCAAATCAATCGTCTTGAACCGCTTTTGATTTTTTTTCTCCCCGTGTCAGGACTTGAATTTTTCTTCATGGTTTAATGTTTATCACTCAATTCTGTGTCGTTTAATCGTTTTTCTCTCTTCCACTATTTGTTTCTCTTAACTTGCGTTCTCATCTGCTTCCTCTCATCCCTTCTTCTTCCTTTTTTTTTTTTTTTTTTTTTTTCTCTCATAATCTGCCTCACAACTCCATCTTTCTCCCACTTGGTCTTCGCTCCTCTTTCGTTTTTTTTTTTTTTTTTTTTACCCCTACTCCCTCTCTGTCCGGCCTTCAACTGATGTGGGGTTGCCAGATAAGTTTCTGCTTACAGGGAGACCACATCTGACACCCAGCTGTGTGGGTCATGGGCTGCAAAAGCAGCTGCTGGTCATAAATCACCCGAGCTGGAGGAGCTCTGGCACTCCTTCTGTCAGCCGTGAAACAAAGACGTAGAGGTAGCGGGGGGTCAGAGGTAGCCAACCTGGCTAACAACAGGAGACCCAGCACCACCTCTGTAAAACTGCACTAAACAGTCTTCCTTTATCAAACTGTACTGTAAGACCGGCTGAGGGATATATGCAACCGGGGTGCTATGGGATACAAATGCAAAGTCAGAAAGTATGTTGTAATATGGTATGCAAGCAATTATGGTTTAACAGGCGATGCAGAGTGTGAGCTGTGAGGTCGAGGACATACAACCCCTTGCTGAGTTTCTGTTGCCACAGAAATGCAAATAAATTCTGTCAACAGAAAGTGAAGGTCTTTGTTGTGGGGAGCTTTTACCATACACTCAAATAACAGAAAAAACAATAATCAATTAGAAAAAAAACATATAATTCTCAGTCATTAGTCATTATTTGATATATATTTCAGCTCATTTATCATTTTAAATCTGACAAGCTCATTTCACTTGCAGCTACGTGCTATGATTTATTTATTTTGCTTTTTTTATTTCAACATATGGTGCATGTCTAAGAGACATTTATCTGAGACTTGTGAAACATATAAAGCACTCTTAAGATTACACTACCAACAAGAAGGTATTCAGTCAAAAAAATATAAATATAAGCCTTTAACTGCATTAAAAATGATCAGAATTAAGAAATGGCAGAATTAGTTAATGTATCAAGTATATGTATCGGTGTATTTCAATTTGTTAAGAATCAATAAACTCTCCTTACAAGCAAAGTCGCAGCAGATTCAGGAAATACTTTGAGGAAAATGTGTCTTTAACAATTATGTTCGTGGGTGGTCTTCAACTTAATATTTAGAGCCCCATGAGCAACAAATCCTAAATCTGGGATTCCAAAATGTGGTCCGTCTTCTGCTCTTTAGCACGTGCAAATGCAACACGTATACATCTGTGTGCACGCAAGCGAATCTGTTGTCTCACGTGATTCACTCCACTACCACATTACACGAGAAAGTGTTGTAATTCAAGACGCGTCTTTCCTTTCCTTCAAAGCCACCTCACCGTATTTACACTCCAGCCCACACAAGGCTGTATACTTTTTTTTTTGTTACAGAAATTTGGACGATAAATTAGGTGTCATTTTACACGCCGGGAAATATCATGCAAGACGAAGAAAAGGATAAAAAAGAAGCAAAAATAAATAAATAAATAAATAACAAAGTATGGAGATATTTGTCTATCTGTATTTGTCTGATATTATCATCTTTTCATGCTGTCAAAAAAAAAAGACTTAAAGCAGAGAGTGTTTGTTTCCCCTTTTTTTTTTCAATGCTGATATTTTCCTCATAGGAAACAAAGTTGTGGTTTTCACCCATGCACTCTTACTTCGTTGAAATGTTCATCTCTCTGGACAGAAACATAATTGCCAGGCAGGAAAGATCAGGACGTAAGATGTCAGCGGAGGAGAAAGGGCACAGAGAAAAGAGAGCAGATTATAAAAAAGGGTCTAAGAGTAGAAAAGGGATGACAAAACAGAGAAAGGAAGGAGGGAGAGAGGAGACTTCTTTGCCCTTTGGTGTGCAGCGAGGGCCGATCGATAGCGGTGTAATGAGGCTGGTATTAGTCTGGGTGCAGAGGGACCGGAGCAGGGCAGAGGGACGATGGAGGGGGAAGGGGAGAGCCAGGATCTGATTCCCAACAGCAAACAACACCATTGCTTCAGACATCAGAACCAACACCTGAGAACACCTATTAAAGCCAGATGACCCTCTGCACGGCTAATGACGAATCCACCACCACCACCCCCCAATCCTCCACCTCCTCCAACCCCCCACCACTCGTCTTCAACCTGCTAGCTGGGTTAGTCGCTGTCTGAGTTGTTCCATCTCTGCCGAGCCGCCACTAAAGCCAAAACCGCATCGAACCAAAGAGGGCTAACAGAGAAAACCCCAATCCTAATCCTGACTAAGAAAAGGACCACACTCAACATCACCTCTCCTTTTTGATACAGATTACCCAACAATGGCTTCTGCCACTCTCTTAAATCCACTACACACTGGCAATTTGTATTATAAAGATGGAGACACAGGGATTGTCTTTGGTTGGTTGAAAGGGGGAGAAAGAGACAGAAAGGGGGGACCAGCAGGGAGAAGTAGGGGGGATAACCATCAGGTACACTCAAAGCCAATCT
The DNA here is from genome assembly GCA_016801845.1 of Polydactylus sextarius. Lineage (NCBI taxonomy): Eukaryota > Metazoa > Chordata > Actinopteri > Polynemidae > Polydactylus > Polydactylus sextarius. The sequence goes on from CM028918.1 coordinate 10,701,211, forward strand.
GTTGCCTCGTCAATAGGCTCATTCTGCTGGAGTGCCATGTGCGGGGTGCCTGGCTTTACTGGCCCCCCAACCTTAGGCAGTCAGACCAGATATCCAGGGTGATCACAAGCAAGAGGGACATAGGGACACGGAGAGAGAGAGAGCGCCACGCCTGGGTCCACTCAATGGAGGGATCAAAGCAGGGGTAAAAGGATGGGCCCCCTTTCTTTGTGCTCTCGTGTCTCCTAAAACAAACGCATCCTCCTGTCTGCTGGAAGTTGCATGAAGGAGGTCCGGCCTGCAGGAACAGATGGTGCTGAGAACTGCAACCGAGAGACACCTGCACTGTTGCAAAAAACATAAAATAAAATAAGGAAGCATTTGTTTGCATTTGAGTTTACTTTTTGCACAACATACAATGATATAGTATCGTGAAATACGAAGTGCTGATCATGTTTAATTGCACGTCTTTTAATCTGGTTTGGAGTACAAGCGTTCAATGTCCGTCATGTCAAAATAAATGCGCTCAAACACATTTAAATCATAAATCTGATTATGGTCTTTTTTTTCTTTCTGTCAACAGATCCCATTGAAAGACTGAAAAATAGTCCCCCTCTCAAATGCTCCCTGCTTGGGTAACATTTGTTAAAAACAAACACAGGCTCTGTGGTTTTTGAGTCAGCTCCTAACACTACCCTGCTGTTCCCATAAATACTCAAAAGCATACGAAATGTGTATTAATCCTCTATTAATCCAACCCAACAAAGACACTGTTTCTTACTATATAAGTAATATGCGCAGTGTCCAGCTGTTTAAGGAATTTACTTCGTTGGAAAAAAAAAAATAATAAAGGAAAAAGTGGACTAGAGAAGTCAGAAATTATTGAAAGAGCTTAACACATTTTTGGGTTTTCTTTTGACAATAAGAGAAATTGAGAAATAAAGCTGTTGTAATCTTGATAGGTTTAAAAATGAATCCATTCAGCTAAATTGTATTGGGGCTCAGCCAGAAATCTCAAGACAGATTTCTCAAACCCTGGCTGAGTAAAACTCAAGAGAGCTGACCCCTTAACATGTTGCTTTGGCACTCTAACTCCACTTTCTCTCCTAATCCTCTAAATCACCTGACAAAAGAAGCTCTGCCGAGCTTCCATGTTTTAGCTTCAACACTCATTCTTAAGCAGAAAGTGTTTAAATCGACTGCCTGCTAATGACATATTTTTGTTTAGAGGAAAACAATCAAAACTGTTCATTTTGTATTATTAATGTTATTTCCTTGTGCCGTCAAGAGTCACAGTCCCATTCCCTGCCAGTGAGTAGAGAGATTTTTCATGAGCCCATCAGAAGCACGGCTTCCAGTAGATATAACCCATGCTATGGTAATCACATGCTAATCACAGTTAACACCAGCGCAGGGTCCTATACTCTAGATTAATGCATCCGTCGCAAATTCACGTTTCCATTAGCATAAATCAGGTTCACCCTGCCTTTGTAATTAGTGTTTTCATGTGAATGATAATAAGATATGGTGATTAGGTCATGGTACTAGAATGGAAATGACTTGTCAGCTAAGTCGGCCTCAAACAGTTCCGCACATGTTGCACTATCAATATGTGCTTCCTCGAGAAACAATTAATGATGTTGAAAGATAATGGAAGTTTGATAGCGGGATATGGAAAAGCAAAAGTAGACTATTAATAAAATTTATGCAAGACACTTGATGTGTTAGCGGGGTTCTTATTGTAGAATTACGCCTCAGTCAAAGACACGCATGTTAAAGTCTAATGATTTTCATCCATCACATTTATTATGTTGACTGTGTAAATGTATGTTATATCCCTTTAACGCTGTCTCGTCTGTTTTCTATATAACATCAATTAAAGAAAAAAAAAAACACACAAAAAATAAAATTGTAAAGAGATGTGTCCTTGGTTCGTGTTTTTGACTATTTATTTAATACGTACATATAGTACTTTGGGTGAATATGAAGTTAAATATTTTATCTGACCCAGTTTTACACCAGCTGTCAGCGCCATCACACAACGTAACAAGCAACGCTTCACGGTTCATGACATGCGGCCTGGTCGTCCATGCCTGGTGTCTATGTGGCAGTGAAAGTCGGGAGGGAAAAGTGCCAGCGAACAAATTCCTTGTTGTGGAAGGTGATAAAATATGTGTCATGATCCTGATGGGTAGAGGGGGATGGGAGAAAAAAATCCCATGAATTTCAAAGTCTGTTTAAAAAACTTGCACAAAGTGGCTAACCTAGCGTAGCTTAGCAAGGGGAAGGGTGCGCTCGGAGCCCCTCCACCCCCTGAAAGAGAAGCTAAAACTATGTGACTTACAAATACCACATTATTAATATTATTATTACAAAAAAATAATTTTACAACTAATTAGACAAAAAAAAAGACAAAAAAATACTTAAATAGAAAAGAAAGGGTTATAATGAATATAAATAAAATCTAATAAAGAATGCAAAACTATATAAAAAAAGACTTTGCTGCCCAGACACTGCAGACGAAAACAAGCCTTTTACTAAATATGACAACAATATCAGGGCATTCAATAATTAATTAACTAATGAGTCATTAATTAATGCACACCATTGCTGATAAATAAATGAATAAACTGAAGAAAGTAAAGTTTAATGGAGCGACAGCTGCACGCTTCATCGTGTTTGAAAAAACAAAACTGGATACGTGACCTTATTTTTTTTTTTTAGACTGACTTTAACTAAAAACACAGATTATATCCAGTATCAAGTATCAAATAATCAAGTTTATCCAATTTTCCAGGGTGCAGAGCCACATTTTTGGGAATGACATGTGGAACTCCATTTTTCTCTTCAATTAAGTGCATGAAAACTCCGAGAGGAGCTGCTTAGCTTGTAGTCTGTGCCAGCAACCACACTCGGCCTTTCACCTCTGTTCAGCTACAATAAAAATCTTTTAGCCGTGTCTGGCGTTTACATTGCACCTTTCATAAGAGGCGGTGTGGAAAACAAGAGAGCATGTATGAGCATACGAGTGTGCTTCATAAGGCGTAAGCACTTGAACACGAAGTCACAACAGTGTGCACGAATATAAATATAAGAGGGGAAAAAAAAGAGGGCTGGAGACAGAAGGAATGAATGTGTAAATGCAGGTGTGAGACACACCTGCATACTTTGATGAAATACAACAAACATAAGAAGCAGTAGTGAATGACCGTAGGTGAGGTTCACTCAGTGGGTCTCGTCTCCCCTGGGACCTCCCCCCTACCACCACCGACACCCCTGACATGGAGCATTCCTCCCTGGCTGGTGACCCCGCATGACGGACGGCATCCTCCATGCCTATAAACGACTGATGAGACCCGGTGTAGCCCCATGAGACCGGAAGACCCGAGGTTGTGATCAGGAATGTGAAAAAAATAAATGAATTAAAATTATCTGTTGAAGTTTACAACTGATTATAACGGCAAAAGATTGAGATATCGCATCCTTAAATTTATTCTTCAATCGTCCGTCAGAGTTGTTGAATGTGTTTGTGTTTATATAACAAGAGTTACTTCTCATTCAACATGACACCCCTATTGCCATGGTATTTTATGAAGCCTGACCTGTGAATCTGTACACCCCCCGACTCCCCACCTCCAAAAACAGTCTTCTTCATGGGTATCATAACCTCTCTTTGAACTGTTTGGTAGCTATCACAGCTCTCACAAAGCTACAAAGGTGAAAACTGATATTCATGACGAAAAACTTTTGGTTTTCCCTCTCTTTTTTTCCCCTGATAGGGGTTAAGGTTAGGATAAAGGTAAAGGTGGGGTTAATTTTAAGCCTTTAGTTTTGGAGATGTTTCCTTTTTTTGGGACATAAAGTTATAAGAAAGCCACGGTGTTAACACTAATCTCCTATAAATATGTGGATCTACCATAGAAAAACTGGGGCTGTATATATGTATATGCTTTCTTACCTCCAGTCACATCTGTGTGAGGACTCTGCATCACACTGTAGCACTTGTCAAGGCGGAGGAATAGCTGAATGAGAGATTCTCAAACAGCAGCAGTAATTTGCAGAGTGTGTTTCTAAGTTATTCCAGCTCCCCGCAGCTCAGCAGAGGCTGACCCCTCTCCCCTTCTGTCTGCTAAGAGGTCTACGGGGAGGAATCAGCCCAAATTACCTTTATTGATCCAGAGAGACAGGTGAATACCAAGCAGGTCTCTCTTCCCTTCACTCTTCTTATCTCTCATCCACCATTTTCATCACTCCACATCCCTCCTCCTTCTTCTCCTTCACTGCCTGGAAGAACATTAAAAAAAAAAAAGAGGAGCTTTTATGTGAGAAGAACCGTTCTAACCACAACCACACGTTACTGTATCAGACTGCAATGATTTACTATTTGCATTCAGGCTGCTGTGATTAAACCTGCCTTCTCAATGCTCAACTTTTCACCAGCGACTGAGGGAACAGGAATGGCGAGCGACTGTTTTTCTGCCTCCAATCCGCCGTTGTCCTTTCACCCAGCATACAAATCACTGTGGCTGTGGAAAAGATACTCCATTAGGTCTAACTCTGAGTTAAATCAATGCGTGACTTATCAAATGAAATAGGGGATTATGAGGTAATCACCTGGCAAACGTTGCTGAAATTGTAATTATCTCCACTGCACACATCTCAGAGAGAGGAGACCAAACTAACTATTTAAGTGGAGGGCGAGATAACAAGGAGCAGAAAAGCACAACAGCTATATCTCTTAGACGACAGCACGAGCCAGAATGTTTATGTGTTGAGAGGAGCCGTGGAAACTCTGACAGAGAAATACACATGAAGGGGGTTCACTCCATTGACAGATTTATGCTTCTTGTCCTATGTCTCATTACTGACCTAATCAAACCTATTTGTCGTTTGTGCATCACATTGTTGGGTGAAATTCTTGACTGACAGGTGATGAACATGTACAGCGCTGTGAAGCGATCAGCATTTTAAAGAATTTCTTCTGGGTCTAGTACCTACACTACACAAAATTATCACATACATCATACACTAAAAATTAGAAACAACTAAAATAAATTTTTAAAATAATAAATCAATATTGCCATGTAAATATGTAAGTTAAATGAAATTTAATTGTAAATTAATTGTAAAATATTGATAAACCAATATTTAAAAAAAAAAAATTCATTCTATTTTGTATTGTACAAGTTATTTATGTTATATATGTACAGTTTTCAAATTGCAATTGAGTTTAAATCCGTTATCATCTTTTTTTAGCTAAAAAAAAAAGTTGCAGGACGATAAATGAAATGGGTAGAAACACAAATTTGATCTAAGCAACATGGTAATTGTGTAATTTCTGTTCAATATTTTTACATCAACTGAAGCAATTTATCTTATTTAAAAAAAGAAAATGTAGATTGTATTTTTAATTACTACAGTGCAATGGAATATTTTCTTTTTATTGGAATTATATATATATATATATTAAAATATAACATCCAGAGCCTTTTGAAAACCTCTGGTCTTGTATAAATGAAGTCTGGATTTCCTTCATTTTATAATTGAAAACTACTGATTACTGCACAAGTGCAACACAGCCCCCAGGTGGAGAATTTGTAAAGTTGCACCCCAGGAAACAAATCCAGTTAAACATTCACTTTAAGCTATTTTGCCCCATCTGTTGGTCAGACGTACTTCAAATCAAAGAGAAACACCACATCAAGTCAAGTCCCATTCTTCATTTTTTCCCCCAATGTAAAGCAAAGACAAACTAAAGTTGTGTCGGTTGAACCATGAACAAACATCAACAGGCGTTTAATGAGGATTAATGAGGCAGCACCAATGCACTACACATTCAAACAGACTGTTAATGATTTAAGCACCACACACTACATTTAACATCTCATGTCACAGTCTCTTTGATGAGCAGCCATTTCCATTTTTCCCCAATATCATCCATAGTGAATATCATCAGTTACAAGTGAGGGGGGGAAAAGCAGTACTTACTGTCACAGTATCTTCAGTCAGTTAACTTTTGGGACTCATATTTTCACATTTAGTGAAGGAAGATGCACACTGACATCACATACTATAAACTCCAAACACAGACAGGGTATGTGTGGATGCTAGATTTAAATTTCTCTCCAAAAAGAAGCACTTCCTGTTCACAGGCCCCTTTTGAAGACAAACTTTTTCACAAGCAAAGATACAGCGCCCCCCTATGGCTCATAAGTTGAACTACTATTAGGAGAAAAAAAGAAAAGACAATCATGGTCATAAATAAATGATCCACAACTAAACCATTATGACAAGACAAGTAGCTCTGTGTGCCAGTGACAAGCCGAGGTGTGAGTGTGGGAAGCCGGTCGACTTGAGGCTCAGTCTCAGCTCGGGTGAGTCACACTTTGTCACCTCTTCTGGTGTCTGTGATCACACCACAAGCTCAGTCAAAGTTCACAGGACCTGGGGCAATGTCAGTAGTCACACTTTACAAATGAGCTTTCATTAAGAAAAAGAAAACGAATCCCAAAAAATAATATCTTCAGTGACAAAATGATTGGATAATAATGAATGCTCAATTTTTAGAATCACCAAAATCTGTGCTTTTAAGACGTGTAGGATATGTACAAATGTAGATTTTAAATAACCACCAGAGTAAATCAGGGGAAACTTCTCTTTATGCTATATTTAAAAACTGACTGCAGGTTATCATTACTGGCTGGAATAATAATTTGTTTAGGTGCAGAAAGGGTGCACGACATTTGTGACACATGTGACCCCAGAGGTCAAAGTGTGGACTGAATGCTGTCCACTCCTGTAGGTGTGTATTCTTCACACCCAAATTCACACTAGCTCCTGGGAAAGGGCAACACGTGTCCAAAAAGTTGAAAACCGTGCAGAGTTCATTGAAGTTCACGGGAATAGTAGTAGTAGTATGTGGTGGCCAGACTCACAAATAATTGTATTTTTCATAAGAGTCATTTAAAATCATTTTAATTTATAACATGTCCTGTATGTATTTTCTCAATGATTCTTTATATTTACTCATGTATTGATGTCTGTCTAGTAAAGTGATCTGATTGTATTTTGTCTTCAGGGTTAAGGTTTCAACCAACCGTCTTCACTCACACACCAGCAGGAGTAACTTCTACCAATAACATCTAATTTGAAATGCATAGCCATTTTATGGCTGATATACGTGAACCCGGTAAGAAGAGCTGGGTTTATACTTTACTCAACCTAAACTTTGTGCAGTAAAGGTTGTAAGTTCATCAGACTGGGCATCAGGCCCTGGTTTTATATTTAACTTTGGAGGTGAGTAAATTTCACACCCAAGTAAGTGACACTCCACCAGTTCTGACACCCAACCCTGGGAAAGTCCAGGCCAGGGTTAAAGAGGTTATCAGAGCCTCATCACAACTCCAGATAACAGGTCTGCATATAGGCATTAAATGTCATGTGATGCTCAGAACAACATTAAAGAGGGACTGTAAAGAAACGTTAACACAAGTTGCTCCAGGAAGCATTTTAACAGCCTTGATTTTGTTGCTTTTCACTTCAGAAGTCTTGATTCTGACTAAATGTGTTGCTTTATTCCACTGAGGCTTTTCTCATTTAAGTGTATGAGATAAAATCTGAATGAGAGTCAGTTTGTTATTTTATTTCATTTCAATCTGTCAAGTGGAGGTCACCATTTCAGTAGCAGTGCACTGCCCCTGCTGCAGACAGAGGTCACCGTGTCTCCCATCACCGCAGAGTGTAAACTTTGCACCCTGCAAAACACCTAAAGATTTTCCCAAAGAGTTCCCATGGAAGGGCTCCAAGGGTTGGCACCGTTTAGGGTGAGTTGAAGAGTTCAAGTCATTAAGTCAGAAATGCAAAACACACATATATTTGAACTATGCAGCGTTTTATACTGCAGGGGGGAAAAAAAAGCCTGCACAGCACTTCTATCATGATTGTGCAATAAAATATATATATAGCATCATATTATTCTTTTCTTCTCTTGATTCAGTGCAGGCATCATGCTCATATGAAATATGCAGAGTCAATTCCAATAGCAATACATCTACCATCGTAAACCTGCAGCTACTTTATAACTGTAAACTAGTAAAACTATTTTACCTGTGTGTCCATAACTCCATATCTATATAACAAACTCATCTCACTGTGCAGGAATAGCCTACTGTTAACAAAGCTGAATGAACTAAGGGCCCTAAATTCACAAGGACTCCAGACTCAGGTTCATAGTGTGTTATTGTGCAAATATCATATTAAACATTTGTACATTTTTTGTATTTTCTGGTCTGTAGTGCATTTTTACAACTTATTTTTTGCCTGAAGAGGCCACAATAGATTCATCCATAGAATAAAATTTTAAGTCAAAATCATGTAAAATATATTTTTTTAGACTAGATTTCACATCGTTTTCCAAGTGACTATCTTCAGTACAGATCTTTATGTGCTCTACAGGCGCGGTTGGCACCTTCCACGCAGTTTCCGCACTTCAGGCGACGCTGCGCAGGAAATGGTGAGTTTACCACCTTGCCACTTATCTATGGGAAAAAAGCTGTTCTGTCACAAACAGACGGATGTGTCAGCTGTGCAAAGTTTGGAAACCTGACTCATAAATAAACTGAACCCAGAAAACCCAACAGAATGTTCTTCTCGTGGTGTTTATGGTGTGTTTACTCCAAGTAAAACTGTATTTTGTGTCTGTGCCACAGATGCGAGATAAAACCCAAAACTAAGACGCTTGACGTCTTTGTTCACAGATTAAACCAAACTCTTCATCTTCTCCTGGAAACTTCATTTTCCTCTGTTTCCTGAACTCTGAAAGTAGTTTAGGACTGCATTTCATATTATTTACTTTATTCTAATTACATGATAAACCACAAACACGCATCACATCCGTTTCATGTATTTTATTGCAGTTTTGAACAAAATACAAAAGAGGTAGAAGTGTTAAAAGAATAACTTAAGCATTTACATTCCTGTTTGGTATAGAAATGAAATGGGCCTATTTACATATATTTACAGGAATAAATTAGGAGAAAATATATTATCACATTAGGCAAAGAAAAAAATCTGTCTTCAAGGGTTGACGCTTAGTTTTGCTCCTTTTCCACCTCCTCCTCTTCATCATCGCTGTCTTCATCGCTGCTGGAGTCCTCATAGGGACAGATTGTAGCTTGGACCGGATAATTATGCAGGAGCATTTCTGCGTCTTGGTACAAATAATCGAAACATCTCGACTTCGGCCAGAACAACCTTTAGAAAAAGAACAAAAAAAAAAAATAATACACATTAAAAAGATGTGATGCATTAGAAGTGGCAGTAAAGTAATTTGTAAAACTACTTACTTGACTGGATGAACGACCCGAGGAGTTTTGGGGTACTTTGCATCAGAAAGCTCTCCGTTCACAGAACGAGACTGAAAGTTAAAACAAAGCGACAAAACCCGTTAGTTTTAATCTTTTCAACGTATGTTTGAATTGAGAAAACAAACAAACTCCAAAAAGTGGAGTTAACTAAACTAAACTCACCAAGTGTGCGTCAGTGTTTTGCTCCTGTCCAGTCCAGGGTCTCCACAGATCAGACTGCTGATTAACATTGTTTCCAGTGAAAGAAGAAGTTAATCCACTGTTGGCTGCGAAAGTCTCCATGGTTCCTTGGTAGTGGTCAGTCCTGCGTTAGGTCCTCAGAGGATGTGGGACTGAAGGCAGGAACCTCCTATTTATCAGGACGCTGGCAGAGCGGGTGCCAAATTGCGCTTTGACGCGTTCCCAAGTGTTTCCATGCGCCACGATGGTGAGGTGCGAAGTCACACTTCAGCAAACTCCCAACATTTGGTCACTTTCTTTCTTAGCATAGAGTTTAGAATTAAAGAAAAACATTTTATCCTAAGAGATTACCCTGTTTGAGATATTTATCCAAGATAACTGCAGTTCTTTATCTTTTAAAATGCTCATTACGCTTAGTCTGCCCTCATACCGCATCCACTGCAACTCCTGTAAAGCATTTGAGCGCAAGTTTAAGTATCACTTTAGTCAAAAGGACCTACAAGGTAACATTTCAGTTAGGTATAAAAGGCGTGTGTCCATTAAAAGCTGAGTTTTGTTTCTAAATTTATGAAGTTGGTTGAACTCTTCAACCTCTTCACCTCTCAGTATCTCTCTGTGTTGCCATTTGGGTGTGAGGTGTGAAGAAACACGTGCCCTACTGTCATTGCCTGCCGAGTGCTTGATGGAAGGAGGCTCGTGCGCCTTGTGGAGGGGGGTCGACACGCGCCAGTCCTATAAGCATACAGCAGCAGGGGGGTTGGCTAATAGTTACACCTCAGCAGATGTAAAGCCATAAGGGAAAACCTAACAATGCTGTATTATGCAGCTTAATATGGAGCTCCGTGTCTTTAAATGTCGTCTTTAATCTACCGATTTTATTAGTCCCTTTCATTCAGTGTAACAAGTGCTGTATTTTCATTCAGTGCACCAGGAGGGGGCAGTGTAAGGCTACAGGGGGATGAAAATGATGAAATGAGACAGGGAGCAGTGGAATAACAGTCGCAAATGCTATTTAAAGTGGCTGTCTGAAAGCATACTGCTCCCTTTACTGTATTCAAGGCGAATGGGGAACATTTGCATGTATCACTTATTAAAACGTGGTGGACTTAGTGGTGGATATAGTGTGTGTGTGTGTGTGTGTGTGTGTGTGTGTGTGTGTGTGTGTGTGTGTGTGTGTGTGTGTGTGTGTGTGTGTGTGTGTCTGAATTACTTTGCCACACTGGCCCCAGCCACATCACATCACTACTCTCCAGGGAACAAGCAGTCAGAGCAGTTGGTGCTAATAAGTGGTTGTGCAATCTTTGTGTATTTCAGTCTCTCTCTCACTATCCTTTTCAGCTGAGGAGCTAATTGCACTGACCATGCTCTGCTTCTGGCTTCTTTTATTCTCTGCTTTGTGTCCACCCTTTTCCTGTAGTTTGAATTATAATGGCAAACTATATATGTGTGTATGTGTGTGTGTGTGTGTGTGTGTGTGTGTGTATGCATAAAACCTTTGGAAGTCGCCTTTGGATAAAGTAAAATTGAAATTCCCTGCCAACACTACAGAAAAACACACATCTTTATCAACACAGGCACACACACGCACACATTAAGACACACATATTACATAAATTAAGGTCACCCATTATGCAAAGCACTTGTGATCCAGTAAAAGGGCTATTATCCCTTACTGTAACTCCATTAAGCATTAATAAGTAACAAATAGAAAAATACAAGCTGCAGACAGGTTTATAAGATTTGGGTTAAAGAGCAGAAAAACTGAAATTCACCAAAAGAGAAATTTCAGACATCCAGTATTTTCTTATTACTACTAAAATTACAGCAACGTTTGACCCTTTCCTCAGAGAAACAGCCCTTATTTTCTCTGTCATCGTCACATTTGTCTGCATTTCCTTTCCTCTGGTTTATTATTCGTATCATTCACTCTTTTTGCCCAAGTTATTTAATTTTCTCTCTCACAAAGCCTTAATTCATCTCACCAAAAAAATAATTTAAAAACATTCCTCTCTATGGCAACAGTCAACCTCACAGAACATCATTTTCTGTTAATCCCATTAGTAATGCCTTATCTTTTGCTTACCAGGACATCACTGTAGATTTAAATTACTTGATAAATGTATGTGCACTCATATTTCAACCTTCATCCGATGTTTTCACCATGCAAGTAATAATGTTTCTGCATCCTCGGAATTCATATTTCATTTAAATAATAATTTGAAGCACTCAAACCAATACTGTGAATGGACAACGTGCCTTCATGCCTGTGCCTGTGGCAGCAATCGTCAGAGTTTGCTCATGCTGACATTTTTTTCCTTCTGAATTCAGGAGCCAGCTCACTGGTACATGCTGGTTTGCTTAGTTGATTAAAAACTACCCAAAAAAGACACGAGCAGATGTCTTTTTAGAAGCTAGATCCCTGAATGAAAAGCTGCTCTCGCTGATTAATGAACACAGAACACAGAGTGAAAATGTTTTCAAATCTCATATATATTGTTACTATTCTATTCCATGGGGTTTTCATGCACTCATTTCAACCTGCAGCTACAAAAAAGCTCTTTAGTCCTCTTTACATTCACAGTCCAATAGCTTCTTCCAAACGTATAGCAGTCACACACTTAATCTGTGTTCCAAATGGTGAAATCATATGTTCATGAGAATCTGTTTTGTCTTTATTTGCCAAAACTTGGAAGATTTAATGGAAATAGAAATAGTTGGAGTTATCAAACAAATATAAAAATGAAGGTTTTTTCAGCTCTTTAAAAAAAAAAAAAACTATTGTCCAGACTGATGCTCACTGGGACTACACATGCAGTGTTGGAAATATTGGCTCTGTTGGAAGGGTATCATAAACACAGCAAACATTGTTGCTTTTATTGCTTTGTCATCCTTTGTGTTCATATTATAATGTGATATATAATGTGAGAACTATATATATGTAATGTGACTTCTATTTTGTGCCAGGCATTGTCATTGTCAGCTTGTCTGACTCCAGTTTAAACTGTTCACAAAGGCATAACATTGATGAATACCATTGATGAATACGGTATCTTAACGAAGGACACCGTATATTCTAAGAGTCCTTGTGTTCTAATCATAGAAGAAGGCTACTCGTTAAATGAATTCAGTGGTTTCGACCCTTGGCCTCCCTACTGTTATGAGTAATGTGCCGCCTCAAGGTGACCCCAGCAAGGAAAACAGTCCACCATGCAGCAAGGTGAAAGTAGAGGAGAGTCATGATTCATTTGCTAAAGATGACACACCTCCACTTGAGGAGTATCCTTCCTACATCCTGTTTATGTGCAGATATTACTTTATTTATTTGCTTATTCATTCAATTATATATGTATTTTGTATGGGGGTAAAAAGTTTGAAAGTGCATCACCATCTAATCAATGATGAGCTCTTTGTGTTGAAACTAAGAAGCTGCTTCTCATCTCTAATTCCATTTCATGTGATTCACACTGTGAGTTGAATTTGCCAAACATCATATAATCCCCTCTCAATGACTCTCACCAGAGGTAATCACATATGGATTAGACATAAGAATTCATTTTATACACCTCAGCTTCCATTCAAATATACTGTATATCTATATTGCAGATACGCAACATATAATTTAAACCCCTATCTGCTTCCAAAGGTAGGTTGAATGATGCCACTGTCCTGTTACTATTTACATTCTGAAGAAGACAATTTTTCATTGGAATACCATAAAAGGGCATTCAGTGACCACCAAGGTTCAGAGCCTAGAGGAACTTAAATAACAACTGAGCTTCCTCTGTCTAATCAACACTAATAAGTATTCAAATCCTTCAGCATCCAGGAGCTGAAATGGAGCCTGCAGTGCTTGGCTCCCTGTACGCTACAGGATTCAGTTCAAAATCCTCACAATTACCTATAGAACACTGCATGCTCAGGCCCCTGCCTATCTAGCTGACTTAATTCACACCCACACACACTCTCTCTCTTAGGTAAGTAGGCACGCTCTCTTGGCAATTATAACCTCCTTTAGGTCCCATGTACCCGCCTAAAGACCTGTGGCGATCGTGCTTTTGAGAGAATTGCCCCTAAACTGTGGAATGCGCTACCCATCGACCTCAGGTTTGCCGTCTCTGTAGACTGTTTTAAAAGGCAGCTAAAGACACACCTTTTTAAACCAGCTATTGGCTAACCTTGTAGTATATATATCTATATCCATATCTATATCCGTATCTATTTTTATATCCATTCTTTTATATGCTGCTTTTATGCCTTACTGTGATACTGTGTTTTTAGTCTTCTAACAATACTGCAGTTGTATGCACTTTGTGACTTCTTTGTCTGTGAAGAGCACTATACAAATAAATTTTACTTACTTATATGATGTATGGTCATTTCAAGTGAAAGTTTTTAGCTGATGTTACGTTACAACTCCATGAGTAAACATGACTGTACGTGTTTTTATGAATTTTCTCTGAACTTTGAGTTATGTTCTGAGAATAACTAGGCAGAAGGTCAGACTGATCCAGATCCTGGTTTAATTGAAGTCCTGAGCGTTGCCTTGGAAACCATCTGTTGTTGTAGAAAAGAAAAAAAAAGTAAATAAAAAATGCTGTTAGTAGAAGTACACTGGACTCCAAGAAAAATATAAGACAAAATAGAGTTACCAGGTAGAGTAAATACAACTGTTAACAGTAAAACATGAAGGAGACTGTGTCATGTATCTGTAGCTATACTCAGGGGCGTAGCACCAAATTCTGGGCCCTGTGCACTCTTAATGTCAGTGGGCCCCTATCCATGCCAGGGCTCTATTTTCATGGGCCCTGTCCCTATTCAGGTCCTGGGTGGTCAGGTCCCCTTTTCCCCCCACAACGACTCCAATGGCTATACTTAAATAAACTTGGATAAACATGGCTCCACAATATTCTTGTACTTGTATCAAGTACTTTACTTGTTTTTTCTTCATTTATGAATTTATAATTGAATTTAAAATCATCTTAATAACAATAATATACAGCACCCCCCCACATTTCATTAAACCATTAATAGTTCATTGATATACACTGCCCGTGTTGCACTATTTCCTCTTTCTTTTTCCTTCATTTTCATTTCAGTCACTGACCCATTACCACAGAGATCAAACACTGAAATCCCGAAGCAAAGAGTCACAGTGACATTTTCTTGTCTTTCACCTCCTCCGCACAGACATTAACGTCTGCGACTGTTCAATATGCAGCATAGTTTTTGGGTTTAATAGACTTGGAAGGACCATCCATCAGGAGTTGATGTGCTGAAACATAGCACTTGTTATAGTCAGAGTAGAGAGCAAAGGTGAAAGAGAAGGTCTTGGAAGTTGGTGTTGCAGAATGACAGGCAAAAAAGATCTGATGTCTGTTAAGTGAGAGGTATGAGCTGCAGTATGTGAAAGAGCATTAGGAAGGTTTCAGTATCCCAGGGTCGGAGAAGTCAAGCTTGTGGGGATAGAAAACCTTCATGCACAGAGGCTTAAAGAAAGGAGTTATGATTCAACAACTGTGTGAGTTGAGGTGTTTTTGTCTTTGGAAAAGAGAGAAGGAGAAATATATATATATATAAAACTGAGTGGATTAGGAGAAAAATTAAGACAGTTCAAATGCCCAGCTTGAGCTCAAGTACTTAAGGAGAAGAAATCCCTCCAGGTGTGAAAATAATAAATTTATCAACATTCAAATTATTCTTTGCACGTAGCAATAATGCTGATGCAGAAGCTATGAATAATTCATATTGTGTCTTTTAGAGTCTTGAGGGTCTCTATCTTCAGTTCATAAATGGAACAATTCAGTGCAGTCGGAGCAGTGGGTGGTAGTAGCTTTAAAGCTCAAGCAGATTTGTGACTAGAATAATGCAAGGCAAAATGGGCAAATGAAGAAAGTAAAAGTAAACAAGAAGCAACAGTGGAAAACTGAACTGATCCACTGAAGTACTGCCCTTATACAGTAAACTGATGAATGAGTGTGAAGCAAAGTGTGAATAAAGTGTGAAATAGCACGTATACTATACTCATGCTTGTTGCATTAGTGGTTAGTCATTAGTGCTTTTAACAGGCTGATGTAATGTGTAACAGTGCTGAATCTCAATTAGTGCAAGCCTCCTACCTACAGGCCCTGCAGTGATGAGTTGCGCACCCAACAGCCAGGGCTATTTACATAAATTGGTGGAGAGCAGGCTCTTTAGAGGAGATAGAAATCTCACCTCGTTCAGTTTGGACTCGAGAAAAGTCAGTGACATTTCCACTCAAACAAAGATCCACACAATGCCGTACCAGGAACAAAGACACTATTGCCATGCCAAAGAGGTAGGCTGATGTATCTTGACCTATGCCTAATAATCCATATGTGTTGGCTTACTTTGATAGCATAAAAGAAGACATAAACACTCAATCAACACGCCTTATTGTAGATCCTGTACTGGTCCAGATTTAATAATGAGACTCTCTCTACAGAGATTAACCCTATGGAAACAACCCTGTACAGTATTGATTGATATGATGATGAGATGAGGAATTGGCTATACATCTCGGAGTGCATTCTCCCCCCTAACGCTCTTCTTTCTTCTCTATCTACTATCCATTCTGACCTCATCTTGCATGCTGACTATCATTCTGACCTGCCTCCGACCTCCTTCACACAACAGATCATAAACGTCACCATCACAATATTCTGCTCAGCCTGCAGCACAAAAACAGAACATACAGGGAGGCTCATCCTCTCTAAGTCCTTATTTTAAAAAGACTTCAACTTCTTTCACAAAGTGCCAAAAATGAATTCTAATCTGAGTTCAATAAAATAGTCACACATTTGAAATAACAGAATTACTCAGCCTTCAGCACAAATTGATTTTAATATTATCCAATTACCCAGGCAAGTAAAACTCATGAAATTTTCATAAAATTCAATATCAAAAAGGCAAAAAGACCAATTAAACCAAAGCCACAAAAAAGATGTTTGAAATGAAATGATTCACAGTATAATGAAAACAAAACATATCAACAACTAATCCTCCGTTGTTTCACTGTTCACGTCTGAGCACGCGCCAGGATATGGTAGAAACCTAAAGCAGAGCAAAAAAAAAAATAAAACAATATACCAGACATATATTTGTCAAGTATCAGTAAAAGCAACAACAACAATAAATTCTAATGTTGCAAAAATAGCAACAAGTTTGTCATAACATCATCTAAAGTGTTCACAGTGTCTTTCCTGGTTTCAAGTGGCCAAAAAGTGTTATTGAAGCTTTAATCGTGAATGTTTCACTGATAGGCTAATATAATGGTTTATACAGCTGATAAGTACGTCTTACTGTGGCTTTTGATTGGTTGTCATCTGCTTATGATTGATCTTAATAATCTAGATTACTACTTTTAGATTTATCTGTCTAACAGATTCTCACTGTAGATGAAGAAAAGACATTTTAGTCTTCATGAAGTTGATGGTTATTAAATACAAAAGGTTCTGTCAACAGGGACAAAAAGTAATTGTAAATCATTTCTTCTGTAATTGCATTTGATGTATATGAGTTGTGTTGTTGTTACAGAGACTTTTCACTCCCCGGTGATGAGCACTTTGACCATTTACCTGCCTGCCACTCTTGAGCACATTTTGTTGATCAAAGCCCCTGCAATGCTCCCAGCATTTCATCTCATCATGGCCTCTGGTGTCAACAGAAGAACAAAACAACGGCCCAAAAACACATTCCAGCTTTTACTAAAACTGACACAGACGTGGATGAATTGAGTAAACATCTCCAATATGATGATAATGTCTGGTACCTTTATATGATTATAATATGACACTTGTGATCGAGTGACCAATGATAACACATTGCTCTGTGAAGTTCTGGCTCTGAAGGAGATTTTTTTTTTTTTTTTTTGCCACGACTTTGGAGAAATAGTTGTGCTACTGTTGACATTACATTCAAATCCTGGACAAAGGCTTATGTTTAAAACTAAAGGGATGTGATAGGACTAGATGGTGACAGGAAGAAAAGAAAAATAAAAAACAGTCACAGCTTTACCAAAAATGAAGCACCTTGCATCTGACAGTTTTAGGTATGATAATTCAGGTTTTGGCTCAGAATATTAGCATTGCACCAAATAATACATTATTATTATTATTCATATTCTAGTGCTACACTGAGCTCAAGTAGAGGCCACTAATAGCACCAAGATTTTAATGTGTTCACATTTGTGATAACATTGGTAAATGTAGCATTTATTATGTAGGGAAATTAATTTTGGCAGAGCACTGAAGAATGAAAGGATGCTTGAAGAGGATACGCTTAAGAGGTACTTCAAAAAAATTCAAGTAAAGTGGGACAATGGTGAGATCTGGTGCCTGAGTGAAGATCCATCAATGGATGAAAAAGGTGAGATGAACTTAAAAAAAAGTTGGTGTATCGAACATGGCACAGACTTGCGGACTTGCATCGATTTTGTAATTTCTGTCAGAACAGTGCAGTGCCAACAATATTATAATGTGGGCGGGAACATATCTTACCACAATGTACGTATTAGATCCTGAGGAATGAGGAGAGAACAAATCATGAAACAGATTGATTCCTAAAGAACACTTGATTCCTAAATAACACTGAGTCAAGAAATATATATGATAATGATAGCTCATTTGAGACCAGCTCATTATCATCTCAACGTGTAATTGCTACCTAGATGTCTATGAGACTGACTATGACCACAATGACCATAATGAATTGTCCCGGATTAACAATCTGTCATATCAGTATCCTTTGTCTTTAGTAAAGTAGTATGTCAGACAAATTGTAAAGAGCAATAATGAATAATGTGTGTGTGTGTGTGTGTGTGTGTGTGTGTGTGTGTGTGTGTGTGTGTGTGTGTTTGTGTTTGTGTGTGTTAACAGGTGGGTTTAAAACAAAGAGAACATTGATACAATTGGGGGACGTCAGGGAATCATTGTGATGACTCCTTGGGTTAAAATGACAATGCTTTGGAAGTTACACTTAATTTCCATCTCATCTCTTGCACTTCAGTATTATTAAGCTTTTTTTCTTCTCTTTAAGATATTGATCATATATTTTTGTAGAAAGCTCCTGAACTAAAACTTGAATTAAACATTTTCTGTTGGAAAACAGGTGACTGGTTAACCATAGTTTTCTCATATTCATAATGTTTCGCTTATTTAAACGATTGAATGAATGCCACTTTCCTATGAATTTAGTCATAGGTCATAGTTATTATCAAGTCATGAATCAAGTAGCCTAAACGTGGTTTTATTGCGTGTACTCATGACGTCATGTATTAAGAAGTAAATCGGTATCTCAGTTACTAGGTAAAATGAGGATTTCATTTTGGAGTGTAACCCCAGTATCCCAGTGAGTGAATGAGCGACCAGTAGAGGCAGTTGGATCACAGTGATGCCGGTGATGCACACTGAACAGCTCGCCAATCGGCTGCCGCTTTCCTTCCAGGACTTACAAGAGGATGGATGGAGTTTGTTGCGTAACGGTAAAGCGATGGATTCCCCTGCTCTTTACCACCTTTCTGGCACGTTTTTAAATCCCAGAAGACCGGAATATCGTCCGTAAGGAGTTGATTTTCTTTCTTTCTTTATATTTGTCGGAATCTACACAAATTCTCCAGGCTGTTGATTGGTGGTTGGTTTCACATTCCTGGGGATTGAGGTTTGTAAACTTTATGCGTATTGTAACAATAATAATACAAATACTTTTCATATTCTGGATTTCTATCATTTATTTTCTACATCGCAAGGTGCGTAAAAGCGATTTGAAATGTCCGATCTCCACAACCGGAGCCAAACCAGCGCACGTCGGAGTGACTACGTGTGGCAGTATGAATACTACGACGACGAGGAGCCAGTGTCTTTTGAGGGACTCAAAGCGCACAGATGTAAGCTGTAACGCAACTACAGACTATCTCATCATTGAGGCTACGTATCACTGATTTCTTTTTTTTTCCGCGTTTTACTTTGTGCGCAGTGCGCTTGCGTGTGAGTGTGTGCATGTGTGTGTGTGTGTGCGCGCCTCTCATATCAGATTGGCAGCAAACAGGGTTACGCAGCTTTACAACCGTGAACTAACAATGATTCATCACCTCAGGCACACTAGATTCCCTGTATTATGTAGGAGACCCCTCTACCTTCTCATTAAACAAATTATCTGGCAGGGAATATTTCATGCAGCAAGTGTTCTGGCTTTTTTTTACACTATCCAGCTGTAATGAACAAACCATTAATAAGACAAAAAAGCAAAGGAAAAAATAAAAAAGTAAGGGCGGTCATGAAACTTAACATAGAAGCAGGCAGCTGCAGTCTACATCTACGCTCTACAAGTACAGAATGCTCATTTTCTGCAATTAATTAAAAGCTTCACTCATGACGAGAGGGGGCCCTTGAGGTGAGTTCAGTTATTAAAATGATGATGATGATGATGATGTAATAAGAGACTCTCTCTATCTCTTTGTGTGTGATATTTTTCAGACTCCATCGTCATCGGCTTCTGGGTCGGACTTGCCGTGTTTGTCATATTCATGTTCTTTGTTCTCACACTGCTCACAAAGACAGGAGCGCCACATCAGGAGTGAGTATGAAGCAGTAGGCTACAGCCCACATTTAACTGTCACATCTCGCCCCGAGAGCTCAATCAGTTCAGCTCATCTTAGGGACGATGCTGCTCCAGTGTCTGACGGTGAACTCAGTGAACTGAGACAAGGGCTGTAATGAGTTCTTCTTGTTCAAGCAGCTATTCTGACAGTAGATAATACTGTGGGGCAATTTCCTCAGGTGACTTCCTTAGCAGTTGTTGTTATTGTTGTTCACACAATGTTATGCTGCCTTTGGAAATTGGAGGCAAGTCAGACATACAAGACACTGGCCTTAAGCCAAGATGAATTGCCTGGCAGTTTTGTCATTTCCCACCCAAGGCCAGAATGATTCTTTACTATAAATTTCCAGTCACTGACACAAAACTATTGAAAAACAGAAAAACAAGACAAGAAATCTTTAAGATATTTTAATCATTTTGGTTGGAACTACACTTAGGACAAAATTGACAGTAATAGCACATCTTATTTTCAAAATATTTTGCTGCTATAATCACACCCGAGAACTATTTTTTCTTTCTCTAACAGAAACCCAGACTGCTCTGAAAAGCGGCATCGACCGGGGAGCTGTCTGGTAGACAATGACGAACCCCAGGATGACAACAACAAAGCCTTCTCTCGACCGCTGCTAGCCCGCTCATATTTTCATTTCTATATCAATGAGGAGGATCAGGGTCAGGGCAAGCAACAATACGGAGATGAGAGAGTTGTAAATCTTGCTGCTGATGCTGATGCTGAAGCCCAGCAGGGGACCAGCAGCCAGTCAAGATGTATCAGCTCTTTGGCGATGGATGATATGGAAGAGGACATTGAGGAAGCTGGAAGACGCCAACCTCTTAAGGGACTACTCGACGATAGTAAGACAGACAGAGAGTGTCCATTCTTGACCCACTTCAACATCCCTAACTTTGTGAACTTGGAGCACAGCTCAATGCTGGGAGATGATGATCTGGTGTACGAACCATCCGTCATACTGGAGCACCAGTCTCACTCTCAGAATGGTCACTGTGATATGAACTTAGGCTGTTAAGATGGCACACAAGGACGCATGCACACACGTCTTTTTTCTGCATTCCTCTCACAGAACCACATGTGCCCTCACAGGTAGAAATATAATATACGTTTTTTTCCTATAAAGTTTTTCTGCCTTGAGCATGCATAGTTTTTTTCAACAAGCATCCATTCACATTCAGCATAAGAGAGGGAGCATATATTAAGGCCAATTCCATATGTGCACTTCAAGAGTTATGAACTGGCATTTCATCCTGAAAATTAAAATTACCTCGAAAATGCTACCTTTTATTTCAAGGACTCATCTCCTCTGAACAGGATCAGTTTGTGCGGTACCAGGACAATATGACTTGCCACACAGGAGCAGATAAAATGTCACAGTGGAGCAAAGTGTGCCAAATCATCTCAACTGTTATTCCTGTCTTGTTTTCTTATGCAACGCTGGACAACGAACATTATTTCCACCAGAGATGAAGATGCCAGCGGATCTGCGAACAAGATTAAAAAACAGACACTTTAACCTTTTTTTTTTTTTGTCTCTACAAATGAAATGACCTCAATTAGAACAGGTGCATTTTACTTTAACTGTGTAGTTTGCGGCACAAATTGAAACATATTGTTCTTTTACCGGGTAGGTAACTGTGACCTTGCATGATGATGTGATATAAGACTTTTTGTAGTCAGAATTTCTGTTAAACTTAGAAATGCTTAATGTTGATGGCCCCAATAAAGGCTAACTTAACATTGGTGTGGAGTAGCATTTGTTAAAATTACACAATGATGGTTAAATAAGGTTGAATTCAAAATTGCAATTTTTGTCAAGCAATTAAAGCTGAATTTGTTTGGAAGTACAGTAGATCACATGATCAATGTGTCTGATGTGAAAAGCTGCATCTAGTGATGACAAACTACACTAACTGTACCATAAAATATCTATAATAATGACAGTGCATCATGTTCATATTAGAATTACTAGTGTAATTATAATGTATCTTGTGTGTTTAGAGAAATTTAACAAGAGCTCACGATACACACAGTCGCCTACTGAGGAGCATTATATCCCTGTCTATGTGTTTATTCGCATACAAATCCATTTTAAAAAAGAAAACTATATTGTCACTCATCTCCACGAAGGCCAAACAGTCCTACACACATCTGTGGGGTTATTCTCTGGATCTGCATCACATTGTACAAATTTAAGGCAACAGTATAGATACATTATTCACAAAGGAGTTGAAAGAGTGATGAACATCTTGAAACGTCAAGGACAGTGATAAGAAAACATTTTTTTTGGATCCAAACAAAAATGCAAAAGCTGCCTTCCTGGCCAATGCTTTGTTGCCCTTTCACCAAATTTGGAACAAATTAATTTAGTACTTTCCTGCTGACAAATAAACAGACACGAGTGAAAACATAACCTCCTTGGCACAAGCAATTACCTCACGTCATAATAAGTGATGTTTATACAAAGGAACATTAATAGCCGTCATGGTCACTTATCAGCAGATTCACAACCTACATATAATGGGCCAACGGCAGGATGTGCTGGGAATGCCAGAGAGTCTATCAACATTAATGCAATGCTGACTCAGAATCAGTCCCGCAGATTTTGACAAACAAACCATTAATTCTTCTTCTGATGTGCCAGGGAAAATAAATGCTGCCATGCTCAGTCTACCCTCCTAATGCTAAAGTATATCATGTTTGTTGAAAAAGCAGTCAGCTGGGACCAGGCAGAGCAAATGTAATTAGTTAGTTTGTTAGAACCATTTTGCAGGAAGAGAATTTTGCCAGTTTTCATTTCTATACCAAGATCACAACCTGAGAACTGGTGGTGATCTTGGTATAGAAATGAAAACTGGCAAAATTCTTTTGCCAGTCTTCTAAGTTTAATAATAAACCACCAGTTTTCTTAAAACTGGTAGTTTATTCTTATTATTATTTAGCATGTTATCACAATTTTATATGAGAAGCAATTAAGCTTTTCTGACAAATGAACTATTATGGCAGCTGTGACAGTATAATGGTAGAAAATCTGGTTTTAAATGTACATTAGTAACTAAGTAATATAAAACGTTTTTTCTTCCAATGTTCCAATGTTCCATTCCCCCCCACACAAAACCCAGATTACCACATACTGTGTCAGAAAAGTAGGTTCAAACATTATTAAAAGATTAATCAGTAAACTGTCACAATGCCAGCGGTAGGCAGTGCTCCGAAATGTTATTGAAAACCTCTTGTGACACCAGTGGAGGACAAAAACAAAACTGTTTAGAGCTAAGTCATGAGTAGTTAGCTTTGAAGAAGGGGCAGCAGAGTTCAGACAGCTGGTTGATGTTGTGATGTAAGACTGAGTGGCTTGGCAATGAGGAAGAGAGAAGAAGCCCATTCTTATTTATCTTCAGAACAAGGGGGTGTGCATTCAAACTGTGTCTGTCTGCAGACCTGAAAACAACAAGCTAACAATGCCATTTGTGTGGAAATTGCAGAGAAAACTCATTGTGTAGCGCCAAGTAACTCCATGTGTGAAAATGTGTCTTAGATCTACTGTCTGCTGTGGCCTCATATAATTGGACACACAACCAGTGTATACGACTCCTGATGTGTCACTACTGTATAGCACAACATCATTCTCTGTGGTGGAATGCCTGCAAGGGTGTAGTGAGTATCAAAAACCAGTGGGTGGGGTAATGGAGTTACATCAATTCCAAACAGCAAACCTGCTATGTTTTCTGTTCTAAAATGCCCCAAGGCGGCGTCTCAGAACATTGAGCTTGACAGGTGGTGAGCTGCTATGGTGCTTCATGAGATGAGCGGCAAAGAGAGGGAGTGACTGAGACAGGGAGGAGCGCAGGAAGATGAGAGAGGAATACATTGGCATTTTGATGACGCCAAAAATAAAAAATTCTGAAGGATTGGTGGGTGTCAAAAAGAAATGCCAGTCAAATATGTAATTGCATATTCAGTTTCAAGAAAACAAGACTAGCACCATATTTCACGCCTTTCCTGCTCAGGCTGCACAGACAATGTTATTTGATACCCACAAGCTCCACACTATTTAGGTTTTTTGGCTTTTTTTATGAATAAGCACTGAAAGTGAAATCTCCATAGCCTGATTCACATGAGTTTCTCTGAGTTCTTATCAGATGCCAAAGTCACAGACTATATTTTTAGGTTTTCCTGAGACAACTAACCAAAGGTCACATTAAAAAAAACTAACATAACTGCTGGGCACTTCAGGAAAACACCTCATCTCAACTGCACTTCACAAGGTGGTGGAGAAAGATCTGTGTCAGCAGATGTGCAACATAAACAGCTGATGATGCAGATGAGTCACTGCACCAAAGCAGCCACACAAGGCTCCAAGTCTCTTTGTCTGTCTGCATTGCAGGGTGTTTAACAGCACGTATAGGAGAGATTTGGATAATTTATCTCAGATACAGCGATGAGAGGACATTGGATACATATAGTGATATGGACACAGCCTGGGTGTGCTTAGTGTCGATGGTAAACATAGTATCTATAATACATCTATGTCCTTGTAAAAAAAAAAAAAAGCAACTGATTGTTACACTTCAGTCAGACCTTTCTTCCATAGTTATTATTCTATACTATAGCTACACAACACAGCTCTACTAAACTGGACAGCGTCATCTCGACAGTCTTATTTGAAATGCTGACAAAAGAAAAACCACCAGATCCTTCAGAGACTTGAGACTAATCTTAAAAAATGCGCTTCAAGAGCCTTTCTCAGGTACAACAAAGCCTGAAATGTATTCTTATTTTAATTCCTACACATTGTCAAGTTTGGCCTCAGCTACTTTTCAATGTTGGCAAAAAAAAAACTGGGTTGATACTGAGAATGAGGAACTCTTTCTTCCTCTGAATGGCTACAAAGCAGCTGTTTGCGATCGCCTGCAGTGGAACGGGCTCAACGCAACAAAACTAGACCGCCTGTAGTGAACGACTGCCAGGTGAGCATGTCTGTAATTGTATGAGAATGAGACAAGGGCAGTGCTGAAAAAGATTCTTGGCACAAACTCTGAAAGTCTTCCATGGAAGCTTCAAAACAGCCCATAACTTATTTCTACTTTCTAATTAGCTGAATCGATGTTTCTCAGTAGACTGAGTGATTCATCCCTTGCTTTGTATAAAAAGCACTTCAGCTAATCCTTTGAATGCAGATCAACTAATGAAGGCAGCGGTGGTGAACAGACATTAACTCACGCATGTTTTGTCCTGTGTTTTTCTCACAGGAGTTTTAATTGGTTTTCAACAAGTAAAACTGGACATCCACTCCTTGAACTGATAATTTTTGTAAATGGTATAATTTGCATATTGACTCGTATTAAATACTGTACAAAGTTGGGAACATAGCAACATTGACTTATATCGCTCTGTATCCATGTGTTGTGCTATGACTAGCGGGAAGAAAAAAAAAACTGTGAAAGGCAAGGTGTAAATTTTTCATAGGGTGTAGAATGAGACAGGTTTCGGTTTCTGTGGCACATTAATAAGTGATGGGGAAGAGACGGACGGGGGGAGGTGGGGGTATGTGCTTGTTTTTGTGAGTGTGGTGCATGTCGGTGGTGTGTTCAGTGTGCACACATGAAAGACTCTGAAGAGTAATAATGGTTGTTACTCTTGGTTTTATAGGCGAGGGGCTGGTCTCCTGTAAAATAAGAAAATATTACTTTATTATAATAACAGCAGGAGAATGCATTTGATCATTTCACTCTCATTTCATCCATTATTAGAACAATCAATCAATAATAAAACTTACCTAGGCGTTTCAGGAAACCCGCGGAATGAAGTTCCATCTATATTTAAATATTCAGCAACTGTTAAAACTTGTAGTCATGGTGTGAATGTGTTCTGTCTTTGCTTGTAATCATGACACAGTTGCACAATAAACCGCCATAGCTGGCTGCTGTGTCACAGCTGGTGCTAAAAGCCTCGGGTGTGTTACTTACCTGGCCTGGGCAGATTCCACCTCAACCCCATATAGGAAGAAAAAAAAACTTCTAAAGCAGCATTCACAATGATTTCACATTGGCATAGACTCCTACAACACTGTGGGTTTTTTTGTAGTTGTAGGCAGCACTAAATATTAATCAGGAGCTTGCTCTTGCAGGCTCTCCTGCTCTGTGTGGAGAAGGGGGGGGCAGGTTACCTCAGGGAGGCGGCGGCTGGCTGGAAAGAAGCTGCTGTCTTTCTTTTTTCTTTTTTTTTTCTGCAGTTTGAGCGATTTATTCCCACAGACAAGCGAAGAAACACAGGAGAAACCGTGGGGAAACACTGTAATCATGGTAAGATCTCTCTCACACACTTTCTCTCTCTGGTGACGTCCATGTTCAGAAATGAACTCTGGGGTTGTGGGGTTTTCAGTCGATAGACATGAGAGCAGGACTGGCTGTTTCTGCCTCTTGTTTTGGTCCAGCTGCTTGTGTGCGAGTAGAAACTTACTTCAAGTATCGTCAAGGATGTAAATAAATAATATAATGACTAATGAGCGAAATTATAACCGTGTAATAACTGTTTTCTAATTTCCTATGTTAACGCCTCGGGCTTATTCGACAAACTCACAAAACAAATAAACAAGTAACACATAAAGGCGTTTTAAAAGAAAGGTAATAGCTGCTAATAATTCAAGCTAAACAAGGCTCGTCTAACATGATACCCAGCAATGATGTATGATGTATGTTGCATATCACATTTTAAAAAGCCCACTAATTAATAAGAGCCACTCCCACACCTACAGGCAGGGCAGACTGTGTGTTATACTAATGCAATTTAATTAACTTAAAGGAGTCTTGGCGTCTATAATGTAGTTTTAAGTCGAAACAGTGCTTATTTACCCAGACATAAGTGGTTAAAGGGTTAAGTTCTTCGTCTAGTCCGCATGGAAAGACTGACTTGAGCCGCAACTGAAACAAGGGCAGACAGATCTGGAAAAGCAGAAAAAAAAACCCACTAAAACTGAATTCAACAAGCTTCACGGGCCACACAGTGAACGCGTCATTTCCGCTGGAAAACTTTGTTTGGACACGGCCCACTGCTGCGTTCACTTTCTACAAAAAATATCGGAATTTTTTAGGCGCTTAACACTCACAAGCCGGATAAGGTGATTCAGCAAACACAAGGCAACAGTTATCAGCAAAGTGTGTTTACTTAACCTTGTATTTAACTTTAAAATAAAAGCGTGCTCCATACAGAGTGTAGCACAACTGTCTTGGCTGCTCTCAAACTTATCAGCCTCATGAAGAAAACCACAGGAGCAACTTTGAACGCACTTGTTGTGATGTTCAACAAGAGGCTCACATATCTGACAGCCAAGTGACACTTATTTGTGCCAAGATGTGCTGCGTCAAACCTTTGGTATTTCATACCTGATGCTGTCACTGACTGTGGATATTAGATATTGCTTCATTCAATATCAGTGCATTCAGTCCATTAAATGGTATATCAGTATGTCGGACGCTTTGTTTTTCATCACTCTGCTGCTGCAGCATAGTACAGTTCTGTCTGTGCTGCTTGCTATCTAAAGCTGAGTAACATATTGGTTAAATTAGTATGCATGGAGACACTGAGGCGTATGATGTTGCTGTTTTAATTATCATGTGATGATACAGCAACATTACAGCAACATTATAACTCAGATATATAGGCTAGGGTACAAACATAGGCTACTGCAGCAACACTTTAGCAAAACAATATATATATATATATATATATATATATATATATATTTATGTGACAGGAAATGTACAGAATTTCACAGCGACTTATTCAGACACATTAGCGTAGGTTGCTGGACATGTGACCACCACATTAAGAGCCACACAAACTTGGAAACAACATAAACTAATATATAGCAGGTGCATAAAGTAATTTAATAAATAAAAGGCTTAGGCTCAGTGTGTCCCTTAGGACACACTGCCTGCTTGCTTAGATCCTTTGGAAGTTGGCAGGAAATACTTCCTTCATGTCTCAATGAAATGTGCAAGATGTTCAACAACAGCATTGTTTTACTCATGTGCCAAACACCTCCATTGTACTCCCTGCTGAAATGGAAACAAATGACAGTAACCTACTCAACAGAAAATCTAGCTTCCGCAAGGTGTAGTTTAACATTTGAAAATATAAATACATATCTATATAGCTTTATATAGCTATATAGCTATGTACCTAAAGTCCAGAGCTATCAGGTGGCTGACGTGGGAAAACTTATTTTTATCTCTGTATCAAAGTGAACTTTGTATCAGAGATTAACGAGGCGTAATTGAAAGCACCATTTCACCACTTGGCTGCGTGCGCTCCGCTGGAGGGGCAGAACTTTAGCAGCACGCAAAATCTCTCAGATGCCTCAGTCTGAACCGCACTCGTGCAGTTGATGATTCAGTGGATGCGAGGAGGATTAAACACAACATGTTAATCTGTTGGACATGAACCTTAATGTAGTTGTTGATCTGTACGAATTGTCTGTTGGAGGGAGTCGAAAAGTTTTCTTCTATGTTTAAGTAAGGGTGAGTTTATTTTTTATTTATTTTTTTTTTACTAAAAAAAAAAGTTTTTGAAACAGTTTTGCCCTGAAGCTGAGTCAGTCATGGATGAATCTCTTTGATGAATGTCTTATCACTTTGCTAAGGCAGAATATCTTTTATGGTGAACTTCTGCTCTTTCACACTGCTGTTGTGTATCCTGGTGGAATTATTTTGTTTGTGTTTTATGCTCTGTAGGAGTTTTTGTTCTAAAGCAAAATCATGTTCACAACCTACATAAAGAGTCTGAATGATATGGTTTTTTCTACGGTAAGCTTACAGGTTATAAGCACTCCTGCATGTCTTTGCTATGCTGAGAGATGCATGGCCAATACTAAAACATGTCTATGAACAAATATCCCTTACTTATATGTAATTTGGATGCCAAGCCTGCATTCCCTTTCTTTGTTCATAGACAATGTATGATATTAGCAATACCAACTCTTGTCAGTTCATCTCATCTTGGCGCATATTCACATAGAGATATGCATGTTTATTTTCTTAAGCTTCACGTGGAAAGAGATATTTATGTGAGCTATTTTTCTGCTTTGCTTTAGTCTGAGAACCCCGAGGAGCAGCCGAGCACTGGGGTCTTGGGTCGTATTGGCAGCTGGTTCTCTCCCTGGAGGGCAAAGGGTCCAAGTAATCCTCCTGAAAATGCCTCCTCAACTAGTGACCGAGCTGTTAAGTCACAGGGAGATGGGGAGAAAGAGGAGTCAGTGAGACCTGAAACAACAGGGGAACAACAGTGGGAAGAGGAGGAGAAGGAACGCAGCTCCATTCCCAATCCACTGGGTCTCTCCAGAGACAGTTTTCTCTGTGAAGAGGAGGACGCCACGCAGTCTACCCACAGCCACTGCTCCGTTGTGAGCAGCACTGAGACACGACTAGGAGGTCCAAAAGAGGAGGAGTTTGTGGAGTGCAGGAACAAGAGAACAGGGCAGGGCAAACAGAGGGAGGAGAGTAGCAACGGTACTTCAGTGAGCGGGAATCCTGAGAAGAATGCCAGTCATCTGACACATCACTCTTCGTCTTCTAAACAGGGAGTGGTATGGGAGTCTGACCAGGCCCACGCCCAGCCTCAAGCCCGGAGACAAGTACAAGCAGAGGCAGGCAAGAGGCTCCATGTGTACCTGGAGGAAACCAACGTGATTCACGGCAAAGATTCTAGTACAAGAGAGGAAGTCTTCCGCACTAAAGTCACAAATAACCTAAAGGTCCTCACTAAGGCGAAGTCATTATCGAGTTTGAATTTACCAAGTTCAAAAAGTGCAGACAACAAAAGGACAAATGTCAAGCCTGCCGTTGAGGCAGAGAGTTATTACAGCTCTCTAGTGGGAGTGTCACTGAAATCACACAAAGACACACAGTTAGAGCTCGATCCCGTTAAAGAACAAACAGAACCAGAAAGCATGGGGCGGAAAAATGCAGCCAGGAGAAAAGTCAAGAAGAACTCTCAGGGAGATGGGGGTAACACCCCACAAGAAAAAACATCTCCCGATACTCAACCTGTCCCAGTGGGAATTCCTCTGTCAGAAACCTCAGTGACCAGTCCCCAGGGCAAAAGTCCAAAGACTCACATGGGAGCGTCATCTATAAACTCCTCCTCAAAGCACAACCCCACCTCTCAGGCCTCACCTGAAGGAGGGGAAAGTCAGACTTCCTGCCCTGATAAGGTCAAGACATTGGACAACTTCCAGAATTTAAACTCAGTCACAGTAGGCACTCTGGAATGTGCAGTTGTTGGGAACACAGACATGGAGGACGATGACAGCTTTTACAAAATAGAGAGGAAGACAGAGACACCGGAGTCGAAACGCAGGAGTATTAAGGTTTCTCACAGTGCGGTGAAGTTCATTACAAAAAACGTACATATAAATCCTGCACAAAGTCCAATGGGAGAGGAGCAGGATTATAAACCAGCGTTGAAGAGTATCAAAGATGAAGAAAAGGAAAAACCCAAAGAGACAGAGAAAGATACAAGGTAAGTTAATAGAATAAAAAAATAACTATAGAAAAACTACAATAGAATGCCAATTTGTTGGAGTAAATGTTTTATTAGCAGACAAGCTAGTGTGATTAGCTTTTGTCTGACATGACACTGCTGTCAAAACAAGGAATTTGTGTTATCTGCTGTGAGTTGAATCACACAGGTGTATCCACAGAGAAACAGTGTAATACAAAGTGCACAGTGGTTCAAGATTATCTCAGTAATCACTCATCAAGTTCAAATATAGGCTAGTTCCACCCTAAGATTAGTAAATAAGTTACAATCAGCTTTAGATAATTAAAATTTTTATTTTTTACCTCTTATCATACACAGCCTTCAAGAGGAGGAGAAAAACAACAAAGAGTCCAAACCAGTCATTGGCCGGATCGCAGATAAAATCAGCCTCTTCGAGCAGAAGCGGGTGGTTGGGACCCGCAAACAGGCCTTCCAAACTCCAAGAAGTGCTGATGTTTCTCCGGCCAGGAAAGCCACTGAGAGACTGAAAGCAGAATTTGAGTTGTCAGATAAGAGGTCGCGATCGGCCGAACGTTACACCCCGACCCGGTCCAGCTCTGCGTCACCTGCTCGGGAGAGGCCCATGACGGTCAAGGAGCGAGCAAAGAACTTTACGCAAGGATCTAAAACAGAGGCTAAACCGCCGGCACCGACTCTAAAGCCAACCATGACAGGAATGTCTAAAAAATCTACGTCACCCACGGCAGTTGCTACATCAGAACTTGACTGTCAGGGTAAACAGGATACTAAAGAGCATACAACAGTGATGTCAGAGATAAGGTTAAAACCAGATGGTCGAGATACCACTACAGAAGAGGTAGATATTCCTTTTGTGAAACAACAATCAGCAGACTGTAAAACAACAGACACGGTGACCACAAAAACAGCAGATCAGGGTACGAAAGCTGAATCAGACGTCACAGATAAAGGAGCAGAGGATTCTTCAGAAATGCCCACTAATCTAAACAAAGGGCCGAGCAGAACAGGCTCTCGCTCTAAAAGAAGGAAAGGCAAAGATGCTTCAGGTCCCCTCAGCCCAAATAGTGAAATCAAACCCACAAGGAAGGCAGACATTACAAATCAAGAGCAGGTGGATGATACGGTGAAGACCGGCCCTGCTGCCAAACAGCTCACAGACAAAGTATCACTGTCATCTGATAAAGCCCATGGAAATATATCGAAAACTCAGTCAGTGCCTGACACCAAACAAGAGGCTTTTACTAAGGAAGTGAAAGTGATAGAAAAACAGAGTAAACAGTTAGATTCTTTAACCAACATGAAGAGTAGCGACAAAACAGTCCTCACACAGGATGGATCACCTGAACCATCTGTCAACAGAGATGAACCTGATACTTCTGCTGGTAACAGTGGAACAAAGAAGCCCATTGATAAGAGTGCCGTTATTTTACCCCAAAAGGAGGAAAAGGAAGGGGAGCCCGGCCCTGTGATCACACAGGAGAAAGAAAAGGCCTCTAAGGATATCAGAGAAACTCCAGCCTCCTCCCCCTTAACTGCTGATCTCCAAACTGTTGAGAAAACTCCTTCAGTGGAGCAACAGCCACCTGCCAAAGATCCCAGTGGAGGAGTAGAGAAAGAATCATTGGTACAGCCTGAATCAAAAAGTAGGGAAAAAGGAAAAGTAAAGGAGTACAGTAAAAGAGATGCAGAACAAAAGGCGCAGCCTCAAAACAAAGACACAGGACTAACAAATCTGTCTGAGGGTAAAAATGTGGAGAAAACCGAAAAGGTGGGTGGAGAAACAACAAACCAGACAAAGAAGAAAGACAAAGAAAAACCAGAGCAGCCCCTGCACTTAGATAAAAATGCCACACATGGCAAGGTTTCAAACAGTGGTCAAGGTATCTCAGAGCAAAATGTTGCTAAGACTGATGAAAGGAAAACTGATGAGACACAGCTCATCAAAGACATAGCAACACCAGCAGCAAAACAAGCACAACTGGCCTCTGAGTCACCACAAAAAAGCAGCAGATCATCAGATGACCTCTCTATTCAAACGCGCCATGTCAGTCAGGCGGCGAGTCCACATTCAGAAAATGATGCTATTTGCGCCGTCACCCAGTCTAATGAGGCTGTGAGTCGGGCTGAGGGAGATAAAGGGCCTTCGGAGGTTGAGATGGTGAAAAATGTGCCTCCTGAGTTGAAAAAAAAGTCTGCAGAGAGTTCTGGAACAGAAACAGAGCCAGTGGTGATTGCTGCAGAGCCACAGCCTAATTCTGTATCGCTGGAAAAAACGAGGAATTCAACCGATGAGTCACATTCACATGGAGCTAGTGATTCTGACTTTTCCAGCTCAAAACATATTACTAAAGCAACTACAGAGGTTGAGGAGGTGAATATAAAAGCAGTTAATGACACTCCAGCTCTGATAACTGCACAGCACGGCGATACGACAGAGAAGAAATCATCTGTCAAAGAACCTACTCCTGTTTCTGTTTCTAATTCCGTTAGCAGCCATAGAGCAGGGCAAGACGATGGGAAAAAAAGTTCAACTGTCAAAACCGTCACGGAAAAATCTCCTGGGCTTTTAGTGAAGGGTGCAGGAGAAATAGTACAGAGCAGCAGCACTTCCAGTACCACACTAAATGTGTTTGACAAGACAGCTGAGAAAACACTCAGTCCACCAGGGAAAGAGCCTTCGCTTGTTGCTAATGGCGACATTTCCCAACATCCTCGACTCCCCTCAGTTGAAAAGGAGGTGGTCAAGAACAAGACAAGTCAAACTCCAAAATTACCCATTTCCAAAGAGGCTAATAAGCTGATCTCTGAGTCAATCCAGCGTTCATCCATGAAGGAACGCCATTTGCCACAGGGACTAAGCAAAGATGATTCTGTAAAATGGCAAGAAGGTCCCTCTAGCTGGCTGGATGTGGACTTCAAACGGAAACTTAAAGTCCCAGAGCCTAAATTGACCTCGTCCGGGAGTGAGAGCAATCTTCTGGACTCTGGTGACCTAGATGATGAAGATTTCGTTGAGAAAATCAAGAAACTCTGTACCCCCTTCCCGCACCCAATACGTAAACACAACCACCTCCGGCCACCTCAACCTCCGTTCGCCATGCCAGCTATCAAAGAGGAC